>RCIC01000010.1:5457500-6057500 GCA_018883505.1 Ceratosolen fusciceps
AAAGGAAGGATGGGGCCCGCTACTCCGACAAGAAAAATTATATCTCGTTCGAAAGATATCAACTTCAATCGTAAATAATTTTAATGGCTAAAACAAACGACGAGGGATTTTATATGGACGATTGCCGCATTTAGGAGCTACTCCCCTCCTTCCTCTAACGTCACTCCCATTTTCTCCTCCCCCCCTCCCCAATAACCCCAATAACCCCAATAACCCCATTAACCTCCTCCTTCTCCTGAGTTTTTTCTTTTTCTTTTTCTTTTTATTCATTTATTTATTTATTTATTTATTTATTTACCAGCCCCAGAAAAAGAGTGTTACTCTACTTTACTCTACACAAATTTACGTCTCCTTACACGTCTACATTATATATTTATTTATATATTCAGCTAGATTCTCGAATGTATAGAGCGAGGGTAACATCCTTTATGTTTCAATTATAATTGACAAGAGCTCGGAAGTAATTAATAGCATTTAAGGAATTTTTTGGGAACATTTATTACGTAAAGTGGAAGTTTATGATGAACGATAATCATTTGTTTACATTGATATTCTAAAAGATTTTATTATGAATTAATACGAAGCTTTGCGAAGAATTATTGTTGGCTATCCATTATTATTATTATTAATCTTGTATAAAGTCTGCTGCTGGCTGATTTCGGTGTAAGATTTCACGTAATCAAGATAATAATGCGTTTTTGTGATTACAAAATAAATAGGTAATTTATTCCTGAGTTTAGCTTACAATATCCAAAACGAAATACGTCCAAGAGAATGCAATGGTATTTCGGCAAAGCAGTTTATTAAAATTATTTTAATAGAAACCATAATTTCTCATGCTTAATTTGCAATTCAACAAATAAGTAATTAAAAGGCAGTTTCTAATATTCAAAAGCGCGTGTATATTTACGTGGATGGACGTCAGAAAAAAAATAGAGACACTTTTAATAGCGAATATACTGAATTCTGAAATACGCTCGGCTCTTAAAACATTACAGAGTGTACATAATTTTAATTTTAATGATTCAAAAGCTCATAAACTGACTAAATGGTACAAATAACTTTGCGACTCTTAAAATAACTCTTTAAATTAATGCATCTAAAACGTAATTAACTTTTCAATATATATATATTTTTATATATATACATATGTATACAGTCTGTGGATTTTCCTTTCTCTTATTTCTATTAAATGGAAAGTGCACGATTTAAAAAAGGTAATGTACGTATCGGCTATTAATATTTATTCATTATTTACAATAAATATAAATATACGCATACGCTTTGAAGATAAATTAAAAATATACGCGTAAAGCCAAAGTAATGGAACTAACTGTCCATTAAATTCAGATTGAAAGCGAATATCTATTTTCGAAGCTTAAGCCAGAAATTTGTTTTTTTTTTATTAAGCAAAACAAGTATTTTACAGAAATTCTGAAATTACTGTCGCGTGGATTAAAGATTATTTGTTGTTAATACAATTCGTTCGTGTAACGTAAAAGAAACGTTTTCAGAAAGGAATGTAAATGTTTTTTTAATGGAAGCGTATATTTGATAATTAGTTATTAGCGGTACTCGTCGGCTCGTTGTGATTTGAACTCACGCGTACCACGACCCGAAGCCCATTCCAAGTCCATTAAAAGAATTGTATTTCCGGGAGGAGGCGGTCGCGGTGGCGATACTCGGCTCCGTATAAAGTATCGCGCGGGCTAAAATTTTATTGGCTCGCTCGAAACGCCGAGGTAATTAGGAAAGCCGGATAATGACGGCTGCTGAGGTATTCGCTGAGATCGATGCCGAGTATTTCGTGTACTTTCGGTGGAGGTTCTCCATTTGGATAAAGAGGCTCTTCGAGCGAGTCAAGAGGCTCGGGTTTGCTGGAACGGCAATGTCGTCGTCGGCTGGTCGGATATAGGCAGGCGCCTTTAAGCGCTGAGCGACGCGAGGTCACGTTACGCTACACAAAGTACGGACGCGACATAGCTCGTTGGAAGGGGGCGGGGGTGTGTGCGTGTGTGTGTCTGGGGACAGAATGACCCTGCATTATCAGGGAGTACGGGGAGGGGAGGGAGGGAGGTATATAAATAGGAGTGCGGGGTTATTGGGGTACGGAGACGGGAGGATTTCTCATTGGTTTTTTTTTTCTTTCTTTCTTTCTTTTTTTTTTTTTTTATATATCGGTGAAGGGCTCGAGCTATAGAGATCGGCCGTCTCGACGGGACGGCGGGAATCGGCCCTGAGGAACGTACTCGCGCGCGTCGAGACAGGTAAAGTGCCGGAGTGCGCAACCAAGATAAACAGCGCGAGCGAGTGAAAATATTGATTTAGCCGAGTCCGAGTAAAGGAGTCGGGGCTTTCGTAAGCCTCGAGCTAAATGCCAAGAGCTTAGATCGCGCAAGCGACCTCACCGGCTAGAGTACGATGGTGTAACCGACCCGATCGCTATTAACCCGCTATTAACCCGCTATTAACCCGCTATTAACCCGCTATTAACCCGCTATAACCCGCTATAACCCGCTATAACCCGTAGCGACCCTCGGCTCACGGGCTCCGAGCTCGAGGGTACGGGGGCACCCGCGATCCCCGAAAATCGCGAGTCGCGAGGGGTCCTTTGACTATTCTCACGCGGCGTCGAGTGAGTCGGCCGAGCGAGGGGGCGGTGAGGGGTTGGTTGGAGCCCGGGGCCCGAGTAGCTAAGCTATGCAGCCCGTCGTCGTCGTCGTCGGAGCGGCGGCGGTGGCGGCTGTGGCGGCTACGGCTCTGGCGGCTACGGCTACGGGCTGCCCTCGTCCCCCGGGAGAGCCGGCTAATGAACACAAAACATGTCAACAGCCGTGGGAAGCTGCGCGGAGGCTGCGTTGACGCTTTATCGAGAATACCGTCGGGGCTTATGCTCGCATGCAAGGAGCCAACGACAACGGCCAACATTCTTCGAGAGTGCACTCTCCCTCTCCCTCCTCTCCCTCCTCCTCCTCCTCCTCCACCCCGTCCTCCTATCGCCCCTACCTCCAGCCACCTATCGGGGGATCCGGCGCTTTAGAGGCCGGCCTTTAGCTACCGACGCGCCGACTCCGTCGCCGTACTGATTTTCAAAATCCCAGCCGGGACTTGAAAATTTATTAACCCCAATAACCCCCCCCCCCCTCCCCCGATCGGTTGCACTTTTTTTCATTTGCTTATCAAATGAATTTTCGAATAGAGCCGAGTCGGGAGCCCGCCACTATCGGTATTCTTTTATCCCCCCCCCCATTGAGACAGAGAGAGAGAGAGAGAGAGAGAGAGAGAGAGAGAGAGAGAGAGAGAGAGAGAGGAGTCTGCCCCCTTGCCGAAGCCCGTGCACCGGGAGTTCCGTTAACTGGAATGTCGCAGAGTCGCAGCGAGTTGAACCTCCTGACCCTCGAATTTAGAAATTCATAGACGTCCTCGCATTCTACATTATCATTGCTTTCACGCCTCCTTTAGGAGCTCCTTCCATTTAGGGTTCGCGCCGAAAACCCCAATAACCTATTCTAGCCACTATTTTTTATTCACTAAGCATTTGTTGAAATATAATACGCCTGCGCTCGGTAGACGTAATTTCGTTTAAGTTTACGCTCCGCTTGATCATTGAGCTCGATGACGGAATAAGGAAAAGATGGAATAACCACCAGTAGCTAGTTATTTTTTTTTTTTTTTTTTTTTTTTTTTGTTATATCTTTTATTCCAATGCCATCCCCGGTAACGTGAGCTTCGGCAGGTTTTTAAAGCTCACTTGACGCTAACGGATCCGAGGATAATATCTTCGAGTGGAAGATCTTGCGCAACGATGATCGATTCATCGGTACGAGTAATAAAAAGTCCCAAACGAGTGGACATTGCGGTAAAATTAATAGGGCGAAAATAATATTAATCACTCGAATGGAGCATTATATTACACGGCTTGTATTTTCGACATTGTCGCTCAAACTTGTCTTTTTTTAGTAAGTAAGTTAAGTAAGTAAGTTAAGTAAGTAAGCAAGTAAGTAAGCAAGTAAGTAAGTAAGTAAGTAAGTAAGTAAGCCAAGTAAGTTTGTGTACTTACTTTCCATCGGCATTCATTCGACACAAGACATTGGCAAATGAATAATAAAGAATCAAGTTGTTATGGACAAGTACTTTGCCGGTGCAGATTATTTTTTTGCCAACATCCGATATTAAGAAAGCTACCTCTTAAAACTGCCTATTGATATAAATGCTTCGTTTTTTTTTTGTCGGCCAAAGTGATTTTCGATTTATTATATCGAATGACTCTTGAGTTTCGTGTAAAAATCAAAGCAAAGGAGCGAAAAATTGAAATGAAGCAAGAGAACGGGAGACGGAAGTGGCGGGAGGCAAATCTTTTTTACGTGGGGAAGGCTTTTTTTAATTGGCCTAGTAGGTGAATTTATGTAAAATTCACTTATTATACCTACCGAATGAAGAAGTAAGAAATGAACAAAAGAAGAAGAAGAAGAAGAAGAAGAAGGAGTTACGCCGCGAGAAAAACAGGATTTGCGTCATATGAAATTGAAGTGGAAGTCGGTGCTCCAACGAAACGCAGTTACACCAATTTCGCGGGACTTTAATAAAAGAACGAAATATATATCCGTTGGCCAGGTTTTTTTTTTTTTTTTTTACTTCCTTTTTTTTTCTCTTTTTTTTTTTTTTTTTTTTTATAATACCGCGTAACAATGGAGAACAAGTACTGGCCCATGGGAACGAGTCGTCAAGGAGAGTAGAAAAAGAGAAAGGGGTGGGGAGGTGGGTGGCAGGGAAAGATGGAAAAAGTAGGGCGCGCGTTATTTTTCCAGCTGGGACGCGTCATAATGGACATAATGGACTGGGCGGCTTGGCATTTTCTCGAAAATATCCAAGTCAAATTTAATTGGACACACGGTGAAAGGGACACTGCGGCGGTGGTGACGTTGTTGGCGGCGGTGGTGGCGGCGGTGGTGGTGGTGGCGGTGGTGGTGACGGCGGCGGTGGTGGCGGCAATCCTAGCAGCGACCACAAAAGCCGTGTGGCTATTTATCTGTGGCGAGCGAATTGATGCCCGAAGGCGCACTTTTACGTACGATGAGCGCACGCGCGCCCGCCCGCTCGAACAAAGGGTGGAATTACATAGCGACTTTATGTTCTTACAAAAGTTTATGTCTCCATAAAGCCAGGACGATAAGCCCGCATGCACTAAAACTTTTAGACGCAACGCACGCAGCCGTGCGCACGCACTCGCTCGCTCCCTCCCTCCCTCCCTCCCTCGCTCGCTCGCCTCACCACCGCGCGCATACGTCGGCTCTTGAAATAAAAAAAAAACAAAATAAATAAATAAATGAAAAAGAAGAAAAGGGAAAAAGTAGAGAGAGAGAGAGAGAGAGAGAGTATGTTCTCCTACGTATTTCCTACGGGACAAGAGCTGGGAAATTCAGCCGAGTTATCATCGGATAGGGCAGGGGGCAGTCGTCGGTGCTCGGCCAATGGCATCGCTGCTCCCTTTACGGGTATTCCCTTTCGGGCCTCATCGCTCATCCCGAGGGCTCCCTAGACGCCAGCCCGAATACCATTTAGCTCTTCACCTGCCGTCCGCTGCGCAAGGTAATTGTAGCTTTCCGAGAGCGATCGCGCGTCCCGACTAGCTTAAATAATCAGGCCCCGGACCCGATTTTCCCCCAAGATTTGCCTAGCACGATAAGTCCATTACTAATTACATTAGCCAAACATCTTTATTATTAAGTTAACGAGGTAAATGCACGCTACAACGATTTTAAAACATAAATCCAGGTAATAAGGGGAGCCCCGGGAACGGCAGGTTCCCTACGTCCCTCTCGCTCTCTCTCGCTCTCTCTCTCTCTCTCTCACTCTCTCACTCTCTCTCGCTCTCTCTCTCTCTCTCTCTATCTCTGTGCAGGGTATGTGCGCGCGCTCGCGCGCGCGTGTATTTGCCTTACATCTCCGCCGAGCGATATCACGAGGCGGCTGAGATTGACTCGGGCGGTAATCGTGCCATAAATTTGCCGTCGCAAATAACAGCCTCGGGTTGGCGAGCCTCATCTCCGACTATTTACAAAAGCACTGAAATCGGCGCCTCATTACTCGCCTCCTCCTCCTCCCGCCTCCTCACCCTGCCTCCTCCCGACCCCTCCTGCCTCCCCACCCTGCCTCCCCCCCACCCATCGACCCTTCCCCGCACTCCTCGACGGCCGGTTTGACAACGCCGCCCTCCCAAGCCTCGAGCCTCTGTCGACTCGGACACCCTCGAGGAGATCGTCCGCTCTGTGCCGCGAACCCCCCGTCCGTCCCCGTCCGTCCCCGTCCGTCTCCCGCCACCTTCCTTCAGAGGGGCCGTCAGTGGAGCGCGAATTGGAAAGGCGGCACACGGCACGGCACCTTCTCCCCGCGGCGTGCGATCGCGGAAAAGCCTCGGAGGTGTCATTAATTTTCTGACCGCGCGCGCCGATGTGTCTGGGAGTTTTTGCCGCGTTTTCGACACCTCGGCGAAACGCCGCTTGCGCATGAGCCGGCTCGCGCGTTGCAACAGATATTACGGCCCCGGCGAGCGAGCGAGCGAGCGAGCGAGCGAGCGCGGCTCTGCTGCTCTGTTGCAACTCTGGCCGCGATCCCGCGCGCATAATCTCTCCCTCTCCCTCTCCCTACCTGCCCCTACTATCTAACCTTATCTATCTGCCTTTCTCGTACCGCGGTCTCTCCATTCCGTCCCCCCCTCCCCATCCCCATCCCACCTCCTCACCCATCGCTATCCCGCTATCCCTCTGCCTCTCCCTCTGTGTGTATCTCTCGTTGGCGAGCCTCCGTCAGATCATATCGCACGCTCTCCCCCCCCCCCCTTTGTCTCCCACACGATCTGAGCTCTTTTTACCTTGATTCCCCGTTTCGCGCGACCCCGAGTTCCCTCTTCTTCTGGGTTTCCGTCACTATCCTCCGGCACCACGCAGACAACCACGGGCTCGCCCTCCCTCTTTCCCTTGGAATGTGTGTGGAACGGCCGCGAGCCCGTTTCCAGCCCACTTACCCGCGACCGGTAGAATTTTTCGCCCGCCCCAATTCGTAATAACGACAACGACTGCAACAATAACGATAACAAATGAAAAATCACGTGAAATATATTAGTCGAACCTGTCGTTTTATCAATGCTCACGCACTCGTACACCTAATCCTAAACTCCGCTCGCCTGCTTAAATAACCCCAATAACCCCAATAACCCCAATAACCCCGCCGCCTGCCATCCCCCGCTTATACGAAAACGGAGGTATTTATTCTTATGCGAAAATAGCTCTATTAATGCAATGTAAACCGTTATGCATTAAGGGGAATATTGTTTCGAGTTGAAGCTCGAGAAGAAGGTCATTTAATTCAGCCTGTTCTGGCTGAATGGCCTGGCTCGGGGGGAGGGGGAAGAAAAAAAAAAAAAAAGAAAGAAAGAAAGAAAATGCAGTTTGAGCGGATATTTAAAAAACTTATACATTGTAACCTTAGCAAGCGGTAATGATTAATGATTAATTAATGAAACTTCAGTGGTGACTGGACAGAAACCACTTGGCCACCACCGGGCGTAAATAACAATAACAACACGATAACGATAAAGTAATAAGTAATGAAAGAAAAAAAGGCTTCGAATTAACTCGCCGTGTATATTTAATGATAGCTCTGGCATCGGGATTTTGTTGTGCGCTCGCTCTTACTTACAACGTAACTTATATTAATAGACCGCCAGTTAAAATTAGCTTGATTTATTATTTCATCGAATAATTACAACGTAATGTGGCAATGTCATTGCTTACCGGCTAAACAACTGTACTTAGCATACGCGGCTCCCGGCTACCGCGTACTTACGCAGAAAGACCTCTGGGCTCCAATGATCGAGGGGGAGGCCCCCTCGAAGGATTCTCGAGGTAGGATTTTGAGCCACGTTCGCTGGAGGGAAAGGGAAAGGGAAAGGGAAAGGGAAAGGTCTCCGAGTCCAAATAGGAAATCATTGTTCATTGGTTTAAGTTTCCGTGTATCGGTCAGCCGATGCTCGCCTAGGGCAACGGAAAGAGTCCGCCGACTAACGAATATCCCCTCGTGCGACCGATCCTGGCATCGGGGATACTCGGTGCGTTCCACGCGAGGAGGCCGACGAGGAGGTTGTTTGAGCCGCGCGATTTCGGCAAGTCCGAGCGACGGAGCTCGCCGCCAAGCCACCAAGCCACCAAGCCACTCTCACGGTCACGTAACGCTTAGGTGAAATTATCGAGGATCGATATATTCTATGGTAAAGGATTAATGTTCCCGAGCGCGGGTAAACAGTGACGGTGCACTGCAGCAATAACTTGAAATGGACAAATTAATTGGGGATAAGTGAGCTTACCGCCGTGGCTCCGGTCATTCGGATCCCCGCTATGGCGTATTACGTGTCGTGCGAGGCGGACTCGTCCGATCGAGCTCGACTCAGCGGAGGCGAAAATAGTAGGGACGGCTACAAATAGGAATAAAGAGGAGAAGAGCCTCGGCTCGAGGTAATTAAGCGTATCCCCTCGGAGTTCCCGGCAAGGGCTGCTGCTCGCCGTATGAGAACACGCTCCTTTCCAATGAAAATAAGACATCAATGCCCATTTATTTCAGCGTAATGGGCGCTATTGCATTCCCTCCCCGCACGTGCAAAACGTGATTCCCCGGCGCGAGCACGCATCGGCCCTCGCGGCCGCTCTGACATTTTTTTTTTCCCCCCCCCCGTCATCTTCCTCGAAGTCGGCGCTCTTTCCGAGCTCCTCTTCGTCGAATCTCTCGCAATCTTGGCGCATCTTGATGTATTCTCATCTCGCGTAAACCTATTACAACTTGCCTCTCCTCCTCATCCTCCTCCTTCGCCTCCTCCTCCTGCGCCTCCTTCGCCTCCTGCGCCTCCCCCCCCTGCGCCCCGACCGTCGCTCTCTCACATCCCCAGTATGTACGGCACGGGAGGCCGTGCAGCCCCCGCCACGCCCCTCTGCCGAGCACCGAGGCTCATTGTATCGAGTGTACATGCGGGCCCGATGTACACGACCGCGACTGTAAAACACTCCGCGAGACAGACACTGTATTTTTTCGGCCTACAATGCACTCCCTCCCTCCCTCCGTCCCTCGGTCGCGCTCCTTCATTCGGCCCGCTAGCCGCAGACGCCCATCTAAGGTGGTGTACGCGCGCTCGCTCACGAATCGACGCAGCGTGCACGCGTGCATACATGCTGGCAGACAGGCAGGCAGGCAGGTAGGCACGCACGGACGCACGCACGCACGGACGCACGCACGCGCGCACTTGAGGTAAGGCGAGGGCAAGACACGAGGCGCGGGACGTATGGCGAGCCTGGCGATCCGGTTTAGAAAATCGATCCTCTCTAGCGCCCGAGCTCTCGTTTTCGCAATACCGGATGATGCCGATATAATGCAGCCTCCAATGGAGGGACGAGGTGATCGTCGAAGTGCAGGAGTAGGAGTAGGAGGACGGGCCGGGGAAGAGGAAGGAGCGAGCGAGGGCATGGATAATTTCAAACGAGACATTGATCGATTGTTCTCCGCCCGTAGCCGAATTGTTGGAGGAAATTGAATTTCTTCTCCCGGCTCGAGCTCGCTAGGCTCTCCGACGCTCTCTCGATTCGCTCCGAGATTTGCGAGATTTTCGCAAGAATAAAGACAGGCTGGATTATTGGTGCTGCGGGAGAACGGGACAAAGAGGATGTAGTTGCGAGTCGCGCGAACGAGACGCCCCGAACAAGGAAAGAGGACGAGAGAGAGAGAGAGAGCGAGTCGAGTAGATGAAAAGAAAATGTTAGCATCTAAAGGGTTGAGCGATTGCGGGTGAGAGGGGATAGGTGGGTGGGGAGGGATCTGATATTTTTCAAAGAAACGTCATTAGGTCGCGTAAGGCCGGCCTGTGCTGTTGGCTTCGGAGATGCGCGGGGATCACGTCATTCCCCTTAATGGCGAAGAAATCGAATTTCATGGAATTTCAAGCCACCATTATACCGAGAGGCTAATAAAGATCCCGTTGATGCACCATGACGCACCGCGCCGATGATAAATACGAGTATCATAAAACTCTGTTGTCCAGGGCTTGCCCCTCCTCGCCTCGGTTGGAAAGAGGCTTTATAAAAGTATATCTCGGAGCTCTCGGCGAGGAAGATATCGAGCCTCAGCCTCAGCCTCAGCCTCAGCCTTCGCCTTCGCCGCAGCCTCAGCCTTCGCCGGTGCATACAACGTCGCGCTAATTAAACGATCGATAAAGACTTTTTATTTGTTTGATTTGCTCCAACCCTTTAGAGCCGGAGCTAATTATGATTAACGAGTTGGCAAAAAATCTATCGGACCGAATGAGGCGTATTATTGTGGGAACAATAAAGTAGACGTAATCGGTGCTTCAACCTCGCCTCGCCTCGCCTCGCCTCACCTCACCTCACCTCGCCTCACCTCGCCTCTCTCGTTCCGTACCCCCGGCCCTCTGTCCGTACGGTTTTATTTATTTTAACCGTCTATTGACGATGAAAAGTCCTCGATCTTGAAATAATTTTTACGTACAAAATGCCCTTCGCGTAGGCGGTAGTTTGGATTTTATTGGCAATTTAACAATATAACGACGTACGACTTGGCTGCCACGAACAAATCCAATCGTCATTTATTTGAAGTCACGCAGGAGTAGATGATACCATTCGATGATTTTTGCCTTTGTTTTTTTTTTTTTTTGTTGTTTTTGTTTCAATAGCAGTGACCGAATGTTGTTGAAGCTCTAGTAAAAATTCAAAAAAGCTATTAGTTTGTAAATCAAGGCCACGCAGCCTCCGCACGAGGCATACAAAATCTATAATATATCGAATATATGGACTTTTATCCAGGTGTATTAATTAATCAGTCGAGATCCGTTAAGCAATGGAGGTTTATCTATTGTGCGTCGGCGAGCAAAGCGTATCTCGCACGTGCGATGAGTTAGTTGCTCATCGTCTCCTATCCCCCCCTCGATCCCTCGTCGTCTCGATCCTTTGTACTCCCGGTTTATCCACATCCGTTCTCTTGGCATGCGCAGAGCCAGCAGCTACCGGGTTAAGTACTAGCCGATGCAGCTCCCAGCAGCAGCAGCAGCGGCAGGAGCAGGAACAGCAGCGGCAGCAAGTCTATTTCTAGTCCCGGTAAGGTCAGCGCGATTGGCAGTCCCGATAAGGAGGCCCTTATTAGGAAAACACTACAAATGTACGACACATGTATAGCTCTTTCCCTCTTGCTCGATCTACTCTTAATCTCTACATTGTTCTCTTATCTCACTCTCTCGCTCAGTCGTGTACACGAGCGCGACACACACGCGGACACACACGCGGACACGCACGCACGCACATCGGATCTCTTTGTTTATTCAGGCGCCGAATGCTGGTGGCTCTTTCCATTTCCAGATATAAATGAAAATATACATAAAGAATGTATTTAAGAAAAAGGATTTATTGAAACCGGAGTCGATGTGTACCCGACGTAAATGGCGAACCGGCCGCGTTACATATATATATATATATAGCGCGCGAGCACGTCGCAACTTCTTCCAGCTCTTAGCAAACGATATACTCTATCGTTTGAACTCCTACGGGAATTTTCAATGTTCCTGCGTGGAGAGCCTCCACTTGACACGAGCAGACCGACACCGACGGGCCCTCTTCTCCTCTTGTCAAGCTAGCCAATCGATACCAGTGATTTCGACATCCATCTCTCTATTAATAGAGAACTCGTAATTCTAGGGAGTTTTGAGAAATATTAGAAGAAGAGTATTGGGGCCGATTCCTCTTTAATCCGGATACGGAACGTAATTAGGGGGAAAAATAAAATTAGGCGTAGAGTCGCGCTCGGACATGGAGCGAGGCCCCGTTTAATCCGTGATGGAGTGCAGAGAAACGCCGATGGCAGTGTCAGTCGATTGTCGATAGCCAGCCAATCGCGACGCTAATGCATTGGAAATGAAAAACCTCGACAAGGAAAAGCCGAGCAGTGGCAGCGGCAGCGGCGGCAGTGGTATACCTCCTTTGCCCCCCGCCCCTCCTCCCGGCCTATTCGACTCGATCAAATAATTCGGCTCGAGTTCGCATTCCAAGCACTTGTCGAGCTCTACGTACCAACACCGTGCCAGATAAACGTACCAGCCCGACGGACTGTGTTCGTGTGCGTGAGAGAGAGAGCGAGAGAGAGCGAGAGAGAGAGAGAGAGAGAAGGAAGCGAGGTGATAGAAGCATTGTCGTCTGAAAATTCTAGGCTCGGATCATGGGAGCGGCCCGCTGCGAGAATTCCACGAGGCATTCGGTTCAGCCAACTGGCCATTCCTCGCGGCTCTCCTCGGGACACGTGACGCCATGACATCACTGCTCACTTGCCACTTGACCTCCCCGACTACTTTCCATAATATTGGCGATTGTCTCTCCTCCTCCCGTCCCCTCTCCCGTCCCCCTCCCCCGAGGAATTCACCGGATTTATTTATCAGCCTCGGCCCCGGGGGCTGATTCATCCCGCGACCCACGATCGTATATACGTTCCTTTTCGTACGGGATGGATGGCCCGTCCTCATTCGCCCGGAAGCTCCATCATGCGTGCCACGACCGCTGCTTGATTCCGCTTCTCTCCCCCCCTGCCACCCGCCCCTCCTTGCGAAACTGTATAATCAACGGCCGAGTCCTAGAGCTTTACGACTACTTTAACGAACCGACTGATCCTAGTCCGCTGGACCCAATTACATCTTCCGCTACCTCTCATTCGCTCGGTCGTCAATCATTATTCACCTGAATTATTCCAGAAATTTGTATTTACGACGTCGTCCCCTCGTGCCTCATTACACGGCCAATTAATTAAGCCTCCCCTCGCTCGGCAGCCTTCGGCCAATGGAAATCCAAATGGGCCCCGCGCTTCTCCAATGTCTGCTACTATGAAATAAGTATCTCGATTTTATTCTACCACTGGTATGGATAAATAGCTCATTGCGCGCTCGGCTCCGCGCTCCATTCCTTAATAATGTCTCTCTAACGTTCGATTTTTACCTCCTTGCGCAATATCATCGGTCGTACCGACGTTACGGCAAGTCCATAAGCTCAGATAGAGAGAAACGAGGCTTTTTTTACGAAAGCCCTACTACCCATGCGTAAACTATCCCCCCGTTCTTAATTTCTTTTGTATTACCTTCTTTCTCGGACCACGCGGAGACTATTCGGATCTCCCCCCCCCTCCCACGGGCTACAATTGAAGAATTGAATCGCACGTTCGCGGTCTAACGGTCAGCGTTAGAGGATCCGGCCTCCGGCACCGTAGATGAATTATCGTAAAAAGTCAGGTCTCGTCTCGTTGCGTAGGCAACAGGCTCTGCTGACTGTACATGCCGAGACCAGGGTGGCTCGTCGCACTCGGAAATCCAAGAGTAACACGAGTGCGCGTTACGGTGCACCGCAAGATTAAAAAAAAATCAGGCGGCAGGGCAATTTTCCAATGGTGCGGGCCAGTGCAAACGAACAGTGTGGTCTCGCGCACACGTATACGTGGATGCTGAGCTGAGCTGAGCTGGGGTGGGGGGGTGGCGGAGGGACAGAGGGAGGTTATTGGGGAGGGGCGGGATGGGCGGGTGATACGAGCACGAGGCGCTGGAAGATTATGGACAAAAAGGGTCGGGAGCCCTGGAGAGACGTGACCAGAAGAGGATAATCGAGCCGATGTATCGAGTCAGAGCGGCGTATGACAGCCCGGATAAGCTAAGCGAGATTGAGATAGGTCCCCGCGACCGAGGTGCGAGGAGGTGGGTGGTGCGAGGTGCGAGGTGCGAGGACGTGGGGCTAGAATCGTCGAGCTACGAAGAAGACGTAGGATGTGCCGGAAAAATGGTAACGTCTGGATGGGCCGATCTAACGGGCATTCCTTCGCTCTTGCTATATTGAAGAAAATTGCTTGGCCAGCTGCGGCACAACTGTGCGTTAACCCGCCTCTCTCCCCCCCTCTCTCTCTCTCTCTCTCTCTCTCTGTATCTATCTCTATCTATCTATATATATATATCTATCTATCTCTATCTATCTCTATCTCTCTCGTATACTCTCGCGGGCGCTCGCTCGCATGTATTTTGCAAGCAGGGCTCGCCTTGGATCGCCGGCCTGCCTTGTCGAGAGTGTCTAACGGTTCGCGCAACGGGTACTACGAAAGTAAAACGACTTGGTCCGCGGCGCGTAAGTACCTTTTCGTTTCAGAGCTATTACCTGTATCGGCCGCTCTCTATGAACGGGAGATTGACGCTTATTGACGGGACTTCGATATTAACTCAACTACCCACATCCTCCCTACGCCCGGCCCCGCCACGGCCCCGCCACGGCCCCGCCACGGCCCTGCCCGGCCCGCACCCTTTCCCTCCTCGTGGACCTTGCTTTATTATTCCCGTGTCCTCTCCGAGCCTCCGAGGAAATTACATGCATACGCGCGCTCCCTGCAAAAATGTGCATTCCCTCTTCCTGTTTCACTGCGCGATTCATTTTTTGCTCCTCGTACTTTATCTCCGCACCGGCTCCTGCCTCATCCACTCGCTCGCTACCTCGCTCGCTAGGTACCTACGCTCGCTAGGTACCTACGCTCGCTACCTCCCCCGTTCCGACTCCCCGCCACGAGATTACCGTCCACCCGGGGAAATATTGTATTTATTGTCCGGGGGAAAATGGTTCGATCCGAGCGTTTCCTGCCTGCGTAAGCGGCATTTTTATCAAATACTTTATTCAGCTATTCGAAAGTGTCACGTTTCGTTGCGCCGGCTCGCCCCGCCTTTGCCCGCCGCTCGCCTTTTCTCCGTCCCAATAAAACTTACGTAGTTTCGCGAAACTATGCAAATAAGCAGTCCGTAGCAGCTGGGCTATTAAAATTTATGAGCTCCAAATATTTTATTTATCCCTCGGATTACTCGGCCGCTTCGTACTTACTTATCTCCCGAGCTCCCTCGATCTCTCTCTCTCTCTCTCTCTCTCCTCTCCCCTCTCTCTCTCTCTCTCTCTCTTTGCTTCTCGGCAATTTTACGGTTAATTCGATTTTTCAAATACGTCGTTTTATTACGAGCGCCAATGCGCCGGCGCACCTCTTACATCCTTTTCCCTTTGCTCCTCCCCTCCAACCCCAATAACCCCAACCCCCCAACCCCAATAACCCCCTTCGCCCTTAGCCCTTTTCCCGGAATTTCCGGGATTCTCCTTCTTGCCGGATAAGTCATCGCGCTCTGTGCCTCATTTCCTCGCGCCAACAGCATCGAGTCACTAATAATCATAACTATTATTATCGAAATGGACTGCTTGTGATTGTTCGCGCAGCCGTTCTTTCTTTTATTTTTTGCGTTTTTATTTACTCGCGGCGATAAAGGTTAAGCCGAATCGGAACCGAATGAAAACGTTTTTTTAATACTGCCCTGTCAAAAGTACGAGCAAGTAATTACAAGTTATTCAATAAAGCTTTGGATTCCCGCTTAAATATTGTAATTACGCAGGGTCAATTATTTTTACGAAGCGTACATCAGAGACGATTTTATTAATATAATGCGCGTAGTTTTTTTTTTTTTTGCAAGCTGCAAATACAGTTTTCGTCGAATTCGGAATAATCGTAACTCGGCGCTCGGTACTTTTTCCGGGATTCCATACTTATTATCAAAGTAAATATTTATTTTTATAGGGAAAAGACAAACGCAAGCCTACTTTTCTGTTTACAGTATACTGGTTTTTCAACAACCGGTCCACGCAGATAAGAAAAATAAAAACATGGAAACACGCATCTGCGAGAAACATGTTATGTATTAATTTAATCAAGTTATTTATAACAAAAAAAAAAAAAAGAAAAAAAAAGAAAAGAAAACTACAGATAACGTAAACAAATATAATAATTTTAGCGAATTTCTGCTGGGAGTAACGTAAACTAACTGGAATATTGCCTATCTGGCGTCGATGTAGCCAGAGAGAGAGAGAGAGAGAGAGAGAGATACAGCTACTTTTGGTAGCTTTTCCTTGGACCTGTCCGCGCAGGTATTTACAGGAGCATATTGTCTCGGCGGTGTAGCCTAGGGCGACAGGCGATAAAGTAGGATAAAGGGAAAAAATAAAGATAAAGAAAGGGAAGCGAGAGTCCGAGGGAGGACAAGGAGGAAAGGAACGAGAGAAAGAATCGTCGAGAAGTGACAGGAAGCAGATCGCGATAAAGCTACCTGTTCGCCTCGGTCTGGGCTGGCTGGGATCGGCAAAAGGTGTCGCGTGCGTCGACACCCGGACGATAAATATCCCGCGAGTGGTATCTAAATCACCATTTAGTACGGCCGCTACTCTCGGCAAGGGCCTCACCCCTCCTCTCTGGCCCTCCAATTACCGCAACAGCTCCTCCCTCGACCCTCTTCTCTGCCACCCGATATTGCCACCACCTAAAACAGACACCTCGGTAGTCGATCCTCCTTTCCCCAGGACTACGTCAAACGGTATAACTCTGATTTTCTACCGTTACCCAACTAGCTCTACCCATGATGCCCCAACGAGTCCCCAACGCAGATCAACACGTACGTATGCCTTTGTGTGCGACAGCGAGCCAAGTGCGTTGGGAATTTTCTTCGGCTCCCCCCACCCCGTCCTCCGCCTCGTCCATCCTATCCTCCATAATTTTTCTACCGAGCTCGTATTCGAGCTTTACTACCGCTACGGTTCTTCTCGTCCGTAAGAATAATGCAGATTCCATAAGTCAAATTACTCTTTAATGCCGAGACGTTATTCTTTTTAAAATTAGGAATAGAAACAAGTGCTTTAAATTGCCTGGGATCCCGAGACGATGTCTTAGCTAACCCGCGATTGCTCATAATCATTCTCAAACATTAACCGCGATACTTTCCTCAACTGAATGAACATTCCTCTTTCTTATTCGGTTGACATTTTCAAAGCGCGACCCGTACCCGTTTTACCTCCAATAACCTTCTCAGTGCAATTATACCTGTCAGAGATTTAACTTTCGGCTCAGCATTCCGGCTTCCCGTAATATTTCCATAATAATATTCCCGAGACTCTTTATCGGTTTATCTCATTTTTTTTGTCTAAACGCCATCGTTTACCGGCATCCCCTGTACTTATTTATTACAAGTTTATTATTGCAATTGTATCTATAAACTGTTGTGACTATAAACTACTGTTCTCCAGCTCTCGGTCTTCTCCTCGTACCCAAGGAAATACTTGAATTGGCAAAATTTTCGATCAAATGAATATTTGCCGAGGTTATTTAAACATTCAAGTTTTAAAAATAAATAACGAAGGGCGTTTAATTTGATGTAATCGAAGGGAAGGGGGGAGCAGGGGGAAGCCGAAATAGTATGGCCATTAAAATAAATGAGCTGCTTATACTTATGTTATTCCGTATGTTTCTCTTGATTCAAGAGATTAAATTGTAAAGCAGTCATTTAAAATTAATAAAAGCTGCTTTTGAATTAATTAACGGGGGGATTTATATCGAAAGAAAAAAGAAAAAAGAAAAAATAATACCTGCCGTTTAATGAGAAAACGCCAATTGTTAGTTTATGTGAATGAATTAAGAGAATCAAGCAGCGTTATTATTATTATTTAGTTAATGGAAAGGAAGAATAACTTTAGTTTACGTACTATTTCCAATGGATTTTGTAATGATAAATAAAAACTTGTGGGAGCAAAACGAAAGAATCGCATTGACGAGTCGTTTCGAAAGCCAATAAATAGATCCTTCAAGGAAGGGAGAGAAATAACTAAAAAAAAAAAAAAAAAAAAGAAAAAAGAAAAGTATTCCTTTTTGGGTTACTTTTTGAGTAAAAATAAAAGGTAAAATCGATATAGATTAGTTTCGCTTGTGGCCATTTTACGATTAATTAACTGGTGAAAATAATAATTGTTGAGCCGAGCATTAATCAAAATATGCATTAAAAATGCATAGTAGAATGAGGATGGGCATAAAGAAGAGGGTTTAATGAGATGAGGAGGCCAGGCCGGCTTAACGGGTAGGCGAGAAGAGCTCGCTCGCCGCCAATACAAAAATCAATTCTAATATGCACAATAAACAAACATTTTACATAATGGGCCTTTATTTTAAATGTATGCGCATAAAGTGCTACGGCAGCGGCCTTACGCCTAACAACATACTTCAGATTTGTAAGGAAAGGGAGGAAATAAAAAATTTAAATGGCCGGACTACAAATCACCGTTCGCTCGCGGCTAGATTTTTCCTCGGGCTCGTCGCTCTTCTCTCCCTTCGTCCTTGTCTATTCGCACACCTTGAGCCGTGGATACCGCGGCGGAGGGGGAGATGCAGAGAGAGAGAGAGAGAGAGAGAGAGAGGGCTCGAGATACGGAGAGGGCACCGGCGATACGGACGGGGACGGACGTAAATGCATTACCTTCGGCCTACGTGTACGTATGTGCATAATGTCGCTTGCGCTTCTCTCTCTCTCGCTCTCTCGCTCTCTCTCTCGCTCTCTGTCTACGTTTCAGTTCTCGGCGGCCGAGGAGGCTTCTTTCCTCGCGCTCCCAGCTTTCTGTTTCTCACGCCGGACAACCCGTGCGCCGTGCATTAATCGAAAACTTACGAGCCTCTGTCAGCTGTTGCGGAGCAGCGTATATAAGCCGATATAGAACCACTCTTCGTATTACGTGCCGTACTCTCCTACATGCGCTCCCTCGATATCCTCCGACCTCTCTGCCTCCCACCGTCCCACCCCCCCTGATCCCTCTCCCTCTCTCTCTCTCTCTCTCTCTCTCTCTCTCTCTCTCTCTCTCTCTCTCTGTCTCTCTATCGAACGAGCGCTATCTATAAGAGTCAACGTTTATTTTATTGCGGGGCAGGGGGGAGGGGGCAAGAGAATCGGAGAGGCAGGGACAGCCTCGGCCTCGCAGCAGCTTCATTTACCGCATGTAACGTGTCAGGAGAGTGTCGAGATCGAAGAGAGACACGGGGATGACAGGATCGAGCCTCTGACTGATCGAGATAAACGAAATGAGAGCGGAATAATTCATTTGTCAGGGGGAGGTTTATTTTTACCTCGGAGGCGGAGGGGCCGCCCAAGGTTTTCGCGAATACGTATACATACCCCGGATCACGAGCTACTTCACAATTTATTTTATTCACTTTTAATTGATTAGTATTATTATTTTTATTTCTTCCTTTCTAATGTGGAGCCGCGCGCGTCCGCGCTTTTAAAAACTAACGCGTTTACGCGTCTCATGTCCACGAGGGCCATAATAATGCTTCCATTACATACGCGGCTTGTCCCACGGTTCATTTCAGCTATACAGTACAGGCGCAGATTACAAGCGAGCGCATGACTGTGTGTTGTACGTGTATCGTAGCGAGATGACGAGACATTTCGCTCGCATTAATATTAATCGCTATAATCGGCCGAGACATTCTTTTTTCTTTTTTCAATATGATTTTTAGTTCGTGACCTTGGTGCGCATTATGCATTCGCGTCGGCTTTATTAAATCTACGTCTCGTTATTCTTTCTTTTTAAATTAAATGTAAATTTTGTGTAATTGCAGGTGAGCGGCATCGGGAATTAAATATCCGAATCTAACGAATTGAATCAGCCCCGTCGCTTATTTACCTTATTCAATCGGACGTTAAAATGCTAATTTATTAATTATAAGCTTTTTCAAAAGAATTTCTTAAATATTTCATTTGCTGCTGCTGCTCGGTAAATCGTCGAGGAAATGGTAATGGTAAGAGTTAAAGGAAAGACCGTACGAGGTCTATCGCTCGAACGAGGTAACGCGGAGCTTCTAATTGTCCGGGATTCTCCCTTGAATTATACGAATTTATTAAAATTTCATTGATTAACTGGGGTTTTTTTTTCTTTTTTTTTTTTTTTGCCTTGATCGAATAGGAAGGAAGGTGAACGACGATGGCTAGCACAAGGGAACTAATAATTGAAATCGTGTATAATATATTGAAGCCGCGATACGTAATTGCCAAGGATAATGGGGGCAATTATCAGGATATTTATTATAAATGCTAAACCCGATGGCACGAGACTTGGCATGCAGATTAATATGGATTTCAGCTAGAAGCAGTTGAGAATCGCGGATGCAAGGAAAGCGTACGATCATTTGTACGTGACTTGAATTCCTACGGAATGAATTCCGAGCCCCAGGATTTCTATCTGATTAGAAGTCAATCGTGCATGCCGTGAGTTTCACGATGAGTCCTTGACCCAATTCATAAATGAGGTTACGACACGCTTACGGACCCACTACTTACCAGTCGAGCCCGTCGCCGCGCCTCGGCTAATAATCATTTTACAACCACTAGACCTAACCACTACACCTAACCACTGACCTGGCCAACTAATACATTTTGCCCCATTAGACCAGTACACGTAATATCACCTGCTATCGCGTAACGCCCTTGCGTCATCCCATTAAGTATTAGCAGCCAGGGCCACGTAAGCAAGGGAGAATGTAAACGACGAGCGATTAATAAAACGTAAGGAATTTCATTTTATCTTATTTCTTTATTGTTGTTACTATTATTGTTATTTATATTATTTTATTTTTCTGATTTCGCTTCAAGAATTGTCAAGAATTACGTTTGTCTGGCAAGAGAAAAAGAAAAAGGATTATTAGGGTCGTTGCGGAGCTCGTCGGGCTCCTAATATACATTATACGTCCCAAATCTTCAGCTATCTGTCCGTATTAGTTTTTAACCGAAAATTACATACAATTGACGACGATACGTTTCCATCGGCTGATTCCTCTCCCGAGTAAAGTAAAAAAATATACATTTCCATGTAATATATCCGTGGCAGCAGGAAGAGCGTGCTGGGAACATTTTTTTTTTTTTTTTTTTCTAAAATTCAATATTATTAAATATATCCGGCAAGGCAACGAAAAAAACGGGCAAGCCCATAACGGTCGTAATGATCGCCCATTGCCAATGACAGTTACATCGGTTAAGCAACAATGGCTTGATGGAACTTCGTTCGCAGCGATGTTTTGATGTTTCGGAAGATGCGCTCGAGCTCGAGCGCGAAACCGAACAACCAACTCAACTATCCTTAAGTTATCGGAGACCAAAGAATTTTTAAGGGGGAGGGGGGGGGAACAAGAAAAAACAAGAAAAAAAAAGAACAAGACACAATTGCTTATGCCATGTTTTTTGTTTATGAATTTTTGTCGAATCGAAGAATTCGTGAAAATACCTCGACTCGTAATTGTAATAGACTTTACTTTCCTTTCTTATTTCATCGGAGCACTGATTAAGCTGCCGAGATGAATATTCATAGGCTCCGCTTAATGACTATCATCAACGAGCCGAGGGAAGCAACGACTGTCCATTAAGAGCAAATAAATAAATAAATAAATAAATAAATAACTCCGAACGGGACTAATCGTGCAATTGCGCGCGGGCGAGTAGCTTTCGATGCGCGAACGTCCCCGGACTCGCTTCTCGTTTGATAAAGCCGGGCCGTCGGGGCCACTTTCCTCGGGCGGCCAAGGATATTAATAATAATAATAACAATAACAATAATAATTGGAAACGGCGAATCCGCCGAATTGAAATTAATCGGGCGCAATGCTGACTTAACGGCTCTTTAGCTCCGACGCGCCGGGTGCTCGCGTTCCGGAAATCCTGTCGGCTACACGAGCATCCATTACCGCGGGTAAGTACAGTGCGCGAGAAGGGGATACTCGCTGGAAATCTTTTGCAGCTCGCGTGTGTCTGAATTACGCCCGATGAATGCTTAATTATTCCCCGCAAAACTACTCCCTTGTCCCGCCCTCCGGCGAGCCGACTTCGCGCCGACCCTCACGAGCCGAGCGCCGCGCTCTTACGTCGGTGAGGGAGGCGGGCATGGAAAAGGTATATGGCCGCGCGTACGCGTATTTATCGCGTGGCTCGGCTTAGCGCGAAAATTGCGCTCCCGAGCGAAGAGTGCGAAGAGAGCCGAGGGAAGAAGGACGGAGGACGGACAAGTGAAAAAAAAAAAAAAAACATGTGGGAAGTCAGTCATTTTCCTTCCTCCAAATGCCTTTCTTTTTTTTTTCTTTCTTTTTTTTACAAACGAGATATTATTATGCCATTGTTTCGCGGGCGGACGGTGGGAGTGATGCGAGAGGGTGGGAGGTCGGAGTTGTTTTTTTTTCGTTCTTAATCGAAAGGAGCTGGGAGTAGTAACTTTGATATTGTGATATTGAGAGGGCAGAAGGAGCGAGCGGTTTGCGCAACATTTTTTTTTTTCTTTTCTTTTATCGTTTGAGAACGCCAAGGGAATTCTAAGCTATTCAGACTCGCGGGACTGGTGAGGATAGGGGAAGGGGGGGGGGGAGGGAGAGCTTAAAGATGAAATTGTCTTTTCGAGGGAAAATGAGAGGAATCTAATATGGGATTAATATAGCGCCGAGGCCGGAGCTCGATGGCTCTCTCGAGCTGGCCAAGGAGATGCCGAGAAGAAAAGTAAAAGCCCGATGGAAGCGGTGTAAGGTCGGAGCGGAGCCCAGCAAATTAGCACGAGGGTAGCACCGTGGGGGGGAAAAATCGTGTCGTGTCGGGTTTCGCTTAGTGGGCCGCCCGGGAGAATGTCGTTCCCAAGCTGTGGTTTCGCCTCGTGACCCTCGAGGCGTTTTTCTCCTCTCCTCTTCTCCCTCTCTCTCTCTCTCTCTCTCTCTCTCTCTCTCTCTCTCTCTATCTCTCTCTATCTCTCTCTCTATGTATATATGTATAAACATCTTTCTCGTGCACGCGCTTGCCCAGGTAGCGACATCGACGCCCAAAGGTAAAGGCGCCACGTCAGAATGATGTGGGGGGGGGAGGAGAGAGGAAATCCGGAGATCCTTGAGGGTTACGTAGAGATCGGCCGGAGGGCATTGGTTTTCCTGAGGATCGCGACTCCCTGCGGTACCGATTTCTTATTGATCCCGCGCCGACCGACAACAGATGCCGGACGGACTTACACGCGCGCTTTCACACTCGATAGCTCACTGATCCGTGCGACACCGCAAAAATATCCCTCCCATGTATGAGTGCATGTAATATAGGCACGCCGCGGGCCCTCACGATTTGTCGGCCAGAGTCACGGACCGCAACATACTTTCTGCTCCGAGCGCCCTGAATCTCTGCCGCGCTCCGTTATGCGTGCGTGCATGCGTGCGTGCGTGCGTGCGTCCGTGCGTGCGTCCGTGCGTCTGTCTGGATCCGCGAGCCCGCGCTCGATTAAGATATTGCAGATATATGTTTGCTCTGCCTCTCTCTCTCTCTCTCTCTAGTGTCAGCGCGAGTCCACTGGCCGTCGTCGGGACTTTTTACTTCTCTTTCGATGGCCGATTCCGTCGCGAAGCCGAAGCCATTGGACAAAGGATCTTGCACGCGTAGACGGCGCAAAAATGAGTAACGCCACCTTCGGGGATAAACTGATAAAGAGATGAAAAAAAAAAAAAAAGAAAAGAAATCCCCCGAGCCATGCAAATTGTTAGCTGCCATTCAACGCTGACGGGCGCGACTCTTTCCTCGGCTCGGCTCGGCGACCAAGAAATTCACGCTTTTTATAGCCACCATTACAATATTTATAGAGGCGACGTGAACTTACTAAATAGACGCGATTACGAAACGAGTTTCAGGATATATTGTTTGGAACGTTGGAAAAATCACCGGGCGCTTTTATTCAATTTATGGCCCGGCCATTATTTTTTGAATCCCGACACATGCAATAAGATGCGTCGAGGAGCACGGACTTTTCGAGGCATGGGAAGCAACTATCGAAAAGCAATAATGGTACGACGACGACGCGATCTTGTAAAATACTTATATTTAAGAAATTCCGTAGCTTTCGAAATGATGTACAATAAAGATGTTTGAAGTCCGTATACGCCAAAGTAATTTTACATCGCGTAGAGAAAGTCGATGGTATAGAAAAAAAGTATGATTATAATATTTGAAGTGAAGATTTAACGCTACGATATGATAGATAGATCGCATGAAGGTAAATAATATGTAATAGGAGGCCGGCTACGATGAATTTAGATATATGTAATCACGATTTGATAGTATTAACATTAGAGATTTAAATGAATAATATTCCAAGCCGGGCTTCGTAAATATTTCGAGGAATCGAACTCCAAGGATTCGTATTATTATTTCTAATTAAGGAAACGATCATTTTAAATGATTACGTGTATGTATGTATATATGTATATGTATATATATATAGAGAGAGAGAAGGCCAAAGATCAGCTTTGCACAACGATATATAATCTATGGTATAATAATGGGAGAATAATGGGAGAAGAAGAAGAAGAAGAAGAAGAAAAAAAGAAGAACGAGGCCAACGAAATAGACAGCGAAAAATGAAAAGAGTCTGATCAAGACGTCTGAAATCCGTAGTCTGATAATGGTAGGAGAAAGTCGCATAGGAAGCATAGGAAGCATAGGAAGCACAGAGGAAGCACAGAGGAAGCACAGAGGAAGGTAATCGAAGCATGAAATCACATACGTAAGCGCGGCTCGGGAATTCCTAGTTGTCATCGTCTAGT
Source organism: Ceratosolen fusciceps (assembly GCA_018883505.1). NCBI lineage: Eukaryota > Metazoa > Arthropoda > Insecta > Hymenoptera > Agaonidae > Ceratosolen > Ceratosolen fusciceps. The sequence continues at coordinate 5,482,011 of RCIC01000010.1, forward strand.
AAATAATGTATGAAATGCATAAGAAAATAATATAGCCATTGGATTTGTCTGTCAGCAATGGCGCGTAAAGGAGATTTGAAAGAAAGGAAAAAAAAAAAAAAATAAATAATTTTCGAGCGCCTACGAGAGCCAAAGTCCTCGTCTCATTAAAATAAAAGCCGAGCGTTTTACGAAAGCGTCCGAGACGGGGGCGGGGGGTGGGGAGTGTGAGAGAGAGAGATAGAGCGGGAGGGCGGGGAGAGGAGTGGAGAGAGAGAGAGAGGAGAGGAGAGGAGAGGAGAGGAGAGAGCTCATGTATGAGCGACAGCCGGCAATTTTCAAGAGGTTCGTATAACACTCGGTCATGAATAATGCACTTGGTTCATTCGCACGAGAAATAAAAGAACAATCGTATCAAATTGTCAGCGCGAGAACTACAAAAGCGTGTATACTTTCCCGCGTGCCTGAGATTTGGGCGTTACTTTGTCAGTCAGTCAGTCAGTCAGTCAGTCAGTCAGTCAGTCAGTCAGCAGCCAGCAGCCAGTCAGGCAGTCAGGCAGTCAGTCTGCCGGATGGCGCACCCACACCCACACCCACACTATACGTACGCTGGCTCTCGTAGACGGGGCCCGAAATGCTAAGCCAGGGTGGGCTGTCTGTGCCCGTGCGTGATTAATAAGGAGGAGACCGACAGCGGCAACAGGAACAGCAGCCACACGCACGAGCACGGCCTTACGCACAGAAAGAGATAGAGCGAGAGATAGAGAGGGGGGAGGGAGGCGGTACGTAAAGGGGCGTAGGTATTAAAAAACAAAAAAAAACAAAAAAAAACAATAAAAAAAAAACAACGTGGCGAGCGGCCATTATGGGACTCGGCGTAATATGGCCAACTTCCAGCTTTGCTTGGACTTTTCCACCTTGGCCGAATTCCACCGAACGCCTACTTCCTGCCGTGCCTCTCTTTCAATACAATCTACCGTTCTGTCCTGCATTAAACGCCTTCCCTTTCGTTTGCTCGGCTCTCGACGAGTTCGCCACGACTCGTTCACTCTCGCTGCCGCCGCCGCCGCATTGTCCACGTGGGCCCGCGATCCCTTCGCCCCGCACTTTTTCGACTCGTCCATCGCGGTCCTCCCCCGACCCTCCTCCTCTCGAGAATCTGCACGGGGATGAGCAGCGTAATTCCGGCCTTTGCCTCATTGCGCCATTGCCACGTAGCCAGGCCCGTCAGAGAATGGCCGAGGGTCGACCAATAAATAATGTCGTCCATGTGTGGTAGGAAGGTCATGTATAGAAAGTACTCGATAAGGCAGAGCCGGGTCCCGTTTTACGCCTACCGTTTCTCCGATCTATCGAGGATCTTTCGATCCTGGCCTCTTCCATCGCTCAAGTACCATTGTATCCATACTCTTCTCAGCCTCTCTCTCTCTGCTCTCGATGTACCCCCTCCGTTACTTTAATTATCAAAGGAGAAGAAGAAAACGGCATGTATGTACGTTCCGAGGCCGGATTTTCAATTATTTCCCGCGCCACGATATCTATCCATTGCGTATTGAAGTTTCAGCCCCGAGTACACGTGATAACGTCCATTAACATTTTATATGCAAATGCACGCCGTACAGAGATAATGTTTGGCCAAAAGAAAGTAGGTTCATTATTACCATTGTCCGTGTATTTGGATAATAAATGTGGACAGATCGATAGACTTTGAAGGATTTGACAAACTGGAAAATAAATTACCGGAGAACTTTTGAATTCTCCACGATAATCTTATTTGCTTGATAATCATAAATGACGAATTTTCTTATAACGTAAGTAATTACCGATAGCGGGATAATAAGGGATAATAAGAAGGTTATTGGGATCTACAGGTAATCGCAATAAAGTCACGTATAGGTGATCTCGAGGAGGCCCGGCAAATGCGAATAGGTGCGCGACATTATTTAAGTACAGTGTAAGTCTTAGAGGAAGTCAAAGGATCCGGTCTACGCCGGACGATTGTGCGCCACGAGTAATGGAAGAAGGAACGACGTGTGCTCGTTGTGTAGATCATGAGAGCTGCATCCGCCAGGGTCCCATCGGCCGGACAATGGAGTTCCTCCGTAGACGGAATTAGTATTATTATTGGGCCAAATGTTTGGCACCGGCGAGCATGGGAAATATATTTCGGTGCCCCTACGCTTCCTCGCTCTTCCAGCCCACCTCCCCACCACCCACCCACCTCTCCGGGCCCCCCTTCCTCGCGCGATTATTCCCCAATAGCCCTCGTGCGATAGCCGACGTCGTCTCATTGTACGGCCATAATCATTATTTGTTTGGCTTAATCAAACTGTTGCGCAACTTATTATACGTCCCTCTATCTCTGTGCACCTCTTATCCCCCCCCCTCCCTCCCTCCCTCCCTCTGCCGGCTATGCACGCCCCGTCCCTATAAAACGCGTTTCGTGCTCTTCCTTTTCTTGCGATGTGCGACCGATTTACAATTTAATATCAATCATTAGAATCGCCAAGCGAGCCGAGCTCCCTCATTTCCTTCCCTCCCCTCGTCTAAATGAAGCGCGAGATATAGTGTCGGAGCGTAACGCAATTTAATTGCGACATCCACGTGCGAGATGGCGCTTTTTACATTGTCCTCGGCACTCAGTAATAACTGCTGCATAATAACTACTCATATTTCGGTTAAATATTGTAACAATTAAACGTCTCGTCCTCGGAACTGAATAATAATCTTAACGGATAAGTCAAGAAAAGTCTTTTATTCTCAATTCTACCGTAAAATTGAGCTTAATGCTAATGAAGGGAAATAAGTGACTGGCCGTTCAACATCTCTACGTCAAATTTAAAAAGTATTATTCAAGATTCAGCGACAACGAGGCATATTTACAAAATATAAAGAAGAAGAAGATGAGGGACTTTTCATTATAAAGAAAGATGCAACGATACGAAATTTTATATAGTTATATATCTTTGGGATGAGGATGATGAGGACGATGTGTCTTCGGGGAAAAACAACGACGATTAGATAAAAAGTATTGAAAAGTAAATATTTTGAATTGAAATTTGATTGTTTTCAACGGTTTTCAATCGTCATTGAATAAAGATTTGATTTAAAAGCGAAAATACGCCGCGATACGCATTATAAAATGCGCAATAGCCTTATCCTCGTTATTATCATTATTGATAATTTAATCGCGAGATGTGTTGGTTGTGCGAGCTCGTAAATAACATAAATAACAATCGGCTGCAAATGTATTAGGAGACGAAACTACGCGAAAATGAAGTGTCGTCCTGCAAATGAGTCAGAGTCCTCCGGCAATTCGTCGTAAAACGAAAAGTAAAAGGATCGAAATGAAAAAAAAAAAAAAAAAAAAAAAAAAAGACTCTAAGAATAAAATGAGTCGCAGGAGTAATACTGTTGTGTAACTGGATAAAGATAATTGGCTCGGAGCAATTTTTCAAAGGCGGAATGCTGTCCCTAAATAACGTGGAATCCGGCCGCTCAAAGGGGAATCCGATAGAAATATACGGGACGTGCTTTTACGTACACCGCAGCCTCCCTCCCCCTCTCTCCCACTCTCTCTCTCTCTCTCTCCCACTATCACTCGCGCAAACAACCGCACCGAGAATGAGAGAGAGAGAGAGAGAGAGACACAAATACAGGTGAACGCATGCACCATCCCTTTCCCTCTCCCTGACCATCCCCTTCCCAACCTCTCACTTTGCATTACCACACCTATATAGCTACGTGCGTGCGTGCGTGCGTGCGTGCGTGCGTGCGCGTGTTCTGGCGAAAGAGAAGAGAGAGAGAGGAGGAAAGGAGAGCTTGTGTGGAAAAAAAGACAAGCGTCTCTCAAAGTCTCGGAATCCAGCCTCGTCGACAGGCTCGCGGCCACGACCGCTACGTCAATATATAGGATTTAGTCGCGGGGAACGAGAGGAATTCAAGAGAGCCGGAGCTCGAGTGCCGCTCCAGGCCAGTTTTATCTGAAATAATGGTTCTCTTTAATCGTAGCGAACACCAGAAGCGGACATTCCAGGCTCGTCGCCCGCGCTCGCGCACGAGCTCTTGAACCGGAAGTCCTCCTATCTCCGTTTCTTTTCTACCGTTCCTTCTTTCGCCCCTGCTTCTTCAACGTTTCGCGACCCCCCACCCCCCCACCCCACTCTGCCGGGAGACTTTTGTTATCTCCACTACCACCTCGACTCGACTCGACTCGACTCGACTCGACTCGACTATCCTTAGCGCGTTTTTCTTTAATTGTCTCCCTTGATTTCCAGCCGCTCCCTCTCCCGTTCCACCCCCTCGCCGTTGTATCAACAGACAACAACAAGTCCACTATCCGTTCGGCTCTTAATTTCCAGCGGCTGTTCCGTGGCTTCGTGCACTCCTGTCGCCGCATACCCGAATGCTGCTGCTGCTGCTGCTGCTGCTGCTGCTGCTACTCTTTATCCAAGTCCCGGCGAGGACTTTGTCTCGGGAGGCAACATTAGTTTAGATCCAACGGCTCTCGCATGTCGTGTTTTATTAATATTTTCCAGGCCATTGAGCGCGGAAAATTTTCGCGTAACTCAAATTATCCGTTCCTCTCCTTTAATAAGCGTTATCGAGGCCATTAATGCATAAATAATTAATTCCACGGCCCACTTGTATAATTATCCCGAATATAATGTCTTTAGAAATTAGTTTCTAAAACAATTCCCCCCCCCCCCAACCCCAACCCCGAGTTTAGAATTCGAGAATGTATTTTTCTATTGCATAGCAAATTGTTACGTCAAGTCCTGTAATGTCTACTTAATAATACAAATTACACGTTAAAACTATTTTAGACCATAAATCAGCTCCGCATAATATACCAAAACGAATGCGGCATAATAATTCCTTTATCCTTCTAAGAATTTATCGACCGAATTCTAGCTAAGTAAAAAAATTCAATCAGTTTTTAATGTTTCCACGGATGTTTCTCCATTACTTTTAGAATGCCAACAAGAAATGAATACAAATTTACAAATTTGGACCACGTATAGTCTTATTGTCAAAAACGGAGAGGGGAAAAAAGTTATGGCAAGAAGTAGAACAAGAAAATGACGACGACGACGACGACGACGACGACGACGACGCGGATGACGACGACCACGACGACGATGAAGGAAAAAAGAATGGAAAAAAAAAAAAAAAAAAAACAGGGAGAAAAGAAAAAAGTGACATTGCTGTATAATTCAGGATATAATGCGTGTTTTACCGTCAATACGGAAGGGAAAAAACGCTTATTCGAAGCACGAGCTAATTGTTAAAAGTATTTGTGACGTAGACCAATGGTATGCGTGCATTGATTATCGTTGTTCTTCCTAAGGGGGGACGGGGGGGGCGGGTGATAATAGACAGCTTTAACGGAGTCGGAATCTGCAAGGATGAATAAATTTTAAATGAATAACAGAGGAGGGGAGCGGGTGGCTTATCCGGGCAATGAGAGAGGCTCAGCGAGGGAGAGGGGCTTTTCCACCGGTTTCCATTTTCCTGAAGGGAGCGCTCCGGCGACGAGTTCGCCATACCTACGCGCCCCAACAATCAGCCATTGAATTCCAACTGTCATCGAAACAGCGGATTGCACTCAAGGAGCCGGGGAGGCCAAGGCTCCCTCCCCCCCCCCCAAGAGATCTGTCGAGAGTAGGCGAAATGGAGAAGCGGCTCTAGTCGCGATGCGCGACGCCGTCCGGCCGAACTCGTCCCCACTCGTCGACTGACTAATTATAATAGGCGTGGGGGCGAGAGAGGGGGGACGGGGAGGTTATTGGGGGTGAGAATCGGGGGGTGGGGGACGTCCGCGAGCAGTCGCTTCCATCACCTGGCATAGCAGGAGGTTAGCCCGACCTCGATGCCGGATCGATCCTCGTCAGCCACCTCCACGTTCCCTTGCCCCGCCCCCTCCGTTATCCAGAATTTCCTCGCGCGCGCGCGCGCTAATTGATTTGTTTATTTAAGGCCGAGAGGTGGGCGCAAAATTAATAGGCTCAAAGTCCTCGAAACTGTATTTATGTACCGGTCACCGGGAATTAGCCGCTCTCTGCCTCCATTCAATTTCGCCTCGACGGTGCTCTATTAACTTTAAGAGCCTCGTTGCATTAACCAATTTACCGCTTTGGTAAGATATAGAAGCCACGAGCTTGGATATAATGAATGGACTTTTAATGATCTGCTCGGGAAGAAAAATGAAGTCCGAGTTTACTCGGACTTTTATTACGAGCCCGCAATTACTATGATTTTAAGGTGTTGCCGCACTCGCTCGCAATCCCTCTCCTCCCTGCCCCCTCCCCCCCAATGCCTTACCTACATGTCCATTTAAAGATGTAATAGATGTAAAAAATAAATCGCCGTAATTTACGTTTGGCGAAACGGTCTGCCTCGCTTAGAGACCGAGGGATTTTTCCCTTGGAATATCTCCGTTTCTTGATGGGGCAGGGGTAGGGGGACATCGCCTATCTCCTCACCCTAGATTTGCAATTACAAAGCCAATATAATGTCGGCCGCGCGTATCAAGTGAATCCGGATAAAGAATGTCGGTGATGTCGTCGCGTAACGCTTGCGAATTCCGTCGCTATAATATAAAGGAAAAGCATAATGAACCCCGAGCAATGATTATGATTTGGGAAACTTTGCCTTCCACTGCGATTCGTGGCGACTCCCGCCCTCTTATTGAGCCGTTACTATTCTTACGTGAAAACGTATCGATGGCCATTAATAGGCATTTTTAAGTTTTGAAAAGAGTCCGTAGCGTCCGGATGAGTTTTGTTAATTAAATTCCCGGGTGAGATAATCTGGGATTCTTATTCTGCGAGTCCAGGTCGTTATCCCGGTGTCTGATTAACCAGTCCTAGCCTATTGCCGATATTACATCAACCGACGTGAATCATCCCTTAGATCCCCCACTAAGGGACGCCGCCGCCGTCGCCGCCGCGTGACTTAATAACGTTATCGTTTTAAGAATAATGATAATAACAATAATGAGGATGACGATGACGTTAATGGAAGAGGTTGGCGTTGGTGGTGGTGGTGGTGGTGGGGGAGGGGGCTCTCACCTCCTTTGCCCGTGACGTGACGCGGAAGATTTTTTCATGGAGAGCGCGACCAGTCGCCGCAGCCCACTAATCCGAGTAATTCCAATAAAAGCCCCCGAGGAGGGAATTAATCCAGAGGGCCGGAGAGTGGTTAAGCCGAGGCCGAGCCGCGGAGGGGGCGAGAGGAAGAAAAAAAGAAAATAATAACACCGGTCATGGAAAAGCGCGTGATGAAGCGAATTAATAAAGTCCGAGTGGCGGTGGCGCGGGAGGAGGGCGAGGGAGACTCCCCTCCCCCCTCCTTAACCCTACCCCTATCCCCGCCCGTGTCGCGTAATTGAATTAACCAACCTATCCGTGGAAGGAGGATCCGGTGAAGGAGGGGGTAGAGGTGGGCTCGATCCCAGGAAATCCCAGGGGCGCCGTATCGCTGACCGCTCTCATTAGGATAAAACAACCGCAGGCGCGCGAACGGCCCGTTAACCGGATTACTCGGCTGCTTTCCACGCGAAAGGGAGCCTCGACGAATCGTAAATCGAGCCGGCCAGGCGGGCCAATTCGCGCCGACTTCGAATCATCCGGAACAGCCGCTACGTGACTCGAATCCTGATTCCTCATCAGCGTGTCTGGAAGAAAGGGCCGAGAGCGCGCGCGCGCGCCACTTTTCAAACTCTTCACTTTTTCTCTCCCATCTCCCGCGACCCTTTTATTCTCTCTCTCTCTCTCTCTCTCTCTCCCTCTCTCTGTCACTACTCACGCTCCTCCTCACTCACTCACTCACTCACTAACTATCCATCCTCGTCCACCTCTTCGTCCTCGTACCCCTTTGGTTTTATCCTTTGCTCCGGCCCTTCTTCTGCCTTGGCCTCCCGCCATCGAAGCCGACCCTCTTAGCTTCTTTACATTGGTCGCCCGGACCCTAAGGACTCGGACAGCCATTCCGAGGAATTCAAAACGACGAAGAGGTTCGGAGAATACCTGCAAGCTTGGGAGAGAACCAAAGCTGAACGGGATTTTAGAGACTTAATCACGATAAGATCTCTAGCTCGATTCGATTTTTTGTTGCTACCGGAGCCCCGTCTCTCTCTCTCTCTCTCTCTCTCACTCTCACTCTGACTCCCCGAGGCAGGCACGCACGCACGAGCATGATTATTGACATAGTTTATATATTGTTGTTGTTTGTTGTTGATGCCACTGCCGCTGCCGCTGCCGCTGCGAGCCGAAGCAATTAGAATGGCGCTAATATTTTACTTTTCAGAAAATAAAGCTCGGCCCGTATTATCTCGGCTTCAATTTTATCCTCGATATCCATGTGGGATATCGGCGCCGGCTAACCACGAGCCCGGCCAAACACGAGTCAAACGCGTTAGCGTGAAATTTATTTTTCTTTATCTGCATTCGCTTTAAAATAACTCTCCTCGAGCTCTGAACGTGTTTTTAACCGTATACAAATCCAACTCTATTTCCAGATGATGGAAAGAGCGTAACGTACTTGAAACTCCGGTCGATTTGAGAAAGTCCGATTCCCTTTCAAAAATAATCTCAGATAAGTTTTATCTGGATACATCATTTGCCTCGTAACGTCTGCGTTAAATAATAGAAAATGTCAGAAAGTCAGTTATTTATTACGTTGATGTAACGCTCCTGTCCAATATAATGTAAATGTTCATGGGATAAGCCCAACGAGTGGAAAATGAAATCGATAAAAACCGTAAGAATAGACTCACGTGCTTGGGGAAAAGAAAAAAGGAATGAAAAAAAAAGAGAAAAAAAGAAAGAAAGAAAGAAAGAATGAAAGAAATGGTAGAAATTACTGGAAATCCATTGCATAACAAACATCGAGGTTTCAAATTTCGTTGGTAATGCGGGGGTGGGAGTAAGATATGTTATGTCAGTTAAAAGTATTGTTCGTGCCCCCACGTAATAACAGTTAATGACGGTCCAAACAGATTACTTTGTAGTAACTATAGGGATAAAGGCCCCCCCGCCCCACCCTTTACCACTTATGTTTTCGACTAAACATGATAATAGATAATAATCGAGGGGACATCTGCCCTGCCTTTCCTATAAATTAAAGTTATTACCGTATTCCTTACAATATCGTTTACAGGTTATACCGAATATCGAAGGCTAACTAATATCGGTAAGCTGACCTTCCGATTATTTACAACATCGTCATGGAAAAGAAACTTCCCCTTCTTCTTCTTCTTCTTATTCTTCTTACTCCTCCTCCGATATTGCGCAAGCGTCGATCGCTTCAAGGGCTACGTTAGTAATTAATTCTAACGGGAATGAAAGCATTTCAAATCCGTTTGGATATGTTAGAAAAAGGAGGAGGAGGAGGAGTGGGGTGGGTGGATGAATGCCCATTGGCTCGGCAGATTCCGTAATTTTAAACCGCTTAGTGGCCAGCCAGTCTGCGCGCGGTATCGATGCTCGTAGATCGTAGATCGTAAATCGCAACGCCGTATTATACCGTAATTGTTATATAATTACTCGGCCGGCCCAGCAGCTCTCCTTATTACATACAGATCGGCCGACCTTTTGTTATCCTTATATTTATTTAGCCGATCATCGGTCTCGTTGCGCAACGACGTCTGCTTTGCACGTATAAACCCGAGCCCGTTGAGAGCCTCGGTGAGCTGTATACTGATACCGATTTTTACGTAAAGGGGTGTGAGCGCGCCGGGGCTACAGTCCACGGGAATGCCGACGCTTGGCTCGGGCTACTCGCTAAGTACGCAAATCTCTCCGGATTCCTTGAAGGAAGACACGAGGTATTACGAATGGCTGTTGTTTCTATACGCGCGACGATGCGTGCATGCGCGTCATAAATAACAATCCTTATGATCTCGGATAGTAAGGCTGGATCTCGCGATGCAAAGTTATTTCAGGCATTCGGCTATGAATTTGTATGAACTGTCAGGTGCGATGCTCCTCAAGTCGCCTGCGTTATCTCAAGTTATCTCGCCTGCGATGAAGTCGTTGCCGAGGTAATGCTTTCCGGGACTCCTTGACACCCCGAGGTGATCACCTCGGCCACGCCGATGCGGCAATATTAATCTCGCCGAAATAAGCATCGCCGAATGAAAAATTAGCCATTGAACCAGTCCCGTTACGTCGCTTCGCTTGACTTGATTGGCACTTTCTTCTTATTGTCATAGTGCGAAGTTTTTTTTCCCTTGAGCCTCGCGCGATAACCCCAAAGTCGCCGAACCCAAAAAAGTTTCATCGATCCCCTTGGAAATTCCGATTACCCCTCGATTATCTTAAAACATTCTTATGAATTGTGAAAGCCGTTCGTTGCAGAACAAAAAAAAAAATGCAAGTCTTTCTCGTTTTCTTATTCCACGTGAATATCCTGAGTTTACGAGCCAATGAGCCAAAATTACCTATACGCGTACGGTGCCATTATTCAAGCCCTAAATATCTGTCTCCGTAATAAACTATCTTCGTTTAATCTCGGCTTGATTTCATCTGGCAGAGCGCGAGCTGATTTTCATTCGAATTCGCTTGCGTTTATTTGATTCGATTTGCCGGACAAAACCGAATATTGGAATATTCAATAAATATTGTCAAGTAAATGCCGAAAAATCGTTACGCCCGTGAACTTACGCTATCCTGGCTATCCTGGCTATCCTGGCTCAATCACAACATCCCGACTCTCGATTATTTGGATATGGCATATGGAATGCCCCGTTCTCCAGTTATCGAAATAATTTTGGCTTTTAATTTAGGTGCACAATTCATCAGAACCCTATTTACTTTATTTACGAGCGCTATTTCTTTCACAAATGAATCCCAAAATGAATATACTAACAACAACAGAGCCAAGCAAATGCTACTTTGTCTATTTGCTACTTTGTATATGATTTTACGCAACGCAAACTTTTTTTCTCTCTTTTTTTATGATAAAAATGATTGTCGTAGCCCGTTTATATAAACTTTCGTCTACACTGCTTATGGTCGTATCAAATAATATTTCGAAAGAAACTTATTTATAAGTCTCAATAATAAATTTCGTTATAAAATTGTAGAGATAAGCTGTTTCTTTTACTTTTTTTCTTCTTTTCTTTTTCTACTTTTCTTTTTCTTTTTCTTATATTCGCTTACTTTTTTCATTTATTTTCAATTTCAGGGATTGCGAGAATAGAAATAAAATAAACTCGAGTTTATATTCCGTAAGCTCGCCGCTTTCCTCGACTTTCAGCCAATCGATTTCTTATAAGAAACACGACTACTATATAATAATAACAAAATAGATTGTTTTTCTTGAATATCTAAAACCTTTTAAGACTTCACCGAGTAGTTCTGGCCTTCTTTGAATAACCACACGTGCCCCGTCGAGCAGTTGAAGCGAATTTTTTTCTTTTTTTTTTTTTTTTTTTCACAATTTTACATCGCTTCCTGGCTTATTTTCCCCTCACGCGACAAATAAACGTCCCGATCGAATAAGTAGAACGGCTGCTCTTTTCAAAGTCTCGGACGCATACTCATTTAAGATACGAGCTCGACTAACTACTCCACTTTCGTTTCCTCCCGAGGTTTTTTTTTAATGAACCGACCTTCTCGATCCCCCACTCCTCTAATTACGAAAAGCAGAGACGGCCAGCGAGAGAGAGAGAGAGAGAGAGAGGGTGAGAGAGAGAGAGAGAGCCTTCCTTGCTATGCGCGTTTGCTAATCTTGCACTTTTCGGGCCTGCGAATCTCGATTTAACTTGTGACTGGTTTCGATATCGACCGACACGGCTTTCGACTTTCGAGAAACTCCGCCGTCGTTGCATCTCCCTCCTCATTATTTACTATTTATACCCATCGTGAATGTTCACCGCCTGTTTAATAGTAATACATACCCGCTTGCGTTCAACAGCAATAGACATGAAAAATGGAAAGTACTTTCATTAGTGAACCTCGAATCATTAGCTTAGTCGATCGTGAGTACGATTTCACGTGCGGACTCGTAACCTTAAGCCGAAAATGATATATGACGAGCTGCTACATTATAGTTTTAACTATAGTAAAACAAAACAAAAATTAAATAAATATAAAGACCCGTTAAAAAGGAAGGATAACGACTGTCACGTAATACATACGTGTATGTACATACATATATATATATATATATATGTGCGCGCGCGCGCGATGTATTAAAAAACATAAAAAGTAAATCGATTGAAGTTGTAAATAAGGACTACAAGTTTTTGTCTATCGGCACAAAGTCTTTTCCTTCATATAAAGAAAGAACGAAAGAACGAAAAAACGAAAAAACGGAAAAAAAAAGAAAAAAACTATACACAATGCACGTAATGGCGCTGTTATTTTCACAAGGCTTTTATGTAATTATAAATCCCGTGGCATGCGAATATTGTCTAGTTAAACGAGGAGCGATGTTTGGAAATAACGAGGATTAGTAAGAAAATCGGCGTCTGCTGAGAAAGAAAAAAAAAAAAAAAAAAAGAAAAAAGAAAAAAGAAAAAAAAAAAAGGATAAGGAAAAGTCTCGCGTGTACATTGTAATAATGGCCGATATTTAAATAAAAGCAATTATATTCTTCGGAGGCAGTGGCTTTGAGTCTCTATCAATTTCTTCATTCATTCGAAGCACCGGTCGGTGGGCTTTTTTTACAGGTGCTCTTTATCCCTGGAGATTCGCTTGAAAGACTGGTCTTGATCGAAAAAATACATGACTTGCAATGGTACTCTCCGATAATCTTATATCTGTATCATATATCATGTGCACCTTGTGTTCATTTATACGCGCTCTAGATGCGATGCGCGATAAAAAAAAGGAGATCGGGGAACCGGGGGGGGCGTGCGGAGGGAGTGTGGTGGTCGAGGGAGTGTGGCGGTCGAGGGGGCGTGGGGAGGGGTGGTCATGTTAAAAAAGAAAAAAAAAAGAAAAAAAAGGAAGAAAAAGCAACGACGATAGCGTAAGGAATAATGATAAAAGTGATTACGAAGTGAAAGAGGGGGTGGGGGGGGCAGCATCGACGTTAATATAAAAGTACTGTTTGGCAAGTGAGGCCGAAGCCGTTCGTCGTTCGGTCGACTAGAGCATCGGCCACGAGGAATTCGCCGAGCCTCGTCCTTGTGGCGTTTGGCGTATCGTAGAGCGCATACCGCCGATCGACAATCGACAATCGACTTTGACCGAACGAAAAGCCTAACGACTCGTTAAATGACTGAAATTGCATTTTTAGCCACAACTTCGAGGGAGTCCGTTCATCCAATCCAATTATTATTCATCGATAGCTTGGCGACCTTTACGAAATAAAAACATCAAGAAGCCGAGTCCAATCTCCGGATCTCGGGGGATCGCCGACATAATTTACGCCCTGACACTTAATATAAAAAGTATTTAAAAGTCAGGGGGAAGCGTCCGGATGAGCTTTAGGATATAAAAATTAAACTAGACGCGAGAGCAAAGTTTCCAGCGCATAATGGTATTAGTAAAGGAGCTTAGCCTTGAAATTCCTTTAGTCGGGAAGTTTGTCCGCGCATGCGACTCAACGCTTTTCATCCAACAACTGCTTATAATCACTTCCTTTGATCGTCGATTATCTTTTCAGTTACTGTGTCCTATGGCCCGGCAACCACTGCCGTCAACGTCGCATCATCCTAGCGCACACTCGCTAACTCCAATCGGTAATATTACATCCGAGCTACGTGGACGGCTAAAGTTTTCTTTTTTTTTTTTTTTTTTTTATCCTTAATTTATATGAAAATAAGCTTAGAATTTCGGGAAAACTGTGCCCCCCCCCCCAATAACCTCATTTCCATCCCGTCACTCGTCATTATCTGTGACAGCGTGCGTCAGTAACTGTCAGTAACGTTCGGTCGGTAATTGTCTAATGGCGCGCGCACGATGGCGATCGCACTTTCGGCAAATTGTAAGAACATCGGTTGCGACATGCCCTAATAATCCATCATTAATATTACTTATGCATAGATTCCCTAATCTATTTATTCAAGTACGCTATAGCCTCCGTGGTCGAATGCCGGCAATTTATAAGCCAAGGTAACACTAGGCAACTGTAAATCCATAAAGCCAAAGGGTTTAATTCACATATATATATATATATTGATAATTTTAAATGTTTTCTAATGCATTCATGAATAATTTATATTTTCTATAATTTATAATTATACTTGATACTACAATGCTTTAAAAAAAATAAATTGCAAGCATATAAAGTTAAGAGCAACATGTTTAAAGGTGTACAGCTCACAGACATCATTATTTATTTGAAATTCTTGTGAATTGCAAAACAGCTAAGTAACATAGTCGTCTCGACAAACGTTTTTTTTTTTTTTTTTTATTTCAACAAAAAGAATAAATAACTGATGAATTGGCTTGAGTTAAAAAAATAAATGATTTTTTTTTTTTTTTTTTTTTGTATTTTGAACATACGCAGCGTGTTTAGTCGATTGTTTAATAATTATTCTGTATAACGTACGAGGAGTTGGCTAAGGTTCTCAAATTAACATATTATTTCAAAGGCTTTTCACGTTAACCGAAATTCTTTTTGCCTACGCGTTTATTAATATTTTAATCCTGAATTTACTTATACACAACAGTCGTGCATATAATAAATCATCCGGCATCTGCTGTAATATATTTTTAACCGTATATTATCTTTCCGTTTCGATGTGTATGTCTTTATATAAATATGCGTATAAATTCGTTAATACGCGGACTAATTTATTCTAAAATATACATGGAACACTGATCAATAACTAACGTAAGGCGTCTATATGTAAATAGTGCAAGTTGGTGCTTGTCAACTGAATAAACCATTCGAATTGTTACGAGATTGACATATTTAGAAGCTAAAGTCATTTGATATGCAATATTTCGTGTTCTCCGTATCTTTCTTCGTCATTATCAATAATTAATACGTCAAGAAAGCAGATTTTCTTTCTTTTTTTTTTTTTTACAAGCCTACTATTGGCACCGCAGGCCACACATTCGCATAATCGAGAATATCGGAAAAGTAAGGAACGCGTTAACACACGAGCTCAAGTTCTATGAATTTAGTGAACTAACGATTAAATATCATTATTTAATCATCAAAAAGCGATAATTTATGGATTACGGTCTCAAAATATTTATAATACTTATTCGATGGCTAAATTTAAACATAGAAACAGCCTTTATGACTTTTACTTGATAAAATTAGTCGAATGTTGTGGAAAAAAAGGAGCAAAACCTTTTTCGTACAAGAATTTAATTTTATAAAAATAAAATGTCATATAAACGATAATTTATATAAAAAATAATTTTATAATAATACGTCGCTGGTAGAAATGATAAAATACAAGAGACACGGGTTCGTACAGACTAGAGATAAAAATCTCTAGTCACTGTGTAGGATGAGGGGGGAATAGCTGGAAAGATAGAGCGAGAGCGAGAGAGAGAGAGAGCGAGCGAGAGAGAAGGAACTAGGATGAGGAGAAGGCGTACACAATTAATATTACACGTCCGGAATGTTTTTGAAGCACGGCAAGAGCTGAAGGAACGGGAAGGGGGCAACAAGGAGGTTAGGGAGGAGGCGCATTTTACTGGCTTTTCGGTCGCGGCTCACGTCTTATACGAATTAAATTTGCAACAGGAACGACTCGAGACTCCTCGACTCGGCTCGCGCGGATAAAGCAGACCGGAAGTAGCCATGTACGGAAAACTCGGAGGCTCACGGATCCGAATATAATGTTGCTGCAGCACCATATTAAGTAAACGCCTATACGGATACGTGACTAGCTTCTTAAAAAATATGTATAAAAAAAAAAAACAAAAAAAATAAATAAAAAAAACCATAATATAAAAAATGAGGATGTCAGTAGTGGGTCAGGGGGGAAAGAAGGGACGAAAGGAGCTGCTCGTGTGTCCGACCGGCCTCCTCGCGAAATACACATCCTTGAGATTATTCGGCTGGGACCAGCATTGGTGCAGCAATGGTTGGCTCGGGTCGCATCGATGCACCGGTGCTTTTCGGCCCCTCGTCTCGACATAAGAGGAAGAAACGACTCCTTTTTGCCATCGGCGTTCCTCCCCGACCGAACCGCCGCTTCGTACCATACAACCCTGCAATAATTTTCTTTTTTTTTCCACCCCCCCCGCCCCCGTCCCGTCCCTTTCGCACCGCCGACGCTACTCCATTCCCGTAAAATTAATAAAATTAATTTTCCCCGACGCACGCCGGCCTCGCGGCTCAACAATCGCTCGTAATAACAATGCCGTGTATTCCCTATAAGACAAGACAGAGGAAAGTTCGGTTGCGTCACGTGAGCGACATTATTTGCTCAGGCTGTACGTCCCTGTTAACGAAAATTTAAGTCCCAAACGAACGCCCCGGTATTACTAAAATTTCATTGCAGACCAGTCATCCTCGCATATACGTACTCGTACGTACGTATTCCTAACCGACGCGACCCATGTTAATTACTTAAATAATTTCACTTGCGTAAATTTCACTCGCCTCTCGAGCCTCTAAGCTACGGCTCTCCGTTAGATAACCCTACCACTTATTACTTATAATTTATTTAATAATTTTCTATTAAATAATCGCCTCCTCGTTAACTCGTTTACGTTATTCTAATTTTACTCTTTTTCCGTACCGAGACGTATCCCTGCCGCACCGCCCGTACTTATTATTATTATTATAAATCATTGCGAGTTACGTGAACAAAGGCAAAAGAAAAAGAAAAAGAAGAAAAAAAACTCGTTTCAAATTACGCGGTTCTATTTTAAATTGTCAATTTCTTTAAGCGCACGACGTAATACGCGCAGACGCTGCCGTGAGTCTATGGCGAAGCGCGGCTTCTACGAATAATTATTAAATATTTAACTCACTTGCCAATATATTAGTATATTGTAATGAGTTAAGAGGATTCGATTGTATTAAGAAAAAATAAAAAAAATTAATTACCGCCAATGACGAAAAGGAGCCAATTGACAAAGTCAGAGTTTTTTTTTTTTTTGTTTTTTTTTATATATATATATATATATAAACAGAAGAAAAAGAATTGCAGTGCAAGTGGTTTCCCATGGTTAGATAATGGATAAAGTATTTATTTATCTGTATTTATCTATCGGAGAGCGGGATCGAGAGTCAACAAAGTCATTAATGCTACTTGGTTCTTATTGGATTTTTACAAGTATTACACGAGTCGTGAGAAAATACGTATTACGTTAGATTAGTTGAGCGATTTGATTGACGCGGGCCTTGATCTTATAGTAATAAAAATATTTTCCCTTTCAGAAAATGATTAAGGAGCCGTAGGATTCTCATTCGATTCAAGGATATTTAAAATGCAATTACCAGAAAAATGTGTTCGCATAATGCATTACTTTTCGATACACCCGCGACTCTTTTCGATTTTTCCTCTCTCCTCACTTTTCCTAGACAATAACGCAGAGGAAAAATGTAGATCCAACCCATGTAAATACCCTTAACGCATTCATTACTAATTAAGATTAAATTAAAGTCCGTAATGATTATGACTTTAGTAACTTAACTTTATTATAATTCACTAATCCACAATACCGCGTTATTTAATAGCGTGAAATTACTTTTTCACTTTTTTTTTTTTATAAAATTTCACCTCTCTCTCTCTCTCTCACACACAGTATCTATCTGACCGCCATTTAATGTACGTTTTAATTTGCGTATGCAACTGTAATGACGCAAGCATAACATTAGTATCGATGTAATTGTAATAATACATTGAAAAGCTATAGGCGGTAAAAATGTTTGGGATTGTGGGCAAGTTGCGTATTTTCACAGAGGCCCCTTTAAAAATAATGTAAATAAATTATTATTATTAGCGGGCTTAATAAAGTAGACGAATAAGATATTTTAATATAGCGGTAGACGTCCGTTGGCAATATCGGCATTATAAATCACGCAGCAGCCCATATGAATTATAGGCAACAGGATCTAATAATTGGAAAAATCGACAATGCCTAACAATGCCCAAGTGGAAAAAAAGGCCTTTGTTCGATAGGAACGGGGTGGGGGCGGCCGGCAATATTTCACGTTACATAGAAATCTTGTAGATCCTCAATAATCAATAATACATGAGTGATTAGTATCATTCGGATTGGGATATAAACTGACAAGCGACCTCGGTCGATTTATAGCTGGCGATCCCGGTGCTAAGAAAAAAAAAAACTGGCAAAAAAGATTCGCCGACATCTCGGAGACGTTTCGTAGCGTTAAATGCCGAGGGGAAGCTGGCCGAGGTTTGGGAAAATCGGGAAAGTTGGATGAACGGAGGGGATTCGTATGGATTGGCTCGCGGCTGCTCCTCGCGGTTGATCCTCGCGGTTGATCCTCGCAGCGGGTAATCAGCGAGAAACAACAATGGCTGACACGCGGAGACATTAGTCAAAGATCACGCGAGTGAGTGAGGAAGCGCAGCCGGAAGGGAACGGGGACTGGACTCCCTGTCGGTTCCCGACTTCCTTCTGTCGGCCCCGTCGATGCAGATGCCTACCGTCCTCGGCTTTAAACTCGTTCGGCACCACCTGGCCTTCGACCTGCCCTCTCCTTGGCATTATTCCCGCGGATCGTATCATCAATAATTCAATGATTGACAAATAGCTGGCGGGACCGCTTGCCAGCCTTCCATTCTATTCCTCTCCCCCCCCCCCCCGGTGCTTGCCTAGTGTTTGAGTGTGCGCGCGCGCTCTCTCTCTCTCTCTCTCTCTCCTCTAAGTGCACATTGTACCGAGAGCGGAACGAGCCAGGGACTCTAACCTCAAAGTTACATAAGCCTTAAGGGCAAACTTCCTGGGGTGAGGTCGGCCACCAGCTCGTTCCGCTCCATCTCGATAATAGAAAATGGGATCTTTATAGGGACCTTTGGCTGAATGAGATCGAGGCAAAAGCAGGGATCGAGAGACCGAGAGACCGAGAGACCGAGAGATTGACTCGGAGTCACTTTGGGCCCGTGTATGTACATGCTCGCTCCTATGTACATTACGTATTAACAAAGTCATTCATCACGAGAGAAATTGAACGTGGAATAATGGCTCGCCCATTACGGGGATTATTATTAAATGCGCGATTACAAGCATTTAAATCTTTTCCAATGGCGCCCATTCGCTACATAAATAATGCCCCATCGTAACTTCTTTTATTCGATCGTTCGTTCGAGCTCCTTATTTACCTCGTCTATTCTTCTAACACTATCCCGTCCTTAGGAAATATTATCTCTTTATGATGACCTTCATTCCCTCTCGTTCACCCTCCCCCCTTCTCCCCCTCCTCTTTCAATGTCAATGCACGGAATCTACGTTCGAATTAAAAAAAAACTAGCTGACATTTGGGATAAACACCGGGGGGTGAGGGGGTGAGGGGTGAGGGATATATATAAAAATTCATCTGAATTTCGCTTATAGAATTTGCATTGTCAATGAAAGTGAAAACAAGTAGACCGGCCGATCCTTACTTCCACCCCGCTCCGAAGCTTCGAGTTCCCCGTATTCTTTTCCTCATCCGCATCGAGTGTCAGCCGTATCTCCTTGGCTCGCACACCTTAACGGCTACTTCCCCTGATCCCCAGAGTGATATATCATATCCAGAGCTCGTGTAATAACGTCTGATTATCAGGAAACACGCCGAGCGTACACACAAGCCTACGGGGCGCACCAGCGCTCCTGATAACGTCCCTGTGTCTAAAAAAGAAGGTGCAGCGGGACGGCGGGAGGGACGGGGCCGAGGGAAGAGTACCGACCAGCGGGGAGGCACGAGGAATTGAATGTACGTCAGCGTATGGGTGACCGCACGACATCAACAATAACTCCCGCTCTCGCTCTCTCTCTCTCTCTCTCTCGCTCGCTCTCACCTATCTCCATATCGTTATAATATGCAAATGCATGCTGTACGTGTGGTATTATTTATACATGTATATATATATATGTATATATGGTATCGCCATTATGAGCGTCTGCTGGAGCTCGTGTGACAACGGCAGATGCCGCTAATCCTCGCATACTTGTAGTTTCCTCGCCGACCTTTGACCTCCCCGTTCTCATCGCTCTCTGTCTGTCTCTCTCTCTCTCTCCCGCTCCAGCTCCCGCTGTCACTATCAATCGTCGCGAGTAATCCAATCCTCACCTGCGCTTCGCCTCGTTCCCGATGTTATTACACGCGTCACGTTGAAATTCATTTTTCTTCATTCGGTAAATGAGCAAAGCAATAAAGCAATCATTCCTAGAACGAGATAATAATACGAAAGGGATTAAATCCCGGCAGTCTGTAGTTGACGTTGTGTCCCCGAAGATTCTTCGAAAATGAGTTAATAATTCCCTCGACTATAATTTGCCTATTATTTTACTGACTAACATAGACGGTAAATAGCCACGATAAATTTAACAATTATTTATAGACGCCTGCCAAGGTCTCCGTTCGCTCCAACAATCGTTTGCTAAATCGTGTTAAACAATATTTATTTAATAATAAATTTATGCACTCGCAACCGCGCGCGTGAGTGTACCTTTCATTGTACGATCTACGTGCGTACGTGTATGCAAATAATTACATACGCGCGTATATACGAAGCGCATCCGAACACAATAATTTGTAAGCCACGTTAAGTAGTAGATGGCTTTACTGATGCTGACGATGCATAAATAATTTTAATAATTAGAAGAGGTCGCGTTATGCAACGCGCTCTTTTAAAGTATATTATTATTATACAGTTCCTCGCTCGAGCTTAAATTCCATTTTTTTTTTTTTTCTACATCTCTTAAATGAAATTTGTGACTTAATTAAGCCCAAACGTTGTTGGCGCATGAAAACTTGGGCTCAACATACATCATCCGGCTTTCAGCATTTAAATAATTATATAAATATATATATATGTATATGAATCTATTTGATAGCGTAAGAATACGAATGATTATGATTTACGGAGGGACGTGGTTCGGTGGGATTCGCTAATATGGTCAAATAAATAGCCGATAAATGCGATAATAATGAAAGAGGAAAAAGCAAAAGGCAGTGAACTTATTGATAAATCCGGCTAAGATAAATGCGAGCGTGACAAAAGAAATAGGCGAATTATTATATGCAATGCAGACATGCCGAGGTAAGCGACTTTTGCAACAATAAGCGAAAAGGGAAAGCAGTAAAAAAAATGCGGGAATGGAGGACTATCTTGCTAATAATCTGAGGGTTCGATAATGCCGGAGGCAGTGGACATTCTTTTACTAGCCGAACAAAGGATCGCTGATTTTTCTTTAACGGGAGACCACCGTTCGACTCACCGGCATCGCAGCAACAACAACAACAACAACAACAGCGACAACAGCAACAATAACGACAACAACAACGGCAATAATAAATCAAGGTTAATTTCCATCGAGCCGCGATCGAATGATCGTCCCGAATGAGTGGGGGAGGATGGGAAAAGTGAGGATTATCCTGAGCGCATTCTCGGCTAGAAAGGGAGATAAATATAAGGATGGGCGGCTGGGCTCGGACCGTTACAAAAGGATCCTAATCAAGGATCATTGATGTCGGGCATACACGTTCTCCAGCCGATCGAAGAACGACTCCCGACTTTTCTTCTTCCTCATCCTCGTCCTCGTCCTCGTCATCGTCATCGTCATCGTCGCTGTCCTCCTCCTCCTCCTCCTCCTCCTTCTCCTGCTCTTTGTCCTCCTTGTCCTACTCCACGGAATAGTAACAATCGGTCCGCAAGCCATGAAACAATGCCCCCGTGTCGTTACGTGGCCGGGCCCAGCGCTCGCGCGTGCACACACACACCCACACGCGCAGCCACAAGCGCACGGGCAGAGAATGCGACGTGTATTGCCGAGCCGGAGTCTGATCGATATACGAGCGTGTGTCGTCACCCGTTCGTAATTGCAACACCAAAGACAGATGTCCATTGTTCTCGTTTGCACGGATCGGTTCTTTCCTTTTCACCTCTGACATCAGCCTCACCCCCACCCGTCCCAGCCCGTCCCAGCCCGCCCTCGTCATCCTTCTCCACCTCGTCGTCGCGGTCGTCGCGGTCGCGCGGCCTTGGTCATGCGCGGATGCATGGAAAATCCGACAATCGAGTAAATGCCTCGGCAGCTCCCGTTAATTAATATCGATTCGGCTTTGGCGCTTCCCCGTGGTAAATGGGACGTAGAGGTGGTGGAGGGACGTAGAGGTGGTGCAGGGGGTGGGGGCGTAGACGATAGCACCGGTCTCGTTACGAAGAAAAGCCTCGCTGGATTTATCGTGCTCGAGACTCGGGTACGCGGGTACTCACTCGGGTACTCGGGTACTCGGGGACTCGGTGCCCGTTGAAAAACCCGTCTGACTAATTAATCACGAGCTAGAGACTTCAATTGACTTAATGAGCTCTGACACGTTAATGCACTCGACTCGGCAGCGTCACTCTTTCGCTCGCGCGTCGGAACAGGTGTCGAGGCCCCAGCCAAGTTCAAACGTGGAAAATTCACGTGGATGGGCGCGACGAGAGCGGCCTCGGCTGTGTGTCGCCCTTCCAGCTAAAGGGGCGGTGGGCGTTGGGGGCGTTGGGCGGAGGGCGTTGGGCGGAGGGTGGAGGGGAAGCCGGGGGGGGGAGGAGACGCTCATCGGTCGCACTAATTAGCGTATCAGCAATTAGCGGCAGAGCCCGATGTAGAGCCGAGCCGCTCGCAAACTTCCGCTTGTTAACGTCACCGGAATAATATACTCTCTGCGCGTCCATTTTTTTTTTTTTTTTGAGTACTCGCCTCGTCCTTTCCCTCCTTTCCGACCGCCACGAGACACGGCCCCAATAACCCCCTCGCCAATCCTCCAACTAACAGTCTATCCATCCATCTATCCATCTATCCATCTATCTATC
This sequence comes from Ceratosolen fusciceps, assembly GCA_018883505.1. Lineage (NCBI taxonomy): Eukaryota > Metazoa > Arthropoda > Insecta > Hymenoptera > Agaonidae > Ceratosolen > Ceratosolen fusciceps. The sequence continues at coordinate 5,504,893 of RCIC01000010.1, forward strand.
TATCTATCTATCTTTATTAAGCCTCGAGCTCATTGGATATCTCTGACAAAGCGTATTTGAGCTCCGTGCTACACGATAAATCTCTCTTTATTGACTCGATTACGCGACTCAACGACACCGATCGCATTGCTTCTCTTTTTTTTCATTTTAACCAATTTTTACCATAATAAGTCGAGTGGCTTCGAGTTACCGCGGGAGTCGATTTCCTTTTAATTCCTCTCAGCGTATTACCGAATAACGAGGACTTTCCACGATGAAGCATACCGAATGCTTTATTATATGGTTTTTTTATGTTTGACAAGCGTTTGACTTCGAATAAAATCCCTTTATTCCGCATCCACGTACCCTCGATGCTTCGGAGCAGCGGAAGAATGTCACGGGACTCGTGATAGAAATCGTTGGATGAACGGCCATTGCCGAACCATCGGTCCAACGGCAGATCAATCCGTCGAGTTATCTATCGGGAAACCATTACTTTCCCTTACCCCCGGGCCGGGCTCGCTCTCAGCTAGTCCAGTCGTCGTCGTTCGCGTGGCACTTGCGATCATCTAGGATCGTGATGGATCACTGGCAATGCCAGAGCCCTCGGCCCCATACGTAAATACACGTGGACGCGACGACGAGGCACCTGCCCTCTGCCTGCCTCCCGTCTGACCGCCAAAACGACGAGGAATCTGGACAGAGATACCACCTCCCGATAAGACAACACGACGTACAGAGTGCTTTGGACTCGGAGGGTTGTCCGATCACGCACACCCGAGCAGATGCGAGCGCATGGGTCCTACGCTCGACTCGACTCGACTCGACTCTTTCACGCCTAGTCGATTCCAGCTACGACACTGTATCCCGACGACGCGTACCCCAGGATTATCCTTACGCTCCGAGGGAACTTTACGGCTTGTAGGCTGATCCTGTCAGGACGTCTCAGCCGATCTCCTGCCAGTGCTTCCGTGAATATACCCGGTCGATATACCATATAATACCATATACCAGTCGATTGCCAATGCCAACCTGCCGATGATAAGCCAGGACGGTTAATGCGGGAGGGGAATTTTATAATACCGAAAGCGGCTTCGTTATTTATTATCTAATGCTAATGACGATTACCCGGCTAAAAGGGCTTGGGCAGCCTGACCTCTTAATAAGCCAAAAGCCGAAAAATGAAGTCGTTACAAATAATCTCCTCTCCCCTGTGTAATAAATTACCTTAGTATGTAGTCTATAAAAAAAAAAATTAACGCGATCTTTTGTGTATCCAATTATCTCGCAAAACTTACTCTATTATATTTCCATTATATTCTATTACGTGTAAAGGATAGCGGAGCGCGGGGGATGGGGTGGAGGAGGAGGAGGAGGAGGAGGAGGAGGAGGAGGAGGTCAGAAACGGGAACGGGGGAGCGAGAGAGAGAGAGAGAGAGAGAAGGAAACGAAAATAAAAAGGGGGTGGGGTGGGTGGAGGGGAATAAGAAAGAAAAAAGAAACCAATCTAAAAATTATCCTACACCTATACGTTCTCTATATACCCTGGGTTCGTAAAGTATAGTCAGTTTTTACACAATTTAAAGCCTCTTTTAACCTCTTCCTCCTTTTCCTCCACCTTTTCCCCTTTAATTCTATACGATTATTAACTTTTTTTCAGGCCGTCGTCCCTACTATATTTGCGGAAGCCCTTAATGGAAGAGGCTTTAATCTTAAAAAATGTACGGAGGATAATATAAAATTTTTAAAAATGTATAAGTTCATCATCGAAAACCAAAAAAGGGTCTCGAGAAAAATTACAACGCCATATTCTCCCCGCCCCAGACAATCTGATCAGCCCGCATGTACAGTGCCGCTGGAAGTGCGTATCCTGGCAGGGACGACGGCGGTGGGCGGTGGGCGGTTGGCGGTGGACGGTGGGCGGTGGTCCGTGGTCCGTGGGCAGGGGGAGTGGAGGTGGACGAGGAGCGGAGTGGAGGTGGACGAGGACGCGATGGCCGTAGCCGGGGATATTAAATTTTTTAGATAATCCGTATGACAATAATCTATGATAATTCATCTGCCCATTTTTGCCGCTGCGTAATTAATGATATAATAAATTTTTCTAAAGGAAGCCACGATGCAAAAAAATTGTGCATTTATTTATTGCGTTTCGCATAGGGGCGGTGATCAATAAAAGCGTTAAGGGAGCAACGAACGCGATAAAGGTATAATAAGGCTTAATAAAATAACGCCGACAGGGCTTTTTATTAATTATTCCAGCGAAATTGATAAATTTCCAGTACTCTACATTGCGAGCTTTAATAATGTTCACTGAGCTCACGTATGCCAAAGATTTTAATGGAATGCGGACTCCGTTAAATAAAATCATTCAATATTACGGGCATATTAATTATTTTTCCACGAGGACATTTAATCTACGAAACCTGAAGTCTCAACTCGGCATTTTACATCTAGGAATTCAAAACATTTGCCCGTCGTGGAATTATTCTTAACGAAATCAAAGTGTTAAATAATTGCCAATTACGAGTACTGTTGATGACGATCAACAACAACAACAACAACAACAACAACAAGTAACGTAATACCACGTATTATAATTCTGCTGTTGCATTGTACGCACGTGTTGATGCACCGGCATTAGCAGCTCTAAGCAATACGTGTGGATATTTTTAATTGTCCGGGTTCTTTGTCGAACTTTACGAAACGCGTTTGACTCGTTGTCCTTTATCTTTTTTGCTGGAACCGTAACGGGGGAAAAAAAAAAAAAGAAATCATAATCCGACGTATCGACTTGGCGAAAGGACGTCGTGCCGAGCTACTGATGGGTGAACGTGGAAAAGTCAGGGGGTGGGGGTGAGGGGGCGAGGGAAAATAAAAGAGCGGTAAGCAGTAAGCGGTAAGGGAGGATTCAGAAGGGCGTACACGCTGATGGTCCTTCAAAGGATAATAATGTCGGATTGTCAATCGGCCTCTCTTCGGTCCTGGCATTTCGCTAATTTATATCCGTACGCTCATCGCTCGAACCCACGAGGTTTCCAAAAACCTTAAAGAGCTCCTCGATCTTTCCTCGAGAGTCCCTCGGCTGACTCGACGCGATCAGGATAAAGATACTCTTCTCCGCGTTCGTGAGGGCTCTCCTCTCCCTCGACCCTCCCTCTCCCGTCGGTCCCCGTTCTCTCTCTCTCTCTCTCTCTCTCTCGCTCTACTGAATCCTGCCACGTAAGCCACGCGTATCTATCGATCTCTCAATTACTTCGCGTCCTTGTTTTTTCGCACGCGGATACCCGGAGGGACGAGGCGGAGGATGAAGAGGCGGAGGATGGAGAGGCAGAGGAGGAGGAGGAGGAGGAGGTTGAGGAGGAGGAGGAGGCTAGGGCAGAGGGAGGCGATCGCGCGCTGGTAGCCATTGTCGCGCGAAATCCAGAAGTGAAGATACCGGACAATCAACGATTCGGTGCCGCTCGAGGACCAAGCCATTATAAGTGATAACTGGCCCATAATGGTCTGCGTGTACGCCTACCGCGTTTAATGACACGGGCGCGCCTTACGAGTGGGCCTGAGCGCAAATTAGACGCGCGTGCTTTTGCGGTTCGACGTTAATTGGCCTACCAAGGCGCAGTGTACGCGCGAGCGAGCAAGAGAGGCTGAGTTTGGCCGGGCGGCGGGGCAGACGGGGAACGAGGGGGCAGAGGACGGGGGTGGGCAGGGAGGGAGGATAAGGGGCAGAAGGGCAGGAAGGAAGGGCGAAGGTAAGGAGAAAGTCGAGCGATTTCAAATGCCGAGTAAGTAGCGGGCGAGTGCATTTTCGAGGCTGCCGGCGGCGATTGTGCACGTACGGCCTCTCTCCCCCCCCTCCCCCTCCCCCCGCCACCGCCACCACCACTTCGAAAGCCTTTAATTGCTTTTAGTTGGGCTGCGAATTCGTGTCAGTGGGAGAGGCCGTTGATTAGCCAGCGGTGCATCCGCTTGAAAAGGGCCCCTTCGTCGATCGGGTCGATCGGGACACGGGCCCGGCCATTATTAACGTTGCGAGGGATAAGCGAGTGCAAGGGGCGCAGTAGGACTGCTACTAAATATTCTTCCATGTATTAGGAATGAGACATGCAACGTTCGACATTGTTGCAAACCAATATTATTTTGCAAAACTTTTCGTTGCGCAAGTGAAAAAAGCCTAGGAATCTCTGCAACTTCTTCATACTCCTTCCTATTCTTTGTCAACTCTTTGTCGCTACGGTCAATAGATCGACAACATACTTCGGAGTTAGTTTACATTTACTGCTCAGCTTGAGTTAGAAATTATTATTTACGTGCGTGTTAATTTACAATTTAAATGTATTTACCGATTAATAGAAACTCCATTATTTCACTGCTGAAGGCCACCGATTCCTTTCGAGTTTAAAATCATCATTAATTAACGCAATAATCTTCTAAACGAGTTATTACGTTGAATAATTGTTATTCTCAATTTCATAGATTTCAATTACGTTATTCGTCAAAGCTTGAAAATTATTATTACACGGAAGATTTCCCATTGCTCGAGAGTCGGGTATTTTATCCCTTTTATCCTCTTTATCCTAATGGAATTTCTTCTAATGACCTCATGACTAGAAGTTTTTGTAATGAGAGAGTGGGTGGGTGGGGCTGGGACGGGGGGGATCCGAACGGCAAAAGCACGTTGATGTATCAAACTATGTATTTAATGATAATGAACACCGTGTAAGCGTGTGTATAACACGTAGGGAGCGGCATAAAAACAACGAGTCCCAACAATGTAACAGTGTTTGCATGACTTCCTTAAGTTATTGGATCACGGGTAATTATTGTTCGCATCGTGGTTATATAAAAACTGACTCACCTCACGGGATCTTCATGGATCGGCCTGAAATTTAAATTTCACCGCAGCATCTAGAAAGCGATTGCGCCTCGCGTAATAAAAACGCAGATGCAAAAACAAGTCGATTAATGCGAACGACGAGAGGTCGGGTCTGCATTAGAGAAATATTTATCCGATGGTAATCCTTATAAATTGTCGTGATTGCCCGACGACGAACGGCTCAGCATTCCCAATGATCGTAACGGGGTTGTAAAAATACGATGTAATAAGGACACGGAGGCGCCGAGTATTCCAATGTATTCCGTATTCCGTTTTGTATCGCAACGTAAAGGACGACAAGGTGAAGACAACAACAACAACAACAACAACAACGAAACAAAAAAAAGATCGAGGGTGGGAGTGTGGGCGGGGTAGGGTGGTGGAGAACGATGGAAATCGATCCCGTGCGCAGCGCACCACTATAAATCAGCGCGTCGAGGCGGAGAGCGCGTATCATCAGGGCGTCTTAATTAAATTCCAGGGTAGGCAGGCCCGGCTGGCCTAGGGCGCTCGGGCCGAGGGTAAAAAATTTTTTTGGCAAATTAGGTAAAGTCGTAAGGGCCCGCGGGGAGGATCGAGGATCACGAGGAGCAAGAAGTCCGAGGAGAAAGGCACGGTCCGAGTGCACGGAAGGCTCGGAGGAGAAGCTTCCCCGTGGCCGCTCAGGGCTTCGTAATCACGGGTCCACGCTAATAGAATACCACTTTATGAATTACGGCGGAGCAGAACTCGCGCCCGCTAACCCCTAATTATTGGCGAATAATCATCCCTCGAGATGGACTCGGGACCATCTCGAGCCCCTCTCCCGGTGTACGGGAGATTCCTGGAGCGCGCGCGCGCGCGCGCGCCCCGTGAGCCCTTCTTGGCTGCTCCCGTGTGCGGCCCTAACGACGACGACGACTACGACTACGACTACGACTACGACTACGACCGCTTTAACGCCGACCCCCCCCCCCAACCCCCAACCCCCGGCTCCGCTCAGCCGTATCTCTCGGACTCTTGGGCCTACCTAGTGTGCACCTGTATGGCGAGCGGGTACGTAGGGACGTATGTGTAAATTGCACGGGGCCGGGCGAGCGGGGGGAAGGGAAAAAAATCGACCAACTGATTGCCAGGGGCCAGCTGAAGAGGCCGGGGCCCGAGCCCCGACCAGCTGACCGACCAACTAACTCCCCCCCTCGATCATCCGGGGCCCGGGACGTTTTTTCTCCGGTTCGCGCCACTAATCGGGCGTAAGCGCATCGGCCCGGCCACTTAAATCCACGGGTTTATTCCGGCCTCGGACCAAACGACTTTTTCAACTAATACGGAATGTTGCGCCAGTCCCGGACTCATTTTTCCCATCCTACTCGACCTTCCTTCCTTCCTTCCTTCCTTCCTTCCTTCCTTCGACTTTTCTTCTTTCACGCCCGGCTCTCCCGCCACCGGCGCCACCATTACTATTATTATTACCCTTTATTATTACTGTTTTTACTATTACTATTACTCTTATTATTGTTATTCTTCTTCTTATTATTATTATTGTAACTTTTTTTATTTATTTATATTTTTTTTCTTGTTTTTTTTTGTTAAACCTACCTCGGCTCCCAGTACATCCGATACTCCGTTACGGCCAATTAATTGCACGCGTAGTCGCCAATAACTCCGATGCGTTAACATACCTGAAATGAAAATAAAAGAAAAACGCGGAGGATTAATATGTGCGCAAGACTGATCTAGGTCAATAATGTCGCTAAATAATAATAAATAATGCGCAATCGACGCCTCGGACCTCATCTTTTTCTTCTTCCTTTTCTTTCTATTTATTTACTTTTTTTATTACTATTACTATTATTATTATTATTATTATAAGTAACTTGTATTGTATACTTATTTGTTTATTTGTTAACAGAAGCCGAGCTTCTTCGTTAATTATATTATAAACGATATTACTACCGATCTCTAGCCTGACGTTATTTATTATTATGCGATTATAATGATAAATATCTGGCAACGATTTTCATTTATCAGGCTGTCCTCTATTATAATTAATTTTCAGCCTTTATCAGCCATTGGCTTGTATTAATACGATTTCCAAGAAAGCTCGGTCCCCGGGCTTGCATAATGCCCCGACGATTGATTTATTAATGATTAATTGGCCATTTACGACGTAATCCAGGCACTCGCCTAGCGCATATCTGCAATTATAAATTCATTTTTCTATTCCGTGGCTAATTTTTATTTGCCTTAAATAATCTATCGGGAGAGTGGAACGGAATCGAACCGTAATACATTAAGCCCAATAATACCATAATAAAACCCGACGCGCTGAATATTTAATTAATTAATTTTCTTCTTTTTTTTTTCTTTTACATACGGCATTCGTAGATATAAATTATTTCGTAAACAATTATCCCGGGCACTTTTCCTCATTTTTATCCGTCCTCGAAAATCTCTAATTGCTTAGCAATAACCCCCCCCCCCCAATAACCTCGGATCTAACGAACCTCGCAATTAATTCTTAAGCAACGATTCTTAACTAAAGCAAATTGTAAATAAGAATTTCTCACGTTGTACAATTATTTTTACCGGCAGACAAGTCGGTCTCCTATTCCGTTCAATTTTATTTGATAAATCGCCGATATGCGAGGTTCGTTAGCCTTTGCAAGTCGTAAGCCGCGGCTGAACGAAGTGAATGTTTGACAAAAGTCGTGAACAATAATGGTAAATAAACAATCGGGTAATTAACGTGAAGATTGTTTAGAAAAGCTAACCGAGTCCTGGATACGACGTCGACGAATTTCAGGTACGAGCAATCGCTCGATATACAATAAACATCGGCTTTAAGGCTTTCGCCATTGCCAAGCCATAATTAATATTCCGAAAAATGCCCGTGGAATTAATTAGTTTTTGTTGTCGAAGATGAGGATGACGTGTCGGACGGGAATCGAGGTGAAACGACGTTAAAGGCTTATGCTAAAGCTGTTGCAACCGAGCAAACGAAACGGAATCCGTACAATTAAAACGTCAGCGATTTAATCGATCGATCGATCGATCGATGCATCGAAATGCACGAAACAAAAGTTATGCATTTCGCGTATTGCAAAAGCCTCGTGCATTAATCCTGTAAAGTCGTGAGAAATAGAACGGGCGAGGGTAATTACGCGAACATTGTAACTATCATTGGCTAGTGTAATTATAGAGTCAGTTAATTTATAATTAACGCTCGGGTGGGCAGCTTGCGACCCCGTGAATCGCCATTGGAAAACGTTCTTCCAGCCGTTATCCATCGGAGATGGATGTAAAGACTGTATGGTTTTTTTATTGGCGAGGAGGACTTTTGCCCGTCAATTTCGATAGAATTTCTAGAATGGAACTTGATTTTTAAATACTTTCCACGCCAAACTCATCAAAATTAAACTTTCCACGCAATAAATCATACGTCATAATAACCGTCTTTTTCCATACGAAAGCGCTACAATGCATAATCATTAGGACCGTAGGTGTTTTAATATTTAAATAGACGAAGTGCTGAGGAAGCTTTCAAACGGGTAATCGAATTTACCTGCTCGCCGCTCTTCGTTAATAAGTTAATTCGAGTCGTAGTTACAGCTATTTAATTTTATTTAATTTCCCTCGCTGATCCCATCCGGATGTCTAGGAATCCCTTATATATCGCGCACAACTCAGACTTGGGGGGTCGATCTTGCGCGGTAGACGCGACTTCCCGCCGCTAAATAAACCGGGAACGTCCGTCGAGAGTAAAGGTGAGCCTTACAATGTGATGATAAATGCGTAAAGGTATCCCGTTACGTATAGGACGCGTGTTGTCCCATTACGTTTGCCCGGGGGGGGGGGATGCGCGAGGGCTCGTTACCCCGTAAGCGGAGCCGAGGTCTATCGGTACCCGATTCACGACAATGAGCATCCGCTAAATGAATTCTTGAGAAGAAGTACGGGCCGGGCTGGAGTTCGCCGGTGACATTATATCAGCGAAACAATCGGATGCTTATTTTGAGCCAGCGCACGGATCGGGGAAACGCTCATTGTTATTGGGACTTTAAATAAATAAAGCCGCTCGATCGGGAGGCTGCATCGCAGCATCCGCAGCCGCAGGAGTAAATTTAGGTGGCGGTGGGGGGAGGCGGTGGAGGGAGGAGAGGCGGGGAGGAGCGGTGAACGGCGAACGGTGCGCGGAGAGAGGAGAGCGAAGAGACGAGAGAGAGGAGAGAGAGAGAGAGAGCGAGACGCTCGTGCCGGGGTATTAAAAGCTTAAAAATATTTCTAAAAATACAAAGTCTCGGGAATAGGTGGCCGGTGAGGGTCGCCCCTCTCCGAGGGAAGAATGGCCATTGGGAACATTGACAAATGGATGAACGTCGAACGAAGCTGTTTGCCCATAACTGCCACTGTCGCCGAGAGAAACTATGATCTTAGCCGAGCTTCTGGGAACTTAAGAGCCAAGGATACATGTGTATATCCCGACGGAACATCTTCGCGTTTTATGACCACTCCGTCACTTTTAACCATAGCCCGAGGTATATCTGTCTTCGGAGCCGAACACCAACAACGGACCTATTGACCCTTACATTCTTACGTAGTTAACTTTTACGTTTCAATTATAAGGACCAGCATTCTGGCTCCAGCTCCACCCTTCCTCTCACCCTTCTCGCTTCTACTTCTTCTTACATCATCCTCGCTCTCGTACACACGCACGCACACTCTCGGTCGGTCACTCTCTCCATTTCGCAAGCGGCAGAAACACGTCCACGCGTGCACTAATATCCTCCCCCCCTCTCCTCTCCTCTTCTCTCCGCACCCTCCTCCACCTCCTCCACCTCCTCCACCTCCTCCTCCTCCTCCTACTCCGCCGCCGCCGCCGCCAACACCCACTCTCTCTCTCTCTCTCTCTCTCTCTCTTTTCTCTTGGAAATGACTGCTAGTCAATGTAAATCAATATTTCCTCATGGGCAGCGGCGAAGGAGTGAAAAGTTATAGATTTGAAATGTAATGACAGAAATATACGAGTATAAATACACGGGGGCCAGTATGAATCGAGCAATATGTATCGAGCGGGACCCAAAGAAAATGTATATTTAAATGGCGGCTTGAGATATTTTTAAAAGCATGCATGTACTTGTATACAAAAAAGCTCTCAGACGATTAAAAAAAGGTCTTGAGTACTGCAAGAGTAGAAGAAGACCAAGAAGGTATTGCAACTTTGTGAGAGCAAAACAGTCTTTGCACGTGTTTTTTTCTTCCTTTTTCTTCCTCCTCCTTCTCCTCCTTCTCCTCCTCCTCCTCCTCCTCCTCCTTCTTCTTCGTCTTCTCCTCCTCCACCTCCTCCTCCTTCGTCTTCGTCTTCGTCTTCGTCTTCGTCTTCGTCTTCGTCTTCGTCTTCTTCCTGCTTTCAAAAGAGGCTCGTTGGAGATACTGCAGCCTGGGTATAACCGTAAGAAGCCAAACGCTCTCCCTCTCCCTCAACCTCTCTCTCTCTCTCTCTCTCTCTCTCTTGCTTTTTCACTATCCTCGTGCTGTTCACCGCAAAGTCGTCGACGACGTAAATTTTTACACTGAAATTACGCAGACGATACGTCTGTGGAATTCGTAATAGGCGAGCATACGAATGGCGTTCGAGTAGTTTTTTACCCGCTTCTTACCTATATTGTGCGCGCTCTCTCTCTCCCTCCCTCTCTCTCTCTCGCCTCTATAGCCGAATAGTGGTGAGCTATATGCGTTCATCGATAATTCAAGTACTTTGCGAAGAAAATTTTTTTTATTCAGCCTTAAGGTTTCACGTAAATTGGTAGGCTGCGTTTATCTCAAGCCACAATTCTTGTTTTTACACTTTCCTCTAGGTAATGAAATTTTTGAAACATTAAACAGTTATTTTTGAATTTCATGTAAAAGGCACTCTCGAAAAAACATATTTTATATATTATTCCTTAAAGCTATACCGATACATAGAATAATAAAATCCTACGTGTATAAAGAAATTAATTAATTGCAGTAAATTATGGTAAGACCCCATGTAAATAACGATCGCCATGAGTTGGATAACTTTTACACTTTACTTATAAACACATTTACTAATTACTCCCGGCTTCGGTTACTTCAAATACATCTTATTTGCAGATAATCAAATGTTACACAAAAAGTACTACTCGAGTATTATAAATAAATACAAAAAAATTTTATCGGTAAACATTTTTTTTTTTTAATTCAGTTGACGCTCAACAATAGACGAAAGCAATACAAATAATATCATTAAATAATTTAGTTATTATTATCGCGGCTGTTAAAACGTTAAAATAATCGTACAATAATTGTTAATTTATTGTTCATTTAACTTTTCTACGTTTTATCAAAGTTTAGCATTTACATAAATAGTTGTATAAAATTGTTTAATTAATGAAAATCGGTACAGAACTTAAAGGGGTAAAGTCATGTTTTGAAAAAATGTACACGTGCAGGTAAAATGTTGGTAAGAATAAGCTGACAATAATATCTCTTCGTAAAATTTATAATTCGTTTATAGTTAGTCGAACTCGTTACCGCGCCGTACATTACGTAGATGTACAAGATAAATTTATTAGTACTTTGCAGCTAAATTAATAAATAAACAAAATAAATTTCAAATATTTAATAAGACTATATTTATTTTACAATATATATGTATTTTACATGTAACATTTAGATTTCTAAGTTGTATCTATTTTTAGAAAAAAACACTAATACATATACATATATAGAGATATTGGGTTTCTTTAGTCGTACGATAATGGCTCATGAGTCTAAAAAAAAGTTATTATCTTTAGCGCATTGCATTATTAATGGGTGCGTATGTTATTTAACTGATTTTGGGGAATCTACGTTTCGGTGTTTACAACTAAAGTACTTTAAATTTACACGGAGCGCGTTAAGCCCCGAAGGTACTTAAAGGTTACCGCCTAGTAGCAGCTGCTATTCCTATAAATTAGATTAAGCCGTGGGTAACGATTTGTAAGGTAATTATAACCAACAGACTTTTTGTCACTCGATACGATAGTTACACGCACGCCTTCACAGGATAGTTTCTTCTAAAATAAATTCATTATTTAAACTCGTTTATAAATTCGAGGAGGATCGAGGATCGAGGGATCTTGAGATACGGAGATCTCGGGGGGGGGGGGACTTGTGCAGCGCGCCCCATTATGCAACGGCAGCTCTAATTTTCGATTAGTTATAAGAATAAGTGAGCAAAAAGGGGCGGATTATGAAAATGAGGGCTAAGTGGATGTAATTGTACAAGTGTACGAAAATAAGCGGCGGCTGTTGGAACAAAGCCGCAGGTATCGGTACGAGCCGTGTAACAAGTGTGGCGGTACAAGGGCGATCGCTTGTTCTCAATATGCTTGAATAATTCGTGCCCAGGGCGGGCGCGCATGCGCCCTCGCGTGTCCGATCGGCCGATATCGCGTCTATTTCAGTTGGAGAGTACGGGGACGAGCGGCCGGGCCGCCTCCGGGCGGCCGAATTTACATTTCGTCAACGGTGCCGGCTGTCCTTAGGCAGATGCTAGGGTAAATTGGGCCGATTCGTTCTCCCGGTCTTCGTCTCTCGCCCCCTGCCCCCTACGCCCTACCCCCTACGCCCTCCCCCACGTGCCCCGGGGCTACTCACCTGGCCGGGGACGGGCAATCCCATAGGATTGTGCTATCAATCCTACGATTCCGGCACTTTGCCGTGGCGCGGACGCGTAAAAAGTGTCGCCTCCGGCCACCCCGGATGAGAAGCTGTCGTCGACGTCCACCTCCGCCGCGAACCCGGCCTGCCTTCCTTGCGTGCTTCTGCGCCCGTGTGTGTGTGTGTAAGTACATTTTTTTATCCGAGTGCGGTCCGGGCGCATGTGTGCATTCGTTGTGGCGATCGAAATCGATACACCGGAGCGATCGAGTCCCAAGATGTCTGAGCGAGTGGGTCCTAAAGGGAATGAGAGAGAGAGAGAGAGAGAGAGAGAGAGAGAGACGGCGCGGCTATCCGCATGCCTCGCTGCAAGTGTGAGCGAGCGAGCGAGCGAGCGAGCTAGCGGGGCGGGTAGGTGAGCCGGGTATGGGTATGGGGCGGCGGTGCGGGAGTGCGGGGGCTCTATAAGGTCTCTCCTCGCGATTCTCGATGCTTATCGGTTCCGCTACGGGTAAAATGACTGTGTGACCGGACGTCGACGCGACAGAAAGTGACTCGAGTAACTTGAACTATTGGGATCCTTCCCACCCCTTCTCGCCACCCCTCACGCGATGTTCTTCTTTTATTTCCTTTAGATTCGTTTATTTATCGACCATATGAGATGCGATTCAGGTGCGCGTTCTCGAGCCGCGCGCGTGCGCACATACACGAGAGAGAGAGAGAGAGAGGGGCGCAAGATTATCTGGTCTTGATATCTTCCTCGGCTGAAATTTATCGCGCTACTCGCCTCGTCTTTATTTTTCCCCCCTTGTTTTTTTTTTCCTTCTTTCTTTCTTTTTTTTCTTTCTTTTTCTTTCTTTTTTTCTTTTTTTTCTTTCCTTACTAGTTAACGATACACACTCGTGATCGCACGCACGTTAAGAAAGTACACGCTGCCTAATGATAATGCATCATTGTTGCGGCAGGGACCTCTTGTTGTGGTTGAAGAAAATTTTATATACTTTTCTTAATTATAGCTCGATCCGAGACTTCTGATTGTTTATTGCCATGAGAGATAGATAATAAATGCCTACGACTAGGCGGATTATTGAATTCAGCCGTAGGAGTCGGTTTAAGCGATAACCTTTACATTATTATGAATTTCGTGCAAAGAAACGAGGACTTCGTACAAATAGATGTACTAAAATTTATTACTCCCGATGCTTTTAATTTAGTTATGAAAATTTCTTTATTTCGCATGAAATTCAGGTTTTTTCATAGAAATTACTAAAGTACAAAGGAACGGTTTTACAAGGCATAGATTCTTTTTTTTTCTTAGCACGTAAGGCAACGTTAGTTTTTTTCTTCATAATGTTGAAGAATATGCGCATGAAAGTTTTCATGAAATCGTTATTGAAGAATTTTTATTAGATAGATACATTGGAGCCCTAGTCTTTTATAGGATTATTTTATCTCGTTGTATATAGTGAATGCGGATAGGAGATGAGAAAGTTAAGCGTCTTCGAGCTTGCCGTAACGTATAAATACTTAAGCAGCGTTTTCAGGCAATAGTACGTAACGTGGATTGACACTTTCATATTCCGCGCTCGTTTAATTTAATGTTTGATAAACGTCGGCCGGGAAATAAGGTCAAGAAATTCCTTTTGGTATTTTTCATAATGCCATAAATACGGCAGCACGCAAGATAGATACTCGTTTATTTTTTATTTACGTTTATTGTTAAGGAATGCGGGGGACGTGGTATTACGGTGGATACGATAGAAAATGAAAATATATCGATAAGCTCGTGGTTTTCATGGTGCGACATACGTAATGTATACGTAAAGTGCGAATTTTAATTTCACTTGCATAATTTACGATTAATAAACAATGATGCTGGCCGAATACGCTCTTTGGGGTGATAATTTTTTTATCGGACGATCCTTACGAAGCTTGTGTTTACAGTTGGCTCGATTAATCACGAGGGACGATCCGAAATGTCTGGGTCCCACCTCTGGGGCTTTTGTTTGAACAAGCAGCAGGATACGAAATAACAAGGCTCGATAGATAGTGATTATTGTTTAAATTACTCGGCGTAATAATCGGTTGGCAAAAATTCTACCTATTAATGCGTAGGAACGGATAGGGGGTTATTGGGGGGGGGGACGGGGGGTGAGACGGGACGGGGACGGGGAGGGGGAGAAGAGGAGAGAATTTTTTTACTTTCACGTCGGAATAATAAGGATAATACAAAGTAGCGAAGGTCATTAGCGACAGATGCAGGGTGACATTGCATTAGCATATTCTATATTCATTTATCTTCATCAAGGATTTTTTGATTACCCGCGATATATCTTGTGCTCATTTAATTTACTAATCTCGAAACATAGTCACTCGTGCTCCTCCTTCATTGTTCCGCAAGTTGACCACTTCATTAAAAGAATCTCGTTATTAAATGCAATGGAATCTCCGAGCAGAGGAAGAAGAAGAGAAGAAGAAGAAGAAGAAGAAGCAGTAGAAGAAGAAGTAGAAGAAAAGCAAAGCAAAAAAAAAGAAAAAACAACCGCAATCCGTAGGGAGAGAGTGATTCTCGGTACGTGTAATCCTATATTATAAACGAGAGTGGATTCGTACAATTACGTACTATTGCCGTGGCTCGAAGATAAAAGATCGAATTTAAATGCGCTAAATAGCACTTTGTTATCTAAACGCGAGCTTTGGTAATTAAAGCGGCGGCAGCCTGGCACCTGAGCGCATTCGTTACAATGAGGCATATTTTATAAAAATTTAAAAGTCCCGCTGACAGTTTAATAAAATAACTGGCTTCTCTCTTATCAATACTAATTAGCACGTATGCATGTCAAGGCTGAAAATAACACTTAATAGTTGCACGCTAATTTGTATGTACAACCTCGAGGCGCACCGCCGTATCTCCGCGTCGAATAATTCATTAAAAAAAAAAAAACGAGAGAGAGAGAGATAGAGAGAGAGAGGGGGGAATTATAAAGCAGCTTTTAAAGTATGGTAATTTTTCGAAAATTAGACGGGAGCTTAGGTGATGCGGCAGTCGGGGGACAGTGATAGAGGTAGCAAGCAGGTGGCGCTTGACGCCGACTTCCGCAAAGCAGCGTTCGAAAATGCAAGGAGAAGGGAATTGCAGATTAAAGAGGCCGGAAAGGCGACTAGTAGATACTCGTGTGAAATTAGCCTTCAAAGTCTAGTAGAGGTCAGAGGGGAGTCCCATTACTGCACTGCCCTACGTGGCCGCGCATCGCGCCCTCATCATCGCGGCGTCCAGCTCCGAGTCGTTATCTCGACACGACCATGTAAATGCAACGGCGGCCGTTATCTCATGCAGGAGCCGGGGACGCTGCCCCGGGCGCGGGTCGGGGACGCCACTTCCTGGAGTGGACTCTCCTCCCGGGTCTCGAGCCCTTGAGCACGAGCCTCTTTTGCACGGGCACTCGCGGCCCTCTTCAAAATCGTCTCGGTTTCACGCTTTCGGGGCTGCTCCCTCCCTCCCTCCCTCCGGGCTTCCGTACCACCTCTGCCCCCCTCCCCCCCTACGGCTCCACGCCGCTCCCGACGACGGCGCCGCACCCGGCCCCTCGAGCCCTCCGGGACTATATGAATTATTAGGGGCTCGCCGCTTCGAGTTGGCACTCGGCATTGTAGCCACGAGGAGCGAGCGCCGACGGAGCGGGAGCCGCCACCCACGCTGAGCACGGCGAGCCTCCCGATAAGATGTGGCGCGCTTTTACCTTTCTCGCCGTTTTTTTTTTCATCTCTCTTTTCCCATCCAATATTCTTATTTTTCGAAATTCGATAGACGAAGGTCGAGTCGACCTCGGGACTTCGTTCTTTCGTCGTTCGCCACTCGGTCCCGTCGGCCATTATCCGCCCGACTTAAAAGCTTAATACCGCTAAGCGGCCTCGACTATTCCTGCTTACAATTCTAACGTGATTGCAATCAAGGATATATCAGTCGCTCCCCCCCCCCCCCATTAAATCTGAATACAATTTTCATTTTTCACCGGCCGAGCGACAACGTGTCGGTATTAACGTCACTGAGGTTGGCGCGAGCGGGGGAGGGGATTCCAGTGTCGGCTTCATTCCACGCTCTCTTAACTCTTGAGCCGCTATATACGTACATACATACGTACGTACGTACGTATATATACATAGGAACGAGTTATGCTTGAAAAATGAGGGCTACTTTAAATAAGCAATGATAGTTATGCGCGATTCATTTTCCTAGCGATTATATTGAGAAATTCCGTAAGAGTCGTGGTGTACGCGTTACGGAATGGGGACGTACGTAAAAGAATTTAGGAAAATAAACTAGCCGGGGACCAATGTCGGCCAAAATTGTCATTGAAAATATCGGCATTCGATCGGTAAACAAATCCCCAGCAAATAAAGCGAGGACTCTTAAGGTTATTATTGTTAGGGTCTTTATTAGTCGGGGGACTGGCAAACGGTCGTGGAGATATTATTCCTCCGATCATTAGGCGCGCGCTCTCATGGTATAAAGGAAAAGGAGGAGCCGATGCGAGTCGCTAAGTGAAAAGCCCCGTAGCCGCAAGGAAAAAAAGTCTCGCATTTAAGATGGGAAGAGCGAAAGCCGAGTCTCGCGTTCTTAAAACAAGCGGGCAAAATTACAGAAACATCATTTGTGCGTAGTTTTTAAAAAAAAAGGCGGCGCCCATGAGAATCCAGAGAGAGAGAGAGATGCAGAGATAGAGTACATTTAAAGGCTCGAAGCAGAGTTACGTCTCGAGTAAAGCATTACGTTAAAGTCTTTATATCGGAGCAGCTTTTGGTCCAATTACCCGCCATCGAAGGCCGGATTTGGAAAAAACGCACCGGCCGATGTGATTCAAGATAGCGTTACTTTTGAAAAAATCAATATTCGTAAAGAGCACTGTGGCGGGTTTAAAAGAGAAAAGCCGAGGCCACGGGCAGGGTCGAATTCCGTGAGCGAGTGGTACGCCGCGACGTTCAAGACTCGACGCCGCTCGGCTTTTCTCACCAACGGACCCTACGCAATACCCAATCAAGGTAAAATATAGCCGAGCTAACCAACGCCAAACGGATGCGCGCACGGCTAACCGCGTTTAGCTGCCTTGGCGGATATGCGATAGATACAGATAGAGAGAGAGAGAGAGAGAGTGAGGGGGGGGAGAGAGAGTTTTATGGAGGGGTTGTAAGCGAGGCGCGAACGGAAACTCCGAGACTAACGTGCCGCGACGCCTCGCTATTTTCACACTGGACACGGCCGAAATCTCAATGGTCCCCACCCCCCACCACCACCACCACCACCACCGCCACCAGCACCGCGACCACAAACCCCCGGCTCTCCAGCTAGCCTTCGACTAGCGTTCATTGTAATGTCTTGGTTGGCTGGACCGACTGATTAACGGCCCGCCCCCGCCTTGGTAAAGATAGACTCCCCCCCGGAGAGCGGGATTAATTTAATATTAGCTCGGCTCGCGTGCCTCCGCGATAAACATTTTTACGTCCCTGTCAATGCGATCGGTCCAATCGAACGATTTTCTCCTTATACATTCGCCTCTCCTACGCCCTCTAATTAACGTTTTGGATTCGAGCAGTTGACGACGGCGACGACGACGATGCCGATCGCCGGATGATCTCCACGATTGTTGAACCTCCGGCATGTATTGCATGTATTCGAAGGACGAGCGGCTCCAGGAGTGTAAATTACCCAATGTAGCCCGTGACGAGCCCGTGCTAATCTATTTATTAGATGAACGGCTTGGGTTATTATTGGATTATCTCGCCCCGTGCTCGGATTTTTCGGGCTTCCTCCTCGCCCTCGCTCTACCTACCTCCACCTACCTCCTACCTCCAACCCCTCCCCCTACCCCCTCCTGTCATTGTCGGCTAATGTTTTGAAATATCGTCGAGGATTTGCGAAGCAGCTTGCCCGTATTATTAATACGCGTTTAAGATATTGGTATCAATTATTATTAATTGGCCAGGCGCTTAAGCCTCTTGACATTAATCTGACAATCGTGAGCCTACGAGTCTCTCTCTCTCTCTCTCTCTTAACCCAATTAGTCAACAAGCTTCTGCTTATTACTATGGTATTAATAAGCACGTAGATGATCCTAATATTTTCAATTGCATTGCAATCCACTTGATCCTCAGCAGATCTTTAGCAGTTGCTCCGATCGGACTAAAAACGGCCTGGATCCTGTTGTCTTTTTTTTTCTATTATTATTATTATTACCCACGACTGACATTCCTTCGGCGTCAAGCTCAGCTGCTCGCTGTGTATTCAAATTGCATAGTGACAAATAGCCCGGAACGCGCGCATTCGCTTGTGCGGATCTCCTGTTACGTCGTTTCATCGATAAACGCAAGCCGAGGAACCGTTCCCGGAATAAAAAAATCACAGTCCTCTGGCTAAAAATTGCCGTCGCGGAACTTGAACGCGAAATATTTTATTAATTCCCGTCAATGTTTTACGACCGTTCGAGCGAAACTTTGCCCCGCCGCCTGCCCAGAGAAGATTTTTTTGCTAATTGAAATAAAAACGCTACTCTATTTGAAGTGATCTATTTGACGAATGCGACGACGTAGACAACCTGCAACGTTGACGTGTACAATATTCGGTGTCCAGTCGGTTGCAGTTTATTAACATCGAGGCATTTATCCAGTATTTTGTCTCCCTAAGACGTCAAATGTATCCGCGCGATGCCTTAATAATAAAGCTCATGAAAAACTGTACGTTACGTGTCTCCGTGCTCTCCTAAAGTAAACATACTCCTGGTGAACGAGAGTGCCAACATTCAAGCGCTGAACATCTCGTGTTTATTAATTATCCATCAATAATTCCGTTCTATAATTACGCTTTACAATTTACGTTCCTCTCTATTTCCATAAATAATTGATTCTCTACTTACTAAGTCTTTGTATCTCTCTCTCTCTCTCTCTCTCTCTCTCTCTATATATATATAGACAACAAAAGTTGTTGTGTATGTATAGATGATATTTCAAAAAGGTCAACTTCGTCATTAATGTCGAATTACATAATTATGTCGCTGCATTTTATTTATATTGCAGTTTAGAAGGCTAAGTCAAGGTCTCCGAACAAAAGTAATTTGAATATCGGGAATGAGAAGAAAGGCGAATTACGCCAATGCCAAACCCAAGATTTCAAATAGATCGGATGAGAAAGGTGAGCTATCGACTGGGTAGGTCATACCTTAAAGCATAGATTAAAGGCGAAGCGAAGCTGTCGCTTAATCAGTTCGCGTAGGGAATCAGTTTTTATAATTCGGTTAAGGGTCGCGGGCCGTCGGTACCGGGGATATCG
The DNA here is from genome assembly GCA_018883505.1 of Ceratosolen fusciceps. Classification (NCBI taxonomy): domain Eukaryota; kingdom Metazoa; phylum Arthropoda; class Insecta; order Hymenoptera; family Agaonidae; genus Ceratosolen; species Ceratosolen fusciceps. Next base: position 5,524,713 of record RCIC01000010.1, read on the forward strand.
GGTCGATATCGGGGATGCGCGAGCCAACGAAACCGCGGATGCCGGTGATGCTCTGACTGATGGGGATCGGTTATTGAGTTGATCGGTCGAGGGAAGACGTAAGGGGGGGTGGCTGCTCTCGATGCGGGGAGGGGAAATGCGGCGAAGAGCGGCGGGGGCCCGCTTTTATTTCGATAATTATAGATGGCAAGTACGGAGCCGGGATTACGTAATAATAAATCTTGGCACGTTTCTTGGGCGTCCGGGCGCCGCTTCGGGACCGTAAAATGTCTGGCGCTTGACAGTGACGTTATTTGTACGGGAGGCTCGCGCTCGCGCTCCGGCTCTTACGCGGTGGACGTTTCCGACGCACGTCCATTATCCGCGACGGGCCCGCGAAACCTCGGCGGCCCTTCACCAACGAGGGATTATACGATGCGCCAGGACAAGGGATTTACGCGGGCGCAGCCCCATCAATGCGGTTTGATTGATTTTTTTGCCCCGACCTTACTTTGGGCTGTCACTCGCCCACCCCCACTGCCCCCGCACCCGCCCCCGCCCTCTCCCCCCGTCGCCAGTCAACTTTACGCCGTGAATCTTGAGGCCCGGCGCGAACCGGCTCCGACGAGGCCCGCCCCGCCTCGGCCCGACACCCCCCTGCCGCACCCTGCCGCACCCTGCCGCAGCACCGGGCCCGTCATCTACTTACCACGCAGACCAGGGTGCGACAACCCTTCGGCCGAGGGTGGCCCACGAGATAGCCGAGACGGAGTGAAAAAAGTGTTTTTTTTTTTTTTCCTCCCCTTGCCCGGCCATAGGATCGTACGCGCGATATGCAGATCAGTAGTTGGACCCTAGGCCTTTTCGGCTCCGTTACTTTTTTTCCTTTTCATAGTTTTTTCTTTCTTTCCTCTATTTTTTTTTTTCCTCTTTCTTTTTCGATTCTCTCCCCCCTTTGCCTCACGTTCCCTTGACTATTCGAGGCCGTGTCGCGCTCTCCCGTGACGACTCGCCACCGCCAGCCGTCCTTATTTTTTGCATCCTCTCTCTCTTTCTTCTGCCCGACTCCCGACCCCCGACCCCCGACCCGCACCCTTCTTACACCGTCGCTTTGTTTTTTTCCTCTTCCCTTCTTTCTCTACTTCCATTTCATTCCTATTCTCTTTATTGTTCTTAGAAGAGAGAGAGAGAGGGAGAGAGGGGGGGGATAGAGGGCGTAGAGGGTAAGAGACGGAGAGCATCATTCGACACAGCATTAAATCAATCAAGAGCTCGCCCTGGCGACCCAGCTACGCGCCTCCTCCCTGTCGCGCGAATGCATAAGTGCGGCCGCTGAGTGCGTAGCCGTTCTCGCTCGCGGAGCTCTTCATGCCGCCCGGGATAAACTGCGGCTTAATTCCTCCGCGCGGTGAATTAGAGTTCGCCCATTGGGGTGTGGGGTGTGGAGCGAGGGGGTAGGGGGTAGGTAGGGGGGGTCGCCGCGGCTGAGAGGCTGCAAAAATAGCGGGCGCCCGGCCAGCAAAGTAAATGACATTACGAGGGAGGACGGGCGCGACCGAGGGCTACGAGCGGGCCGTCGAGAGAGAGAGAGTGAGAGAGAGAGTGAGAGAGAGGGAGGACGGGAGAAGGAAGAAGATGCAGGAAGATTCCGCGGCTCTTAGGTCGCGCCGCAAGATTAATCAGTCGCGCGACCACAACGGCGTACAACCTCGACGCTCGGCCGAGCCAATATGCTTGCTTTTGTGCGGACAGAGAGGCCGAGGCTCTCGCGCTGTATATTCCTGCACCCACCCATCCCCCCCCCCCCCCCCCCCCCCCCCACGATCTACATTCCCCCAGCGATTCCCCCCTCTCCCCCCCCCCCTCCATCGAGACTATTCCATCAATACAATAATACAACCTTCGAGACAATGCACAGTTTTTTTTTTTTTTTAGCAACGAGTTCAGTACAATCGACCCCCTCCCCCTCCGCGCATTTCGCCTTTTCCAAAACCTTATAAACTGCACCTTACGAACCACTCTCCGCCCCGTCCCGCCCTCGATCCTCCCCCTCCCCCCTCCCAGTACCAGGCAAAGTGCGTCATTATTAGTTTTTTTTTTTTTTTTTTTTTTTTTTTTTTTTTTTTTTAATATCGACCGATCGACGGCTATTGGATTTTCATAAGTAAATTGAATATATAAAGGGTTAGCGCTTGCTTCCTTCCGCTAAGTGGATTCGTCCTCTCGGTACTTTCGAATCAAGCCAATCGCTTTCAATGTAGCGAAATTATAGCCGTTGCTCGTCGGCCCGCGCTCGCCACATTTTTACTCCTGCAATATACTTTTTCGTTTATTATTTGCTCTACCCCGTGCGAGATAATAGAGAAAATATGCTGAAACCATGTGAAAAGATATTTTTTTTCTTTCATTTTTTTCTTTCTTTCTTTCGTTACAACAGGGTGTAATTGAGCCCGATCGAGCCTGCAAATACAATATCCCATTCTAAAGCTATATTACACGGCTCTTAATCCATAGGTTCAAATACTTCCGCGATGGTAATATTCACGGACGGGGAGGAAAAAACTCTTTCCGTCCCGGTCGCCGCTACATGTCGGGATAAAAGATTTTGTCAAACAAAAACAAAAACAAAACGATAAAAGGAATGAACCTGTCCGCGTAATATCTGCCGAGATTCAATAGAAAAGTGGGTGTTTGTACAGCTCGGTAAGGCTTCGGGTAAAGAAGAGAATAAATTAAAACCGATAGAGCAAATGAGCGGATAGATAGATGGAGGAAGGACAAAAAGGAAACGTGTCGGCGCAGGGTGCCAGCATAAATAGCACTTTAATGTCCCCGTGGGCTCGGGGTTATTGAATTTGGGCCAGGAATCGTGTCAACTTCATGTTACGGCCAAGTAAATCCGCGCAACGCGGAGCCGAAAATTTATCGCGTACATACGTAAACAAGGTAGAGAGCAGTCTTTAAATAGCTTTTACTGCATATCCGTCATAAATGTTCGGGAGCCCGTTTCTGAAAGTCCTTCTTCCGAGCGTTTAATTCAATCAAATTTATTGCGCAACGACACTTTCCTCGATCATAACCACGTCTCATATCTAACCCGCTATTATTACGCTCCCCCCCCCCCCCCCCGTTAGCTTTTGTCCCGCGCCACTAAGTGACACATTTAATTTCTGTTTTATATTTTAATTACGCCGAGCTTAATTGCGCGTCCCCTATTTCATTCTAATTATTCACCTTTGCTTGCCATTGTCATTGATCTTACGGAACGGCGAAAAATTACTACGGCCACCGTTCAATGTCCCATGGACCCTCATTTAATTATTTCACGCGGGCTTTCAACGTTTTGATGTCATTAGTTTTATTCGCTATTATACGTCGGGTCGGCGGACTTTTTTATCGTCCGAGGCACGTATCTCTTGGAGTAAAAATTTATATACTCCGACGGGTCGTATTACCATTTACAGCAATTGCAAAAATTACCTAGTCGAGACGCAAAACAATCAAGTTTGAGATTAAACGGGAGGGAGTCGTTCGACGGTGAGGGGACGGACGAAGGGAGTCTCGGAGAAATGGGGGTAGGGGGGAGAGAAAACTAACTAGATCGGATTCCGGGGAAGTAAGGGAAGCGACGCAGACATGTGGGACCGCAGGAGCCGAGCGAAGAAATCTAAGAAAGGCCCACGAAGCGAGAATCGATTCGCGGACGGAAGGACTGCGAGAAGGGCACCGAGGGGCAGGAGGGGCTGCTCGGCGTAGAGAGAAAAAATACCCTGATGATTAAAAAAACAAAAAAAACAAAAAAAAAAGAAAAGAAAAGAAAAGGAAAGAAAAAAGGGAGAGAGAAAGAAATAAAATAAAGGAGGAGATGAGAACTGTTGGCGATGATGGTGGTGGTGCTTCTGCCTCCGCTGGCGCTGCTCGTGTCGAAACTGAACCGGAGATCGAAACCGCATGTGCATTCTGCTAGATCGTTAAATCTGAGCTAAGTAAAACGGGCGAATAATACTCTCAGCCCTGAGAAAGTGCAAAAAGTGTGCAAAAAGTGCGCAAAACACGTACGGCTCGTCTAGTTCTTATTTAATCATCGACGAAGATGAGAGGACGGAGCGGGGCGTGGCGTGGCGGGGCGGGGTGGGGTGGGGTGGGGTGAAGGGCTAGAGGTCTTCGCAATTTTTGTAAAATGACAGTGTCAATATTCGAATAAGGCAAGAGGATGGTTACACAAGTCGCCGAGGTTCAACGAAATTCGATCTCCCCCCATCTCTCTCTCTCTCTCTCTCTCACACACACACACACTCGGTCTTCGCAAGGCAGCATATTTCTTTGAGTTTGAGGCAGGAGGTATTGTTTGAGCCCCGTGGCCAAGGTGAGCATACCTGCGTACCGTCAACTCGAAAATCGTTAGACAAATGTCGCGGTCGCCCGCGTAAAATCGCGTAAAAGCCGAGCTCGACAAAAATTGGCAGCGTAGTCTCCTCGTGCACAGGTGTACCTGGAACCCGTCCTTGATTCCCAAGGCCTTCCCGTCTGGCAAGGGAGCGCCGTCCTGGAGGCTTCGCCATCGGCCGGCTCTTCTCTAGCGGGCCTCCACGGCTGCCGTTCCCCTCCCTCCTACGGTCGACTAGCGATTAACGCGAGCGAGTTCCGGGAGTCGGAAGGAGTCGGCGAGGCCGGGGCCCGACTCGCGGCCTCCCCTCAGCGTCAGGACAATTTCTCTCCAGGCCACTTTTTCGACCGCTATTATCCTTTCCTCTCCCTCTCTCTCCCTCTCTGCCCCTCTCTGCCCCTCTCTGCTCCCCTCTCAGTCCGCTACAACACAGAGTTGCGCTGAGCACTCGCCCCTCAAATTATTTTTTAGCTGGCTTTGCCATTATTACTCGTCCGTCCCGTTGAAATAAGCTATCTTTATAGCCCTGTCCATGCGCTCGTTCGGTCCTCGTCTATTTTTCACCGGCAAAATCATTTCGTCCCTCGCATCACCGTCATTTACGAACTGCTCCGCTGCGCTTTGCATTAGCCCGAACAGCATCATCTTGTCCCCGCGCAGCTGTAGGTTCGCCAGGCCGGATAAGCTTTACCGTCCAGACAACATTTCCATTTTCTCATCCTTACGCTACGGTCCTGGCCTATTCCTCCTCTCCTCCCCTCCCCCCCTCCCCCCCCCCGCGCTCCTTCCAATCAATTTACTTCGCGAAGGGTAATGAATGAAAGAAGACCGTTCACGAGGTTGCGAAATTAGAAAAGAATGCAAGCAGCGAAGCAGTTACGTGGCAATTTATAAAATCAACGTCAAGACAAGTACAAGTGCTTTTGCTCAATGATTTCTTCTGCTTTTGCTTCTTCGCAATTCTCAATTGAGCGAGGAGAGGCGCCGAACGCAAGTTAATCTGGCTGCCGAATGAGCGGATTGACGAGCTCCAGCCGTTAATCTCGTGCCCCGAACTGGGTCAAACTTTTCCGACGACACGACCTATCAGAGGATGGCTGCGTCGGCTGCATCGGCTGCATCGGCTGCAACGGCTCGTGATCTCTTAAGGAGTGCAAGTTCCTCGTAAAGTCCTTTAAAAGCCCAACTCCGGATTCTATAGTAGTATTGTGCGAGTCATATTATCTCGATAACGTTCAACTCGGAGATTCAATGAAACTCAGTTCATCCGCGATCTCGAGAGCGTGAGAGAGTACGGAGACAAGAGGAATACAGATCCCGGATGGTCAGAGAATCGCATCCCAGAGGCAAAGTTTTTAGACACGTTAACGACACATTTATCTTGCGGACAAGCGAGAGCAAACAATAACACGTCGGCGTAAATATAAACGTCAGGAAGATTGGTCGGACCAGGTCGATTAACAAACAATATCATCATCCCGGAGTAGGCTTAATCGACAGAGTTCGCTCTCTCTCTCTCTCTCTCTCTCTCTCTGTTGAATGCGTCTAGTGGATTTTGGACTGGTATTATATGTGAGATTCGCAAGCTCAGGGTCCGATGCTACCGGAGTCCCGCGTGTCCGCATCTCCTAGTAATTCATCATTTATATTAATTACACGGTCGTTTCAAGCTCCGCTCGGCTCCATCCCTTCTTCTCGTCTCCCCCTCCCACCCGGATCTGCCTACGCTCGTATCATCGGGCTGCATAAGTGATGAATTCGAGCTCGGCTTCGTAACAGCAGCGCATCTCTAGCTCCCTATTCATAAATTCTAATTAAATTCGCATAATCGGCGACTTTGGGCCTTCCCCCCTTCCCTTCGCGCTGCTTCTTCTACCGCTACTTCTCACAGAGATCGTATCCTTTTTTTCGCCGCACAGTCCTCGACACTGACTTTGACATCTTTCTTAGAACAACACTTCGGGCATTTTAAGACTCGCTATCGCGCGACTCTTCCGACGAACTCCGTGGACTCGAGTTTCGAAAAACTGACAGTCGCTTAATTTCTAGCGCTCATACGATACAAATCAATCCTTTTACCGGCACTCTCCTGTCTTATTGCGCACCGGAGTCTTCGAACCGGCATATCGCTAAGAATTTTTAACTGGTTTTCTAATACTTATAATATAATATAATATAATATAATATAATATAATATTCCCGTTACGTACTTTGGCTTACAGTTTGGCTTTTCTTTTTTTTTTATTACAATTTTCATGCTTATATTCTGACGGAGAGTGTATACGTGTGTATATATATATATACATATATTAAATAAAGACGTAAAATTGATAATCGATAAGGTTGCATAGTTTTCAGGAGAGAATATTACTTTTTTTTCAAGACTACGAATATTTAATATGAACTTTTTAAAAGCTCACTCGAAAGTACGGCAATAGAGGAATGATTAATATAACTGGAAATTACGTGTACATGTGCGCGTGCGTATATTTAGGAAAAGGTATTTGGAGCTATTTGTTAGAAATTTAAATCACGTACTTTGACAAGACTTTACTACAGGTTTCATAGCTCAATAACAAAGTTTTACGCCACAGTTGAGGGGAATTGTGTTCAGTGCGTTTTGAATTATAAATTAAATCTGCTTAAAGCTGATCCTAATCATTGAATTCTTTTAATTTCAAACTGGTTTCAATGCCAGTTATTAATTTTAAAGTTAATTGTTTAATGTAAATGCGTTCTACTAGCATAAGACAAGCATTCAATAATTAAGCAGAAGTTGCCTTGAAACGAGATAAAAAATTGTTTTAAGTATTATTAATTCCCTTTTGCTATCGAAGAGTAATACAAGTATTTTTTTTTTTTTTTTACCTACAATATTTTTCTTACTGAAAATAACTAATTTATTTGAAAAATCAGAAGTTTAAGCAACAGAGAAAAATTGACGAGGGGATGGTTGTTTCAGTAGTAGAAAATAACTTTAATCGCTTTGGGTCTTACGAGGGAATATAATTTATTCGCGCAAACCATTTTAATGGATTCCCAACAACTCGATGGCTCGCAACAATACCCAACCCAATAATCGGCATTTAACCAGTGATTAACGAGAAATCGGGATAATTGTATTGTAAATCTATTATAGTCTAGGGCAAATCGAATAAGTTTCGGACATGGCGATTATTGGTCCAATTATTGGTCTCGGGATCGGAATCGACGTAAAGATCCGCGGATTTGGAAAATCGCTCGAGTGTCCTTGGGAGTGTTAAGGAAAATAATCGGTTACGCGTACGTTATTAGATCGAGGGATTCACAGGATAAGTGATTTAGTCTTATCACCCCGGTTTGATTGAGTGTCCGGGACCGAGAGCTTAATTTATTCAACAAGTCCGTGGAATTAATAAGAAAAGGCTAATGCGAGACTTATCGGATCGGAAAATTATTTATTTCTACGAATCCGATTATAAATAAGGTCGTCCGAGTCGGTCCGAGAGCTTGGCCCATATAAATCACAGGGACGTCGATTCGAAAATATTCTAACTATTAAGCAATGCTGAGCGTTGAGAAATCTTGATTTCAGCCAAGATATTAATAACGCAAGTTATTGATTAGGAGCCCAGCTGCTTGTCTCTGAGCGAGCGATAAGATTATCGACGAACGAATGGTAAGAACGAGACGGGTGGTCGGCAAAGGAGCTTTGCAGAGAAGGTTATTGGGGAAAAACGGGTGGAAAAGTACGCTGGCCAAAGGACTCCTCCTCCTCCTCCTCCTCATCCTCGTAAGGAATGTGCCGGATCGAACGTGAGAAGGGTAGGTAGGTAGGTAGGTAGGTAGGTAGGTAGGTAGGTAGGTAGGTAGGTAGGTAGGTCAACGGTCGGGAGAAAAGTCGAGTAGAGGCCATCAAAGTGCATCGGAAATCGACATTGTAATTGACGAGGATCCTGTTAGCGTCAGAAAAATAAAGGCCATTTAAATAAAGCAGCAGCAGCAGAGCAGCAGGAGCAGCAGGAGCAGCAGGAGCAGGAGCAGCGGCAGCAGCAGCGGCAGCGGACTTGAGGTAGCAAGGAAATAATCGAACAAAGCGGCCGAGATAATCTCGGATCTTGGCATAGGGAGAATAATAGCCGGTTATCTTTGGAGGGACTCGCATTTATCCAGAGGCAGAGGCGCGTCAGCAAGGACAATATTAACATGATAAATGAAAATAAAGAAGGCTACCGTGGCATGCCACCAGATGGATTAGATTATCATTTGAGGGCGGGGAGTGGGGGCTATTCGGACGGGCGGCGGACATTTCGCAGAGCCAGCCGAAGGTCGGGGATGTTGCAGCTGAGAGGCACTGGGGGTTCGCGGTAGAAGGCCGCGAGCGAGGCCGAGTCTATGCCAGGTTGTTTACAACGACGGCAGCCGAGGCGTGTCGTTGAACCTGCGAGAGCGAGAGGAGAGCCGAGACGGCGGCGGTGGCGGCGGCGGCAGCGGCGACGACGGCGACGGCGACGGCGACGGCGATGGTGATGGTGATGTTGGTTGTGGTGGTGGTGGTGGCGGTGGCGGCTGCTAGGCGGCCTCCGACCATCCTCTCTTCCTTCCCTTCCCCCTGGCTACGTACTCCTCATGCTCCTTCACTCTCCTCATCCTGCACAGGCTCCTCATCCTCGGGCCCTCAGAGGCCTCCGTCGCCGCCTCAACTCCTCCTGGCCGCTCTCATCATTTATTCTTTCCCTTAATCTTCTTATTCTTCTTCCCTTTTGCGCTGAGCGCGAGTAACTTCTTGTCCTTCCTCTTGCTCCGCTTCTCTCTCTCTCTCTCTCTCTCTCTCTCTCTCTCACTCATACTCACTTCAGGGCCTGTATATTGCCCTAACCGCGCCTCGCTCCTGAGTCACGCGCTCCTTTTACTCCTGAGCGTAAAAAATTTTTTATGCAAAATCACCACTCCGGCTGTGGGTAATAAAGCGACCTACTTGGAATGGACTGGAATTACTACCGATTCATTTTACTCCCGTACCTGCCCACTGCCCCGCCGATTTACGCTTTCATTCAAAAACTATTATTTCCCATTGATTTTTTTTTCCCCTCCATTTTTTCCCTCTTACACGCACGCACTCAGGCACGCACGCACACGCGCACGCACGCGCACACGCATGGGGTCTACACACCCCTCGGAATTATCCGCCATCCTCGACGCGACCATTAACAATGGGAATAACCCATCGCAGCTATATAATCCTTCCCATTCGTATCAATTTACCCAATTACTCCGTACTCTTAATCATTTTGCCCGGCTGTATATGTAAATAATGCAGTCCCCCACCCCTCCCCCTTCCCCTTCCCCTGCCCAAACGATTTTACGTACTTTTGTTACTTTCCTGCCTGACGACGCATTAAACTTCTCCACTGCCATTGTTTATAAAATCAGCTACAACGACTTCGTATGCAATTTCCTTCGGCTTCCCATTCATTGCGGTTCGTTCGATATAAGGGGGACAATTAAATTTAAATAAAACTCAGCTCCGATGATAAATATTTCACAATAAATACAATAATTGAATTTCATCGTCACCACCCCCCACCCCACGACACTCTCCTCTAACCTACTTAAAATTGTGTTAAGAAAAGTATTAAGCTCCTCTTTCTTGATTATCTCAATGCCTAGATAAGTAAAAGCATACTTCTTGCACTACAAGTGCACTACAAAACTATGCCGCTACAGTTCGACAGGATATTACACAGCCTGCGCTGCTATCCTCGAGGACGGTCGTCGTCGCCATAGCCTTCGGACACCGCATTGAAAGGACTGAAAGGTATGGCACGAGTCGTAGACTAAGCGGTAGAAGCGACGACGAATAGTATCTGCAATAGTATTGCTGTAGCGGGATGCTGTTCAAAGTGACATCATAGTCATCGAATGCGGACACGTAGCATCGTCACCGGGGCTTCCTTTGTTTTTCCTCAACTGAGCGGCTTCTTTACCGCGCCCACGTGGCGTCAATACCGGCAAGGCACGAATGAGCCGACAGCCACGCAGGAGAGGCGATCACTGAAGCTCCAGGTACGAAAAGCTCATACAATCTTCGCGGCACGTTCATCATCGTACAATGAATCAATCATTTATATACTCTGAACTTACTCGTAACGCGAGCGCCAGTATTAACAATTATAAATAATGAAATGGAATAGGAAGAGAGCGGAAATAACGAGGCCGTAATCAATGGATGGAGATGAAATAACCCGATGCGGAAAAATGATTAAAAAGCGTTTGTTAGAATCAGGGGAGTGCGATGCGATCTGAAGACACAAGCTGCACGCAAAAATCATCAGAGGTATAATAATGATCAAAGCAGAGGCGAATATATGAAATACAAAAGAAGGCCGATGTATAAAAAATGAGATTCCATCTTTTTAATTTAAACTTTTTCTCATTTTTCAAGAAATAAAAGTAATGCGACCGAGCGCAGTGTACGCGTGCATTAATTATATGAGAATAAAATTGAAAATCTTATATGTTTCGATGTGGTTGGATATATATATAAAAAGCATTAATGAGTCAGTCGGCCCATACACTGAGAAATTATTATATTAAATATATGAGAGAATTATAATAATATCCGAGATCTACTGCATCAATTTCATTATTAATACTTATTCGATGCTATTGTAATTATGGTTTTCGTAATAATTATAATCTGTTCTATTTATATAATTCTGACAATCCGTCTATTCATAAAGACGTATAAAAAAATGCCGAAAATTCGAAAATTGATAATATCGTGATAACGATATAATAAATAAATATCGTTCAAACGATGAGTATTTTAAATATCCTTTAAATAATAAATACGAGCCGAAATGTTGCTGCTAGCAATGCTCGAGCAACGCTCAAAAGATGGAGGCATAAAAAAAAAAAAAATCTTATCTCAATTTAAGAATAATTTAAGAAGTTAGAAAAATGCCTGTAATTATAAAGAGTGAGACGTAAAGAGTCACGTAATGTCACGAGATAATGACAAAAGTTCGGAAGAGGTATGCAGTCTTAAAAATTTTTGTTATCGTACTGCCGAAACGTCCTGCGAGGAAGTAATATTCGCCTCACTGACTGCCCTCTAATTCGCTCGGAATCGCTGTAGCTTCCCCTCCCCCCCTTCCGCAGCTAACCCCTTTGCCCGGGCCACTATGCCTCGTAAAGAAAATAGAAGGAAAAAGGGCCAAAATTTACGCGCGACCCAAGAGAACCGAACGAGAAGTTCGCGTGCGCATATCGTTTATTCCGAAATAATACCAGCAAGAACTCACAACGTACATATATCTATATATGTATATAAATGTATGTTTCGCTCCATTTTAGCCTCAGCCACGCGCACATTGTTCAAAGACAAAGAATATTTCACTAGATAATACTGCATAGGGAAAACTATTACAAAAATTACTTTTTTTTTTACTGTTTCTTTAATTAATTAGAGACGTTACGTACGTTTGTGCGTCCATTGTCAAGCCCTTTATCGTTATTCTTATATCGTACGGACGTGGAGAATTACTTTAATACGGACAAGGCGCACTAAGTACAGAAATTATTGGAATAAATAATTACTCGTGGATAATATAATGTCCCGAATGATGTGGCATCAGAGAACAGAGAGAAGAATAAAGTCGACCGACGTTATTTTTTTATTTATTTATTTTCTTTATTTTTTTTTTGTTATAGTAAGAAATCTTCCACAGTTGACTATATAGGGAGATAGGGAGGGAGCAGTCGCCGGTAGCGGTACAACTCCAAAGTACGAGATAATCGACGATAGGCTGAATGCACGAAAGGTCAACGAACAGGGGGGGGGGGGAATGCGAATGAGAATAGAAAAGAAAAAAAAAATCTGCCTCAGTGGGAAACCGTATCGAGACCGTTTGAAAAGTTGACCACGTGGATCACGTGCTTAAATCGCACTCCAGATGTACAAACTCTCTCAGCGGTTGTTATACAGTATCTTATAATAGAATCGTATTTTCAGACATTCATCGCTCGGCTTATTATACCGAATTCAGAGGACCTGTATATTTTCAATAACAAATGCGTGCCTAAATTTTCTTGGTAATGTACTTCCTTTCTTTTTTTCTTCTTACCCAGAAGGTAAAATGTAAATTATTTTTAAGAAACGAGGTAATTAATTGCCATATGGGAGCGCGTATGGAAGGGCGTATGGGAGCGCGTATGGGAGCGCGTATGGGAGCGCGGAGCTACAAAATAAACGGGTAAGTTCAATTGTTGATAGAGAGACAAACGACGCGGTTGAACAAATAGATGCTCGGTCGCGTTAATGATTTTTATGCATTACAAGGAAATGTACAATTACGTGCAGAAACTCACGTGCGCTGCCGGGATAAGTAAAGTAAACGAGCTGTTTAAGAAGAAAAAAGAAAAGAAAAGAAAAGAAAAGGAAAGAAAAGAAAAGAAAAGGAAAGAAAAGAAAAGAAAAGAAAAGGAAAGGAAAGGAAAGAAGAAATGGAACAATGATGTTCTAAGGTCTGAAGGTGCCGGTACGTCGGAGAAAATCTTTAAGAGCTCTAACTCTTTCTTGTTGTAGTAAAAAAGAGTATACGGAGAGGATAAAAAGTAAGGAAAACAATAAAGATTATAGCGTTGACGAGGTGCTATTTATTTAAGGCATATTTTTTCGACGGGGCATAAAAACTTCTTGGCGGGCGCAGCGATAAAGTAGGGAAGCTCAAAGTCGAGGTAAAGGAGGTAATTTTAATTTTTACGCACGAAGGGAGTAGAGTCATTTGTCCGCGTGTACACGTATATACGTGCGGGGTGGGTGGCAGGGGTGGGGGGGAAGTGGTGCAGGGCCCAATAACATTTCCTCGTCGTTGGGGATTCCGAGCACGCTTGGATCGCGACTGCCGACTTAAAGGACGAGGAGAGATCGCTCGCGGCGGTGACGCTGTCAGGTGGGTAGGGGAGGAGAGAGAGAGAGAGAGAGAGAGGAGCGAGTGAGAGAATCGTAGGTACGCAGCCGGGAGTTTTTAGCGGTACCGAGAGCTTTTCTTATATTACGTGGACTTACGCGGGAGAGGCGCGTGCGTTAAGAATAGCCTTCCGCGGTATAAATCACTTTTACGGGTAGAGACGCGCTGGATTACGTAAAAAAGCGGCGAGCTTAAAATGCAGCGGAGAGTAAAGATGCAAGTTGCGGTGCCGACGGGGCCGCGATAACAGTGACTCCCCGTTCCTCCGAGGCAACGTTCCTGGAACGGAACGGCTCGAACGTTTCATGTGACGTATCCTTAATGTTTACCAAACCTACGCACCGCTCGTACCGTACAGAAGGACTTTGTTGGAATTCAGAATAAAAGGTCGCTTATGATGTGTCGGTGCGATTCGTGAAACGACTAACGGGTTAAGATCCCCCCCCCACCCCCCGCTCCCAACACGCATCGCCGATCCCTTGCTTCACCGCCCCTACGACTCTCCTACGTGATCTCGGAGCCGCGCTCATCCTCCTTCACCCGTTCCATAAATATATTAATCTTGGACATCGAGGCTTCGTCCAGTCCCAAACCAACTCCCCCCCACCCACCCGTTATTCCCATCCGTAATATATCAATTGAGAAATAGCGATTAATTCTTCCTTCTTCGTCCCTAACCATTTGCCCGCAGCAGTTTTATACGAATCTCACTTATATATAAAGAGAGAGAGAGAGAGAGAGAGAGAGAGAGAGAGAGAGAAAAAAAAAGAATAAATGTCCACGTACTCGTGATTTTCAATTTTAATAATCGCGCTCGGTGGAGCCCACGTTACTTTTATCGCTCACTGTCCTCGCATAATAATTTGCTAGTAATGATATAAAGGCAATACTTACGACGACGATAAGAGATAAAAAATAATACATAACGATCGACTATGTTTGCCCAACGAATAAGGGAGAGAGAAAAAAAAAATGCCTTAGAACTCTGTGCGGCTTAAAAATATTTAATGGCTTGTATTTTTCTCAACATTCAAAGATAAAAATAGCATTTACGAAGCAGAATGAACCGAGGGCGTTTTATTTTGATCGTAAATATACGGAATTGGGTGAAGTGATTAAAGTTAAGTAAATAAATGAACTAGTAAAATTTATGTTTAAAAATGATAGCTTCATTAAACAAGTTGTTTCCCCCCCCCACCCTTCTTTTTTTTTTCCTCTTCTTCTTCTTTCATAAATAAAGCTTGAGTAATGGGATTAATATTCGCACGCGTACGTGTGTACGCGTATGCGCGTACATTCGAAGGGAATAACGAGTGTCCTCGGTAATTAAATCAGCGCCGTTGGTAAGTAAACGACGGCGATAAGAAAAAAAAAAGAAAAAGAAAGAGGAACGTATTACTCTATAGGAGTATGCGTGTAAAATATGTCGGAGAGAAATAGTAATTCTTAGATACAGAGGAGAGGATCGCGGAGAGAGCGAAGGATAATCTTGTACCTTTCCATTTGTTTATTTTTCATGCAAAATACTTGTGTATTATAAGTCCTGGGCGTTAAAATGTATTTATCGGGAGATAAAAATGGCCCCTTGTCCGTGAGGTCATAATGACAAATAAAAGTTTTAATTTACGTGTATTGAAGTAAAATGGCAGGACTCGTAGGCGGAGAGGAATTAGCGGATTCTGGAGTCGCAGTCGCCTTGCACAAGGTGCTTTCGTCTTCTAAGCTCCAAGGCATTGCATTACGTACTTTGTGTAAGAATGGCTGCTGTCGTTGTTGTTGTTGTCGTTGTTGTTGTCGTTGTTGTATTATTATTATTTTAGGGATAATAAAAGATTTGAGTGAACGTGCAGACAGTAAAATGAATATGTATGTATGCAGTTATTGAGAATGTAAGGATGATTAGTGCTTGAAAATTTAAATTATAACATGTCTTAGAGGATGATGATGACGACGACGACGACGACGACGATGACGATGACGACGACGATGATGATGATAATTACGATCGCTGAAAATGGTACATTTTATGTAAAATTGCTGATTTTAAAAAAAAAAACACGATAAATATGTGGAAAATGTCTAGGCATTAAAGCCATCGAGTCATTAATAAGGTGGGATGGCGAAACAGCGAAGAACAGAATTTCTAATGAACGTGGTCGGGAGAAGGTGGAAAAATTATATACGTTTAAAAGGCCCGAGCTCGGCTACGAGAGCACGAATATGCGAAAGAAAGGGAGTCGGGGCGGCGATAGAGAATGAGCGAGACGGAAAGAGAGGCAGACAGAGACAGAGAGATAGAGAGAGAGAGAGAGAGAGAGAGAGAGAGAGAGACAGAATAGCGAAAGTCGCATGGCGATTTGGGGCGAGGGAGAGAGGCGGGGGGAGGGGGGATAAATATTTGAAAATCGCCGGCCCCTAACGAGCGAGTTCGGCTCGGTTCGGCTGGCCTCCCTCCCTCCCTCCATCCCTCCCGCCCACCCGGTCAATTAATTATCATCGACGGTAGAGCGATGGGAGCCGCGGGGGTGGGTAAAGCGTGAGCGAGGCGGTGGCGGCGGGGGCGGAGGGCGGAGGGCGGGGACGCGCGCGCGCGCGGAGCACGAAGGTAAAGTCGGGCCGGCCGTGGGAAAAAGTCGAGAGTGCGCCACATTTCTCGCCGGCGATCCGCTAGGAATAATTCATGCGCTTTTCGCGTCTCTTGCCGTCTTCCTCTTCATCTCTCTTTTTGTCGCCGGTGGCGCGCGACGCGACGCGGTAGTCGTCCCCCATTCTCACATTGTCGAACAGCGTGCGGTCCTCTCCTTCGACTCCCTACCCTACCCCCTACCCTCCCTCCCTCCCTCTCCCTCACCGCCGAGCCCTCCGCCACCGCCACCGCCTCCGCCTCCTCCTCAGCCTCCGCCTCCTCCTCAGCCTCCGCCTCCGCCTCAGCCAACTCGTACTCCTCTCCTTCCGCGCTACTCCGTCCTCGCTGCTTCGTCCTTCTTTTATTTTTCTCCATTTGTCGTAAATAAATTCAGGACGAGCGCGACGAATGGCATCTTCAATGATTGATGAAGACGGTCGAGCTTGATGAAACTTTAAAGAGGAGAACCAGTATCATTACATAAATTAAATGGCCCCGGATCAGATGTTAACCGTTGTTTATTTATGCATCTCAAATAAAACAGGTGAATCCCTTTCCCTCTCTACCGGGCCCTTCTCCCCCTCCCCCCTCCCCCCACAACCACTCTACGTATACCTTGGCAGATGTATAGCCGTCTCGACGTTTGACAGAAAAAAAAAGAAAAAAAAAAGAGAGAAAAAAACGAAATCGAAGAAGAGAAAAAAGGAGCAAAATAAAAAAGAGCAAAAGAGAAACAAAAGCGAGAGAAAATAAAATGAAAAAGTAAAACGATATTGTATAAATATTTAAATGGCGCTGATGAATAGTAAAGAGAGAACGGTAAAAACACACTCGCTTCAAGTACTGCAGAACGCTCGGCTTTTTTATGTCCTTTAGTCTTTTATTCATTGGAAGTGTCGGTATCGTTGTAAATCTAAATCGACGGATAGATCAATGCACGTATAAATACTGACACGTATATCCCACGGATTCACGGATTGGCTGGCTTGTTTTTCTCTTAATTGTACTTATAGCTCTGTCTCGCTTGCCTAAAAATTGTCCGCGACTGCGCCCGTCCAAGGAGATATAGAAAAAAAAAAAACGAGCTCATCAACGATCAATAGTCGAATGAATAATTTGTGGAAAAATCGTGGATTACGAAGGGCGAGGAGAAGGATATTACTGGGATGGCTGACATTGGGATCTGGGAGCGAGGTCGAATGGACGGATTTCGTCAGCACGAATATTTATCAAATACAGCCGAGCCTCAATTGAGATAATTGAGAGATGCGAGGATAGCTACGAGTCTAGAGTGGCGGGAGGGGGGGGTGGAGAGGGAAGTCGGAGACAAGGTGGAGGCAGGTTAATTACGACGAGTTCCGGCGATTTGGCGAGTGTAGCATAGCAGCGGACGAGATTCGTCGTGCTCTATCTTCGGGCGCATCGCTAAGCGCGAGGTATTTATTGAGAAAAAAAAAATCCAAGTGCTTGGACGTCCCGTCCTCGGATTTTTCCCGTGATCGAGAGGCTCGCGGATGTTTGCTCGGAGGCTGCGGCCGAGCTGTAAAATATAAAAGAATGGCCGTCCGAAGGAACGGCTTCCCCCAACCCCGAGCGTTTACAGTGCAATAAAGCCTCCTCCTCGGGATGCATTATGTGCGACGTTAGCGAGTAAAGCGGCAGCGAGTACCGGGGCAGCGAGTACCGGGGCAGCGAGTACGGCAGCTCTCTGCCGAGCGTTCAATGGGAAAAAGTACTTAGCCTTGTACTTTCCTCACTCGGTGCAGTCAACTTCATTACAGAGCCAGAAGGACATGGAGCGCGCGAGAGATGGCCGCGAAGATAGATAAATGGATGGGTGGACGGGTGGATGGGTGTATGGACGGGTGGATGGGGACGGCACGACGAGGTGGTGACCAGTGATCCGCCGCGGCCACGGGGGAGCACGCATTACTCGGTCCATGTACTCGGTCCGAGCCGAATAACGGTATGCACCGACGTTCCATCTCTACTAGTCCTGTTTGCGGTATATACATACCTACGTGTCTACACGTATATACGTACAAATCTATCTATCTATCTATATATATCTATCTATATATATATATATATATGTATATGTATATATATAAATATGTATGTATGTACGTATGAACGTATGCTTATGACAGCGTGTGTCCTTGCGCATTCCAAGCGACATGACGTTTGCGCCTTTTACACAAATGTGTTTTTACTTTCCAGTCAGGTTGACGCTCGCACAATTCGTGTCAATCCCATCGAGTCGAGAAATGAGAATACATTTTAGTCCGAGAGCTAACTGCTCTCGCTCCTACTATACGCGTCTTGGGAACCTTGCGGATTCTCTCGTCGCTACGATGAGCCGCCAACCCACTACTACCCGACCCCATCCCTCTCTCTCTCGCTCGCTCGCTCCTCCACGCGGTCTCTCTCCCCATCTCTCCCCCCATCTCCCTCTATCCTGCCACTTTTTCAACTGCCTCTTCGTTTTATGATATGACGATATGGGGCTTATATATTTACGATGGGCAAGAAACGTCTTCGGCATATCCGAAGACGAATGCGATCGCTACATCTATTTCTACTACGTTTCATTACTTTTTTTCCCTCCCCCTTTCTTTATTCCCCTCCCCATCCGACTAACGACCAAGGAAATGAGCGCTTCAAGAGATGCTTTATGCTTAACAAAAACGCTACCTCATGCTTTTTATTAGTCACAATAAGGAGGATCTCGCCGCTCCCTCGGACCATTTATATTAAGCACAACATTTCTTATTTACTCTGAATAATTTTAATTTACTTCCCGATTATGTTTTACGCTTTAATCGCCCGTTCGCTCGTTCGCCCGTTCGCTCGTTCGCTCGTTCGCTCGTTCGCTCCCTCTTCTCATCATAACTCGCTCTTTATCAAAAAATAAATTAAGTCGGTCTAGTTTCAATGGCCACTCGTCGGCCTCGGCCTCGACGACCATTAAATACTCCTTAAAAATCATTTAACTGACCACGTATTCGGTCAGCCGAATTCAATTACTAATACGATAGAAAAAAAAACTCCGTATAATATACGATCTACGGAAATGCGCACGGAACCTTTAAATACACGGGAAATCCTTGGTTTTCACAAACCAAAGGAAGATTTTAAGAGTTCGGTAAGCTATTTTTTTTTTTTTTTTTTTTGCACGCGTAATATTACTTATTATTTGCATTAAATTCATTAGATTCAGTTAGACATTGCAACGTTTTTTTTTTTTTTTTGCTCATTCGCTAATTATCTGCATCGTACCGCCGTGGATTTATCTATGAAATGAAATTTCATTTCATAGATAGAGCAAAAAACGGCTCAGATCTACATTATAATGCATCTGTATAATGTTATTTTTCTATTAGTGGCAGTAGAGACGGAATATTTAATATGCAAGCATTCCTCGATTTTTGTAGCCGACCAGTCACGAATACGTCAGCGTGTACACGTACTGGGACCGAAGGAGGGAATTACTTGGGATGGAGAGGGGTAGGGGGTGGACTCGACTGGTTTTGTGTGGGTGCAAAATCGGTTTCGGACTCCTGTCCTCGCCCGGTCAATATCTTTCCCGGTTTCGTTGCTTTACTCGTTAAGCGAGTATTGCTGCCGCCGCCGCGGGTGTGCTACCCCCCCCCCACCTTTACTAGCCGACCTCATTTTAATTGGAAAACTCGAGCGGTTTTATTGGTAGAGCGAGAGTCTTAATCCGGCATTGTAATTTTTTTTTTCCTTCTTTCTTTTCCGCCTTCTTTTCTTTTTCTTAAGCACATTAGCATATTTTATTTCGTGTTAATGCTCGAGCTTTCAGTTACATGTAATAATTGATCGTTATGAATAATTTTACGTGTACATTTTAAATGAAGTGGACGAGACAAATTTACTCGGCGATCTAAATCTCGTGTCATCGAGGCTTTTAAAGTACATCTCACTAATCGCATTTAGTCATTTGGTTAAAGCTGTAAGAAGGTGGAAGGAGGAAGAAGGTGTGCGGGTCCTTTCGGGTAAGGAATAATAAATATTACGAGGAATATAAATAACGTCGGCGAGCGCGGTGAATGTCACAATAAATGCGCGAAGCCCTAGGAGCTTTGGCAAATAATAAGTAAATAACGTCGAGGGTTTCGAGTGCGGGACAAGAGCCAACGGACGGAGATTTCATTGGGGTTATTGGGGTTTTTTTTTTTTTTTTTTTTTTTTTTTTTTTGTTCTTTTATAACGAGATGATCGACCAATAGATCATCATCGATGTGCGCCAGAGCCTTAATCGAGGAGCGCTCTCGGCGAGCGAGGTCCGCGAGTGTAATTAAACGTGTCGAGTTTCTCAATCGCAGAGCGTGCTAAGTGTTATTATTAATTCCGTGTAATTTAATTTAGATAATCAATGTAATTACTTAATAGGGAATCTAATAGAGCCGATGCAGTCAAACGGGGGGGAGGGGGGAGATAATTATCTCTTTAGTGGCTTATAGATAAAATGTGTATCATTAATTGCGACGAGGGATTTCATTGGGATGGCGGAGCAACTAATTTTACCAGCTGATCCATGCGATCCACTCGGCGGCTTTATCGGATAACGCCGAAACTCATTACGGCCGTCCCGGATTATTCGACGAATTAACTCATTATGAGGCTACAGCCTATTTGTATTTTTCTTGCGAAATTGAATATTCCCATAATCATAAATTACAAATGCTTCATTAATTAAATCGGGCGAGTCGTAGGAGAAAATAAAAATTACACTTTTGCGGTGCCTTGATAAATGGATATAATGCATCATAATTTAATGCACACACCTTACATGCATAATGGCTACAATAAATTTTTAAATCTACACATTTTCATAATTTTGTAAGCACGCCAAGGTATTAAGTATGAGAGATCCCTAAAGAAAGCAATCTTACAAGTCATTATCAAGGATTCTATAGTCCGTATTTTTAGAAAACGATGAGATCATTATCTGCATAAAAGATAATGAATATTAAGGTTGCGCGGAGCGGTGCGCAGGCACTTTTTTTTTTTTCGTGTATCCCCGCTTTTTTAACAAACAAACAACACGGAAATGGCGAAGGAGCGCTTAAGGTCATTCACAACATGTTTTCGACTTTATGTAGCATTCCAGACGCAGTAGGTTCCGGCTATAGAATTAAAACACAAGCACCTGTGCACCGACGGCGGGATGGGCGCGGTGGGGGGCTGAGGGGTGAGGGGGAGGATGGAGAGGATGGAGAGGAAGACAGAGTACGAAAAACAAAAAGGACGACATTGGAGAAGATAGAATGAAAAAGGGCGAGAGGCAAGGAAAAAAGAAGGAGAAGGGGGGAGAAGGAGAAGACGGAGGACAAGACGTAGTGACTAATGCCGATGCATTTAGATAGTCGGAGATCCGGTATATTTTTACATTTATGATTGCCTGTCGCGGAGCCGGAGTACGCCAGGTAGATCCGGAGCCGTTGGCGCATCCACCTTCTAGTTTCAACATGCCGAAAACGTCCGAGTTCAATTACCGACTGGGAGCTGATGAGATGCTATCGCTGCTTCGGTATAAATCTTGTCCGGGAGGTGGAAGCCACCACGAGCGGTCGAAGCGGCACCAAGAGGAAAAAGAGTTGGACGACCAGGAGAAAGAAGATGAAGCAGAAGAAGAAGCAGAAGAAGCAGAAGACGAAGAAGAAGAAGAAGAAGAAGATGTAGAAGAAGAAGAAGACTACAACTACGACGACGACGACGACGACGACGACGACGATGAAGGTAAAGGGACGATAGAGTGAAAGAAGAAGAAGAAGAAGAAAAGAAGGAGGGGGAGGGGGAGGAAGATGGAGGGAGGATTCGACGATGCTGAGGCGCGCCGTGATAATAAATACACGAGTGACCTACGCGAGTGACCTACGCGAGTGACCTACGCGAGACATCCGTTCGGAAATAGAGGATCGAATACACACACACACACGTCCGTTCGACTATGCATGCGTCTTCTTGTGCGTACAATAAGATACTCAGAGAGAGAGGGAGAGGGAGGGAGGGAAAGAGCTTTAGCGTGAAACCGAGGCAAATCTTTCGTGAAAGGTGTTAGCCGTCCGATTCGACCGCTTTGTCAGTATTAAATTCTAAATGCATTACGCATCTTACAAATAGTCGTAAAAGACACTAAGTCCCGCTTCTATCGACCCCCCCACCCCCCTGCATTATCTTTTTTCCTCTTTCCTCTTTTTCTTGCACCAGCAGGGCCATCGTCTCTTACGTCTTAGTCCTGCAGTCGCAGCAACGCAGCCATTCCCGGCCATTAAACATTAACTTCATAAATTTCAATTAACAATACGCAATCGATTTTTAATTACAATACGCGATCACTTGGCTCAATTAATTTATTTAATATCACTTTCGGCACTATTAATTAATTTCCATCGAGGATGCCCTCGGGCATCGTTAATTTGATTAAAAATTAATTATAGGGAATTATTAAAATGACTTTGGCCCCGCACTTGTATTGGCTTGCACCAGTACAAAGAACTCAACCAGTACAACAATTTACCTTTTTCAAACTTATTCTGTATTTTCAGACTTTCCACGTACCGAGCCTTTAAAACTATAAGACTGCTTAGCTTATTTTTATAATATACAATTATGGCAACAACAATAAAAAAAAAACAAAATACTTTAATTAAGGCTTTTGAATGTGTTATGCTTAAAAACTTCCATTCATTTGGGAATGAATGTGGCCAGGGTATAGAAAACGTATATAACGAGGACGTTGGATTGACAAGGGATTAAAAGCCTTTAAACGTTCCCGTGTACGTAGTAAAGGTATTCGTAGATGGGTTTTCATGTAAATTCCAAATCTGTCGGATAAAGTCAGTTGCTGTATTATCATCATCCATTAAATCGGCATCGCGGAACGTTTAAAATTATTATTATTATTCATAGTTCGTGCGCGGAGTAATCTGGCCAAGAGGTTATTTTTATCCTCTCAATTACAATAATTAATTTCGAAAGTTCATGATTATCAGCGTCGATTGTGTCCGGTATGGAGAGCGACACACTGACACTGATGCCGAGGCCGTCAATAAGCGCGAAGCACGAGGCTATTGATCGAGTACCAGTACAATACTTGAATAAATTTTAATGACTTTAACGTGACGAGCGAACGCGACGCATTAAAGGCATATTGCGCTTAAGTCAAGCATTGTACTGGTTATTTTCGTTATTTTCGTTATTTTCAGTAAACTAGAAACTAAATCTTCGGATGATTTGGTTAAATCCCGCGATATCGATACAAGTGCATGCGATTCGCATACGCTTAAATATATCATTCCCGGGCTATGATGATTAACAGCATCATCGGGGGAATTAATAATGAAACGTGCAGATGTACGCACGCAATTGAAGTTCCGTGAATTGGGGTGGGTGAGGTGGGTGAGGTGAGGTGGGTGAGGTGAGGTGGGTGAGAGGAGCGAGAGGCACTGGGAGAGGTGTAGATAAAATTGTTAGATAAAATTTATAATATTTCAGAATATTAGTTATGCGACTCGTAAATCGAGGACGTTAATCTATTCGAAGTATAAAATATGTTTTATGGTATTTTTGACTAAAAGTTAAATTTAGTTTATCCTTAAGGGGGAAGAATTATTTGTGGCATCGGGGAGGCTGAATTATTTTTGTCGTATATGGAATGCAGACAATTATTTAGTCGAGCCGCGCGATATAAATCATTACGCTTTAACGGGCGTATTAGCATATAAGCCCGGAGAGCTCAATAAACCGAGTCGGGAATACATTATATTAATGAAAAAGTAATTAGATTCCGGATATTATTATCGTTGGCAGCCGGTCGGCCGCGTCAGGGGACGAAGTGGAAAGCTTCGATTGAAATTAGAAAGCGGCACTGGGTACGGTTAAATCGCCAGGAGGAGCTTTCGCGCGTATCGCGGGAACGCCCTTGGGACGGGCCCCGTGGATGCTCCGGGGCAGGAACGCTCCCGAGGAAGGAGGCCGCCGACCACGTTCCTGCGTCGTTTGGTTTTCGGAGGTGGAAGGTGGAATCGGGAGCAGTGCGCGCAAATTGTCACGAGCCCCCCCGCCCCCGGTAATTATTCATGTATTCCTCGGCGGCGATACGGGTGCGCGCGGGACGAATTTTAAATTGTTTGTTTCCCCGGTCGGATTGGGCCGCCCTGGCCGGTGCACCCACACGAGCAAATTAATATTAATGGCGACTCGTTTTTTCGTGCCCGAAGGCGTGATCCAGCTCCTGCGATTAGCCACTTTAAGTCGCAAATGTCGTGGGTACTGATTATCAACGACACCGGCGCTATCTCGCGCTCCTAAACTACACCGGCCCGCCCCACCCCGTCCCGACCCGTCCCACCCTGCCCGAGGTGACTAAGCGAACTTGCCTTTGGCGGCCCTTCTCAGGGGCTTCCTGAGTAACGTCGCGCGAGAGCCTCGCCGACCTCGCGGAAGCCCCGACTCGCTTCTCTTCGTCTCATCTCCATCCACTTTGGGCCACTTTGGTGGACGAATGATAGAGGGGCGGCGGGGACTGCGGCGGGACATCGCGAGGGGACGGGCGCCGAGGAAATAATATTTATTAAGGCATCGCGCGTCCGGCATCAGAAACGCCGAAGAGCAGAGGCTGCACGAATGTGCTCTCTCTCTCTCTCTCTCTCTCTCTCTCTATCTCTCTATCTCTCTGCATCTCTCTATCTCTCTGCACGTCTATCTCACTCTCTTTCTATTGTCCCTTATGTCTCGTCTCATTGTGCCCTGAATTATGGCCAATTTACTTGAATTTTTCCATGTCGTAAATAAGGGTAAATCAGCCGTGTCGTCGTGCGGATCGTTGACCTTTCTTCTCTAATGTCGCTGCCGCCACCGCCGCCGCCACCGCCGCCACCACCGCCACCACCGCCGCCACCGCCGCCGTCGTCGCCGCCGCCGCCATCACTCCGTTCCCTCGTCCGAAGGGACGAGGGAGAGCCGCGCGATGAGGTCAGCTATGACCCTGGACTCGGTTTTACCTTTTAAATAACTCGCTGGATGCTGGCCGGCGCCGTTCTGTCAACGGCTTTTAAACGAAACGAATGAAAAGTGCCGAGAGTGGACGTAATGAAAGGCAAACTCGAAAATAGATGAGGGCAAATAAGAGCCTCGATCGGCTCCGTATGTCCTCCTACATCGAAAATTAAAACTTTTACTGTCCCATTACCGCTCGGCACGATGATTTTTATCCTCTATTCTACGTTGCCCGGCCCGTTCTCGGGCCCCGGCCCGGTCCCTCTACCCCCCAACCCCTCCCCCCCTCCCCTTCCCCGTCTGTTTAAATCTTACTTTATACATTCCTGCGAGCGATCATTGGCTTTTGCAGCGGATTCAGCACTACTACTCCATACATTATTCCAATTCGATCCGAGCGACCTTCTGACAAACTCGCCTGACCTCCGCCGACCCTCAATGTCTTTTCAGTCTTTATAAACTCACGCTTCATTAGAACGTGTAAAATGCACAACAGCTGCTGCAGCACTTGCCTTCCACCGATGATCACTAAAACAGCTTATTCCCTCCACGGATACTTCTTACGACGACATAAGATCTATCGGATCCACTGCTAAACAATCCACTAAATATATATATATATATATTTCATACTAAACAACGTAATCGATCTCATTAGAAGCCGTGATGTTAGTTATAATTTTTATTAAATTCTTAAGCCAGTGGAGCACGTCGGTATGCTTAATGGAGTAACATTCGCTCGTCGACCTAATTTACAAACGTATACATTTTAATAACGTTATCTGCCTCAATTGGTCGTACTTGAAGAACAATGTGTTAAAGGCTCAGTGATAATTTACGAGGCTGGAGGGAGGCGTCAGCTAGGCTTGAAAAAAAAAAAGCCGAGAAGACGTAAGGGGATTAATAAGGTTTTTAATGAAATTAGCGCTTGGCAGGTCTGATAAAACACGAGAGTACGTAGTGGATGACGGAGGACGAGCTCTGTATCATCTTTTATGGGCATCAATATAGAGGATAAAGGGGCGGGCGGAGGCCACGGACAATTAAGCCCGACGTGCCGAGTGCAATGATTCGCGTAGGAGTGCGGCAAGAGCTCCTAAGCACGATAAGGGTATGCCCTCGTATTTACGTCCCCGATTAACGGGAGCCGACACCTAGAGTCGGCTCGGGGCTAGTGATCCCGGAGAGCTCGTCCTCCTCCTCCTCCTCCTCCTCCAGCCACGCGCTGCGGATAAGATATTAATTGTGTAATGAGAGGCGCGGTGACTTTAATGCACGAGTAACGAGGGACTCGGAAAAGTCCGGGTGAGCAGCGGGAAATGGCCTCGTCCCTCGGGGCGTTTGGACGTCGGCCAGAAGAGCGAGGCGAGTATGCAGTTGGCGCGCGCCTCCTCGCATTGCCCTTCCTCCTTTGGGCTATACATGCCGAAGAAAGGAACGACGGCCGGTTCGAGGCCGCGGGACTCGCCCGGCGACACGAAAATAACTGTGTTTTGTTCCACTAGAGGCTCCTCGACTACCACTACAATTTTACGATCGATCGCGCCAAATTATTTATTATGGATCGCCGAGGCATTTTAATCTCATCCTCTCCTGTCCTCCCGACCCCTCACCCTCACCCTCTCTCTCTCTCTCTCTCTCTCTCTCTCTCTCTGTTCCGTCTGCGCCCTTACTTACTTACTTACTTACTTACTTACTTAAGCAGGACAGCAATTTAAGCCCCACCTTTGAAGAAGTGAGAGTACAGTACCACTACCAATCAAAGGGTAATCCTCCTTTAGAGGCTCCTATAAACCGTAGGTCCCGCATGCGGGAGTCGGAGTAATTGCTCCCACTGGGTCACCCGCGACTATTTTTAAGCCCATCGTCGCCATTTGTATTGCGCGTCGATGAGCATCGGGCCTTTGGAGAGTATGGATCACCGGTGCGCGTGTAGTAGCGAATAGAGTTTGCGCGAAGAAAACAAAGTGCCAAGCCGTACGTCATCGCTTGTTTATAAATAAAAAAGGGTGAGGGAGGAGGATGGATGGGGAATTGATTGCTCGAGAGTCGACAGCTGACTTCTTCGACTTGTCAAGCGAGGAATTCGTGGAACAATGGACGGAAAGGTCCGGTAAGACTCGTGAGCCGACAACCCCTAAGCTGACATTTAGGAATCCCATGCCGCCGATGCCGCTCGCTCTTATTGTCTTACGTACGGAGTATCGCCCGGACTATTGCTACACGCTCAGCTCGCTCGCTTGCTTATTTACCATTGGCTTTCCCATAGAGTTTCGGCTCGGACGCGCAATGGCCTTCGAGACCTGCCGAAGGTGCGCACCCGGACCTATTTCGAGGCCCGCTATTAATAATAAAACGAAGCGGCCCTCGTATTCGGGAGAGGGGGGGTGGATTTTTCGCCTCGGCTGACGCGAAATGCGAAATCAATTGCGCGGAAGAGGGCGACTTTGATCTCCGTATTCGAGCACGAACGCGAGCACGAACGCGAGCAGAAGGAGGAGCACGAGTAGGAGCGGTAAGGATCGTAAAAAGGCTTGGAGAGAGCTCCGGATCTATTATCCAATAATAGATTCCGGGGCCTCGACCCGTACGTACGCCGCGAAGCCACGGCGAGCTTTGCCAGGAGTCGGTCTGTCAATGCCGATGTTCCCCGACGCGCAAAAAGTCATCGTCGCACCCAATAAAGGAGGAGCGCCCTCCACCTCCCACCCCCCCCCCCATTCCTCTGCCACGCTTTTCCATCTACGAGACCCGCTAAACCCGCTAAACCCGCTAAACCGTAAACTTATTCTAGTCGCGAGCAACTCGTATATTAGTTTCGACGACGCTTACTCCCAACACTTCCGACTCGGATACCCTTTTTATCGACCCATCTCAGCTCGTTCCCCGATCCTGACAAACTCGCCCAACCTTACTTTATATAAATATACCGATGAATTTTTCAACGAGTTCTCTCTCTCTCTCTCTCTCTCTCTCTCTGGCTCGAAATAACGCTCACTACAATTCCGATAGCCAAGAGCGTGTAAATTATTGCAAATTACGTAACGAGGCTGCAAGACTCGGTACAATTAATTTTTATATATAAACGCAAAATCTATCGTATGCGCGGACCTCGACTTTATAGGAAGACATTTTTTTTTTTATATTACGCATTCCTGCCTCAAGTAATGATAACAATAACAATAATAACAATGATGATGATGATGATGATGATAATAATAAGGCTAATGTAATAAGAATTTTGCAAATTGTCATTAGGACTATATTGTTTACCAAGAAACCTCAAGCTGAAGAATGACTGTAGTCGATATAAATCTACACTCTCCACAAGTCATGCTAATGACGAATCTCGGAAAGAAGCGAAACCGCGAAGACGAATTTACGAGCTGGTTTTTTTTTTTTTTTTTTTTTTTTTTGAGCCCCGAGCAAAAATTATTTTTTACCACAACCGCAGAGCGAAGCCCTCCAAAAGATCTTAATCAAGTTCACGTAGCGCATTAAATTTTCAAATCATCGCGAATCAATCTCAATTTGCTTCTTTTTCTATCCTCCCCGCCCCCCTATCTATATAAAAGGCCGCGCGGGCCTAATCGAGCATTAAATAAGTAAATTGCCTGCAGAAAGAGCCGCTCCTACGCGTGGATAGAGAGCCTGTAATAATATTATCGAGACGACCAGTCCTGGCCAGATTCCTGGCCGATTCCACCCCCCTCGCCCCCCCCCCAATAACCTCGCCGCCGCTCGTACGAGCGGCGGGCCCTTTAAATCCTACGCGGAAACGGGAATTTCCCGTGGACGGCCGAGTGGATGCGAGAGGCAACTCGAGCCTCGTCGAGGGCGGCCCAATACAATAAGAGCAAATCCGGGCGCGCTAAACCGCGGCATCAGATTACAGATGCTGCGAGGTGGGTAAGAAGGGAGGCCCGGTCAACAAGGGTTCTGGGCCCGCTCCTTTCCCCCCTCACCCCCGTCGCCCGTCCTTCCTCCTTCCTCAGAGAGGCCGGGACGCAGCGAGTTTTGCACGTTACTCGGGTTTCGGGGACGTGGACCTTCCGATCCTCACACGCTTTGCACGCTCCGGGAATTTTTTGCGGTCGCGCGACCCCGAAGCGACGGTTCGGGCTTGAATGTCCGCTCGGGTGCTGAACGGAATCCAGGCCAGAGCTACCTACGTGAGTATCGGCGCTCTCGTTCGGAGTGTCCCTGGGCCCGGGCACGATTGACAGAATCAACGGAAGACCGAGACTCGAGCCCAACGGCAAATTCCCCGAGACGTGGATGCCCCTCGGCTCTCCCTCCCTCCCTCCCTCCCTCTCTCCCTCTCGCTTTCTCTCTCTCTCTCTCCCTCCCTCGCGGTTCCTCTTCTTCTTGCCGCTCGCATTTATCAAATGACGCCCCCATTAAAAAGGCATACAAGCTCGAACGATTATTTCAGTGCTATAAAATTCTCTTATTACCGGTCCCAAATTAAATTCCAAACTTAAATCCAGTCATCATTAAGGGTCTCTCGCCCCCTCGCTGTCCGGCCCGTCCGACCGAATGTCCGAGCGCAGCCAAACGAACAAGAGAGAGAGAGAGAGAGAGCATAGGGTGAGGGAGAGAGAGAGGGAGGGAGGGAGGGAGTTTGGGGGGGAGACTATTCGAAAGCGGTGAACACATCTGCTCGGAATTAATAATACTCTAATAATGCTTATGGAAAAGCAAGATCGGCCGATTAAAGTAATACTAGTAGTCGAGCGTGTTACACGGCTTGATGCGAAAAGGATTACGAGCTCCGGGGGCAGGGAGGGTGGAGAGGGGACGTCGAAAAATTTTTAGCGAACGCGAGGAAGGAACGAAGGAGTGAAAATAAAGACGAGCCTCGAACCGGTTTTAAGGAGGCTCTGCCCGTTGATTGGTTTTGCTTAACGCCGTTAATTGATTTTTAATCGTTAGAACTAGGCTCGAGGGTGTCCAAGGTCCAGGCAGACACAGAGAGACAGAGACAGAGAGAGACAGAGAGAGAGAGCGGGAGAAAGAGAGAAAGAGAGAGAGCGGGAGAAAGAGAGATTAAGCGAATGAAGCGATAAAGACAAGCGAGTGGTTCCCTGTCATTACGGTTATTAGCATTGCTATCATAATCATCATTATCGTCATCATCATCGCGACCATTACGAGGATGATCGCGGTGGAGGAAGTGAAGGATGTCGAGGAAGCGATCGGCTGCCGTTGCGGCGACGGTGGCCGCGTTGGCGATCGCCCCGGGGCCGTCGGGGTATTACCGGAGCCTCGCGCCCAGCGAAATAAACGTAGCCTCCTGGGCGGAATCGCAAGGCTAATCATTATTATCCTCGGCGAGGTGGCCGCAGTCCCTCCCGCCCCGGGCAGACGATCACTCCCCCCCCCTCCGCCCCTTACGGTCCCGCTGACAAGAGGTTGATGCGCCACACATTACCGATCGATCTGACCGTTATTATTCGCGTCTAATGTGTTTATAAATACCAGGGGATCGGCCCGACAATTTTAATACCACGCTTCATACCATCCCCAAGCGTCTTATAAATTACGGCCGCGCTCTATGATTACGAGGGCGCACGCGCGACTCTACGTATTAATAAGCCCCGTACGAGCCGTTAAACAAGAGATTCTACAAAAACGAACGGAAGCGAGTAGTCGAGCCCGAGACTTATCTTCTCCCGGTATATTCCCCCAGGTCGCTATCTATCTTCGGACAGCGGTGGGATAAACCTGTTTTCCATGCACTTGTGCGGGGGCCCGTTTCTTCGAGCGAAGAAAGGATCGTGCATGGGGCGGGGTGAGTGGTGTGGGTGTTGGGTGGAGGTTGGGGGTTGGGGGTTGGGGGGGGGGGGTTTTACCCTCGGAAATGAGGATCGGCCTCGCTCATCAATCATTCATTGAAAAGGCGCGCTCGCGGCCATTCTTAATTAGCCAATACGATAGCGCTGGAGAAGCCGAGCGCCGATAAGGTCGCAGGGGCCCATTGCGCAATTGACACCCCTCGCCGCCCCGCCAGGCCACGCCGCACCGCACCGCACCGCACCGCACCGCGCACCGCGCATTATAAATAACGAATCGTCCCACGTCCTCTGGCACGTCCTTTGGCTCCGATTGCGCAGCCCCCGCCCGGGCGATGGATCCCGGTCGCGATATTAGTCCGTGGAGGCTGCTCGGGGTGCTGGTGGCCGCGGGACCGTCAGACCTCTTGGCAAATAAATTAGCCGAGATAATGCGCCGGGAGTCTTATTGCAGCCGCTGGATTTAATAAGTCCGGGCTCCCCGGGCCCGATGACGGGCCATTTTTTTTCACCACGGAGCCGTCCCCGTAATTATTTTTATTTCCTCGCGATGATGAGTAATAGTCCTGGACCCGGACCCGGACCCGGACCCGGACCCTCGACCAGCCCCTATCCGCCAACCCCGACGGCCGGCGTATTAATTTTTTGCCCCGGGATTTATGTCCCCGACGAGCCAGTCTAGTTAAACTTCCGAAAAAATCAGTACTCTCCGATCTATAAATCCTTCCGCGGACTTTGATTCTCTCTCTCTCTCTCTCTCTCTCTCGAGTCCGACGTTATCGTCAACACCGAGACACAGTCCCGATCTTACGAGCTCCCTATTAATAACCGACGAGCCGATCCTCCATTTATAATAATACTCTACACGAGATAATTCATTAATTTTCTGGGATTTTCAATATTGATTCCGAGTCCCGAAGAAGAAGTACTTTAGCGCGAGCAGCGATAGGCAAACAATCACATTTTCCGTCGTCCCCCGAAATTTATCTGCAGACGTCGAAATAGATTTGTCGTCGTGGTGAGCGCAGCCTCAACGAGTCATAAAACCGGCGTGACTCTCTTATGCTCGCTGCTCCGGCATTCGGCATTATTTGTTCAGCCGTAATTGTTTGGAGCCTGTCCAAGGTGCGCGTCCGTATAAAATTCGTAAAATTCGCGGGCTCGGGTAGTCTTGCAACTTCTGTTATTTATGATTTTCCGTTAATCGACGTAGAAATTGCAAGCGTTTCCTCCCAGGCAGCTTCTTATGCGTAGAATCTAAAACTTTATGGCTTCCTGGCCATTAATGGCTTTTCCATTTACTTTACGGGAGCGGCGATAGGGCGCTTAATAACATATTTACTCTGCCGTTGAATGGGAGGGAGCCAAGTGTGCATTAGGCGATCCGCGATGGTGGTGGTTGGCGGTGGTGGTGGCGATGGCGGTGGTGGTGGTGGTGATGGCGGTGACGATGGTGGCGATGGTAGCGGTGGTGGTGGTGATGGTGCGCCGCGACTCTAATAGCCGTGCGACGAATAACTATTAGTATCCGAAAACCAAAGAGGTCAAGAGCCATATTACTATCGGACAAACGCGGAAGCGAGAGTGGCGATAGTGGCAAGAGTGGCGAGAGTGGCGAGAGTGGCGCGAGTGGAGAGAGAGAGAGAGAGAGAGAGAGAGAGAGTGACGAGAGCGGCGGGCTCGGACTCATTCGAACGAACAATATTTACTTAGGCCGTTCGTTCCGTAATATGCAGATTACGGTTAGAGCTTCCAGACCAAGCCACATTATATCTTCGCTGCGTTTTATATGCCTGAAATGCGAGGAGCCGCTCGGGGTCGAGGGGCGACGGGGGCAGGGGGGAGTGGGAGCGGAGCCCGGAATCGATAATAATAGAGTAAAAAGAAGCGGAGCGGAGGAGCGGAGCGGAAGGAGGGCTGGAGCTGGAGCTGGAGCTGGAGCTGGAGCTGGAGCTGGAGCTGGAGTTGGCTACGGCGGCAGCTGAGGGACGCGGAGGGATCGAGTGAGGGAATAAAAGCGTAAAAAGGCGTTGGTCCACTTGAGTTATGAAAGAATTCTTCGACTGAAGAAAGGCAAAGAGAGGTACTCTCAAAAGACTCTGGGCTCTTTGTCCCATTCCTCGAGAATGCGACCATTTATTTCATATAGAGCAAGAACCCCTTGCTCAATTTACAGATTGTTTAACCCTCGGCGAGCTTTAAGGAAAATTTCTGGCTAAATTACAAAAATACAATATTTAACACATTGCCTGGCCCCACCCAGCCGAGTCCTATGGCCCAAATTATAATACGTCCGTCCATTACAAATACTAGTCAACTCGCACACAATTAAGCAACAAGCTCTGTTCCTTTTCCCCTTTCCTTCATCATATCGGTCGACGGACACATTTTATATTTCAAATTACTGACCATTAGCTCCATTCCCTAGAAATCCTGGGCGAAAGCAAATATTTTACAAAAAAAAAAAAAAAAAAAAAAAAATACACGTCGCCTCGGTACTCGAGTCGTTGACAGAGTACTCGTGTTTTACTTCCCTTATTGCACAACTGCATAAAACACCTTATCGATTGCCGTCCCAAGGAGATTTCGTCGAAAACTCACCGACGATCA
The DNA here is from genome assembly GCA_018883505.1 of Ceratosolen fusciceps. Taxonomy (NCBI): domain Eukaryota; kingdom Metazoa; phylum Arthropoda; class Insecta; order Hymenoptera; family Agaonidae; genus Ceratosolen; species Ceratosolen fusciceps. The sequence goes on from RCIC01000010.1 coordinate 5,558,091, forward strand.
TTAAAAATAGTCATTTGAGAATTAAATAAAAATCTATTATCTTAACAGTCGATTGATTGCTCTTTAATTGGTATTATATAGTAGAATAAAGCAATAAATAAACAAATAAATAAATAAGTAAATAAACATGAAAAGAAAACTAAGAGTGTTTGACATTATTATTTACGTCGGGTTGTCCGAAAGAAAGTAATAAATAATTATTAATATTCATCAAGTGGTCGATTTCGATATAAATTCAGCAGTTTTATTGTAGAAAGTCTGATTGGAAAACAGGTCCAAATGCTCGAATTAGCGTTAGAAGGGAGGCACGGAAACGGGATTGTGAATAAATTACGTGCGATCCCGATTTGATAATAAGCTTTCACGAAGTACGATCTCCATGTTGATTGGAAAATAATAACAATAACAATAATAACAACAATAACAACAACAACAACAACAACAAAAACAACAACAACGAAAATAATAATAATAATAATGAGCCTGCATTAATGATAATTCCAAAGCGATATTATCTCCGAGAGATAATGGCTTTGATTTACCTCTTGGTAATCTAATTAATTTAATACATTGATTAGAGCGATTGGGATAACGATTTAATCAATCAGTTTCTTTGAGCGATTCCTCTCTCGATCTCAATTTCTCACACGCGGCCAGCCGCAGGCACACAAACGCAGACGCACTGTCTCCCAGGAGCGGTTTATACGGTATACAATGTGCCGGAGAGATTAAAAGGTCGGATACGAAGGAGGCCGTAGTAAGAAACCGTCGCTGAGAGGGCTCCGCTCGTCTTTGGGGCCCGTAGGGGCGGGAGGGGAGGGGGGGATATTTCGTTCAACCTTGCTGATCGTGATTTTACGGGCCTTAGGCGCAAACTAGTCGACATCCGGGGTCAGTGGGGTAGTGGTGCAATGAAATTAGGCAAGAAAAAGGGGGAAAATTTACACTCCCTGGAGTGACCCTTTTGAAATGTCCTTTGACTCGGGAGCGACTCCTGGTAAGTCGAAGAGAAGCGATCGTGCATATAAGCCACCGTGTTGGAGTATACAAGTCATTTTCCTGACCAATCGGCAGCGGGATCACGGGGGTAATCGCCACACGGTCCAGGATGGTTCGCGAGACCTTGTGGATGCCTGGGGGTATTCGGTACCTGGCCTGGGGGTCGTCGGATGACATGACGCGAGAGTCCTCCCGGTCAGGAGGCGATATAATAAAGCGGATTTAATTAAATAAATAAAGATTCCAATTGTTATATCTTATTTAATGTCCTGTGCTGGTTCGTGTTCCCTTCTCCCACCCCCTTTCCAGTCAATTGTATCGACACGTATACAAAGAACTCGAGTAAGTAAGTAAGTAAGTAATAAAATTCACAACACATAGGTTGGAGCGTGGAAAATTTATTCGCACTCGGGTTTCCCGAAAAAGCATCGCCGGCACTTCATAAATATGTGCACTTAAGCAAAGCGCTTGACCGGGCTTATCTAGGACAGCCGTTTCCGGCAAAGTGCAGCATCGCCAACCCACGAGATTCCTCGGCTAATAAGTAAAACTGCCGGCGGTGTTGGCGCTGATGCTGATGCCGGTGCTGGTGCTGATACTGGCGGTGATGGAGGTGGAGCAGAGGGATTTAGCGCCTTCAACTGGGCTCTGCTAGATATCGAGAAGGGGGAGGAGAAGGAGGAGGAGGAGGAGGTGTCGGTACTCTTCCGTGGAGGCTGAGCTCAAAGAGATAAGGTCAAGCCAGAGAGGCGTATTAACCCTTTTGCCGGCGGATTTAAGCGCTTAGATACCGCGAAGTCGTGGCAGGGTCGGGGGTCGGGGGGGGCGGAGGGGCAGGCAGAGTTCGCGTGGCCGTTTCCCTCCTCGGTGATTGATAAAGCCGGCAGATGTCCGGATATTTCGTTGCCTAAGGCCTCAGTGCATTAATAAGATTTTCCCGTTTGACAACAAGAAGTGGAGGATAAATGCAATTGTGACGGCGTGCGCTCGCCGGATGTATGAGTGAACGAGCGGCAGTTCATTACCTGCCCCATATATACATGGCCACGTCTCGATGATGAGCCTCCTTTAATAATGAATAGGGAATGATAAATACTTGGGTGCAAGGCTCAAAGCCTTGATATACTGGCCTCCCATTTCTCACCTTCCTTCCTCTCCCCGTCTCTCTCTCTCTCTCTCTCTCTCTCTCTCTCTCTCTCACACACTCTTCAGGTCCCCTCAACCCCCGCCGCTCTCCCGCCCTTTTCCCTCTAGTACAGCGTCATAATTCTCGGTACTTTCATTTGTCGTGCGGCGACAGGACAACACACAACCCTTTTCGGGTCGTGCGCGACGAGCCTCTCGATGAGAAATCGACTCGGTGCTAATCCAGCCATCCGACATTCCCGACCAACGTAATCGTTAAAGTACTCTCCCTCTCTCTCTCTCTCTCTCTCTATCTATCTATCTATATCTCCCTTCGCCCTTCTCCATCGTCGATTTAGTGAGCGGGATGGCTGGACGGGGACGGAGGGAGGAGAGGTTGAACAATGGAAAGAATCGAAGCATTGGTGCGCCGAGCTCGTCGTCATGCGCGATGAATTCAGCTCTCGAATCCGTATCAATCCCTGTCAAGGACACAATCGGAACGACGTGTTACCTGCGCAACTTCCTTCTTTTCATTACAATGGTTGTATGGAGGCATGCCGAAACACATTCACGAGCGCGCGGTGCGCGATTGTCCCCCCCCCCCCCCCGGTTGAACAACAATGAAAAGCCATTGATCAGCTATCGATATATGTGCCGGGGTTGTTTGGACGGGGCGGAGGGGAGCTTTGCGACGCTGCTCGTTTTCCCTTCGGATGGCGCCTCGGCATCGACGGGGGAATCCGCCCGCGGACTATGTCTATGGCGCGCAACAGTCAGGCTTCGACAGGCAGGCTCGATGGGGTGGTTAATGCTACATCCACGGGAGCATGTTGGCTGTTCTTACCGAATGGAGTGCTATTTTATGGGCCGCGTCACCCTTTCGCGAGCCCCGTCGATGGGACCTATCGAGCCTCGAGCATTGCCCGCGTTTATTGTATTGATATTAATCGATGAAGTGGGAAGGAACCCTTTATAAGTACCTACCTGTTTAGCCACTACGTGCCGCCATTGTAAAGAGCCTTTGCACTGGCTTCATTTTAAAAGACTCTCTATTCTCTCTATAAAGTACCATCGCCCTCTCTCTCTCTCTCTCTCTCTCTCTCTCTCTCTCTCACTCTCTCTCTCACTCTCTCTCTCACTCTCACACACTCACTCGCCAATTTCATTACATTACTCTTATTCCGTAATTAATGGATTCTTCTTTTATCAACCTTTCACATAAATTACCCAGGAGGCGAGGCTCCCAGGGCTTCCTCTCGAAATACCAAATTATATTGTTCCTGAATTTTTAATAGACCGAGCAAGGACTGTACCGCCGCGCGTCTCGCACGGATGCCTGGCATTTCTAAAATACCGTCTCGCTGATCTTTTCTATTATTAGGGCCTTTAGTCGGCTTATCCAGCCACGCGCCCATCCCGATAATTAAGGATTAATTATGTATTCACCACGATGGCTTTGGCATCTTTATTGGAGCCGAGGCCCTTGACCTCTCAGCCTCTCGTAATTCAACATTAATTACGGCATTCAAAGAAATTTATGAATATTCATTTGGCAAATACTCGTCTGTCAAATTATCCTACGCCAACTACGGCAAATAACTAACTCTTGGCTCTGCCTCCTCCACCACCCCCGCCCCCGAAACCCCCATCGACCCTCGACACCATCAATTTTTCGAACGAATTGAAAGAATGTTGTTATTATATTTTTTTTTATGGCCTTCTAATGGTGATAATGGCGATAATGATCGCGTGGCCCGTAACGCTAAAGGAGAATCCGAGAAATCTAAAGTGTTTTGAAGAAAATTTATTTGACGTCTCAATCATAAGGTACGAACGAGGCAGCTTCACCGAGTTAATTATCATAATTGCATTATTTATTAAGGCCTTTAGTATATAATACCTCTTTTTGCGATACCAATGGAGTCCTTTCTTATTTTTAGTAAGCTTGATTCATTTAATCGGAATAATCAAGACTTTATTAATCATATTATCATACAGTTGAGCGGGACCGACAATTAATTAGCTATAAACTATTAATTCTGCCGGCTAACGATAGCTACAAATTATCTTTTGTAGATCCCTCGTCTCCCACTACTCCCCCACACCCCACCCCCCCCTGCCAGTTTAGCCACGTACATAATTACGCGCGCGAGCGAGACGAGCCCCGGTTTAACGGTGTAAAGTTCCACAATTAAAAGTCGTATGAGATTGCGGGAAGCGGGCGGAGGATAGTCAAGGTCGTGGTCGAGAGGAGCGCCCGGACACCAGAGCAGAATTATTGGGGAGGGGGGGGGATACTAGCGATTTCGTAGTCTATCGAATGTGCGTTAGTTCTCGTTTACCTTCTCGGCCTCGCGCTTATCGAGCTCGCGGCGATGTTAGATATTACCTCTTCTCCCCCTCTTCCCCACACCCGCCCCGCCGGCCCGCACCAGTTAGCCAACGAGGAAATCAGTTTCGTTTACTGGATCGATCGTATAATGGCTTCCCGATGCATCGGAATAGCCTTGAAACATCCCGATCCAATCCCGTCCCTTTCCAATTGTACGGATGCGCGCGCGCGCGCGCGCACACACACACACACGCGTGCACGTATATTACAATGGATTACAGGCGTTCCGGCGGAGGGAGTAATTTGCGGTGGAGTCGCGTGTTGCTCATTGTTTAAAATTGATCGATGCCCACGTTTCTCGCGGCGACTAATTATTTATCTAACGGCATATTAAAATCAGAGTCACGATTTTCCACCCTTGCAATTTTTCATTTAGCTCGGAAAGCAGTGTTAGCCTCATCGACGGGGCCCCTGCGCCGCCTATTCCTTCCTTCGCTATTGCCTTAACAAGATAATTCAGCAACGAAAAGCAAATTGCTAATAATTACAGCTTAGGGTGCTTACTTTACGATCCCGAGCCGAGTAAAATATTGTGCCCTTGGGCTACCGTTGGCTAATGAAGAATTTACACTCGCGCACGCGCGCGCGCGCGCCCACACGTATTGGAAGAGAGCCGATTGTTTAGCGCGATCGGGGCAATTAATTAGTTGGCATAATAAATGGTCGGGGAAAGGGAGGGGGATCGCGGGCGACTACCTCACACGACTTTTGCCGACTGGCTCGAATCGGATTGGGCGCCGTCGCGGAGGATCGAGAGCTACGATGCCCGCGCAAGCAGATCCTCCCGGGGCTCGAAAGTGAAAAAGAGATAAGTATTAATTAGGGCCCGGCCGGTGTGTTAAGCCGTCGAAAATTAGCTTAATTAAAACCTCAGGCCGGAGGGCGCGTTTGTTTACGAGAGCCCCTTAATTACGATATACCGTCTCGTCATCATCCCCGGGCTTTATCATTCGGCCTCTCGAAGCGTGTCTCGCTCCCGGTGGCGGTTTCCCGGCTCTCTTCCCGGTTCCCTTCCCGGTCCGGTTCCCTTCCCGGTTCCCTTCCCGGTTCTCTTCTCGGTTCCCTTCCCGGACGGGCGCGCACACGCACGCGCGCACCCACGGATCGCGTGACAGTGTCTGAGTGGCATTTGTCAATAAGCGGTGTGACGTAAGAGGTAAGATCGACCGCAGGCGCTTTTACGGATCTCCTCCAAGAGTGATTGACGGCGGTTCATCTCCCTGTCGAGCCCCTCCTACCACCCCACACCACACACCACCACACCCCACACCCCACACCCTCACGCCAGCCAGCCAGCCAGCCAGCCAGCCAGCCTTCTGGCAGCATGCTATCGCTCGCTTTCAGTCAGGCCTCTCCACCCACGAGCCGTGACTCCGCCGCAGTAATCAGCAACGGAACTCCGGCTCCATTTTGAAGGACCGAGTCGAGCATTGTCCTTTGAAATGGATTTCTCTCTGGCGCTTTGCAAATCATGGGAGAAACAGGGGAGAGGCTCTCCCTCGCCCAGAAGCTGCGAGCCAAAACAAAGCCAAAGATGGAATCGAGGATCTTTATCTTCCTCGACTGTATATACATTGACCGTATTGTCCGCCGCTCTCTCTCTCTCTCTCTCTCTCTCTCTCTCTCTCTCTATCTCTCTAGACAGAGATAGACTCTTGACTTCTACGAGCTTCGATTCCCGATTGTATTTAAGGCGCCAAGGATCCTCAAAAATACTTATCCGGACGATTATCCCTACCAGCGGAAGAATACGCGCGTTTTTTCTTTTTCTTTATAGACATATATATATGTATATATATGTATATATATATAAGTAACGGTGAAATGCTCGAAGCTTAAGATCGGGTAGTCTAAGAAAAAGCGTAAGTTGAATGCCCGAGCGAATGGATTCGTCTTCCGAGTCGCTTTAATTTGTCTTTCACTCCCAGAATCACCGTCGCAACGTCTTTTCTATTCAACGCCCCCTCCCTCCGTCATTTCCACCATCACGCCTTTCCACTTTCAAATAATCCTATACACCCGCCCCCTCCCCCCCAATAACCTCCTGTCTGTCTGTCATCCATACTTTTTCCTCGCCACTTCATCCGAAATACCGCCGCATCCGAGATGCCTCCCTGTATGTCTGGGGTGTGTCTGTGTGTGCACTGGCTATTGCACCTGTCGCCAATTAAAGTATCCGAGAAATGCGACAAATTGCCGACTTGGTAGCAAGAGGCATTTCGGACGTTCGAAACAACCGAAGAGCTGGACGACGTGAACGATGACAACTGACTGTCCCTTATTATTTAATAAGAGAGCGAGCGCGGTGCAGCCGATTCTTCATCTCTTCCCCCCTTCTCGTATTCAATATCCGTTTCATACAATGCTCTATCTCTCTTTTCCGATGACAGGACGAGCCTGTCTTGAGCCTCAAGGTTCCCCCACACCCCCCCTCCCGCCACCACCATTTCCCCATCCTAGGGACTCTCGCTCAGCCCTATAAATGTCCGGGGCTCTTGATAAGCTGCTTATACTGAATAATTAGTTTCGTTATTTGCATCAATTATTTACAGGTTTCTTACCCTGCCCCCTGTCCTGCCCCTCGAGGAGCACGCGCGGCGAATAATTTTCAATCAGCCAAGTCTCCTCGGCCAACTTGATAAAACCTCAATGTTATAAACTGCCCATTAATGCCTTTTAATAGCCACTCACTTAATGATTCTTAAGCCTAAATCATTATTCTCTCATTAAGAGTGACAACGCGAGGCAAGGCAACGCATACGCGCGTATTATAGATTTTTTTGCTTATCCGCTTAGCCATTCAAATATATATATTCATATTCAGATTTTATTAAAAACAACAATGACTCCCGGTCCGCGTCCCTTATCCATTGCGCAAGGTGTATGTGTATAAATTAATATAATGATAATAATGACAACGAATGATAATAAAATATATGCATTAGCACGTAACGGCATTGAATATTAAAGTTTAATATGCTAATTTACTTTCGGCATAATTATGTAAACATTTTGATGTTTTTTTTCTTCTTTTTTTTTTCTTCTTCTTGCGCGCCAAAGCGCCAATCCGAGAATGAAATAACTTCGGCGTTGCGCAAAAACTTAATAAATAATTTTCTTAACAAATGCGCGCAAGAAAGCGATAAACGCTACTTTACGGGCGGGAAATCCTCGATAATTTATAACTTAAGGAGCTCGGTAAACAAAATAGGAAAAAAAAAAAAAAAAAAGACCTGATAAATTGCTTTTGCCTCCGTATCACGGGTTACTCGCTACATCTACATTCGATGCCGTGAGTCGGTGGTCGCGAGAGCCAATCCTTGCAGCACCTAAGCGCATACATACCTCCTCCTCCTCCTCCTCCTTTCTTTAATAATTGTTAAAGATTTTTTTAATGCGTCCTTTATCTCCGCGTTTTTTTTTTCTTTTCTTTCCTTCGGTCATCAATTGTATGCGACTGCTTAATGCAACCTACCTGAGCGACTAAGTCAATTAGCAGGCTAAAAAATTTGCCATCGGTTTATCTTGATATTTTAATTAGAAGCATGGCTTCTGTCGGATAATTACGAGCTCCCCGACTCCCCCCCCCCCACTCCCCCCGCGCCTCATTATACTTTCGAGAACGTAGTATTCTATTCTTCCTTCGCGATATACAAACAATAATTCACCTTTAATAAAAAGGCATCAACAATAGCTTTAAAGGAAAAGGCAATATAATAAACTAATTAGTTTTGAATAATGCATAAATTCGCATTCAATCTAGACTAATGTCATTTCCGGGATTCATTATAATTTACATTAATTAAAACCTGCCTATCTACGGCTCGTGCGCTCATGCTTCTTCTTTTGTATTTACAAGAATTTTAAATGGCTGCATCAAACCCTTTAGAGCAAGTAATGATTTATTCGATAGATACTCGGAAGTGCGTATTTATACAATCATTATTATTTACTATTTATCATTATTATGATTATTATTGTTATTGTTATTGTTATCATTTATAACAAGAGAACATGTGTAAACCAATCAACCAAGTTTCGTGTCATTATGCTCAAGGGAGATTCCATTATAATGAGCTACAATTGTTTATTGATAACGGACTGGACCATGTAAGACGACGGAAAATCCTCTAGGAGAAAGTATTAATTTATTTTCAATAATCAGATCAACTTCATCAAAGTGCAACGATTGATTTTTACATTAAAATAGAAATAGTCGCTATATGAATTACGTATTAACTATCAAAAGAATGGCCAACGATTGCTTTTACGAAAATCAAGCTTGTCTTTAATTCGTTAAAAAATTCGTCTAATTGTGTAAAGGATACGATTTTTTATGTTTGTTTAATCTTTCGAAGTGTATCAGGCAAATAATACTAATACTCAAATGATACTAATCATGGATGATGCGTATATTTCTCTTTCCAAAGGATTGCGTCAAAGACTTATTTTGAAAAGAAATGTTATTAAAAGGCAACGAAACTCATAATTTAGATCATGAATGAAGCATTTTGTTTTTGTGCGACGAATGCCTTATAAACGTTCATCCAAGAGGATTTATGAAAGCTGTATAAAGTCGTAATAGTATAATTTGTCAATCCATCATTTGAGGTAATAAAGTATGCCCTCGCTAAAAAGGCTTTCTTATGCCTAATGAATTACTCCGAACGAATGTGCGCATCTGACGTGGTCAGTTTTTTCGTGTTTTGCCATATTTTGCTTCACCATTACCCTGGCCTCCTTACACATATCCTTACTTTCGTCAAACTTATTCACCTTTTTTTTTTTTATCACCACGTACACTGCCAAAGAAAAATTACCCTGTTTTGATACAGTTGCATTGCTGTCAATTCAACGTAATATTTATACAAGTTCGAAATATTGTAAAGTTATTTTGTAATTTTTTTCAAGGAATTATGTTTGGAACAATATTTTTAAGCTACATTTTATCGAGAGAATTTTTATGATTTTACTGCAATCTCCAGTATTTGCAGAATCTGCAGATTAAAAATAAGGTCATTGCATTGATTTTCCGACAAATTGAAAAATAAAGTAACAAGAAGGGAGATGGTAAATTGTGAAAACATAATAATAATATAAATAATAATAATACAAAGTTTATAAATATATACGTGCTGTTGTTGTAAAAAAGAAGTAAATAACATTGAGAATGTGTGAAGGGTGTTGCTAAAAGTTATTGGAGAGCTCGTCACCCCCCCCCTCTCCACCTCCCCAGCCCCTGCCGAATTCGAAAAGAAGCCTTCCCATGACAGGTGATAGTAGTGGCAACATAGGATATTGTCGAAAGGACGGGGCGCGAGGCCGAGGTGGGAAGAGTGTGAGATAATAAAGAGACAGGCGTAACAAAGAGGGCGAGAAACGAATTAGTTGTTACGGTGAGTTCACCTCCGGCAGGGGGGTTTCCAGTTACACGGCCATCTCTTAGAAACGAGATGGATGAGTGCAACATTGATACCAAACAACCTGGGGCCCGCTTCTACGAAGGAATGCCTCGAAACATTATACGATGCGAGGCTCCGCGACAACTAAGACAACGACGACGACGATAACGACGACGACGACGACGACGACGACGACGACGACAAAAAGGGTTTCTGACCCTTACTCACCTCTCACTTCAATTTCAAACTCTTATAGTCTTTCGGATGCGCAAACATGTATTACGAACCCTTTGTTATTTACTGAGCTATGCGCTTCAAGCTAGAATTAACATTATATACAAGTAAATTCCTCCTAAAGCCCTTTTTCCCTTTATCCCTTGATTTTTCAAATAAACTATTTGCTATGTTAAAATTGGTACTTTAACACTTACTTGAGGAGAATGCGTTAACAAATACATGGAATAAATAAATAGTAGACCTCTTACCTGCAACATAAATGGTTAATTCTTATTAAATTTATCATAGCTTATTGAAACGTTAATAATAATACAGGTAATTGACAAATAAAATCTACATTGCTAAATTTATAAATTTTATCGGGTGACTTTGAGCAATGTAGCTTATTGAAAATTAAAAGAAAGAAAGAAAGAAAGAAAGAAAGAAAGAAAGAAAAACAAAACAAAACAAATACAAGAACAAAAATACAACGAAAAAGACGTAAAAGGGAGAAAAATTTAAATGTTGAAAAAGAGGAAATGGTGGAGAAGGAGTGAGTACCCCGTGTAGAAAAAGCTTAAATAAAAATCGATGGGACGAGGCTAGAACGAGAAGGAAGTTGAACACACGACAAAATAGGAAAGAAGAAGCATGAAGGATGAAAGAGGCGCTTAACACTATTTCTTTAGTAACGACAAGAAATAATTGCATCCGAGAAATACATCTTGAGCCTGTATATTATGACCATTAAATGTCCATTACTGACGAAATTATGTGTACTTGAGAAACGGCAGAAAAAAGAAATTAAACATTTTTAAGCTTATGGTGAAAAAGGTAGAAGACAACGTCACTTTTTCAGATATTTCAAGGAGTCTTAGCGCTTTAATAACAATGGTAAGGGAATCATCGGGTAATGGATTAGTCAAGTAATCGCTATTATTAAGATAAAATATGCTTATTGGTCCGGGGGCCATGTAATGCCATAATCACAATTCTATAATTAAATGAAATATTTCTAAAAATTTATTTATAAATTTCGTAGGATTTATAGGGCATGGATCTGCTGGATAAATAGGCGTACCGAAGTCAAATAAGTCTGCATACCCGCCCGCCTGTAATAACAAAGAGAAATAAAAAAAAGAAGAAGAGTTTAAAACGAGCATAGGCTGTGAGTCAAGATCAAATAAGCGTTCATTTGGAAGATTTAGAAGAGCGAGGAGGAGGGCTCTAAGGTGAAGCAGGCATGAAGGCCGAGTGGGAGGCGGTTGGGGTTGGGGTTGGGGTTGGGGAGGTGGTTGGGGTGGGGGACGTTGGGGGGGGGTATTATCTCTGGGGGAGGGGAGGTGGGGTGGGTGGGGGTCGATCGTCGAATATTATCTCTGTACGGGGGAACGTATTTCCCAAAGACGATTTTATTCTGCGAGCAGGTAATGATCAATGCCAAAGCCATTTTCATTATAAGAACAAATGGTCATCAATATCGCTGGGCGGGGGACATTAATCTTTGCGAACGCGAGCCATGATAATCCTCGAAAAGATCTAGTTGGGAATTTAGCGCCGCTCCTCGACAATAATTCAGAGAGGCACTTTTTTTCTTTATTTCTGGCCGTTTGTTTACTTATTTGGGAGGCCGGAGCTTCGGAGCTTATTCCATAAATCTCTTTCGATCAGAGCTGTCTCTCACAGCCTGCGCTCCCTCCGATCTCCTCTTATGAATATATACATACACATCGCATAAACACACGTGCTGGCGAATAAAAAAAAAAAAAAATGAAAATAAAAGGAAAGGAAAAAGGCCCGCATCTGCTGTGGCATATAAATGCACTGGTCGACGCTTCTTTCGGCTCGCGCGAGGGCGTCTCTCTCTCTCTCTCCCTCTCTCTCTCTCTCTCTCTCGCTCTCTGTGCTCTCCCTCCCTCTCTCCCTCTCCCTCTCCCTCTGTCTCCCTCTGTCTCTCTGTGTGCGCGCGCGCGTGCGTATACTTGTACGTATACGTGAACGTATATACGTATATGTATACATGTGTATATGTATATAGGTATGAGCACACGCCGTCCGCGGACAATTCCTCAAGTTTCCGGGCCCCTAGAATTAGCGGGTTAACCGCCTGCCCCAGGTGAAAGATTGTAGGTTTGCGCGAAGCCGCGCGCGCGATATTCGAAGCAAAATGTCGGACTGTCCGGAGGAAGAAATGGGAGGCGGCCAAGTGTGGGAAAATACAGCCGAGATTACTTGACGCGTATGCCTCGATAGGCGCGAGTCCTCTTATTATTATTAAGAATACGTGTATATGCGTATGGGCTTAGCTCCGCGGCATATTATCGCCTATAGGCGAAGCTTCTCTTACCCTGCTTCTCTCTAGGCTCAATCACGTGGCAAGGTAGAAATAGGACGAGTGAGAGCCACTGGTCATAATAACGCGCGATAAATCGACGAATCCTTTGCGAGTAAATCGTCTACCCGATCAACAAAGCTCGGCATTAAGACGCAAAGCCGAATAGGCGAATAGGCGAATAGGCGAATAGACGAATAGGCGAGTAGGCGAGTAGGCATATGGCATATTTAATTTACCGCAAAATACCGCGTAACACCGCGGCTTTACTGAATTAATCAACAGCTCGTTAATGCAAATAATGAACAGGACGTTGAAGCTACCCTAATTACCGAATGGGTGCAAATTACCGAATGTTTTGCATGAAATGTAAGGTAGGTTATTAAGTCTGGAATATAGAATACGTATAATATAAAGCTAATGCCCATTTGATGTTTCTGTCGTAGAACAATTAGAGGCGCAGTAGTTCACGGTTAACGTAATAACGTGAGAAAATCACCGCTTCCAACTTATCATCACGATTGTCGTTGTCGTTGTCGTTGTCGTTGTCGTTGTCGTTGTCGTGTTGTTATAAATTATTGTTCGGAAAAATGTGTAAAATCTAGGTAGGATAGGTAATGCTTCGAAAAATCGATGGCCAGGGTATGGCGGAGAATTTTTCAGAGCGTCTACTCGGCAGGATGATTTGCATTCAATAAATCGGGAGTTGAATAAATGCTCGTCAATCGGTCGCGGACCAATGGCCTTGACAGCGAAAAAAATGAAACAATAGGAACAATGGCAGTGGCAGGCAAGGGGTGGCATTCGCTCACGGAGGACAGAGAGAGGTGGGGAGGTGGGTGGGGGGGACGGACGGAAGAGGGTAGGAGAGACAGAGGTGAAATTGATAGCGCGTGTCCCGCGGGAGAGGAATCCGAGGGAAGCGCGGAGGGCCACCCTGGAAATTAGCATTATTCGAATAGGCCAAGGGGCGAAAGGGGAGGCGAGCAGGAGAAAGTGTCCAAAAGGAGGTAGGTAGGTAGGTGGATGGGGTTGGGGCCGGGGCCGGGGCCGGGGCCGGGGCCAGGGCTACCCGAGCAGCTGCCATTAACTCGCGAGTGGTAAATAACGCAGGAGCGATCCGCTATGCAAATTGAGATTTAACGAGGCTCCCCGTCTCTGACCTAATTCGAGGAGGCGCGGGAATCGGCAAGGGTTGTAACGCCGACGAGGCTTTTTGGTTCAGTCGGTTGCGCGACTCGGGCCTCTTCTAGAAAATAGCGTCTGCCGGTCTCGTGCGCCCGGCAACGTAAACACGTTTTCGGCTTGTATCCAAGAATAATAAACTTAAACGGTACTCCCATCACGAAGGTAATCTAGTCACGAGAGCTCGACTCCCCTCTCTCTCTCTCTCTCTCTCTCTCTCTCTCTACTTGGCTTTCTCATTCCTCATCCCCAGCTATCCTCACTACCACCATCACCTAAGCAGCAGCACCACCACCACCACCACCACCACCACCACCTACTACCTACTACCTACTACCTACCTACTACCTCCTTGCCACGACTCGACTCTTTTATTTTATTTCCAAAAATTTGATTGCCGGTTCAGAGATAAATACAGTGCCCCGTGATTTTAAACTAATTTTGTTATTAATTAGCGGTGTATAAAGAAGCTTGTATTTTAATACCATACAATTACCAATGATTTTTGGTAGGATTTAAATTAAACAAAGCAAAATAAGATCAAACGAATCGTGGCGGCTGGGCGGGGGGATAGCGGGGCGGAGTGCAGAGGGATAAAGGAATGCAAATCCCGTGGTATTTCCAGAGCGAGAATCTGTTAGCGCACGAAATTATTATCGGCTTAAGCTCATCCTTTTCGGCTTTTTTATCTCTTCCATTCGAATGTTGTTGATTGTTGTTGATTCATATTATTATCAGCGTTATCATCGTCATCATCATCATCATCATTATTATTATTTATTTGTTTATTTATTATTATTATTATAACTACCAAGTTTGTATTTTTTTGGCTTTTTAGCCAGAGTCTAGAGCTTCGTCATCAAAGGTGCGAATCACTCTCATTTCCATATTCGATAATCCATCCGTATCGATTGCCCCGAATCTCCGCCCCCCATCCCCCCCCCGCCCCTGACCACGGTAATAAGATTTGATGACAATTTCGAACAATTGAAAACTCAGCGGCTTGTCGCTGAGTAAAAAATAAAACATTTTTTAAAAGACTTTTGTGATGATTTTATGCATTGCTAATCGTTGGGAGGGATGGAGGGGCTAATTACTTTCGTACACGTAGAGACGAGTCGTATTATTATTAATCTTTTCGTGAAATCGGGCACAAGCAATGATCACAATTTCGATATCGGAGTCTTTTAATTCTATCGGGAAAGAGATTTTATGGCCGAAACAATGCATTCCCGAGAGGCTGAACTGGCAATGAGTTTTTGCGTCATCAAAGTCATCACGGAGCTGTAATTGTGGTGGGCAGAGGATCGTGGGCAGAGGAGCTGACACGATCTTCTTAAGCATTTGTTTCGAGAATTAATGAGCACCAGTTAATCATTGGGTCCTTGGGTATTTCCGGTGCTTCCTTCTTGTTCTCGTTCTTCCGTTATAACAATAAAGGCGAAAGCTCGGTTACTCGGTCTCGGCGAGTAGCCCGGTTGCGATACATTGACAGACGCAGGAGACCGAGGGTTGCCGGCCGATAAAAGTTGCAAAAGCAAAATGTGTCTTTTGGGGGGTACCGACGGATCGCCTTGATTTAACCTCTCAATAACGTACGCGAGGCCAAAAAATGACGTGATTACGCTCTTTGTCCAAGCGTATCCGTTGTGTCGAGAGCGGATGTTGTGTCCGTACGTTTAACCTTTAATTCCGTTGCATAATTATAGAGGCGGGCAGCGCGAGTATGACCCCTTAACGATCGCTTTCAAAGTTTTGAATCCCAACGGAACGAAAGAAAGGACAGAGATAAAAAAAAAAGATACTTAACATTGCTGTTTACGTAATTGCCAATAACCCCAATACCGGCAAAGGTCTTCCAGCTCTGTTTTTTACAACCGCGGAGAGAGAGAGAGAGAGAGAGAGAGGGCGGGGGGGAGGGAGATTTGAGGTAACGTTACGGCCGTTTGGAAATAAAATCTAAGCATTTTTCTAACAAAGGGGGCGAAGCTAATAACTCGGCTATACAGACAATGACGGTGGCATTAAAGCTTTTAATTACCGATGAATTATGAAACTTTTTAAGTGGAAAGATAAAAAGTCGTTGTAAAAAACCGTGCGCGGACGAAATGCTCGGGCAGTGGGCTACTTTCTAATGAATACGAAAGAGTGGGAAAGAGTGGGAAAGAGTGGGAAAGGGTGGGAAAGGGTAGGGAAGAAGGCGGCCTTCGCTAAAGTAGAAAGCTCATCGTAATTTCACGCAAATAATAAAAAGACACGTAAGGCGTAGGTTATTGTAAGGGCCAGCCGCGATCACGCAAAGCTGATTTGCCTGATGTAACCTGCGACCTGCCTACGGAGGGGCTCACGCAACGGAGGGGCGCGGACGGGCATTAATATACCGCACGGCAGCTTTCTCACGTTATCAAACGGATCGCTTAAAGGAATTGGCCGTCGCCGCTACGCCGGAATATCTTGATCAACGTATCGGGCCAATAAAGGCCGTGCCCAAAGTGAGTGGGGGGTAGGGGGTAGGTGGTAGGTGGTAGGGTCGGACAGCAATAGCATTATCGGGACTCGCTGATTAAAGCGCCGCTGTGTGGTCGATGTATCGCTCGGCTCATCAGCACCTGCCCCTTTCACTGGCTCATGAATATGACACGCGAATTGTCCGGATCACCGCAGCCTCGCCGGCTCGCGTGTCCTTACGCGTCCTTTGACGAGCTGCGAATCGACTCTCGCGGTCAACCCCGGCCCTAAACAACTCCCCCGCCCCCCGAGCCACGACCAGAAACCTTTAATCCCTACCGACAACGCGTTCGCTCGCTCCAACGTCGGACGGCCGTTATTCGCTCCTCTTGCGAAAACCCTCTAAAAGTATCTAAGCCCCGTTAGCCGCGATTATTTTATAATCGATGCCCAATTACGTAAGGTCAACTTACTTATTACCTCGGCCAATCACGTGCACGACCGTCTTTGAAGAGCAAATATTAATTACATTTTATTGTACCTCCTTTGGTCGTACGCACTACGGACTATAAAGACTCTTTATATGTTTACACGGGATCGTATAATTATTTACGACCTGCGCGAAATAAAACTAAACTCTGCCGTATTCAGCAAATACTTGGACGGCACATGCCCAAGGCGTCCTACGCTCCTTTTATTCTCATTACGAGCAAATGATTATCTAATACCAATAAATAACCCCAAGTACCGA
The DNA here is from genome assembly GCA_018883505.1 of Ceratosolen fusciceps. Classification (NCBI taxonomy): domain Eukaryota; kingdom Metazoa; phylum Arthropoda; class Insecta; order Hymenoptera; family Agaonidae; genus Ceratosolen; species Ceratosolen fusciceps. The sequence goes on from RCIC01000010.1 coordinate 5,574,944, forward strand.
TAAATAATAATAATGTAGATGGCACTTTCATAAGAATCTCATCCAAATCTCAAACATCCAAACGTTTAATCATTGTATTTCCCTCCGTTGGATGTACTAAATTATACAATATATATATATTTCTTAGTTGAGTTGTAGTGGGATAGGGATTAAATAACGCTGAAATTGATTGCAGGATTTGTTTATATATATATATTTGAGATGAAAAGAGCGTGTAAGCGGAGAAAAAAATCATCATAGTCGGAGGCTTCGTGTACATCGAGTCATCATAAATTCCATCAAGATGTTGAAGAGATGATAATAAATAAACTAGTTGAATAGCTAATGGGGTTTCGCAAGTACTGTCGCACTGGATTGTCGGAGGGAGAGGACGAGGACAACGAAGAAGATAGAAAAGGAGAAAATTTCAAGCTTTAGATGCAGGTGCAACTCTTGTTTCTTGGCTCTCTACGTGGTTTGGCCGAGTGTCCTGTAGAAGAGTGGAAGAGTGAGAGAGAGAGAGAGAGAGAAGGAGTGATATGCCTACCATGGATGTGTTTCATTGTGATCGAATGATATAATAGAGGCAAAAGTCCGTGGGAAAGCGAGATCGAGACCACCTGACGCACCTCAGGCTACGATACACTTTACATTTTGATGTCGTAGGACCAAGCAGTAGTAAGAGAGTCAGAGAACTTGGGTGGACTCCTCCTTCTTCTTATAGGGCAGCCGCTTCTGCCGACGCCCATTCATCGTATTGCGTATATATATATATATATATGTGTACGTATAGGTGCCCGCGTATATATATATAAGCGCTGTTGGTGAAGGCGGCGCCCAGACACTACATTTCTTCCCAATAAGGATAGTAAGAGAGAGAGAGAGAGAGAGAGAGGCGGGAGGGGAACGCAGGTGAGAAGGCCCGTGGGTGGAATTACGAGTGGGTGGGGAATTCCAATGTTTCGTAACACGCATGTCTCTTGCGATCTTTTTCATTCGTTCCTCCTATCTTTATCTTCCTTGCGAACGTATTACTCTTGAGGGCGCGAGGGTCAATTTTCGAAAGCGATAATCAAATTGTCTTCCTCATTCAATTATATCTGCAGGGTCAGAAGATCATAGCCAGCATCCTCGCTCGCTTACCAAAGCACCACCGCTTTGGTATCCGCATCCACGCATTCGCTCTCTCCTTCTCCTCTCTCCTCTCTCCATCCCTCCCCCCGACCCCACTCACTCTCTCTCTCTCTCTCTCTCTCTCTCTCTCTCTCTCTCAATCTTGCGCTGCTCTTTTCGATTTTCGTCTCCATTGAATACATATATATGCTAATGGATCTAGCAGCAGGTCCTCTGGAGTCGTGCACCGGGAAAGCGACGGCGAGGCGAAATTTTCTTAGATAGCAGTGCGCCTTGTGAGACCGTTGAGTGAATTAAGTTGACAGTTTCAGAAGCTCGGGCATATCTTAGCATGTAAATTATTATGCAAATTGCGATAACCATCGCATCGGGTAAGAAAAACCAGCTCCTAAATTTTTAATGCCATTACTGAAATATAGTTTAATTTATTCAATGACGTTAATGTATTATTATTGTATTACCGTAAGAGGCCGCGTGCTTTTAATAATGCAACATAACCTGTGCGCAAATAGAAGATTTCTAATCGTAATTATTTTTACCCAACGCGGACTGAATGATAATTATATTATGGCATTTTTATAGAAAGCATTTGCGCTTTGACTAATCTACAATTTTTCATAAACTGCAAATCAATTTTACATTACGGATTCGAGTATTTAGTATGAGCCCGGTATCCCTTGAAGTTAATCATTAGTCTGTTATTCTAATGGAAACTAATAAAAGTTAAATAAATTGCAGATATACGTACTGCTTTTATTGGCATTAAACGATCGAAAAAATTAATTATGGTCATTAAGACGTACTGGTAAGAATAGATATTTTTTAAATGGAAAATTATTCCCAGTGCTAAGTTTAACGAGCACGAATAAAGTCATTAAATATATATATATATATATAATCCCATTACTCCGTAATACTATTGCAATGGGCTTTATGCAAAACCAGTATGTACTTTTTACACTATAATTATTCAATACAGGTTATTAAATGAGGAATTTTTTCTTTATCATAATTTATGCAACGACGGGATTAAACCTAATGAAATAGTGTTAATATCGATTGGATAATGACGTGTTAATTAAATTTACAGTAACCAGCCTCCCGGTCTATTTGCAACAAACAATTATTCCTTATATTTATTATAATTATAATTAGTGTCTTGTAATTGGATCCGGAATGATTGCGTCCCGTTAAATATAGTCGTCAGCAGCTTACACAAAAAGCTGCGCCTAATCACGTATCCATAATAAGCGGCAAACAGCGCAGCCGCTATTATTATTATTAGAGCAGCATTAAATATAAATTCAATTGGATTATTTTGTATATTTAAATTTAAATGCGTTTTCGGGCTTTTCATGAAATTCCAATGGAAACAGACACCTCGAATGCTTTATCAAGTCGAGTGGCTACGGTATGTTATTATTATTGAGTGGCACATGTCAAACTTCGGCTTAGAAAAGGGACCTTTTCACTGATCCCGACAATGGGCGTGTCAAAGAATTTCCTGGTACTTTAGTCGGAGATCGTATTATTCAATTTGTCAGGTGTCACGAAACGTATCCAAGTGATTTGACCGGGAATCTGGGCTACTTGACTACGGAACGATTACGGAACGGAGAGCTGGCATTTCTCATCGACTCTATGGCATGTCTCCGAGTCCGAGTCGACAATGAAATAACGTACGATGGCCTTTTTGTGTAATTGACCATGGATTACGTAACCGATGCAGCGGCCGAGCCGAGAAATTGTAAAATAAAATAATTTCTCGCCTCCGCGTGACATCTTCGCGCTGACATTGTTATCGTCCTCTGGCAGGTAGAACCGTTTCAGGGCCCGACCTTTAATGGTCGGTCTTTTCATTTAAAGCCAAATTTATCTACAGCCTCCGTTCCCTCCTTCCCACCCCCCCTCCACGCCCCCCATTGACCCATCCCCGTGCCCCTGCGCGAGCAGCCATCTGACACTTTGTATTTTTGAAAAAGTGTTCTACCAGGGAGTTCCATTACACCCCAAGCTGACGTAGCTATTCTGCGCAACGATCGCCCTGGCGATTATTTATTTATATTGAGAAAAAATTCACCTGCCGGAGCTATATATTTTTCAAAGTTAGTCAAACATCGTTTTGGTATTAAAGGAAGCACAACGGGATATGAGAATTCCGTGTCACGTAAAAGGATTGTTTAACGTATCGGCCGTACTGGCAGGTTGACAATTTAAAAAATCGTTCGCAAATAATATTTTATAGGAAATAATTAAGGGAAAAATTGGAAAATAATTTTAATCTAACGCGTTTGCCGTAGAACGGGGCTCCGAAAAGATATTAAACGCCGGGTATCCCATTACAATAACCTAATGGGTGCATTTGTCTGGCCTATAAGAAAATTCGAGCCGAGTATTAAATTTCAAATTCCATTGGTTATGGCGGGCTTTAATAATAATTTTTCGGAGCGTAATAAATAAGAGGGACGCCGGCCAGGAGAAAGAAAAGTATAATATTAGGCTCGGAAAATGTTAATGGTAGGTGCAAGATTTAGTCCCGACTTGGCGGAGCCCGTCCGTTACATGCCGTAACAATATTACAAAATTTCGACATATACATATATATATATATATATACACTCACACAGAGTGAGAGAGGGAGAGAGGAAGGGAGGGAGGGAGAGAGAGGGAGGGTGGGGAAAGAAATCAACGGTCCGTAATAAATCTGTCGAAGAAAGAATAACTCTCGGCGGTATCAAGGAGGTAAATATATTTCCCTCGACAAGGAATGATTAAGAGGAGGTGTAAGGGGCCGGGCGAGCTAAGCGATTTGGCACCTGGCATAACAAATCTATGCTAAGCTCGGAAAAGGCCCGGACTCCGGTCTCGCCTTCTCATGCTCGCCCGTAATCTCGAGCCGATAAATAATCTCGGCTCGATATATCGAGCTGGAAAAGCAAAGGAGAGGCCCCGGTCGATCCCTCGCTGCCTCGAGGCCGCTTTCCATATTCGGGGCAGGTGGGGAGGCAGGGGGGGGGGGGGGGCAGGTGAGGGGCAGGTGAGGGGAAGGGGAGGGGAGGATAAAGCTCGGCTCGGGCGCCGACAAGGCCACCATGGACATGCGTCTTAAATACCCGGACTCGCGGATACGACTCCCGGAATCCCGGAATCCCGAGCGCGAGTTGCCCCCGCCGTGGACACTGAGGGATGGGACAAACGACCGAGAGCGGCGGTCCCGTCTCCGCCCTCCCCGATCCCCAGTCGACCGCTTGTAAGCAGAAGCACACAATGGCCGCAATTCTATTTCTGCCGTTTACATATGCATACAAAGCCGCGGGCGGGCGGAGGACGGCACGGGTCGATTTGTGGAAATAAAACTTCCCATGGAAATGTCCTTGCGACGAGAGGCTGCCCTAGGACCTCGGGATCCTTTGTCTTCCGGCCCAAGACGAACTGAAATTAATAGCCCTGGAAGTGCATCCTCTTGCTCTCCGCTGAGCCTTGAGCCGGAGCTTTATCCGTTGCGTTTGCCCTTCCCCCCGCCCCTCACCCCCCGCCCGCTTGAAACCCCACCGGGACCGCGCGATCCCGTCGCGGTAGCCGGCGGTGAGTATCGACCCGACCCCCCCCCACCCCGTCCAGGCACATTCGCAAGCTCCGGATTATCGCGAGGCAATCGTTTAAAGAGGCTCCGCATGCCAATGAGACGCTGGTCCAGCGAGAGTCCATCCGCCGCATTCCTAGGCTGACTGCCGAGCAGAGATTCGCAGGACATTGACGGACTGGGATTCAATGCCGCGAGCCTCGCGCTCACGTCCCGTAACGCCAACCGAGATTATTGTCGAGGTCGTTCGAATCGAACGTCCGGATCGATTAAATCCCCAATTTCCGGCAAACAGTATCCGCGCTTGACCTTGACCAATGCTTCCAATTCTCAGGCTCGTTCGGAGCTCTTTCGATTGCTCGGCTGAATTTTTGTTATACGAATCTTAGAATCGAAAGCGACGAATTGTTCCCCCTTCCCCTCGAACGGAGTTTTTCCCCCACCCGATGAAATTGAATAAAACTTCAAGAGCCGCAACGAGAACAACAACAACAACAACAACAACAACGGCAACAACGAGGACGACCGAAATATAATAATAATAATAATAATACTATAAATGTTTATAAATATAGGGATTTCGGTATCGCGGCTCTCAGCCTTCGCTCGTTACTCGCATTAATAAGTTAATTAAGCGGACCATTGTCCCTCGCGTCTCGGTCACAAAAATTCATATTAAATCTAATGAGACATTACGGCTGAAAGAACGTAATATTAACGATACCGGGGCCTTTCAGCTTTAACAATACTAACAACGCGCATCCTCTACGCTCGCGTTTCCATTAATTTCGAACTATCTCCGGCTAATATCTCCTTATAATGAGCTACAATTTCAAAATGCAATTATATAGGTTAGGGCATTCATTATTACCCTCCAGCCCTCCCTGTGCACGATATTGTCGGCGGGCTCGTCGTCGCGAGTGCAAGGGAACGTAACGCGCCTTCCCTGAAAACTCTTCACGGCCATTTACAACCAACAACAGCGGCAGCAGCGGCAGCATATGGCCCCCGCCGATGGCAATAAAAACACGAAAATACAGAATTTCCACACTCGTTCCTATTGATTTTACGAGCAAACGCCTCGGCGGGCTGCTCGGCTGTGCCCGTGCCGGAGATACTCCGCCAGCGAGATAAGAGAGGAGGAGGAACAGAATGAAAAAGAAAAAAAAAAAGGAAAGGAAAGGGGGAGGAGGGACAAAAAAAAGACAGCTCGGAAGTGAAGTGCGGAGAGAGCTCGAGCGAGAAAGCACAGTGTTCCCGACGTGGGGAGGGATGGGGGTGGATGGGTGTAGTTGAAAAATAAGAAAAAAGCCGAAGGATCAAGACGGCGGGGTCGGTCGGTTTTCGGCCGAGTTGCTCGAAAGCTCGTAAAATTAGATACACACACGAAGATGCAAACATCCGTCCTCCTCGAGTCGCTGCTTCCTCGCGGCTGATTCGCATCCAACAACGAAGAAGAAGGGTGGAAAGTTTTTGGGGGGCCGAGTCGAGTCGCGGCGTTACCACCACCACCACCCTACCTCCCTCCCTCCATCCCATCACCTCTCCCCCTCGAGGTCTCGTGCTCTCTCTCTCTCTCTCTCTCGTTCTCCCTCGTTCTCCCTCGTTCTCTCTCGCATGCACATATACAAACGGGCGCGCCGGCGGGTACTTTCTTTCTCTCCGGGCGCTTGTAAGCGTGGCGGTACAATAGTGGCGCGGTACAGAGATAAATAGAGAAGTGGGAAACAGAGACAGAGAGAGAGAGAGAGAGAGAGAGTCAGAGCAAAAGCCCCCGGGATGACAGCGTTCGCCGACCCAGACAAGTTCCGACGCCGGAAATTCAAGGCGGCAGAATTGCGCGTGTGCCCTCAAGAGAGCGGCGATCGGGGGGAGGGGAGGGGCGCGGAAACCTCGAGGCTTCTTCTCTCTTCCTCCTCTCGCGCTATCTCCCATGTCTACCTCTATATTCTTTCCGTTCTTTCCGTTCTTTCCGTTCTTTCCGTTCTTTCCGTTCTTTCCCTCTCTATTTCTTTATTTCTTTATATCTTTATTTCTTTTTTCTTTTTTTCCTTTCCCTCGAAGCGAGCAGGCGAGCTTTATCAAGTATTTTCGTAAATGTATGTCTCTTCCGAGAAGTTGTTTAAATTTTTCATCGTTTATCTTGGGTAAAAAGTTTCCGAAACCTGGAACTTGGCACCGTTAAAGCACTCGCTATTCTGTAAATTAGTTTTTCAAATTATTCCCACACTTTTTAATACCCGGGCGTCGGTGCTCGGGGGGACCACCCTGCGGACGTCTGTCTTTGCAAACAAATTAATTTACAAACAAGTTGGCAATTTAGGACGAGGAGACGTCTCTCCACGTCCGTAAGAGTAAATACTGGCGCGAGTCGTCGGTCCGCTAATGATTTGCCCCGTCGATTGTCTTTCTCTCCGAGGATCTGACGAAATAAAGTAATTAAGTACGTGAAGGTAAATAATGACTAGGGAGGGGATAATTGATAATTGCGGGCCTTGTAATAGAAGCCCGAAATAAATGTTTTTTTTTTTTTTTTTTTTTTTTTTCTTCAACGAACGAATATATATATATTGATTCATCATCGATCGAGGCTTATATTTATTTATTAAAAAAATCCATAAAGGCTTTAATCTCAGGATGATTTATTAAATATTTTTTTTTTTTTATATGATTAGATGATTTATGAAGCCGATCTCGTTGGGCCTGCCCTCGAGTACGGGGAGACAGATTTCTTTCAAGTATTGTGCGCCGATCTCTCTCTACCCCCCCCCCCGCGCCCCCTCGGGCTTTTTATGAGCTGTTATTGATTCTAATAATATTTTTGGGTGAGCGCGACACCTATACTGCCGACTGTAATTGATACCCAGTTGTTGAAGATACGTATATTCCGGATGAGGGGCGAGGCCTCTTTCCCGGAGAAAGAGCCGCTCCTCGCTCGGGGTCTCGCTTTCGGGGCTCGGGAATAATCGATAAGTAGGCAGCTCGAATTTTTAGCGAGGATTCGATTATGCGTACCCTGCGCCCATCACAGGTGATTTTGCCGCTCATCGTCGCACGCGGACTTTTTCCTCGTCCTCGTCCCGTACTCTCGTCCCGTACTCTCGTCCCGTACTCTCGCCCCACTTAATCCAAATATTCTCCACAGCGCGATGTGCGTGTACGGACGCGCGTGCGCACATTGTTCTCGAGTTATGCCTACGGCTCGCCGGATTTTGTAACGAGAGTCGCTCCCTCACCTTGTCGTAATGAAACTTTAGCTTTTTGGTAACTAAGTTATATTTGCTAATATACCGCCGACTCAAAGCGACTGACGGATTCCATTTAATTGCCGAATTCCAATGGCCACTTGAGCCAGTAATTGTTACATTTATATGAAATGCGGACAAGAGTACGAGATGCGTAAATGCGTAAATGCGTAAATGCGGAATGAAAGTACTAGCAGTGCGGCGCGGCGCGGCGCGGCGCGGTACATTGGGAATGTGATTGATTGGACGTCGTTGGAGCTTTTACGTGGCCATTAATCCTCTGGATTTGCCGAGACGGCGAAATCGATTAGAATTAGATTTTTCACGCTGAGGACGAGTTCGTCGTCTCGAGTGCAGAGATCTCCTTGGCGAATGCCGACAAATCTGCTTTTGTTATTAGGGGCTCGTGGCTGAAGGGCCAAGGAGGCGGGGAAAGGGCGTGGGATGGCGAGCGCGGGGGAGCAACGACTGGGAAGAAAAATGGGATTCGGGGGAGTGGGAGGGAGTAAAAGTCGGGGAAAAGGGCGAGCTGGTCCGGGAGTCAAGCTCGAATGGGAGCTAAACACGATAGGAATAGCAAAAGCCAAGTCTTCGGATTGCGAATGCGCGGCTCGCTCAAGGATTTGTCCGCGTAAGTAACCCCCCCCCTCCCGCTAAGCCATCGCAATTCCAGAAGATAAAGCTCCATATTACGTCGCATTGGAGAAAGACGCGTAGCAAAGGATAATAATGCCGGAGGATGCGTGCGCGCATATTTCAGTGATCGCTCTCTCTCTCTCTCTCTCTCGGCCCCCGAAGACGAGAAAACGGTAATTTTTTCCCATTTGCCGTCTCTCTCTCTCTCTCTCTCTCTCTCTCTCTCTCTCTCTCTGACTCTATCCGTCTCTCTGTCCGAAGCATCTCCGACTCGAACTATATTTATACGGCAGAGAGGCCAACGTGTGCGCCGAGTTTTATCCCAGCGACGCGTCTCCGAGGTGCTTCGCCTCTCGGAAAGACAAATTGTTTGCCCGTTTATTTATCCGCTTTTCTCCTTTTTTCCTTGTTCGCATGGCTCTTGGGCGCTCACTGCAGGAAATATGGAGAGGACTCGAGAGCTCGACCCACCTCCCGGCCTGCTGCCCCTCTTCCCTCCTCCCCTCCCTCGTGCGTGAGCTCTTTTTCACCGGCACCGAGGGTACTCGCTTGCACGCACCTTTCCCTCTCCCTCCCTCCGCCCCACCCTCCCGCCACGCAGCCACGCCGCGCGCCAGTTCCATTTGAATAAAAGCAACGATAAGCACATCCTTAGAGATCCTCGCGGCTCTGAATAGTTTCCGCTTCTTAAACCCTGACAAATTTATTATAATAACTACCCTCGTCCTCGGCCTCGCTCCCATCCCCTCCACGCGCTCACTTGCATTACACCCTCTTCCCCCCCTACCCATCCCCCATCCCTATCCTTTTTTCTATCAACACTCTTTTATTCACGTGCTCTTAACGTTTTCTTTTCTGCCGCGATGCTCCTCTTACATTTTCTAATTTTTCACCCTCGCTGCTTTAACTACGCGCCCAGCGTCTAACGGTTCTTTGTGTGCGTACATTTGGGATCCGGACTCGGATCTTCGGGTACCGGGAGTAGTCATTAGAAGACGTCGAGTGACGCCTGACTCGACAGATAAAGTGTCCAGATGAAAATGCGACGCGGCCTGCATATATTTGTCATGTACGAATTCGCTTACGTTCGGCAAAACTTATGTGATGCGGTGTGATGTGGTATGATGGAAGGGGGAGGGGGATTCGAGACCGGCAATAAATCCAAGTGTTACTTCGGTGGGCACGAGAAAATGGTCCGTTTAAAAGATTTCGTTCGACAGTTAACCACCTCGCTCCACATCCTTAGTCGGTGGCGATTTCGGTAGAGACGTAAATGTGCGAGTAGGGGCGGGGTGGGGTGGATAAAAAGAGCTCGTCCACCGAGCCGTTGACCAGGCTTTGTTATTTAAATATAGGCCCGTAATGAAAAATTGAAAGCTGAAAAGGGAGGAGTGGACGGCTGAGTGCTCGGGTGGTGGAGGCGGAGGTGGTGGTGGTGGTGGTGGTGATGGAGGCAAAGGATCCGAACAAAACGATGCGTCGTCGCTCATCTTGTCCATGGGCGCGCGACACGCGGAATTCTCCTCGTCGGGGCAGGAAAAGGAGAATAAAAAGGGCCGAGAGCTTAAGAGAGAAACGAAGAAAAGATACTGGTCCTCGTCCTTCTTGTATTAAACGTGCTCGCTCTTACTCAAGGAGTACTTTTCTTCCTTTGTTCGGCTCTCTGTTTCATCCTTTATTCTTAATGAATACCCCCGTGACCCCTCCCCCTCGCCCCCCCGGCCAACAATGCTTTTGCTATCAGTTTCTCGGTTCTCTTGGATTTTTCGCGAGCCTCGAGGCGGGACGTGCAATTTCGCGTAATATTTTCTGTCCCCCGAAGAAGTGCCTTAAGACGCACCCCACCCCACCCCACCACACACCCTCTACACTCTAATCTGCCCTTTCTGCCTCTTTCCCCCCCACCCACCCACCCCATTGTCCTAATCACTGAAAATAATTGTCCTCGGCCGTAACGATCCGAGGGCAAATACGATATCGTGGGGATCGACACTTTGCTGATCGTACGCACGAGATACGTACACGCGTTATAATATTGAAATGGATCAAAGCGATTCTGAGGCTGCTGGGCGTGCGATTGATTTTACCGGGACAATTATAATTGCTGGCATGAATTAAAGTTAGGAGTTGGCTTGGGGCCGGCGGTTGCTTTGAGTGAAAAGTTGGGTAAAGACAATTTAAGAAATACTGGAAGAGCGAAAGTTGAAAAACATTTTTCCTTTCTTTTTTTATAATTTTTTTTTTTTTTTTTTTCATAAAACTTTAATATTGCTCATCCAATTTAAGCGTTTGAAAACTTTGTTTTTTTCACATCCCAGGCAGCATATTTTCGGAAAAGTTTGACGGAAGCCTTTATTTTGTCGAAACTCTTAAACTGCGGAAATGATGAAATCCAGATTAAAAAGCAGCGTTTCCCCGTGGAAGTAAAATTTTATTGTTTGTTAAAAACAGACTTCGCTATTATCCCCTTTTGTAATTTGTCCTTGGAATTAAGTTGGAATTAAGTGAGCCCAGTAAGCTCGGCATTAACCGAGCACTGCGCTCTTTAGCTCTTACTTTTCTTTTCTATTCCGCGTTTATTAATATTCAGAGGCACACAGAATGCTCGGCAAATGCTTAGTTTCTTGCCAAACGGACCGTATCTCTATTTATCCGTAAACATCTTCGACTCCCGAGGAATGAAACATCCCGAGAACGAAGGCACTATCGGTAGCAATCTATAATAAACTTGGCATTTCAAAATAATCTAATTAATCTATGGTGGGTTAGAGAGACAGAGAGAGAGAGAGAGAGAGAGAGAGAGATCCACGTGATAACTATCTGTTTGATGGAGTTGTTGGTAATGGAAGGCACGGGCACCGGGGGGGTGGGTGCAGTTTCAATTCGGAGACGCTTACTAAATGTGGAGTTATCGGGACGAGTGAGTGAGTTTATGGGGCGGGGAGTGGGGGGGGGAGAGTCTATCAGGAAGCTCGGGACTGATTGAAGAAAACGGGAAAACAAAAGAGTAGTGCGCGCAGCGGATGATAAGGGTGGGCGGTACGGGACGGGCGGTGATATGGCGCGAGGATGGAGGAGGGGCGGGTGGGAGGACATTGACGAGGACAAGGAGGAGCAGACGGGAGGCGGGAGAGGCGACGAGTCGACGGCAGGTTCCCAGCGCCGGCGTGCGAGGAAAGAGGAGTGCGGAAGTGAGGAAAATAAGGGAAGAGAGCAAGCGAGCGGAGAAAGAAGAGGGGTTAGTTTGCCGGGACTTGATATTTACGACGTCATTTCCTCGCTGACTGTCAATAATTTCCCAGGGGGAAATGCAGAAGGCAGAATCAGCGGTAGCGGCATCGGCACCATCACCAGTACCAGCACCACCTTACGTGCTTGCCAGTTTTACTTTTACATCTACGTCTACCTTTTTTATTACGTAGCCTCGTTCTTCTCTCTTTCGCTTCTTCTTCTTCTTCTTCTTCTTCTTCTTCTTCTTCTACTTCTTCTTCTTCTACTTCATCATCTCCCACTTCTTTAACCATTGCCTCTAACATCTTTTTTCTCTTTTCATCTTTTTATGCTCATCAACCCTCATCCCCTTATCCCTTTCTCTCTCTCTCTCTCTCTCTCACCCCTCATTTTTTTCGTTTATACTTCTTTGCGGCTTCTAATGCTTAACGATTCTGAATTTTTTTTATTCTGTCATTTAATCGTTTATACTTTCAGCTGAGCTTGATTTTAAAAGCTACCATTTTACAACTATTCTTACTATGAATCGTAAACTGTAAAAATAGACTATTCATACTTTACGAACTGGCATTAATTTAATTGAAAGTAATTGAAAGTAAATGTATTTAAAAAATATATTATGTTTGTGAATAAAATACAATTTTGCAAAAGAAATCGAAAAGCAAGAACAATGTTCGTGGATTTTACGGGCCTTAGGCGCAAACTAGTCGACATCCGGGGTCAGTGGGGTAGTGGTGCAATGAAATTAGTCAGGAAAAAGGGGGAAAATTTACACTCCCTGGAGTGACCCTTTTGAAATGTCCTTTGACTCGGGAGCGACTCCTGGTAAGTCGAAGAGAAGCGATCGTGCATATAAGCCACCGTGTGGAGTATACAAGTCATTTTCCTGACCAATCGGCAGCGGGATCACGGGGGTAATCGCCACACGGTCCAGGATGGTTCGCGAGACCTTGTGGATGCCTGGGGGTATTCGGTACCTGGCCTGGGGGTCGTCGGATGACATGACGCGAGAGTCCTCCCGGTCAGGAGGCGATATAATAAAGCGGATTTAATTAAATAAATAAAGATTCCAATTGTTATATCTTATTTAATGTCCTGTGCTGGTTCGTGTTCCCTTCTCCCACCCCCTTTCCAGTCAATTGTATCGACACGTATACAAAAGTAAGTAGCGAAAGTCACAAGAAACAACTTGTTGCTAATTTTAATAATAAAAATGTACTGTTGTCATAAGCACGGGTGGTTGAAAAAAAAAAATTAAAATCTATTTATGGGTGCCAGCAAGGGAATTATTAAAATCTAATAAAAGAATAATTTTATTAGCCGGCTTTGACGTAACGCCTCGAGGCAAACTCCGAAAAGTCTTTACGGATATAAAAGAGAGGCCAGTCTCGATCATGCAAAGGATAGAAAAATATTTCACAATATTAAATAATAATATAATTAATGACATTATAATCTTTACATTTAGAGTAATAATAAAATGTTTATATATATATAATATTTTCTTCTTAAGTAAGCTATGGATGGAAATTGGAGAATTATTATTGACGTAACCAACGTCAATGTTGTATTTACTGTATTACATTTACTAGATAAACCGAGACTGTACAAATAATTCCTTACGCTCTTTCATTTTTGTCTATTAAATCTTATTTAAATGTCATTAGGATGAAAAAAAAAAAAACCCCAGTATATTTATAAAGATATATAGGACGTTTTAAAAAGATAAAGAATAAAAAGAAATTTGAAAGCCGAAGCTCGGGATGCGAAACGCGAAAGTATGATTTAGCGTAGGAAAATGCAGAAAAGCATAAATCGTAAGATTAATCTAGCGTAACAAAGTCATCTTTATAATGGAGGGAGCTAAAATAGTAAAAGGTAGTGCGGCATATATTGCTCTTAAGATTGCACTATTATCATAACAGGATATTTAATAGAATTTAGATGTTTCAAGGGTTGGAGCGCGCTCGGGCCAAGTTATAAAAATATGAGCCCAAGGGTCAAAGCACTCGAGTTACTCTTCTAAAAGTTTGCTTTAAGCAATTCGACGCTTTGTTTTACCATGATTGCTCGAGAGCATCGGCTGCTGCGCAACCCTCCCCCTTGACATACCAAGAAAAGCCAAATAGAAAACGGAGTCACAAAGACACATTAGCGTCCCTTATCGTTCCGGGCGAATCGTGAGTCGCGGGCGTGCCCTCGGCTCGGCTCTACGGCGATCAACGAAGAAATAGCGGCTTTCGTTCCGGACTCCGACTCCCCGGAATCTACTACACGACACACAGGCATTTTCTCTCCTCCCGTCTTCGGCTGTTTTCACCTACCCTCCCACTCCCTCATCCCCCTCCCCCCGCACCGCCTTCAACCGTTCGGCTTAATGAAAAAGAGCGCACTCGAGAGTGGCAAGAACGCCCGCGGGCTAGCGACGCTTCCCCATGACTCCTCGGAATCCCTTGTCGAGTGTAATATGGGCAGGAGTCGAAGGAGCCGAAGGAGCCGAAGGAGCCGAAGGAGCCGAAGGAGCCGAAGGGAACCAGCCAGAGACGCGTTACCGAATCGGAATGAAAGCTGTCCACCGGGAGATCAAAGATGGATTTCTACGTCTTGGCGGGGCGGAAGGAGTTACGATAACTGTCATAGTCTACATACACAAAGTCAAAAGTATCACCGCGTGCGTATAAAAAAACTTGGGACTTTTTGACGAATGAGAAAAAGAGCTCATCCACCAGCCACCCCCCCAACGAACCCAGAGCAAGACCCTCTAGACGCAGGGAGCGAAGACGGGCGGAGTAGCTTCACGCGAGATGATGTGCGCTTTCAAGGAATTTCTTTGCTAATAGCCCTAGATCTTTTAGTTGGATGAGCAGAAAACATTTTCAACAAAAAAAAAGTGCCAACCACGTCGACGACAAAATTACATTGAATTTATTATAAGTAAAGTTAATAACAGTGCAGTGTCCTCACCACCTACTAAACTTACATTACCTGGCGTTTATACAAGGTCATGAGCACTAATAAACACACATTTAAGTAAACATTATCCAGGATAATTTGATTTGTTTCTTTGCTGTAGAAATTCTTCGCCCAGTAAATGTTAGAAATAATGAAATAGCGATATGAAAACGAACGGTGGAAATACGTATTTTTTCGCTTGAATGAAATTTTAAGAGATGAAATTTCAAGGCCGCCTTTACAATAATTGTAAGATTAAGAAAACTATTGCCTACTCATGACTAAGGATAATAAGAATCAGGATAATCATTATTAACGGATGATAACAAAATTGCAAGAAGCTATATCGAGAAATCAGCCGCTATAACGAAACAACGTCAAAGGGGTAGAAAAGCCGTTACTAAGTTACGTTATCCGTAGGCTCGATACCATTAAGATAGTAAGAGATTATTTAAGTGCGCACTACCGGTAATACTGCGGATAAGTAAAAGAAGTAAAAGGTACGGGGCAAGAGATAATGGAACGAGGATGACATTCGAGGCAGACTTTGTTATCCTCCCGTGAAAGGCGTAATGAAGTATCTCGCGGGTAGGCAGTGGGGGGCGGGGCGGGCAGGCGGGAGGGTGAGGTTCTCGGGGGGGTCGCGTCAGAAAAATAGAGCAAAGCTTTCGACGAGTCATCAGAAGAGAAAGACTGGTTTTTGCTTCAGCCGGCTTTCTCATAATTGAAAAGTTTCGCACGGGACGACCTTGCCGATGCCCGGCAAAGCAATAAAAAAGTTTGCCGAACTAAAACGACACTTGGCGGATGGAAAAAGAAGGGAAAGAAAGAAACGTAAGAAAGAAACGTAAGAAAGAAACGTAAGAAAGACAGAGAAAAAAAAAGGAAGCCTCGCGGAGAAAGTCGGCTAGTGGCAATGAACTCGTCCGGCTAAGAGACTCAAGGTAAAGGTAACTTTATTAACGGGATCCTCGGTGCAGCGGCGCCAGTGCCCTCGCCGCCCTCGCTCGCCACCCTCGCCGCCGTCAGCTGACCTTAATACGGAACATCTCCTTTAACTGGCTCCTTTAACTAATTTGCAATCAGCTTTCCGGCAGTGCGCGCCAGCTCGGCTGCGTCTCGGGGCCAAGGGAAACTGAGCGAGAGAGAGAGAGAGAGAGAGAGAGAGAGGGTGAGAGAGGGAGGGAGGATGATGTTGGAGACAAGGCTATCCGAGCCGAGTACTCCCTCCCTACAGCTCTCATCCTCTTTAGCGTTCGTTCGGGCAGTTTCACCGTGACCCAGAACTCTTTAATTTATCCAGCCGGCTGTTACCCCACCGCCCTCCCTTCCCTCCGCCACGTGATACTGCCTTATCCCCTTTAACTCATTAGACTCAATCAATTATACGGCGTACGCCCGGCTGTTCTTTCCTGCTCTCCCTCCCTCTCTCTCTCTCTCTCTCTCTCTCTCTCTCTCTCTCGCTCCTTTTTTCCTGCGCTTCCTCATTTTACCCCCACCGCCGTTGGCGTTCGACTACTACTTTTTCTCTCACTTTCTCTTTCGCCTTCCTTTATCCCGTCCCGTCTATCTAGCGCGGCGCTTAATACTCGTTCCAACTTCTTTCCTCTTTCGATTATCGCTCTCTGCAGGAATGGCTCCTGACAATAGCTTGGCCCACTGGTAATTCGAGACGGGTTCAATGCTCTCCCCGCTAATTTGCATAATGTTTCGGAAATGCGAATGACTTTACTCAAATGACCGTTATTACGATTTATATTGTATACGTGTTCCAATCCACCCTCCCTCCCCCCCACTGCCCAACCATCCCTCTTTCCTCTCTTCCATCCATCCTTCCTTCCTTCCTTCCTTCCTTCCTTCCTACCTTCCTACCTTCCTACCTTCCTACCTTCCTACCTTCCTTCTCCGCCCCTCTTCTTTGTCCCATTGCTCGTTATTCGATCCTTAAGTAGTCTGAGCAAATAACTTAGTTATGAATGGCATACCGAATTAACTTTAGCCAATATAAATCAGCTGTTTTCTCTCGTTGGAGCCTCGACCCATGTAACCGCATTTAATCTATTAAAGCCTCTCCCGCTGCTCCGATTATCCTTCAAACAGCTTTATTCGATCCTCGCCACTTTTCTATTACTACAACTATTACCTTTGTCATTCTTAACATTTACTAGAATCAATAATTATCAATTTACACTGTATTTCTTTTGTCCGAATGTTTATAAATATTTATAATATCAATATTGTCAATATTATTACTTTTCGTATCGATCATTATGAAGTACTGCGTATCAATTAATCGCATCCACGTATATAAGTAAACAAATATACAGTAAATATACAGCTTGAGACGTTCTGAATAAAATTATAAATCGCTTAGTCGACATGGAAAACAATAGGGAAGTTTAAATTAGCGTCGTTTGTTGAAAAACGTAAAATTAAAATTATAAAAAAAAATATGGCTTCTCGTGGACAAATTGAAAAGTGTTTAATGAAAAACTGGGAAGTAGCAGAATCCTGGTGGACGTCCAATCGAAATAACATTAGAGCTCGCGAGTACTCGAGTCTCGTCTAGTTACGAGTAAAGCTTGCAAGTGAAGCGTGCGTCGAGGGAAACTTGGTACATTTCTCATAATTAAGAAGTTTTGAAATAGCGGGGGAGAGGGGCGGGCCCGGGAATGGCAGCCAGGGCCGCTTCATTCTCGAATTGAAAATTTAGCCGCACTGGCATGGGCGGGGGCAGGGGGCGGGGGTGTGGAGTAAATAAAGATGAGAGATGCGCAGACTGGCATGGCGGAGATACGGCGCGGCGCGGCGGGGGAGCGGAGGATGGATGTAACGACAGGGACGTCCCGGAGTAGTAGTTACATTACGTGATATTATGCAGGGCGCGAAGAGAAGCCAAGAGATCTGCGTCGCGGGCTCTGGCAGATTCTACGCGAGGGTAGAATACGTTTAACGTTAATTTGTTCGATAAAGGATTATTGATTTTTACTTAGGGCTCGCTCGGTAGAGCATAGACGCCTTGGGGAGAAGCTTCGCGGCCTCTTGGAATACAGCGAAATGCCGTTAAAGTACGAGACATTAGGAACTCGAGCCTTCGTGAATTTATAAATGTATACGTGTATACGCTGATCCGCTCAATGACATGGACAAGTAACAATAACAACAACAACAACAACAAGAACACGAAGAATAATGATATCGAGGATGAGGGAGCCATCGACTGTTGAGAAGTCCGTTGATGAACAACAATTGAAATCATTATACAACAGGAGCAACAGCATGGCTTTGCTTTACCTTCTTGTTCATCACTAGCGAATGAAAAATGACGATCTTCCTTCGCTAATCATAAAAATAATAATTACACTAACTGTATATAAATGGAGATAATTTCTTTGATTAAAAGTTTTTTCGCAGTAAAGAAAAAAAAAGTAATATTAAACGCCTTTCAATATGAGGATGTTCAATATCTATTATTTCTTGCGCAAAGTTCTTTCGAATAAATAAACAAAACAAAAATTTATTTATTGCTATAAATTGTAATGTTCGGAGGAGCTGAAGTCCGTATTTATTCAATAAATATGTATTATTTTCCTTTAAATAGCGTACGCGTGTAGAATATTCTATACTATAGAAGGCTCGTCGAGCAAAATAAAAATGAATATAATGCTCAAAGATTTATCAGCGTGTAAGATATATTCAGTAGTAGAAGCCCGTTTCTAAATAATACACTCGACAATAGAATCATGTTTTCGAGATGTATTATATAAGCACTTGCGTACACTTAAATATTATTTATGTTATCTGCCTCGCTGGTTCATTATACTCGTATCAGTTCTTAAGCTTGTAAATTCATACAACAATAATTTTGAAATTAATTGAACGCTTGGAAAACGCGGTTGGCTCCAATAAATAAATATATAGGCGTACCTATGGAATCTAGGTTCAATTCATTTACGGAATATTTTTATGAAACTTATATTTGTCGGGCAGTTCATCGAATGCGCAACAATCAGCAAGCGATTGTCATTCAGTCATTGAAGCGCAATTTACGGAGCCCACGATATACCTCAACCGCTTAGAGTTTCCCCATTACGTATAAACGTACATATATGCGCGTGTCTGTATGCATATTATACACAAGCGAATAGGAGTGAAGAAACGAAGGCGTAAAAAGGAAAGGCGGAGATATAAGAAAAAATAGGGAATACAAAGTTTTAAGAAACGGAAGCTATTAAAGTTTGACAAGCATAGTGGAATTGTCGTTGAGGACTTTTCACTCCCGGAGCCTAGAATTCCCTCTCGCGCTTTCATTTCAAGTTCTTCTCTTACCTCAAAAAGTGCTCCTAAGTGAAATTCGCGCTAAGGGAAGCTCTCTCGCGGCAATGCCGCCTAACAATTTTATCTACGAGCCCAGGCAACTAATCCCGAGCCCCTCTTTACATATCATCTCTCTTTACGTGTTTCCAGTAATCTCCATTCCTCGGGCTTACAATCACGAGCTGTTGCAGTCAGAACGTAGCGACTTGAGCTCGGCCTCGCTCCGCGCTCAACATGCATATATGCATATTCTCAGTTAATGCGGGAAATGATAGAAAAAGTAAAGAGATGAGCCGGAGAGGTAGAGAGAGAGAGAGAGAGAGAGAGAGACAAGGGGCGGACTAGCGTAGCTTGGCGGGGATGGTAGACGAGGGGGCGGTCGGCGGGGGGGAAAAGCGAGGGCGAATGGAACGGAGGAAATTTCGGAGTAATAGGAAAACTCAGAGGGAGAAAAGAAGTTCAATCTGGCCTTGCAAAATAGAGGACCAGAGGGTCGGGCAAATCTCTTTTGACTCCTTTGATTTCGAGCGAGCCGCGCGCGCGCGCGCGCGCGCTCCGAATCGAGAACGCGAACGGGGCGAGTTCTTCGGCTGCATCCAAGCCGCCATCCGCGACACTCCCCCAGCCCCCTCCCTCTCACTCTTCCTGAATTTCCATCCTCGTTTTCTCAGCCGTAGGAGGCTCTTGCCCGGACTGGCTCGACCGACTTGGCCGTCAGCAGCCGCTTCGCTCCGAGCTTCGCATCGGAAAATTCTACATTTATTTTTTCTTTTCCCTCTCTCTCTCTCTCTCTCTTTCTTCTTAGCCGGCAGAAATAAGTCTTCTGACTTTCTGAACTTTCTTCCTCGCGGAAGAATCTTACTTCCATCTATTAAAATGCGTATTTCGTGTTATTTGGCATCTTCCTTAACCAGCATCCTGTCTTGATACGTATACGTATACATGTATATATATGTATATGTATATAAATGCATAGAGGAACTCAAAGTCGTATACGAAATAGCGCTTAATCTCACAATGAAAATATATAATTACTTTCCTCCATAAAAATACTTAATAAAAATACATAGTCACATTGTCACACGGATCTCGAACATTCGGTATTCGATATTGAGCCAATTTTTTTTTTAAGCAAGACATTCACGCCGGTAATGAATAATTCAACATTCAAGTCAGTTGAGATAAAATTCCATTTACAGCTCTTATTACTCTAATTCCATTGACATATCTAATATATTAAAACGAAGCACTAAGAATAGAGACGCTAAAAAAGCGACTGCGTTGTCCTCATTTTTGAAAGGTATTAACATTATTTATGTGACTAATATAGGCTTGTGAAAAATTAAATTGTCGGAAAAGACCCATTGAACTAACAGAAATGATATAAATCATGATGAATTCAATATTTTATATATATATATATACATATCGTGTATATTGTGATGAGCAATATTAACACGTACATACAAATAAAGTTAAAGTTATTAAATATCTATAAATTAGGAATGATAAAATATGATAAGATTTCATTGTATAAAGTAATTGCTATCGCTATCGCCGATTGTAATGACTGACTAAAATGTGATGTTTTGAAATAAAGAATTCGCTTATTTCTAAAAGAGTGAGTCACAATAACAGAGAATTCGTACGATTTTTAAACAATGGTTGCTTTGAAATAATAATAATAATAAATACGTATAGGAGACGTAAGTATACACTTCCTATGATTACGATTGAAGGGCTAATGGACGTTAATTACTTTCGTTATTTATAGGCAAATAATATGTAATGTAACTAGTAAATAATAATAAGTAGCGGTTGCATGGCCATTAACGTTATTACTCCAATTCCAATTCCAAATTATTAAAGGAAACCACATGGATGATTATCCGTTCCCTTCAATTGAACGGTCAAAACGTGCGATGATAAAACGTTATTTTCAAGTGTTCGCATGATAGCATAATAAATAAGCAATTACTTAGCATGAGTACGAACAATTATAATTAACTAATGCGCTTGGAAGGCCAGGGAGTGAAAAAGAAAATAAATCATAAACTATTCTGACGTGTAGTAGAGACATTTACAGCCCTAAAATTTACGGTTAAACATTTTTCAAGTGCTAGGATTACGCAAGCCGGCTCATTTTAAAGATATAAAATTTATTATACTTGATTATTTAAATAAGTTGAATGTGATAGAAAATGCGCGATAATGGATAATATTCCCTAGGATAAATTCCGCTTAATCTTAATGTACTGGCATTTTGAAATAATCATTGCAGGAGTTATTATTCAATTTCTAGCCTCGAATGTCGTGTGCCCCTGTTCACGTGTCTATACGTATATACGCGCATGTGTGTGTGCGTGTGTGCGTGCGTGTGTGTGCGCGTATGGCTTCTATCTGAAAATACTTATTTATTCTACTTTTGCAAGGAACAAAGCGACGAAGCGATGAATTTTATCATACGTATAAATACATATACATATAATATATGCATATCTATTCGAATAAAATTTTATCGGAAAAGTCGAAATTATTTTCCAAGTAATCGAAGAATGAAAGCACATTTCACATTTCTTCTTTGTGTCTAGCGAGTTAGAAGTTGAGGAAAAAGTCGGTTCGTACATCTATCACGAGCTTTTTATCTCATTCTTTTTCTTTAGCTATTTCCGCTCCGTAATCGTCTCTCTCTCTCTCTCTCTCTCTCTCTCACGAGCAGGCGCTTTTGTTAATATCGCGAAAAGGAAAGGAAATTGTAAAAAGCACAACTCGACTAGGAGTCGCGCGATAGAGGAAAGGAAAATTTGCGCGACTAAAGGAAAAGAAGAGTAATAAAAAGAAAGAGAGAGAGGGAGGGAGGGAGGGAGGGAGGGAGAGAAGTTTACGTATAGAGAGGAGTTTTATATTCGGGGAGCTCGCATTGCTGTTTATTGATTCTCGACCGAGTGTAAAGAAGTGCGATTTGGAGGAGCGCCGAGTCGCGCCAGGACTCCTCGGAATAAATTTGCGATCGCTCGGGCGACATCGGGAGCGCGGCCCACAAAAAACCGTCGTCGAAAAGAGGTGGGGGCCGGGTGTGGGCGAGGACTGTGGAAAACGCAAGCGGTGAGTCGTGGTGTGGGAGGGAGGCGGAAAAGGCGGGAAAGCCGGGCGCGTTTCTCTACAGCTCTTGAATTCATTCTAGGCGACGCGCCTCTAACCAAGAATTTTCAATACTCTCTCTCTCTCTCTCTCTCTCTCTCCCCCCTCTCTGTCTCCCCTTTTCCCAACGTTTTCCACGTCTTCCATCTCGAGGAGGACCTCCCCCTCGTCCAATCCCCGGACCCCTTCCAATAGCGCTCACGCGATTCGCGACGGATATGTAGATTTAAGAATGCCGTTTTCCCAGGCAAAGCAATTTTCCGGGCCGCGCAAGCGCTTTTTATCTTCGCTCTTATCATCGACGGCCCGAGCGCTTGGCAATTCCATCGAGAGGAGTGCGCGCGTTCTCGGGCAACGTAGCTTCCTCTCTATCTCCGAAAGCCCTTTCACAGGGGTTCGCTGGCACGGGAACAAAGATGATGGCACGAAAACGAGGATAACCCCGACTATTCGCGGCCTCGTGGAAAATCAAAGCTGAAAGGCCCTGGCTGTCACCGAAAGCCCAGTTTTTCATTTCGGAGCTGCCGAATAGGCCAGAGTTGCCTTATTCCTCAGAATGCCCCTACCCCAGCCCCAACCCCAGCGGCACACCCACCCACCCGCGACCCTTTTACACCCCAAGTCCAAGTCATCGTCGAGTCATCGGGACGAATTCTTCTCCCAGGATTCTTATTGCGCTCTTCCCTCCCCCACTCCCCGTCCCGACGTCTTCGTCACTAATTTTTCTTTCTCCTGTTTCCTTGGTGTTGCGAGTGATTACGAGCGATGATTGGCGGGAATCTTGTTAGCCATTACGTTTGAATAATCGACGCTTTCGACTCGGCGATTTGCATGACTCGATCCTCGCGTAATGACGCGTGGAAATCTGCCGCCACTTTCTTCTTCCCTTAGACAATAATTTTCACGAAACGAACCCCTGCAGCAGCACCAGCAGCGGTAGCAGCGGCAGCAGCGGCAGCGGCAGCAGCAGCAGTAGCAGCAGCCGCACTTGTCCCTTTCGCTCTCTCTCTCTCTCTCTCTCTCTCTCTCTCTCTCTCTCTCTCTCTCTCACTCCCTCCCTCTCCCTCCCTCGCTCACTCACTCCGTCCCTTTACTCGGCATTCTTCACCCTCTGGTTTCACTCGCGCGCTTCTTTTCCTTTTATCTCTTGCTGGTTGCGGCGTACGCGATCATCCTCGTTATAACCAAATTCAATTTCATGTTAAATATTCTCGAATGAGAGAGCAGTTGGGTTCCGCTCTCTCCGATGTCATTTATCTTACTACGCATGTCCTAAATTTTTCGGTCGTTACGGGATAATCATAAAAAGCCATCGAATTATTATTGAACGTTGAGATACTAATTTTCTTCTCTTCTTTTTTTTTTCCCCCCCCCCCCTCATCCTTCTCGAGTCGAGCTCATACTTTAATCCATGCCATCTAAAGTTCTTAGTTCGTTGGGTTTCAATTAAGGAACCCTCTTTCTTTGCCTAATTTACCGAAATATTTTTTAATTTCTCAGTTTATACGGCCATAAATATACCTTCTCGACTTACGGAGCTCTCGAGCCATTTTCAAATTTTGTTTATGAATTCATAAAACGTAAGAGACAAAGCTTAAGATTCGCTTTCATTGAAAAGCAATATAGATGTAATTTTTTTTTTTTTTAATATCATAATTATATTGCCGGCAATAATAGTTTATTCATAATTTTGCAGAGTGCAAATGGAAATAAAAAGGCACGAAATTACTAGCTGGCGTAGAATCAGTTGGTTTATTATTATTGTATTAGGGAACTTCGTGGTTATCCGACTGTTTTCTTTCAATTACATTATCGTTTAATATTTACTTTTTATCATGCATTTTAATATTGTACATACCAAAGAATCATGCATTTTCTTTCAGAATTTTATAAAAAGATTGAAGAATTTGTTTAAATTAGTAATAGCCTTCGTGGCGAGGTTTATACGTACTAATAAATATTGAAAAATCATTAAAACTAAAATGTGTATTTTCGGCATTAAATTTCTTTGAATAAACAATTTTTAAGATACGAGGCTCGGTTTTGTTTACGTAAATAAGTCGCTTATCCTTATCGACTGCAACGCGGAAAGATAAATAAAATGCGTGGACTTGAGATTTTTTAAATTGACAAGAAACCTACCAAAACTAAGAGAAATTCTAAGGACGTACTTATAATTTCAATGAGTTTTCCTTGGCAAATGATAAACTTCCTAATACTACGAGTTGTTAAACTATCCATACGAATGTTAATACTATCATGAATAACATTACGATCTTATGGAAGGAGCACGAGATTAAGAAGATATTTTTAAATATAACCGAGGAAAACATTCTTAATAATATAAAGGAATAAGAAAGCTGCATTACTATTTTGGCATTGATTGCCGGAAAATTCTTTAGCAGTTTCCGATGACTGGACACGTTATTTGGTGACGAAAACATACGAGCCTAAAAAACCTACTTATACCAAACAAATGTAGTTTCATCGACTCAATGCATATATATATATATTTGTGTATATCTCACAACCCCATAGATCGAATTCTAATAAAATCAAGGGAGGATTGTCGAAGAATCAACGGGACAAAGCAGGTAGTGGGAGGGAGAGAAAGAGAAGATCAAATAAAATAGCGTATATAGGAACACATTCGGGCGCACACCGACCTGGCAGATCAATCTTCTCCATTCTCCTCGTCTCTTCCTCTTCCTTCCATCTCACCCGCCTCAAATACCCACCCTTCCCTCCCGTTTCCAAGGTCGCTCTTTCTCTCTCTAACTTTCTCCGGTCGACAATGGAATTCGCACCACCCGCCATCCATGAGTTTTTTTTATCACGTTCGGTCGAACGCATACAAGCACACGCACGTATACAACCAAGGCAACAACGGCAGCAGTTTTCTCCCTCCGCGTCTCGACAAAGTTTTCTATTCTTTAGACTTTCCGTACGCAAGAAGCCTATGCGCGCGCGCCCCCCCAACACGTATACACGAAACAGACAGTGTACGTGACTCGTCCTACACGCCCACACGAAACGACGAAGAAAAGGGGAGAGTGCACGTATACTTTTATCGTCTCTCCTCGACTGCGCCGTAGTTGGCGCTCGCGCGCGCGCGCGCGAGAGAGAGAGAGAGAGAGAGAGATCGAAATAGTGGAAGCAAGGGAAAAAAGGAGAGAATCCGTAGCTCCACCTACCTTTCCAGGATCCACCTTTAAATTTATTGACCATGGATGCCCATTATTTCACGGATTACTTCCAATTCCGGCGCGTTTCCTCGCATCTCTTTTCCACGCGTTTCTGTGAGTGACTTCGCCCCCCCCTCCCCCTCTGCAATCCCGCTGAAGCCGTCAAGTATAGGTATACCGGAGGCGCGTGTCTGTGTAAGCACTTTGATACACGTGGGCCATTATATCTAAACTGGATCTGCCCTGAGCAAACTAGAATATTTAAAGGGAGGCTTGTAGTGGGAAGGAAGGAGGAGGAGGAGGAGGAGGAGGAGGAAGAGGACAAGGGAAAAATTGATCGATCAGGCATTTTCATCCGAGGCTCGATTCTCCTTTTCTTGACAAATCTATCGTCATTCACGTGCCGCAGACAATTCTTTATTCTTCTCTCTCGAGCATCAGGTGCTGTCACTCCCACTCCCTTCCCGAAGCAGAGACCCTCCGACCTCACACAAGAGATATCCTTACGCGGAGCACAAGCTTAATGTAGGCTACTAACAAGGACATTGATTGACTTGGCCACAGACAACGCTATCGCTCGTATAAATGATATCGCCGAAGGTAAGAGCCCAGCCATTTTACCCTTGTCCCCCCGTATATCCTGAAGCAAATGTCCGCGAGAAAAGCCAGAGCTTCTCTCCTCCTCCCCCCCCCCCGCCCCCGACCAGATTTTTCAGTCGAGGCCTTCGTTACGAGTACACAGTCACTTAATGTAAATTAAATGGCAATAAACTGCCTGGGACTCGTGCGAAGCATTTAATTAAAGGAAACAATACCGTGTATATCCCCCCCCCCCAACCCAACCCTATATGACACTTGATCAATTTAAACGTTTTCAAGTAGTAGAGATAACTGGCCAAACTCTTGGTAGGAGTGAACATTTTAATAAGCACGTGTAAGCAGGAGCTAATCGTTCGAATCGAGCGTTGAGTCAATTAGCAATAAGAGGCAGCCGAAAGAGTATAAGGGAGCTCGGCATTGGCATCTCTGGAACTTAATCCACTTACTCGCTCCACCACTACCCGTTACTTTCTTCCCTCTAACAATTATTCAACTCAATACTTCCTTCCCATTATTTTCCCTTCCGTAACAGCTCCAATTTTCGGCTCACCTTATTGCCCGAAGGACAGAGAAGCAGAGCGAGAGCGCGATTTTACCTACAAGTCATTTCGTTCAATTTTCGTCCCTCCCTTCTTTGTACAATAAAACCCCAATAACGATATGCTCGTAATGACGTATACGCATGCCGTGAAAACTGTCGACTTGTTGACTATACGTCACTCCCTCGACCCCAAGCGAAGATCAGCGTTTTTCCAGTTGGCTTTTTCGGCTCTTAATGATTTCAACGAGCAAGAAGAGCCCATGAAAAGTCTCGTACCGGTGGATGTTAGCGAAAATAGGTGGGGGGGGGGTTAAAGAGGGAAGGAAGGAAGGAAAGTCAGTACGGTAACGAGCTCTTTAATAGACATGGCGCCATGAGTTTTATAGAATGACTACCCTTTCTCCAAAAGAAGGTTCGGCATTGGAAAACGGGGGGTCGTAAAAGTACTCGGCAAATGCTAGATAGGCAGAGAGAGAGAGAGAGAGAGAGAGAGAGAGCAGGCAGAGAGAGACACACAGAGAGAGAGAGAGAGAGAGCGAAAAACAAGGTGAGGGGTGAAAGCCAACTCACTCGACGTCCTAATGCGATTTCGATATCGTCCCGGACATTTCGCGAAGCGACTGCTACCACCCACCCCCTTTAGTACACTCCCTTATACGTACGGATCACTACGAAATGGAAAACGCGACGGGGGCAGGGAGGGGCCGATGGAAGGGGGAGACTTCCCGTGCAAAGCTCGGATGCGAGGGGCTCGATTCGGCGGCCCTTTCCTACGGTAGAGGGGAGAAGACAGCCTGCCGCTGGGGTGGTGGAGGAATAAAAGGCGAATGGAAGGGCGCGCAGAAATAGCGAAACGGATAAAGGGAAAAAGTGGAAGAGGAAAGCGAGCGAGAACAGCCTTTTTCACCTAACGTCAAATACTCGCGATTCGACCCCGTCACCGGGCACGATTAAAAAGCTTACTCTCCTCGACGTCCGGCATTAACAATAATCAGGAGGACATTTTCGCTCTTGATAAATCCTATTATTTCCATTTATCTTAAATTGACGCCTAGTTAATACGTAACTCTTTTTTTTTTTTTACAATTTGTCCAATTAAAATACTTAATAATAAATAAAATATACTTGGTGATTACTAAATATTGTTGATAGGGTAATTAACATTATTTATTATTGTAAATCATATTGGAATTAGGCGCTGCTTAAAATGTTAGAAATGTTAGATGAGAAACACTGAGCATGTAAAAGTAGTTATTCATTATGGATGAAGTGCGCGATGAGAAATGAATGAATTTAAAATGAAAGGGTAAGAAATGAACAGGACTGGCTTTGATAATGATAAAATTTAATACTATTGAAGAAAAATTTAATCGAATTCATAAATAACTTTCGAGCAATATTACATGAACAGTTAATTTGCGGTTTCACATACTAAGCGATAACTCATTAGATATAATAAAGCATCCGAATCGATGAAAATCTTCAGATAATAATTATTCTTACAATTAAAACATTTGCCGGCAACGGCTGCCTCGTAATGAAATCATTAATCATAGGAATCTCGTACACCTTCCTTCAGATGTAATTTCTTTCTAGTACTTTTAACAATCGATCCTCTTATGAGAAAAGCATAAACGTCAATAATCAATTTGAGAAAGCGAAAGTTCTGTAGGATTAATGAAATTGTTAAGTATCTGGCGTAGCTGAGGTACGGAATTAAATACAACTTTTACGTACAGTCCGACTGACTGGTCTGAATAATAGTAATGAATTTGCTATTCTTGAAAAGTGTTTGATCCAATGCAGAATACAATTCACAGCTTTTCAATTAATCAATTGATAATTGAATAGCTTTGATACGCGCTCTGGCGTTTATGGTAAGCTGGAACTATAAACGGGTTGTTGTAGTAGTAGACGAGTTTTCGGACATTAGTCTACCTTAGTCTTTTAAACCAAATAATCATTTACATTTTATCATTTAAACATTTTGAGATTAGAATAATTTAAAAAAAAAAAAAAAACAAAAAAGAAGAAATTAACGTCGACGTATGTATAAATCGAAAGCGGTGTATTGCTAAATAGAATGAACTAAATTATACGTTCGCTGTTTATGAAAGGAAAATGGAGGTTTTCGTACATGTTGAATAAATACCAGCCAAGATAAAGAAAATTTAGAAAAATATAAGAAAGGAGGAACGATGAAAGAAGAATGAATATTGTTCGAGGTCTAGGAAGAGAAATGACGAGAATGATATAAAAGTGAAATTGAAAAGAAAATTGAAAAGCTAGGGTAATTGCGAGAGCGAGCGAGATGGAAGGATGGAGAGAATCGGGATTGGGTTAAAAAAGTAAAGAAGAAAAAATAAAAGAGTAGGAGAGCCAAAGGGGAAGTGGAACGGAATAAAAAGGGGGCTGGCAAGAGAACATTGAGTCGATGGAAAAGGGCGAGATGTGTTACGTATGCGGCGTACGCATCGGAGAAAACTCCCTAGCCCCCCCACCCCCTCGTCAACCCGCTAACTCCCCCACGCCTCTCACGCTCTCTCTCTCTCTCTCTGGATTCCCCTGCCATCTTGAAATCGACGTCGATCAAGCGAAAGGAAGGAAGTTCTGCGCACGATTGCCGAAGCCCGTCCTCGAGGAGCGACGGGACAACCGACCTTCCTCCGCGTTGCGCGCGTATGTGTGCGCGTCTCCTTTCGATCCAGTGCCGCGACGCTTTTCTTCTCCGTCCGCCCCCAAGGAAGAGGCGCCCGGTGCCGCGGACGAATACGCGGCCACGTACGCGTTATATATGGGACTTCTTCGACTCCCTCCTCCCTCCCTCCCGCCCTGCCTCTCAACGACTTTGGGCGTTTTTTTCCAGCGAGGCCACGACTCATGCGTACATCCAAAGTGGCCTCGGTCTCTCTTCTTCCCTCCACCTTTTCCTTCCTCCCCCTTGGCTCGCGACTCGCGGAAAAATGGCGCACATACGTGTCCCTGAGGCACTTGCGCCATTCCCTCATTGGCCCGCTACGGCAGGTACGCTACTATTACGTATATAGTATCCGGTTTATATTTCATCGGGGTATATCCGGGGCGGCATATCGTTATGACCGGGGTCGTCGTTAGCAGTCCGGGGGCCCGGGAACAAAATAATTACCCGAGAGGCTTATCGACGCCCGCGCCTGTTATTTAACCGTGGCTCGGGAATCGGGAATCGGGAATCGGGAATCGGGAATCGCCACGAGGAATCTCCAGTCCGCCGTATATTTCTAAACCTCATTAGTCTAAAAGGATATTACAAGATGAAACAACCGAAGCAACAACGGAGCAAACAACGAGCATAACTTTCATCCAATCATTCGATTATGCGAGGGCTTCGGGGGCTTCGGGGCAGGAGTAGGACGTAGAGGAGCAAGAGGTGGAGGAGCAGGAGGAGGAGGACGAGGAGGTGGAGCAGGGGGAACGAGGAGGAGGAGGAGGAGGGGGAGAACCGCTACGGGAATGAAATTGCATGTTTCGATGGAGCTAGACGGTAGGTAGGTAGGTAGGTAGGTAGGTAGGTATAGGCTACCTATCAATGGCCACGTATATTTATATTAATTATAAACGCTAATATCGATTTACCGTCTCGCGAGGCTTATCTGAAATTGAATATATAAACATTACGCTAACGGCAGCTCTCTGGCATTTTTAACCTCCCGAAATTAAATTACCTTGAATTTTTGCGCCGAGCTCGGGGCGAGCGGCTCGCTACATATATCGATCCGGCAATTATTTATTTTACCAAAGGAATGTTATTGGCATAATGGTTTCGCGCATCGGCGGCAAACGTCGTCTAGTTGGCCTCGGATTTTAATATTCCGCAAAAGCTGTGCCGAGAAGTGGCGCACAAGCTAATCGCATTCATGTATTCGTGGCCGTGGGACTTTTTTCCTTTAAGCGGCGCGCAAGCATTTTTGCCGAGGAAAAAAAAAAAAAAAAATGGGTAATAAGAAGTATAGATCAGAGGCATAAAAATAATATAGGCAATCTCGAGTTTCTTATTATTCGTAATAAATTTTTCAGCGCTTAGCCGTATTCGAGATTCAACAGATTACGCCAAAGTCCCATGCGGATGGAAGAGAAAAGGTACATCGTATTTTATACCCGAATGCAAATGAATTTTTTTTTTTCCCCCCCTTTTTCTTTTCTTTTTCCTTTTCTTTCTTTCTTTTCTTTTCCTTTTTCTTTTCCTTTTTCTTTTCCTTTTTCTTTCGTGTTTTATTAGTCATTTTGCAAGGATGTATTCAACGGTAAAGTTATTCAGAGCAAGCGCCCCCGTTAACGACGTATTTCAATGAAATATATAGATTTGGATAATAATAGTCACGTAAGGACAACCGGGCAGATAAGCCTTTCCTCCATCGTCCTGCCTCTTTCGAGATCCGAGATCTCCGATGATTTATAGTTTATTACGTTCCGACACGCAAGCTCCTCGAGACTCTCGACTCGGTAATACTCCTTCTCCTGCCCTCCCCAACCCCTCCTCCTCCCTGCCCATCCTTCTCCACCGCCACCGCCACCACCTACCTACCTACCTACCTACCTACCTACCTACCTACCTACCTGCCTACCTCCTCCTCCTCCTGTTCTTCTTCACCTATACTTTTCTTCAATGTCCTTTTTACACGTTCGATTAAAAATAAAGGACTGAAATTAATCTCATCGCCTATAGACGATTCGCATCGTCTCTTTTGCGAGACTCTCAGCAGACTCAAAGGACTCCTCGATCATTACCATCCAATGCCTAGCCTTCCTATAAAAGACGTCATTAAACAAGCTTCTTATCTGCAGCAGCTTAAAATAGCTTTTCACCAAATAGAAATCGAAGGAAAATCTCTTGGAACGCCGATTTCAATTTCCGTACATTGGCTTGGCTTCCCTGCCCTTTCTTTGCCAACGCATTATCCCTGCCAATTAAATAACAAAAGTTTTTACAAAATACCCTTTAAGCGATACCTCAAGGTCGGGTATTATAATAATTCTTGTTTTTTTTTTTTTTTTTTTTTAACGTCTAAGTAGCCTCACGAAGTAAAAAAAACCGATGTTAGTAAGCCCTTATATGCGCAATCGACGCAAATTAACGAAAAAGAGCGCACGAGTTGAGTAATAGCAATAGCAAATGGCAATGGCAAATGGCAATGGCAAATGGCAATGGCAAATGGCAATAGGCAAATGGCAATAGTAAACGAAAGAAAGTCGTAAGAAATTCACGAGGATAATAGAAGGGAGTGATATTTCTTGTCGAAGCGAGAGAAGAGAAGAATGGAAACGGTTCTTAATGAGAAATGGGAAAAGTACGCGCTCGTATCTTCGGAGGGTAAAAATTGTGCCGATCGAGAAATGAATTCGGTCAGTGTGCCGCCTCTTTCTTCTCTCCCTCACCCTCGCTCTCTCTCTCACTCTCGTACTTATTCTCTCATCGCCCACAAGGGTTGAATGAATCTGTGACCTTGGCCCCGGAGGACGATGGCCTGGGGTCGGTAAGGTAATTAAATGCCAAGGACGGGGTGGCTCGGGAAAGAGAAAGAGGGAAGGGATGGGCGCGCGGGGGCAAGTTGGAGCGAGATTGTGCGCGAGAGAGCGAGTGCGACGAGACGGCCGTAGAGGGAGAGGGAGACGGAGCTCACCCGCTTATAATGGGTAAGATAGAGCGAAGGGTGTTCAAGGGACGGGGCTAATTGCCAATGCAAGGAGAACAACCCCGGCAGCGGCGAGGCAGAGAGCCGGGCGAGAATCTTTCAAGGTGCTCATTCACGGACTTAACCTCCAATTATTTAAAGTTCCAGTGCTGCCACGAGCTCCCGAGACGCGAGTTTGGCGCGAGTTTCGGTCAGGGGAGCGGGACGGGGGCCGGACGGGGCAGGGGGCGAAGTAGAGACGAGGCAATCGGAATCTCTCGCGCTCGAACCGAGATGACGCTCGAGTGAGATTAAAAATTTTTTCCCGTCCAACGGATACGGAGGAATCCACGAGCGACATTCCACGCTTCCGACAAACTATTTTTACCCTGCAAATCACAAGCTTTGCTTTCATATCATATTTTTACCTCGTCTTATTTCTTTCTCTTACTTATTGAATTTCCAATCGACTCCATTGTATTTTACGACACTCAACCCCGTCGCAGGTATATTGTTTATACGTAAAAAAATTTTCCAGTACGGAATTATTGCACAAGGAATCCATACTGCAAGTGAAAATCAACAGGCTCCTAGACGCACGGAGCAATTATTAATAGATCATTGTATTGAAGCAGACTTTTCGTTATATCTGTGTGTGGGCATGGATTGTCCATGGGATTCGAGGGTTAGAAAAAACAATTATCCGGTTAAAATAGTCGTGAATAGAGTCGGTAGTAGTTGTTTAATTTTCATAAAGCCTTGTTGGAGCATCAGTGGCGATGGGGTTATTGAAAAATTAAAAGCTCAGCTAATCTTGTAGAATTTCGAGATAAGGTTTAAGAAAAATAGAAAGCTAAAAAAGAAAGAGTTAATAGTAAAGGGAGAAGTGCTCTTATTTTTACCGAGACTCTTACTTTTATATAACTTGCGTAAAGTTGATGCTGGGCACCGCCGGGGAGAGAGGAGAACCGCTGTTCCAGAAGTAGACCAGTTACAAATTAGCATCCAAGGACTGCCCTTGGCGTCGGTTATAACATCCCCATCTCCTTTTACTTTCCACCGCTCTCCTATTCTCTTTTCTTTTCCCTCACCCTCACACCCTCTCTCTCTCTCTCTCTCTCTCTCTCTCTCTCTATCTCTATCTATCTCTGTCTCTATCTATCTCTGTCTCTATCTATCTATATATCTCGTGCACGAGCCACCCCTTACTTGTACGCTCCCTTATCAAGCAGACCTCTTTTCTCCTTCTTTCATGCCAGTTATTAAAGAAAATCTTTGGAGGTCAGGTCGTGCTAGGTCACGGCGCCACGGAATAATGAGCCAAGAAAGTTAAGCGAGAGTGTTTTTACGCGGAAAAGAAATTGCTCGATCCGACGCTCCCTTTTTCACCGAGTCGTACGCAAGCGCATAGACAGAGAGTGAGAGAGAGAGAGGGGGGGGGGGAAACAAAGAGGGAAGAGCGAGCACCTCTAAAAAGATGAAAGAGGATGAGCAGGAGGAGGAGGAGGTGGAGGAGGTGGAGGAGGAGATTGAAGGAGAGAACGGGGGTTGGCGGCGCTCGCTCACCGTCTTCCATTCATTACGACCAGTTACCCTTAATGGAATCTTCGTGTCCTCGTCATTCCACTGTCTCTCGCCGGGCACGCGGTAATTTCTGTTTTGCTGAACAGCAACTCGAGGTCGTTTGTACGTGGCATTGCCGGCTTTGCTCTCGTTTGCACGCGCGCCGCAACGACGCAGGCCCCCGCTCGCCCCGTCGCGGACCCCCGACCGCCAGCCGCCAGGAACGGACGACGTCCCGCTTCTGCCGGTAACGCGCTGAATAATTGCGCGGCACCGGGAGCGGAAAAGAATTTGGCGACGACGACGACGGGGACGTCTCGCTTCCCACTACGCGGCGAATTAATTATTCGCCCTCGACTTCTTCATCCCGTCGAGCTCTTTATCCCCAAAGCAAGGATGCCTCGGCCAGCCGCTATTTTCACGGACAACCCCTGACTGACTTCGTGTACCCCGACTACTACAATAACCCAACTCTTTAAAGAAATTCATAAATTATAAATGTTCATCCATTACGCATATTACGCATTAAGACCATATACACGCTTAGAACTGCGCTTACGACTAGCATAGACTAACGTTACACTAAGCCTTTGATTAATAATATTTTCAGTACTCTCCTTAAGAATCGAGTAAGTGTAAAAAAAAAAAAAAAAATAGTATACGGGCAGTGGCTCGATTGCTTTTCTTTTCCTTAAAAATAAATACACGTCAATTTTCATTCTTTAGAATAATATTTAATAAATATTTAAATGTTACTAAACGTTATCAAGCTTTTCAATAATTATCGATCGATATAACGTTTACGTATGCTTTCACGCGATATCCTAATACTAATACACTTAATAAGGGCATGAAAATTATAAGGAAGTATTTATTCGGCAATCTATCAACTGACTAATTGCTGTAATTAATGTAATTTTAAATTCCGTAAAGGCTGAAGTACCTAATTAATCTTGAAGTAGCATGAGGGATATTAAGACGAAAAAAAGAAAAAATTATTTAATAATTTCAATAAAGTAATCGTACTCTGTATTGTATTACAGGTCTTAAAATAATCTTTATAAGAGGTTACGAATTTCCAAAAATATATTTTTGGATGATGATAGCTTTACTTAAGATGTAGTTCTATAAATACTTTCTCATTAGGTCCATTATGACTTGAGCTTCATCAAACAGAGACCCTAATGAAGATATTGACAATAAGAAGAAGAAAAAAAGGAAGAAAAGTAAACTACTCTTGTTGCTTTTCTATCGATATATAGTAATAATTTAAAAATCGATCTTAAACTGTTATCATAATTATCAATTTTTTGTTTTACAACTACAGATATTTAAGTTCTTAATTATCCGATCCACGAATAAATATAATAATACGTGCTTACAATTGAAACTTTCCGAGTCAATTTATGATTATACGTAAAATACTTTACAATCAAATAACCACGAAAATATAAATCTCGTTACACTTGAGAATGAAATAAGAAATGATAAAATTTTGGAACTCTTTCCATCTCAGCAACATTATTCTTATTAGTTCAAAAAGCAATTTAATTATTCAATTTATAATTTCCTTAAATTAATGTACATAACCTTCCAATACATACGTACATATATAATTTACTAATTTAATGAATTATGTTTAGATGATGTAATGAAACGCAATACCGAGCAGCAAATACGAGAAATTCATAGTTATTGCTTATTGTTAGCCTTATTGCAGATTGTTTATATGCTTTCCGTACAATTGTTATTTTTTTATAAGTAATTTCAATATCAGGCGAAGTGGATAATAATAATACGCATTGCTCGACGACATTTTTATGTGGCTCAAGTTGTACGCCGTCTCGTGTTACAAGTAACATTCGAAATATTTTTAATCGTAAAAACTTGAAATGAAGTTGTATGAAGCCGTATTTCTGAAATTCAATATTTGACGAAGCACTTCTTATCATAAATAAATTTAATTTAAATCACAAATAAATACATTTTATTAAATTGATGTAAAAATACACTGTTATTACAATGACTCTTCGTTTATTTATTTGTTTTTTTTTATGAAAACAATTAATTAACCCGACAGAGAAAGTAAAAATTTTATGCAATTATTCGGAACATGAAAGTATTTATGAAAAAGCTTTTATATCATTCGTTTGAGAATATTTATGAAAATAAAACAACTTTTTTTTAATACAAATATATATGTACACTTGGAATACATGAAATGTTTTTTTATATTATAAATGCACGTTTGTAAATATTTAGGAATGAAAAAAAAAGACGAAATAATGAAAACTTGGCTTATTACGTTTTGATAAAATTAAAAATTTTACATCTACGATAATTTCAATGTTAATAATACAATTATTTAAGACTGACGTATCGATAACGATCGTGTCATAATTAGTTTCAATATCAATAAGCAGTAATTTTCAGCTTATTAAATTAATAATGTTTGTTAAATATCATGACTAAATTACTAATAAATAATAGCCGGCATTAAGTATACGAAGTTCAGCGATTAATTATAATAATGATAGTAAAAGAAAATTTGCTTTTCGTGACTACCAAGTGCTTGGGAATCGTAGTTATAGCTGCTCAAGCACCGCGCAGGATTACAATGTAACTTATTCGACGGTTTTAAATATGAATATACCAGACTTCGATCTATCGAGACGATGAAAACAGTAGTGGATGGAAAATGGGTAATAATATTGAAAAGAGAGAGAGAGAGAGAGAGAGAGAGAGGCTGGTTTCGTAAGAAAACGATCGTTGTAGCTCTATTATGGGAATCTGAATAATTGCTAAGCTTGTAGATATATATATATATATATATATATATTTATATTTATGGCGATTCGCTACGGTAAGATAGAGGGTGAAGGGAACAATATGAATAATTTCCCAATTCGCTTAATAAAATCTCGAGGAACGCTTTCGCCAGCGGGAGGGAGGCAGGAGGCAGGAGGCAGGAGGAGGAGGAGGAAGAGGGCCGTTGGCCAATGGGCAAGCCGATATTTACGGCAGCCAAAATTCAATTATCGTCGTCGGTATAAGGTAACCACCAACCGCGTTAGCATGTAATTAGCTCGCGATCCGAGTGCGGCTATCGCACCTGCGCGGAGGTCCGCGTGAAAACAATCCGGCTACATGAACTTGTAAATCTCGGATCGTAAATTCAATGGCCGAGAGCACGATCCGATGGATTTCCTACAATCAGCGGCTTTCCCATACGTCAAAAGAAGGGCGGCGGTTAGGATTTCCTGCTTTCGAGGCCGAGTCTGCGACTCCCGTACCTATCGACGAGTCGGCATCGGCGCGCTCGCCTCTTTTATCCCAGTAAACGCCGCACCCCAAGAGTCAAAGTTCACGAGATGCAGAGAGAGAGAGAGAGAGAGAGAGAGAGAGAGAGGCGTTGCCGGTAAGTATTACCGTTAATTACATAGTTTAAGGCTGGCTACAGTTTTTTAATGCACGAGTCATGCAGGTGGTAACGACGCTGCGCCCGTAATAAAAAAAAAAAAAGAAACGATGGTAAAGGATCGCAACTCGGTATTTATTCTATCCTCGGCGCTGCCATGGAAAATCGGATGAAATTACGGATCATTGATCTTTGGCCCATTAGCCGCTGCGTAGTGTACCTGTGATAAACAATACGGGACACTAACCAGCAGACCTATTATAGTCTTACCTTATTCGTTCTCGAGCTCGTCGTTCCCCTCCCACTGCCCCCCCAACCCCACCGCCATGGGTTCATACGACCCGGCCTTTGTTGCTTTGGACTAGATTTCCAACGAGTGTCTACAACGCCTCTCTTCTCTAAGCCGCTTAATATGAATCGAGCGAGAGGCTTAATTACGACAAGCAAGTGTACGAGACCGTTGCAATCAATTTCTACGAGGCGCACAGCTACGCGGAAAAAGTATTTCTTGATTGAGGTAACGAATTAGATTTACCAGCTATGATAAATCGTCGCTTCACTTGTACGCAAGAATGATGACGAAACAAATTTATTGCTAATGAGGTAAAAGCTACCTCTTGCCTGCTCAACCTTCGTGCCTGGCCATTATAAATTTCATAAACTATTCGTGGCCGATCCCCTTCCCCCGGTGTAATCTGAACAAATACATGCGGATAATACACGTGTACAAAGACCGCGAGCTCCGTGGCTAATAATTTACAAAAGATCCATACGCTTCCCCATTATTTCTACATGCTTTCTATGCACGGCCAAATTAATTGATTTCCAATAGGAAAATATACTTCCCCGTACTCGATTCGCGTATCTTCTCTCTCTCCCGCCACCCCCTCCAGCCACCCCTCCGTCCCACCAATACCACGGTTCGATGTGCGTGAACATAATTTTTTCATTCGAAAAGCCAGCGCGTGCTTTAGCAATCGGTGCATTAAATAAAGGCTTAATCGTAATGAAGTTTTGCAAAATAATTCACTTTCCGTACGTTGCTATCCCATTAGCTCAGGCTTTCTCCTTTAGACTAAATCATTCTTTTGTTTTTCAGCTTCAATTTTGTAATCGATTGATATGTTGCAAGTACCCTCGGGCTAAATGAAAATAATACATTGCCTTTTTACATGCAACATCTAATCGAAAGTATTATTGAAATCAGATGGTCCGCGAACTCCGTAGTATTATTATTATTATTGTTGTTGTTGTTGTTGTTGTTGTTGTTGTTGTTGTTATTATTGTTATTGTTGTTGTTTATTATCAAAATGCCTTTAATGGCTTTAATAGCCTCCCCGACGAAATAATTTAAAAAAAAAAATTATTTTTATTTTTTCCACGACTATTCACCTGTGCCCTAAATCATCAAGATTTATAGGTAAAAATAATGCGTAATGCAATTCATATATTGATATATACGTATACTTTATTTATTCGCCTAGTAATCAAACAATAAGTTTTTATAGTCTGCTACCAACTGTAATAACATATTACTTCTACAATGTTTCATTCTCGTTTCTACTTATAATTATTAAACCAACTTGTTTAATAAGTACTAGAGCCATTAATTTTCTGTGATTTATTAATTTATAATGAATATATATGACCTACATTAAGAATAATCTACAATCTCATGTGTATTCATTGGAATAATAATATTGCTAACAGCAATTATAATAGCACCCATAAAAATTCTTCATTGCGACGATTCCTCAACGTACTAAATTTGATGCTAATTACGCTAAATATAAGAATTTATAAATAACATTAATAATTTACGTAATCAGCTTCATTAATTAAGAGAGGGAGAGAGAGAGAGAGAGAGAGAGAGAGATATGTACTTTATTTACGCCGTAAGAGTATGAAATTTCAGGAGCTGTGGAAAAGTATGGAAAGTGTAGATGCCGAATAAGATGCAATATTTAATTCTCGCGTAATTTTGCTAAAACGATGTATGTTATGTAGAAAGCGCTAAAACGTGCAATTATATGAAATTGTAG
Organism: Ceratosolen fusciceps; assembly: GCA_018883505.1. Classification (NCBI taxonomy): domain Eukaryota; kingdom Metazoa; phylum Arthropoda; class Insecta; order Hymenoptera; family Agaonidae; genus Ceratosolen; species Ceratosolen fusciceps. The sequence goes on from RCIC01000010.1 coordinate 5,614,159, forward strand.
ATTAAATGAATATAGTGTTTTGCGGAGGGATATTAATATCGAAGAAAATCAAACGTCACGAGTGTAAGAGTTATTTAAATTCTCCATGTTGAATGTATAGTCATGTGTATATATATATATATATTGGGTATATATTGGGTATATATTGTAATATGAAAGATGTTTCGTAGTTAGGACTATTATTCTAATGTTTCATAATCGGCGGAACGATGAGTTCAAAGTGCCAATAGCGACGGATGGAGGCCCGAGTTTCGAAAGCTAGATTTTGGCTCAGATGATAAATGAAATTGTACGTAGCTCGGGAAGATTTTCAATTATCCTATAATTGAAGAAGGGAGTCGGCAGAGAAAAAGCTCGAATCTCGAATAATGAATAAATTGACTCGGAAACGCTACGGGGTATCGTCTTGGCGGCGGGAGGGGTAAGAGTCCCAGTCGATGAGCAGACGAGAGAGAGAGAGAGAGAGAGAGAGAGTGAGCAAATGAGCGGGTATCCCTCATTGTCCTTTTCACCTCTGGTGGCAGGTACCCGAACAAATGCGCCGCGTATTACTGACGTCTCGGGCCCCCGGGACAGGTGAAAGAGAGGCGTGGCCCTTTTTCTCTACCTACGGACGGGTATGTATCATCGGTATATCAACGCCTGAGCGCCAAGCAATGAGGAAGGAGATAAATTTCACGTCCCTGTGGCGACCGGCCGCGCTCTCTTCGAGCCCGCGATCGACGACGATCCTCGGAAAATGGTCGGGTCGGGAGTGAAGGGGGTGCTGCCAAGGAATATAGTAGGAGTGGGAAGACGGCTCGTAACGTCGATTAGATGCGTTCGACGAGCGTCTGCCTCCTGCTGACCAAACCACTCGAATATACGGGCGCGTCATTGGCATCAATCACGTCTATTCTATTGCATTGAAACGTCGCTGTTGCCCGGTTACCTCAAAGGCGGAAGAACATTTCCCTCAGATAAATCTTCATTTATTCATCCTACGAAATTTAGAAAGCCCCAGCGCGACTGCCTGCGATAACGTTTTTTTTTTTTTTTTTTTTTTTTTTACTACTAAAGCCATATAATGCGATTTCATGATGAAAATTTCTTAGTTATTTATTGACGTATTTCCTAGCCCCCCCTTGTCCTGGAATAAATAATTTATCTTAATAAAAGTACTTTTAAGGCCCTCGCCTCATTCCTATATACGTACTGTTAAATATAATAATAATACTATTACGTAGGAAAAAATAATTGAGAAATACTTTTATAAAATCGTCTTGCTCAAGCCCAAATAAGATTTAACTCTCGTTATATATATATATATATACATTTTGTAGTTAAAAACCAGCGGATTTTGGAAAAAGTGCAAGATTACTGGATCTCTTGAAAGTTTTAGTACGACAAGATCTAGCAACAACCGAAATTCGCGAGCTTCCCATGCTCCTAATTGTATTGGCGTCCCCCCCCCTCACTCCTCACTCCTCACTCCGACCCCAATAACCCCGACAGTCTCGGGGCAACTTCCTGAACCACCAGCGGATAGTTTCGGTCCGATTTTGTCTCCAGGGTACGTCTGCATTATATCGGACTCACTGGTCAATTATTATACGTATATTCTACTTTCCACGTTATTTTCGCTGTGCATTATTTAAATCGACCCCAATAAACGAATACAAGTTTAAACAATTAGAATTATAACTACGTTAAATAGATACGAGATTTTAATGAGACAAATTTTATTTGAAATAGAATTAATTAAAAGTACGTGTGGCAAGCAGTTTTAAATCTATTTATGAGTGAGTGATTTGATATAACTTTTGACTGATATTTATAAAATTTCAGGAAGATATTTATGATGCAGTAAAAAAAAAAATACATAAAAAAAAGGACAAATAAGTTTAAAAGAGAACTCGGATTCACGTTATTTTTACTTTTTAATAAGACTAGTTTACGGCTTACATAAAATGTTATTTTCCGTAAAGATCTTAACTCTGGGGGTTTTGTTATAGTTTTCTTTAAAAACTTCCATGCCATGTACGTTTTTAGAGTTCATATATTTTATCAGTGTCCTTTGAATATTAAAAGCAGACATAATAATATACTTACTTCCGAGACATAAAAATCCTAGTATCCGATACAAGTCTGTCCAAACTTCCCCTGCTTTAAATCTACAATTTTCTATTTGAGATTATTTAGCCGACTGTGAGCTCCGAACCGAGAGGTTTTCAATTGATTGAATAATGACATTAACTCGCAACTGTACGTTTCTTTCCATTACCGTTATATCGGAAAGAATGGCAAGGGGGGAGGGAAAAAAAAAGAGCAAAAAGAAAGCAATAAAAAGGAATTATTAATATGTGACATATATCACTTGAAATTTATAATTCAGCGATAATTAAATTAATGGTGAACATGTTTTTGAATATCGTGACAATAAATCAGATCTAGACATACAGATCTGCGATAATGTATCAAAATAATTGTCTTGGCTTAATAAAAATTGAAAATAAAAGGAAAATTAAAATGAATAACGCGAGCGTGCATGACTCTCAAGGAGGCGCACGAAAGTGCAATAGATTGAAAAGATGCGCGTGGTCAGAGCCGTAGCAGACGGAGACGGAGGTAGCGAGTCAAAGATGAGAGAGCTAGAGGGAGAGAGAGCGGGAGAGAGAGCGGGAGAGCGTGAGACAGGGGATCGTGGAGGGGCCGGGGAGGGAAAGGACACGGCGCTTCGTCGATATTTCACCGTCGTTAGGAGACGCTTTGAACTTTTTACTGCTCCAGCCGAGTGCCTAAAACACGGGGATTTATCATCGTTTAAAGCATAAAGAGGTTTTCTACCTCTTGAGTTCTCTCCCTCGAGTTGCCTCGGTGCCTTAGTCACGAGTACCAGCGGGCTCTTGTACTAAAATGTTAATTCTAATCGTCGCCGGGGCCGGCGATAAATCCTCGATTCCTTGGCTAAGCGCAATGTGGTTGGCCGGCGCGCCAACGCAACGAAAACCGACGTCGAAGAACTGGAGATTAAGTAAATTCGTGGGTACGCGGCGAGCGGGGAGCCAAAGAGTCGAGGAAACAAAATCTCATCGCCGGAGAAAATGCCCTTCAAAGCATAGGGTGTGCAGGATAAGCCGTAAGCCATCGTCGTCGGGCTCGAGCGTGAAGGAAGAAGAGAAGTTTTTCGGCGGGGCATGACGACGAGGGAAAGGGAAGCTAGCTCTCCTTTATCTGCACAGTGGCCGTCGGCTAGGGTGAGTGAGTGAGGGAGGGAGGGGGGGGGGGGGAGCGGATGATAGGGCTGTAGAAGGGATAAAAGTTAAAGGTGTCGAGGCCGACGTCGCATCGGCGGGACTACGACTGGGAGAAGGACGCGAGCAAGAAGAACCGATGGCTTCGAGAAAGAGGTATAAAGGCCTGTAAAAATGGGGCGGCAGAGCCAACGCGGGGTAAGGTGTGGTGCCCGATCGGAGCGGGTAAGGCGGGCGGGTGGAGGGGAGGGGGTGGGGACGTTCTAAGAAAAGCCGAGGACTCGCGTACGGCAGGAGGGTGACTAGCCGCCGACGAAGGCAGATCAATGCCACGACAGACAGCTCCCCCCCCCCAAAGACGGGAGCGCCGACCCTTAACGCCCGACCCCTTAACCCTTTCGCATTTTTACAGGCGCTTTTCACGAACGACCGCGATCGCCAGATAAGCCACGAGTCGCATCTGCTTTTGATTTCCACCCCCGCGGGGCTGGAGGCACTGGATTCGTACGTAATAACGTTGAGTTGAGGGGCTTTTCGTTACCACGGCCCGAATCAGCCGGAAAGAAAGGGTTGGCCGTCTGCTCAGAACTTGAGAACAAAAAGAAGAATATGTTCCGCTGGTTAGAGGCCCTCTCCTGCCTGCCCCCCTAACCTCCCAACCCCCACCCAACGCCATCCCCGCCATCGCCATGGCCATCCCCGCCATCCGAGCCCTCGCGAGCCTTCGCTAGCGAGCGCAAAGCCCACGCTTTTATCATTCTATAAATGGTAAGAAGTCGGGATTAGTATCGCGAGCCAATTTCAATGATAAAATGACTATTATTATTTGAACATTGTAGCCTTAACGGATTATTTAGAGGAACGTTGAGATGTAGCGGCGAGAGAGAGAGAGGGGGGGCGGAAGGAGAAGGGAACTCACCGAATAAGATTTAGAACATTTAAATTTGATGCCGGCTCCTTTTCAATTATATCTTCTTTTCAAGGCATTAAGAGGATTAGAGTTTATTCCATCATTTTAGTACGCTCTTAAAGGGGGGGGGCGGATACAGGTTTCTCTTCATTTTGATTTCGAAGAAGACGAAGAAGAAGAAGAAGAAGAAGTAGTAGTAGCAGTAGTAGTGGTAGTAGTAGTAGTAGACGAGAACGAAGACGAAGACGAAGACGAAGGAGAAGAAGAAAAAATTAAATTAATGCATACATATTCTTTTTACGATATTCCTGATATACAACATTACAATTAAGACTCATTTACGATGTATAAATAAAACTTTTATTTGCAATGGCCATTTATAGTTTATCACTTTGACTGATATCGCTTGGGAACATTTATACCCGCACGCATGTACGGGCCAACGTGCACGATAACATAACGCTTTCCTAGATTTATTAAGAATAAATCCAAAGAAGTTTTGAGCCTAGGCTTTTTCTTCCTTGTCAACGATAAAGTTTCATGGCCGTATAAAATGCAGAATTATGCCACAATGACTTTCAAACTGCCGTATTCGTGCGTAAATAAATTACAAAACTTCCAAAAGTTCGAGCAAGGGAATGCTTATAATCTACTAGGAGATGAACTATAAGGAAATATGCTAATAAGGAATCGTATATTTTTCACTCTTGCGTTTTACTCGACCTTAAACTACGAGCGAATTGTCGCGATTAAATATTTAGCCGTAACGACACCCAATCCCCCGCCCCCGTAACCCCAACAACCCCGCGAATACCTGAACGAAAGAAGCGTACGAATGCGCGAGTCGGGATCGTATAAATAACGATTCCGTTAAAGCAAAACAAAAAAAAAAACAAAAGTAATAATACGGTTGCGAGGGAGCCGGGAAGCTCAAAGAAGGAAAAGAAATTCCAACCGAGGGCTGAATGAACCCTTTTAACAACCAAAGCCCCCAGACCGGCCGACCCATCCCCTTATCTTCCCACGCCTTCCAGGCTTTCCCGACGCGCCTTTCCACCAACATTATCCGCGTGTAATTAATTAAGCGATAAAGGCGCTCGCCGCGGTTTTAAACCGGCCGCGGGCGCTCCTAGCCACCCCCACCCCCACCCCCTCTGACCCCCGACCCCGCTGAATCTTCAGTCGGCATCGACGCAGGGTCCTGGGGCCCGACGATCATTAGCCATCCTCCGCGGGCGCGATAAGCCTGCGAAATTCTTTACAATGCCATAAAGAGGCGCGCGCACGCGAGTTCACCAAGAGGGCGAATATATCATTCGCCGGGGGAGTGGGAGGTGGCGGCCGCGGCGGTGTCGGGGCATCAAGGGGCGCAGAAGGGGGTGAGGGGGGAGGGGAAAAAAATGAAATTATAGCACGCGAGAGCGATCTCGAGCCGAGCGTCTGTCTCTCCTTCTCGCTCTTCGTGGCGGGTCTACGCGCCCTATCGCGAGTCGCTTTGCTTTCTGCTGTCGGCCGCGCGAGATGGGCGAGATGGGCGGGCGGGAGCAGGGAAGGGAACTATAAGAGGTCCGTGCAGGAATAGTTAGGCCCGCGTCGAAAAATATCGTCAGATATGAGAGACTTAAGTTATGCTTGCGAAAAGAATCGCGACGGGGGAGAGTTTACCGGGGCGCTGCTGGTGTGCGCCTATAACTGGTGTGTGCGTGGAGCCTCGCAGGATAGTTCCAGGTGCGAGGACAGGATCCACGGCACCGGAGTGCGCACGCGTATTTTTCCCCAAGGCTTGCACGTGTGCTGAGCTTGTCTGCCTAAGGATGGCGCTTCGCCAGAGTGCGTGGCTGCGTATACGTGTGCTCGAGCCAAGGATATATTATAAAAACCCCCCCTCCCTGCGCGCGCATGCGCTAACGTGGGCGTCAATACGAGACGCGTGCACACAACCATTCCTCCATGATATACCGTACCGTGCTCTCCCTCTCTCACTTGCTCCTTCCCGTTAATGTCGCATACTTAAACGCGTGCGTAGTCACGTCGGGAGAGGCATTGTCGATTTCATTATTAGGTACAATGGAGTAATAATACAGTAATAATACAGGTCAAAGTACGGGCCAAAAGTAAATTTTATCTAACTTATCGAGTACGAAATACACGTCGCGCATTTATAATGCTAATAACTTAATCTAAGCAGCCATTTATGAAACTACTCGATATGCTTGTGAATTATTATTGCTATTATTATTATTACTATTATTATTATCATTACCTTTATATATGTAGTGCATTGAAAATTATATAAGATACGAATGAACAGCAAATTGTCCTAATTAATCAAATTTAAAAAAAAACAAACGATTCACTTATCATATGCAACGAACGGTCTTAAGTATACAGTATCATAGCAGTACTGTTTAAACCAATTATATCGGTAGAGTTATAAAATTAAGATTGAATTTGTTAATGACAGTTGATTATTACTTTCATTGGTGGCTAGTCGCCGTTCCTTTTCATTCTCTGTATCCAGCAGTTCGAAATATTTTTCCTGTTTCATGTGGGCGTGAATTTAAGATTTATGTATACGATATGATGATATGATAACGTTGAAATTTAAGACCTAGAAATTATTTCCAACCTCTAAAGAGCACTTTGGTTTTGTATTTTTAATTCACGGTGTACATAAAATCTTATCTACATAACTATCAGTTTGGTAATAATATGAAATATATGCGCTTACAAGAATATAAACTAATATCAAAATTATTTCTTATTTTCGTAAATACCTTTCTTTTCGATTTAGAATGACAATCGCGTTCAAGAATTTCTAAAATTTGACGTGTCTCTAGGATTATATATATATACATACATTCTATTACGTATTCTGAAGTAATAACATTTTAAAGTTGAAAGAATTTTAATTATGCCTACGGACCATATCCGATAATATAATTATTTATACAATTATTTGAAACTTTTTGGGTATTGCAAGGTCATAAAGTCGAAGGCGTTGATAATTTTTCAGTAAAAATGGACGTAAATTGTTTGTCCATTGATTTTCCACGGATTTCCCAAATTGTTTTAAGAAATTTGTCAATATTTGTTGCAAAAATTTTTGCAAGATTCTCACTTTAAACAGCGACGCGGACTTGATATTAATATTGATTAGTAATTATTTGAATGCTCGGCTAAAATTTACCCAAGAGATAAACGTACCTTGACTAAGTAAACAACACTAAACAAATTCAACTGTAAATCCGAGTAAATATTCTGGATAAAAGTGGAAAAATTATTTATTCACGTATTTTTTTTTTTAGAAGGAGCGAGTACTACTATTTGCGAATGGAAAAGGCATTAATGGCAAAATAATGTAAAAGAATTTCACTAACCTTATAATAACTTATATAAATGCCCCGAGTGGACGGGCAAGTACTTTTTCATAATATTCGTAATTGAGTTATAGATTATACGTTAGTATTATATATATATACAAATTCGAAATGAGCGTGTAAAGAATGAAACGATAAAAGAGTCAAAGAACAGCTATTATGAAAAGAAATAAGAATTTCAATTACTAAGAAATTTCTACGGTAAGTTGCGCAAGCCTGTCCAATACAGGTGTGCTAAGGGATTTTCTCGAATCGAATATTTTTGTACGAATAATATTTCTTTCATAAAATGTAAGGGAAATGAAACTCTTCTCTACTTCCATAAAAGAAGAATGCTTTAAAGAAAATTTCTATTACTTTTAACGTAATAAAACTATCCGGAGTGCAAAAAAAAAAAAAAAAAGCTCTAATAACGATAAAAGAGAATTCTTGACGCCAGGAGGACTAGTTGTTTAAACAATGGAATTATTTACCATATCAGAATATAAAATAATTATTTTTATCTTGGACTCGCTCAGTTTAACAACAAATTATAAAGTCTAGCTCGCAAGCTTCCCATTGTTATAATTAAATGCGCTCTGGTTTCATCCACTAATTCGATCTGGTTAATTTCTGTGACTGCAAATAAAGGATCGGAGGTAATACTCCGTAAATAAGTTGCGGCTGCTTTATTAAAAAAAAATCGAAAAAAGAATGTCTTTGAAAAGGCTTACGAGTCGATAGATATGACATACGGGAGAGAGAGCGAGAGAGAGAGAGAGAAAAAGAATTTCGTAGGTTGGTAATAGCCGAGGGCATAAAATTATCGGCGGCCATAGGCGGCGAGGCATAAAACCAAACGAAAGGGTATTTCAAAATATCCATACTTTTATAGCGCTTTTCAGGGCAAACACGCCTGACCGGAAAGCACAATTTGCAACATTCGAATGGAGTATATTGGGCTGTGCGGTGCTTCGATATCCCTACTAAGCTAAATCTAGCATTCCGAGAGCGAGATTATCCTTGGCGCGTGTTTACATCGAGAGCTTGGCTAGTGTGGGATACCCCCCAAGTGCTTGGGTATGTATAACCGCTCCTCCTCCCGCCGCCCCCTCTGCCACCGCCCCCTCTGCCACCGCCTTTAACCGCCTTTAACCGACTCTTCCGGCTAGAGCAAACAGGTATTAATGTCATGAGAGTCCGATCTAGCCGTGACGCGAATGTCACCTTTAATTTAAATCCTGTCTCGCCTGGGGACCTCGTGTCGGGCCACGTGCGAAACTCGCCTATCCTCTCTCTCTCTCTGTCTCTAGGTATCTACTGCCCCCCCCCCCCCCACTCCCACGTACTTATCGAATCTCGCAAGTCTCAAGCTCGTTCGGAACTCGGTCTCAGCTTAAAGTTTCGAAAATTGCTTTTCCTCCGTCGGATTTGACCTGCCCCTTCCACTCAGCCTCACTAATAATAAATGATGCGCTTAGGACCCGTAGGAAAAGACGTCCGCGTGCCTCTACGGGCCTCGAGTTACGCTGTAGTTTTTAGTTAGGCGGAAGGGAGGTCGGGCGCGTTGCCCGACTTCCGTCGTACTTTGAATTCGTGCATTCAAACTTTCCTGAAGCGAACGAATCAGCCCAATGTCCTGGCAATGACGGCCGAGCTTTTTTTACTTTATTCTTAAACAATTCCGTTGAGCGCTGCCTGTCGCATTACGATTCTCTAACACTTGTCAAATAACTCGAGCTCGAGGTCGGATATTCCCGGCTTAGCCTACCCGGAGCGACGATAGATTCGTAAGATCGATAATATTAACGGAACGGAGCGATAGCCACCCTCGAAATGAACGTGGTTTCCAAGAAACGAGTTCGTGGTTTTGAAAAAGCTTTAAAGAGCCAGTGACTCGGGCTCCTTGACCCTGAAAGTGGCAACTGTTTACGCGGGGCAGTAATTAATTAATCCTAAAAGGTTTATTGCCCGTGGGAGGGAAGTATCCGTACGAATGTATTCGCGAATGCGGGAACGCATGTAAAAGTCGGTACGGAGAATACGGAGAACGAGTTGGTAGGCGAGTCGTTCGACTTAAGGCAACTTAAGTGGCTCGGGGCAGTTGACCGCCCGTATTATTCATAAAAGCAGCTTTTAGCAGTTTTTAATTATATAATGCAAAGGCTCGACTCAACGTTGCATTGTAAGGGAGGGCTCGGCGGCTTGGAAATATTACAATTACAGGCCTTTCCCGTTTCGTCGAGGAAAAGTCCGAGCTACTCGGGATTACGAAAGTAAACAAGACGAATACAACAACAACGACGACGACGACGACAATAACAACATCAGCAGCAGGAGCAGCAGCAGCAGCAGGAGCAGCGGTGAGAAGGAAATAAAAGAGAAATAAATACGATGGAGGAATATTCGGACGCTTACGAAGCGATCCATCATCGCGCGAAAATACGTCTCGGGGCGTAAGAGCGAGCATCGGCGGACTATTTTTCTACCTCGGCCGGAATTAAAACGCACTCTCTCGGCTTCACCTGCAAATCCACTTGGCCTATCTCGCAACGGCATCGCGTCCTCGTGCTTTTCCTTTCGAGGCGTTCGGTTGAGGAACTAATTGGCCGGTTCCGCGAAAGCCCACAGCTAACAAGCATCGGCAGCGGCAGCGGCAGCGGCAGCGGGATGACAACGTGCGGGAGACCGGGCTCGGGATTTCGGGATGGAGGGGGGGTTGGCCGGGTAGAGGCGACCCAGGAGCAAAAAAGTTGTTTGCTCGAGCACGGGCGCGCGTAAAATTTTGAGCTAGAGCAGTGCTAACGATTAACAGGCCGCGTCGTTGCCGCTACTGCTCCCTGCAAAGATTCTCTCTCTCTCTCTCTCTCTCTCTCTCTCTCTCTCGCTCGCTCCTGCTCTCTTTAAACATGCATAGGTCGGTCGTGCACATACGGGGACGGGCGCGCGCGCGCGCGCGCGCTTGCTAACGTACCCGAAGAGACGAGGCAACTTTCACCTAACAAGGGCTGTGGCCTGGCCACGGGATATGTAAATCTGGTTTCTCTCGGCGGAAGGCTACGCACACCCCGTGTGCCTCCTCACGTGCACATACAGACCCGGGGCAGACACAGACAGGCTCGGCTCGCGTGCGTTCCATTCTCTTCGCAGTCTCTACCCTGCAAGCCTTTCCTTTTTTTTTCATCCTTTTTTTTTTTTTTATTCGTTCCCCTTCTGCGCCCCCTCGGCCCCCACGTCATCCACCCCCCTCCCTCCACCCCTCCGCCCCTACCGCCTCCCTGCCGCCTCCCTGCCCCCTCTCGCCCGCTCTGTCTAACCCGGCTGGCTTGTTTTTTACTCGTCCTGCTACTCGCCCCGGCTCGTCGAGGTCCCGGCGACGGCGGCGGCGGCGACGGCGGCGGCGGCGGCGGCGCCTCTCCTCGTCTTCTTTCTCGCTGCTTGCTCGGCTGGAGGGGTTTTAACCCTTTTCCCGCGCTCGTAACTATCGATTTTTAGCTCGAGACAGATGAGCAAGAGAGAGAGAGAGAGAGAGAGGGAGTGAGTCAGCGGGAGGGAGAGGGGATCCGCCGAGGGAAAGGAGAGCAAGATAGAGAAAGAGAGAGAGAAAGAGAGAGAGAGAGAGAGAGAGAGAGGAGATCGTATATGCTTTCCAGAACCATTTCACTCGACCCCACTTCGACCGACTCTCCGGCCCTCCACTTGGCTTTTTCGAAGACCTTCTCCTTCCCTCGCGCCTCTTTTACCACTTGCTCCCTTTGTTCACCTTCTTTTACAATTTTCCATGTACTCCTACGTCCTAGTCTTTCCCTCATTCTCTCTCTCTCTCTCTCTCTCGCTCTCTCTCCCTCTCCCTCTCCCTCTCTGACAATCTCTCTTTGGACGTCCCGGCCGCCCTTAGCAGCTCTAGCTACTCTGTCGCCCCCTACCTCTTTCACTCACTCACTCTCTCTCTCTCTCTCTCTTTCACTCTCTTTATCTCTCTTCGACGCGGTCGCCCGCGGGCTGTCTTCTCTTTTTGGAAAGAACGCGATGAGTCATCGAGAGTCCTCCAGCCCAGCGTACACGTCTGTGCAAGCACAAACAGTGGAGCGCTCGGGACCGAAAGGGGTGTGGACCCCGTCCTGATATAAAAAGAAAAAGGAGTAAATAAAAAATGCGCCCGCTCACGCTCATCCCGCCCGGAGTCCGAAGAAAAATCTATATTTCAATTATTCCGAGGGCCCGCGTAATGCCACGTACTCCTTCTAGGGAGCCTTGACTTTTCAAGGCTTTCCATTCTTACCCTTTCAACGATGATTGCTAGATACATTTAACTACGCTTTAATTAACCTCCAGGAATTACATGTCCGATCTACTCGAGCGCATCCATTATTTATCCCACTTACTTGACTCTCACCCTCCTCCCTTTCCTTCCCTAGCCCCATACCCAATACTAATTTCGAATAACTAATCTTTAAGACCCACTCGTCTCTCTCTCCCCCCCTCTCTCTCTCTCTCACACTTATTTTCCTCTCTTTTTCAAGCTTTATCTGCATACGTCAGAAATAATACGTTTAAAGGCCAATGCAAGTGGCGTATGTGTCTGGCATCGCTCCAAACAACCGAGTAATAAGAGTTAATTTTTATGCGAACCCGAGAGGAAAGGGAGGAGTAGAGGACTTAACAGTTTTTTAAAAACGTTATTTGTCAAACGTAATGGATCGTGTATTTTCGGCTGGATCATTAATCAGCTTTTCCCTTTATCATCCAAGTGCTTAGGTAATGCTCATCATCTCCAGTGCACGTAAAGCAAGCTTAATTATAAATAAATGATAAATCTGTTCTCACGCATACAAGAAGGAAAGGCACGCAACGTTATTGCCAGCGCAAGAAGTTATTATTGCAATAAGCATTGTTAAGCACTTGGACGTCACACGTCCCTGCCCGAATAGTTACAAAACCAATGCTGATCGCGCTCTTGTATTCCGTGCGCATATGTTTATCGCTCGATCTCGATTTTACAAGTGCCCCGGCGAATAATTGGCCGTAGGCTGACATTATAAATATTTAATGGAGCCCAAACGGCTTTATTACAATTAACAAATTTATTACAAGCTCCGAGTTAAGTAAGATCGAGAAACGTAGGGTTTCATTATCATGGAAGTTATTGTGGGCTGTCGGGGCCGCAACCGATCGTAAATCTAAACCTTCCAGCTGTGGTGTTCCCTTAACCGTCGCGCCCTCATTTAAAACTCTGTCGGCATAGCATTATAAAGTTCCTAATCTATCTTTGTCGGTCATCTTCCGCAATTCATAAAAGATGATTCCTCAAAGCTTGGCTTCGGAGAGCCCCTTAATTTTCAAGAGATAATGCCATAAATGCGATCCTGCAATGACTCGAGTACTCGCTCGCTCTTACTCGCCATATATATACATATATATACATATATATACATATATATACAATATATAAATACATGTACGTACGTAGGAACGTTTGCATCCGGCTGAATGCTTGCAAACAACAAAAAGTGCTTTTTAACAACTCAAAACGAGTATTTGCTTTAATCGAAAGCTACTTGCACCGATATAACCCATTATGACGAAATGTCCTTACACGTATAAATTATTACTTTTTCTTATTTACAATTTGCATCTTTATTAGGATCGATTGGCATAGCTAAGTTTCATTTGAATATCGATAGAAATTAATGTTTAGCTCCTCGTCGAAGTAATTGCACTTTAAAATAATTACGTCGTCGACACAGTTGCGCCGTAAAGTCAGATCGATTTCAGGTGGCGCCTCTGACTCTGTCGCCATTAAAACTTACTCAACCCTTCCTAATTTTATGAATTCATTAAAAGTCGATTGAATTGAAGCTCCTTCGATCGGAGATTATTTACTTAATCTCGCTTCATAGTCATGTAGATCACTATTATTTTATTTAAGTCGTGGTGTCGTCGTGGATCGTATTGAGCTTATGCCAAGTGTTTCCTCGCCGGTTCTCTTACCTCCCTCCCCGCCTCTGTGTTTATGAACTTCATTAGTCTTTGTTCCTTGTGACAATTGACATCGACATCGATTTGTAAAATACAGATGTGGAAAAATCTTATACGATAAGCGAGATTGAAGCTACGAATGTAGGCTCCAATATAATTGAATCTAAATTGATCGCATGCGCTTCGTGTGAACGATCTGAGTGTGTAAGCGTGTGTGTAAGTGTGGGTTAAAGGCGTGGGGCAGGGGTAGATGAGAAAGGGGCTGAAATGCTCGAATATCAAACAATTATCTTTGTCTAGGGCTCGAGAAAAAAAATCGTACGGAATAATTGAGGCGGCGAGCAGTTTAAAGTAAAGTACACTAAATGATCAACTAAACGATCGCGAATGCGTTTGTCCGACGTGAACTACGTCACCGGATTAATATAATTATCATCCGAGTCCTCCGGTAAGTAAAAAAGAGTAAAAAAGAGGCCACACTTGCCGTAAATGCCTAAAACAAAGTTAATCCCGAAGAAAAAAGAATGAGGGGGAAGAAAGAAGCGTAGGTTATACGGGATTTATTTATCAAAGGGAAGAGGGAAGAGGGAAGAGGAAGAGGAACGCGGGGGATGATTTTGAAGTTGGCGGAGCGGGTGGGTCATGGGGGAGGAGGCAGTTGTAGGAGGCGCGCGAAAAGTGAGCCGGAAAAATTGAGGGTTCGCGTGGGCGTGCGTGCGAGACGCGTTCTATGTCGGGCATAGTATTGGGGGGAGGGCGCACGCGAGGAGAAGGAAACCACGCACGCATTTAAGAGTTCGATGAAAGTTTGGTTTGATTGATTGTCGGGGTGGAGTCTGGCGCGGAGCCAGAGTCTAGGGGCAGGCGGTTGTTTTACGCGAGGCTAGAGGCCGCGAGATGCGCAGGAGGCCTCCTCCTCTCCTCCTTCTCCACTTCCGCCTTTTTTCCTTGGGAGGCTGCCGCGAGTCGAGCGCGAGTACACCCGCTGACTCTCCTAAAGGACCTAAGCAGACGTGCAGCGAGAGAAAAAGGTGGTGGCGGTGTCGGCGGTAGGGGGAGATCGGTAGGGGGCTGGGGTGAGAGAGAAGGTTAGGGGGGAGACTCGCCCACACGCCAGGCAGAGACAGCCAGCCAGGGCGAAGGGAGGGGTGGAGGGGTGGAGGGGGGGTCGAGGGACGCGTGCGGCCGAGATACGAGGGGGTGAAAAAAAGCGGTGGCGAATCGAGGAGGGCGCAGGAAGGGAGTGTGTGTGTGGGGGGGGACGCTGCGGGGCCGGTAAAGACCAATCGGAAGCGAGGTCTCTCTTCGGGACGAGTGTATCCTGGTGCGCGGGCCACGCATGGCTCACGTACGAGGCGTGGTTTTAGATCGGCCCGGCTTCTTTTTTATTTGCGACTCGTCGAGGCCCGAGGTTAGCCCGTCGGCGAAGGCAACCCTTGCCTCCTGCATAGCACTCTCTCTCGCGACTGTCTTTCCAATTACGGCCGGTGCCAAAGCACCCGGGTGACGGACGACGATTTTTTACCTTCCTTTCTTTATCGTCTATCCTTTTTTTTTCCTCGTACCGTTCTCAACACGTAACACCTAACACGTAGACCACTCCGCCTCGCCCTCGCTCCCTCCCACACCCCTTCCCCGCCCGCAACGAATAAACTACCTTTACTTCCTGAGCGGAGCCACTCGTCTCTCACACCCTCCCGTCCCACAGGACGCTCCTCCACTCGGCTACACTTCACCCGGCCTCTTCCTTTCACTTTTAATCTCTCGCCCTTCGCTCTCTATTATCCCGCGCCGCTCTATTATTTCCCGTCTCCCTTCCTCCTTTATTATGCCACGCTCAGACCCGGATTTTTCACGCTTACCGTCTCTTGCCTTTTCTGCCTTTCGTCCCTGTTTAAGAAATTCATTTGGTCTTTAATTCGCTTCGGAAATGCCGTCGTACCGACTGACCAACATATTCACCCATTATTCCCACTCCCCGCGCATTCCACTTGCGTAATCTACAATTCACACCATTTAATGGCCGCAATCATACTTAAAAGCTACAACTTTAATACGAAATCATATGAACGCGTCGTCTACGTTTCCCACTTCTCACCCTTGAGCAACGAATATTCACGAATGAGTGTACAGGTTCATTAAATTATTGCCCCTTCTCGCTTCATTAAATCAAAACATTCACTTTCTTAATGTAAAGCTTCGTATAACGTAAAATATAACTTTGACAAACTATTAAGTAACCCACATTAATATTCAAATTCACTTATTTATCCAATATTTATCTTAGCCTCGCTACTCTTTTTATTAAATAACCGATACCCTTTCATATATAATTTTAAGTGAAGGGCATTTATTAAAACCAATTAATTGATGGCTACTTTCGATTCGAAAATAAATATTCGCCATAATGTAGTGTGCATGCGCGATATAACGTACATTACAGCGCGCATTAATAAATATCGAAAAAAGGACAATAATAATTTTTGTAAAATATTGACATTTACAAAATAAAAACTTTTATATAAAGAACGACGATAATTTAATACTCAACAACCTTCGGCATACTTACTTACGAAATCTTTTTCCATTTAATTTTCTCATGGCATACATTCGCCCAGGGGATCAATTTATATTAATATTCATCCTTAGGTTGGACTAGTCGGTATATTGAATTCGCTTGTATTTCGACGTTCGAATATTACAAACATCTGCCTAAGAAAATTTCGGCCTATAAATTTATACCATTCCATTATGTATAAACATACGTAATCGTAGTAATTTTCATTCATATATTATTTATATTTGTTCACGTAATCTTTCTTGTTCGAGAAAATATAAATTTTCTTTCTACTCGCTAGGACGATATGCAATATACTCCTCAATACTGGATTTTTTCATGTTATTAGATATTCCATATTATTAATTATATTCATATTAATGTGAATTAGTAATTCCGATGATTAGAGGATTAGATTCGCAATTAATTTTCCTTCAAGTAAAGCATTATTCGTAAAAAATGAAAATAGTCTAGAAATACTAATTTTTATAAATACGCGTAAGCCATGTAAAATAATTATTGCAAAAACGAGTAAACAATTGGCTGTTTGTTGGTTCTAATAAGTATTCGCAATAAAGTTTGGAGTGCTTTCAAAATACCTTTCGCATCTGCCAATGGAATAAAACGTTAAAAACATCAATGGACGTTATAGGCGTCGTTCTTATTAATTTCCGTTCCACCTTACCGAAAGCCTTATTTTCTCGTATTCACCTTCTCTTTACATCCCAAGCATGCAAAATGTACCCATATCAGAGCTCGGGCTCATCTTTTCTCACGTAACTTTATCTCTGTCACTCCCTATCCTTCTATCCCCCCTCTATCTCTCTCTCTCTCTCTCTCTCCCCCCCTTCTTCATTCTTTTCCGTTCCCGTTCATAAATTCGAACGATGCATCAAGCGAACCTCGCAAAGACCCATCACCATAACCTAACCCTGTCCGCGAATATACCTGTATGCTCATCAAAATTTGTAACGTACGGGTAAGAGAAGGAGAGGATAAGAGAAAAGGAACAAGACAGATAAGTGCATTATATATTGGTATTTCATGTTAAATACAAGTGAAAAATTTCGCAATTTTCATTTTATAAGTTATACAAATATTATTTGCCAAATATAAATAATAAGCGTTTATTTTCATACTCTTACGATAAATATAAATAATTACAAAGCCTTTTGTTGTTATTTACTTTCGGAATAATTTTATTATTATTCATTATCATTTCGCCCGGATCATTTTTTTTTTGTTTTTTTTTTCTTTCTTTCATTTGGAATATTTCATTATTTTAAATTATTAGCAATATTTAAAAAGTCAGAGGTCCGCAAATATTGGCCGATGCAGATTATCGAGACTTTCATCTCCCTCAGTTTTATGTACAATATACAAAAAATATTTTAAATGGATTGGTAGCCATATACTCGTATACTTTGTGTGCGTATTATTTTATTTTTTTTCTTCCTTCTGTTGTTGTTTTTTTGCTTTAAGCTCCGATTTAATAGAAAAAAAAAAATATTGCGCCCGTAGAGTAAGTTGTAGAAAAAAATAGAAATACCATTTGGAGCAGCGACTTGGGGCGGGGTAATCGTTTATTTATTTATCCGTTCGCGGCACAAAAATAGTAATTCCCATGGAAGCAAGGGCATCAGTAATATTGTATAGAAGTGAGGGCATGCGCGCATCGAAATTATAAGTAAGGACGAGGACGTGAAATTCTTTATTATTGTTCAGAGGCTGTTGCGCGCAGGAAGATCGGCGACTGCGGCGGCGGTCCGGGACTAATCTTTACGCATAAATGAAAAAGCTCATTATTGCGAACGGTAGGCGTTTATTTATCATCCGATCGTCAGATAAAATTGGCCTCGCGCGCTTTTCAGCACGGGCTGGATAGGCTGGAATATACGCGGAGAAAAGGGAGATGGGGATGTAACGAACGACTAGTTTTATCCAATTCTCCTTGGCTCTCTATTAAAAGTGGCCTGCATCCTATGGCCGACATTACTTTCCCACACTGGTAAACTTACTCTCGCCGAGTGCTCTAATGACGTACAATTTATTTCGAGAAACACAAGGGAACGGGCATAGGCACGGGAAACGGAGGCAGATGCAAAATACCTCGGACATAAAGAAGCATCAATTGGCGCGGCTGCGTCTGGCAGCCGGCGGTGAAAATTTTGAAGCATCGTAATGCAAAATGCAGTTGGGGCCGTCCGGGTTATGCCGCCCCCTTCTTCTCGTGCCGCTGCTTTCGCCTACCCCCCCCCCGTAAGTCGGGGAGGCCAAAACCACCGGCGACATACGAATTCGCGGAGACGTGGGCGGGGGAGGGAAGCGCGGCTAGACAGGAGTGAGAAAGAGGGAAGGGCGAGAATGACCGGGGGAGGGCGGTGGTGTGGAAGTGGTGCCGGACCCCTTGGACCATGACCGTCGACGAGTCGAGGAAGCGAGAGAGAGAAAACTCATTATGCATTCCTTTCAAGCTGCCGTCATTATTTTACATATTGCAGAATGTCGGTAGTCGTCGTCGTCGTCGTCGTCGTCCCCCCCCCCCCGCCCCTCCCACCCACCCGCTCGGCCCTTTACCTCCTTCCACCCACCGTCCCTCCCGGCCCCTCGATTCCCCCTATCTGGCTGGAGCCCTATCCGCCAGCCGAACGCCACACTCTTTCCGAGATTTAATGCCACCGTGTAACGCTCCCAGTGGCTTTGGCAATTTTTGCGGCTCGATCAAAAAGGAGCGGCCGGGTGGGCAATTTGGCCGAGGAGCACACGTACGGCCGAGGTGGAATATATTCTTATCGCGGTCCTAGTGCGCGTGCTCGCACATAACTTTACGAAATCGACAGAAACGGGAGAGAGAGAGAGAGTGAGAGAGTGTGAGAGTGAGAGAGTGTGAGAGAGAGAGAGAGAGAGGGAGAGGGAGAGAGAGAGGGAGGGAGGGAGAGAGAGAGAGAGAGAGTAGAACGGCACCTCGCTAAACGCTTCTCGTATGCCTCCCTCCTTCTCCACCCTCTCGTCCCCGCCCGCCCCACGCCCTTTCTTTTCTCTTTTACGGCGCGCTTCACTTTTATTATGTCTCCTCTCTCGTTTTTATGCTTTTTAATACGCGCGCGAGCTCGTAAAAAGCGCGCAGCTACTTTAAGCGCTGACCGCGCGATTAAAGAGAGACGCATGCATAATGCGTATGCGCGCGGCCAAGTGCGCAAGGACTCGCGAAAACTTAACTAATGACGCCGCTAAACTGTAACTAGCGACGAGCTTAATATTAACGACTCGACGTTGCGGCTTTTGCCCATGAAAGCCCCACCAACGGAGAGAGAGAGAGGATAGAGAGGGTAGAGAGGGAGAGAGAGAGAGAGAGACGCCTCTACTAGCGCCGGGGCTTTTATTTTTCCTTTCCGGCTTAGACTCCAAAGAAAAGTAACGATCAACGCCATTGCCTTCCTCTACTCTACTTTCCTTGCGCGTGTTCAAGGACTCGTCCGCTGCTCCGCCTTTACATCTATTTTCGCCATACATTGCTTTTAAGCAACCCTCTCTATCTCTCCTCCTCCTCCTCCTCCTCCTCCTCCTCCTCCTTCTCCCCCCACCAACCAGAAAACGCTTTCCCTTTCGCCCCTTGCCTACTATATCCTTTTTATTTAATGTCCCGACGAAGCCATCTTAGTATTGACGACACGTTATCATCGAATTACCAAGTATTATTCCTTCCTAGATCACCCCCGACTAACTCACTTCATTAATCAAAAGAGCTTTCATTAATTTAATTGTCCGAATATTACTCTCTAACAAATTTAAAGTCAAGATTCATGTTAATCCATTACACTCTACGGCTTAGCAAGTTTAAATAGTTGATACTTTAGAGCTCTCGCTAGATGATCCCACTCTCCTCCCTCGCTCGCTCTCGATATATATATATTTTAATTGAAAGCAAGACTTTCAATTCCATTCAATACGAATAATCTTCTAAGAAAAATAAATAATAGCCTTTGAAAAATTGATTGGACTAATTTACTCAATAGATAATCACTAGTTATGTACCTTTAAATTATTCAAAGTTCCCATAAGCATGAATAATAGTATTATACAATTTATGAAGACTAAGGAACGATTTGTCGATTATCGTAAGATATAATTTCAGAATTTTAATACATGAAAGTCCTCTCTCTCTCTCTCTCTCTCTCTCTCTTTCTCTATCTTGAAGCAAAATTTTTCCAACAGACTCGAGAGCATTCTTAAAACTTTATTGACCTTGGCGATTTTATTAATAATAAAAGTACTTTAGAAGAAATGCCTCGAGTAATCTCGATTTCGCGAATTCAGGGAAGCAGCGAACGGGCAGCGAATCGAATTTTTCCGTATACGTATCGAGGGTCCGGAAAATACATTTCTCCCGGAAGCACGTCGTCATGGCTCCTCGACAGATTCTTTCTACCGATAAGGTCTAAAACGACCTGCACTGCCTCTGCCGCCGGCGCTGGTGCGCGGATCGAACAGAAAGAAATCAAGAGAACGAGTAATATGAGGAACAGGAGAGAGAGGGAGAGGAGAGGGAGAGAGAGAGAGAGAGAGAGAGAGAGCGAGTACGGCAGGAGGAGATTCTAAAAGTTGCAGGAAGCAAGCGCCGCCGGAGGAGGTGGAGGTGAGTAGCGAAGAGTACGACACGGTAGGTCGTCGGGTTTGATACGATATTGGAAAATGGCGTCGATGTGTGCAGAGGGTTGGTTCTCCTGCCGCCACCGCCTCGTAGGTAGATGGGTAACGCGCTTGCGAGGGTGAGTGAGAGTGAAAGAGGAGGCGCAAAGAGGGAAGGATGGGATGGAATACAGGTAGAAACGGATGACTTGGTACGACTCGGGGGCTCGGGAGCTCGTCGTCGTCGTCGTCGTCGTCGTCGTCGTCGTCGCTACCACCACCGTTGCTGCTGCTGCTGCCGTCATAGTCGTAGTCGTAGTCGTAGTCGTAGTCGTAGTCGTAATCGTAATCGTAATCGTCGCCGTAGTAGTAGTGGTCGTCGTCGTAGTAGTAGTAGTAGTAGTAGTAGTAGTAGTAGTAGTCGTCGTCGTCGACGTCCTAGTAGTCGTTGTCGTCGTAGTAGTAGTCGTCATGCCCCGGGAATAGGTGGGTAGTGGGGAAAAATAAAATAAATTGCTCAACATATCCAATAAGCTGGCAGAGTCGTTGCCCCGGCAACGCTGACTCCGCTCAGCTCCACTACCTCACTACCTCTTCCTCCATCTATCCTCTCTTTCTTTCCCGACGCGTTTTTCTCTACTTTTTCACCCTATCCCTTTGCGCTTTTCTTCCTCCACCTCTTTCCGCGCTTACTGATTCTTCTCCTTTGTTCTCTTATGCCTCTGCACTTGAGACAGTCTTTTCCTCGACCCCTCTAATTTCTTATTCCTTATACGCGCGACGCTACCCGCGACAATAGCCAACGGGATATTGCTATTTCTTACATCATCCCACTTTCATCTATCTGACGGCTTTTGTGTCACGTAGAAAGTACTTGCTCTCCGTGAGATTTAACGAAACTGATACGTCCTCTCCCCGCCAACGCTCGCCCACCCTCCCCTCCCCCGCTCTTCCCTCGCCCATTCCATCTTTCCTTTTTCAATTTTCATTTTTCATTCAAGCCTTAGGACTAATTAGGGAGACTCCTCCTCCTCCTCCACCTTCCTCCTCCACCTCCTCCACCAACTCCTCCTCCACCTCCTCCACCAACTCCTCCTTCACCTCCTCTTCCGACTCGTTCTGCTTCTCGGTCACACTAATCACATTATTAAAATAGACAGATGCCTTGTCATGCCTTATCCGTTCGGCTCCTATTATTATCTATCAATATTCCCGGAAAGCTTCCCTAATTTAAGCAATTATTTAAAAGTCCCTCACCGCGGCAGGAATCGCTGATACGATATTCCCCTCAAAGCCTTACCCTCCCATCCTCGTTAAAGCCGTAGTTTTTCCCTCCTAATGCCGAAACCCGCTCCCGCTCTACACACGCACTTCTAAACCTCCCTCGTGGCACCCTCGTGCCACTCAGTCCCTCATTCCTTATAAAAATTCGCCCGAGAAATACCGCGGCAACGAGGAAATCGTAACAGAGTACCAAACCACATCCTGTGCCTCGCCACCTCCCTCGACTTATGTCCTTCCGCGCTAAGTCGCACAAGTTTATTTAACAAAATACATTTTACAAGTCGGGGATAACCGATTCCCCAATATTTTTCCTTAACTGCGAAGCCGAATGAAAAAAGCGCCCGGCACGCGCTTTTTTTTTTTTTTTCTTCCCTTTGGAGCATTTAAAAAACCATCATTGAGTCGAGGAGCCGTTCGGTAAGGGCCACGAGGAGGCGAGGAGGCGAGGAGGCGAGGAGGCGAGGAGGCGAGGAGGACGAGGGGGGGAGGGTGCACGCGCCCCTAACAACGAAATAATCTGACATATTTTAAAACTTCCCTCCTCGTCCTTTCGTTTAGCTTTGCGCAACCTACTTGACTGACTAAGCCGGGGAGGAAAAAGTTGTAATAAGAAAAGGGAACGGCCCGGACGGGCCGTAAAGCCGGAAAATTCTAAATGACTACGTGTACGTGTTTCTCTTACTAGAGATCGGCACAATGCATTTTATACCGCTTCTTTTTAATATCAAACTCACAAAGTTATTGGAATCGCTATTGATTTCTCCTCATCTAACTTTACTTTTATTATTGATTTATGCCCTCTCTTTCTATTTTTCATTCTCTCGCTCTCTGCGTTTCCTTTTCCTTTCCTTCCTTTTTCATCCTTCCATATTCATTTTTTTTTTTTTTTTTTTTTTATTTTTAACGAAATTCAATTAAGGAATAAAATTTTTAGCCGACCTGTACAGTTTGTTGAACAAAAAATCTAATGCTTCCAGATTCCGCAATTATTTAAATTTTAACCAGAATATACATTTCATTAGGTATTCAAATAACCTTACGTCGGGGATTAGCGGAAAATGAAATATTTAAGGCTTCATTTATTTCCTTTCAATATCCAATATTTGCTTTTAGATTAATTTTAAGTCAATTTCACTTAAATATACAAAGAAAACAACGATAATAATGATTTGTAATGATTTATTTTGAAATAATTTTAAATTGCGAATGAATAAAGCCCTTAGATGTTTATAAGAGCTTTTATTATTAATTAAAACGGTCTACTTCAAGAATCGTTACGTGGGATGCGTACGACGCGAGTTACCCAATCAAATTACCCCACTCCATTTCATCCAAAGATTCAAATAAAGAATTATTCCTTTAAATAATTTTTCAGCAAAGTTGATAGAGAAATGATTACCAAAGCTCTTATTTTTTTATGAAATCATTTGCACGAGCAGTATAAAGTCATTTTTTAATATAAAATAGCGTTACGTCGCGCGTGCGACAGATACGTACAAAGAATAAAAGGTACAAAATGTAAATACGCGTATTTATTTATCCCTTAAAGTGTTCGTAAAAAGTAAAGACTCCGGTAACGAGGCGAATGCCTTGAGACTATACATGTATATACGGGTGAGAATAGGAGGTAGTGAGTCAGACTCGGAAAAGTGGTTAGCCCGAGCCCTCCGCTCCCGTGAATTCATTAACCTCAGGGCCAGGCTCTGCCCACTTTCGTCCTTGCGTTTGTCAACTAACAAAAGAACGGAGTGTAAGAGTCGTAGGAAAAGATGTGCTAATGAAGACTATTTACGCTCTAATGACCAGGAGACGAGAACGGTAATGGCCGATGAAGAAGCTTTGGCTCGCGATTATAGAAGCTTTCAGCTCACTCGCCGCTGGGCATAACCCTTTATAATCCACTGGGAGTCTTCATATAGACTTTTCGCATTTCCCCCCCCCTCCTTTTTTTCGTTATTTTAAACTCCCCTGGAAGCGTCTCAAGAGGAACGTTGGCAATAATCGAATACTAAATATCAATGCGATTTAATGATGTTGATGAAAAATGATGGAAAATTACGTACATTGTTCAATCATGTTCTAGAAATTGTACTGTTATATCGCGTCAAAAGCATCTTCCTTATTTGTTAAAGAGGCTATGGCAATGCGTATTAAGCATTTATTATTAAAGTAATATTTACGATATCATGAGCCATTATGAAACAAATCAATGGGTTATTATGATTTCATCGAGTTACTTGTACAAAAACTAATTGAGTTACGTTTTACCGGAGATAAAATTACCTTAGATTCGCAATCTAATTGTCCCAAACGATGTTTTCATAGCAAAGATTATTAAGTTATATTATTCTACAACGATACGTTTAATATATAATTTCCATTCCTTCGTTAGCTCAGCCATGCTAACATGCACACACATGTATGACAATATCTGTTAATAATCGTCTATACATCTTGTATTTTTACTGTTTTCAAATAATAACGATCATAATAATAACGATAATAATTACGAATCGCTTAAGCAGGTTTAGGACTCTATAATGTTACTTTAATTTCATTCTACTTATGTATAAGAATAAAGAATAAAGAATACGATATCCGTATTGATGTATACAGTGTTATTTTATTGCAGCGACGATTATTAAAAATAAACTGCATAGGTTTGGGACTTGAGAACAATAGGAAGTAGGCGTCTGTGTAAAGGGAAAACAATGTATGACGAAATAATAATGAGCAAAAGCTTATCTAGCAAAGAGAAGTAATATTTCGAATACGCAAGAAATCTTTCATTGTTCGTCTAATGCTTGCGGAACATTGACAAAAGTTTAAATCAACTTGAGAGTAAGGTTATTTGAAAAACAAATTGCTCGAAGCTTGCAAGAAGCGTTGAATTACATCTCAATCGGATCGGATCAGGGAGAGCCTGAGGGAATGTCGGCCGTAAGGGGCGAGGGGTAAGGGGCAAGGGGGGAAGGGGAAGGGGAGGAGGGCGCAGCGTCGGCTAGAGCTGGAGAGCAACGTAGAAAGAATGAGAAAGAGAGATAGAGGGGGCAGGGGGGAGAGGCAGAGAAATTGGAAGAAGAAGAAGAAGAAGAAGAAGAAGAAGAAGAAGAAGAAGAAGAAGGTGAAAGAAGCAGGGATGGAAAGATAAAGTAAAGTAAAGGCAAAATGCGCTCTCGTAGTCTAGCGCGAGCAAGAGAAAAAGTCGAAAAAGGAACAGGAAAAAAAAAAAAAAAAAAAAAAAATGAAAGAGGAGCGGAACGGAGCGCACACGACGGCAACGACGTCGGCGGCGATATTGCCGCGGATATAAAAGCCCGGGTCTCTCTCCATAACGTCTCACTCGAGGCAAAGGAAGAGGCGACCCAAGTAATAAGATCGGCCTAAGCTACGCGAATCCTTTTATTAATCTGCATGCGTCGGGATTGGATATGAAGCTCCTTACCTTCCTCCTCCGTCTCAGCCGCCCTTTCTCCCCTCGCCCCGTACTCGTCTCACAAACTCGACGCCGATATTCACGAAGCGCTTTGCACGCGAGGTCGACACGAATATAGATACACATTTACCGAGTATATTCCCAAAGATTCGACAAGCATTCCCCAATCTCGAGCGACCTTCTTTTTTTTTTACCTCCCGCCCTTTTACGCGACGCCTTTAACCCTTCGGCTCTCTGACTTCTCTCGCCCCCCCGCCCCGCCCCCCGAACCGTCAATGCCCCTCGCATTTCAAGTACGAACCCGAGGATTGAAGTCGCTAGGCTTTCCTAGCTTTCCTCTCATCTAAATCACAGGGATCGCTTTCAATTCCGAGCTGCGCTTCTCCGCGCAGACGCCGCTTCTTTTCTTTTAACGAAAGACTTCACTGAATTACTTGGGGAAAAAGGCAAATAATGACGTTATCGGCCTCGGCAGCGCGACTAGCCGGATTAATGGCCGTGTACGTGGAATCGGGGACAAGGGAATCATATTGATAATATTACATTATTGCAAAAGCAATAATTCCGGATTATTCACGTAATAAGAAAAATAATTGACAATCAGATCCTAGGAGATTGAAATGCCGCTTTATCACGGGACTTTGCATTGCCTCATTTACATTAATAACTCGAACGCATCGTCTGGCCGGGATAATATACCGCTATCGCAAATACTGCACATGTGCATTAATATATTGTGAAATTGTTAAAGTCGTTGATTCGGTAGAGGATTTATTACATTGGCGGCGACTTCTGCGAAGGAGATTAGAATTCCGATGAAATTATTAATTTCAAAATGAGACCTTCCTTTTACTCTACGGAATTTTATAGATTTAAAATGTTTCTCCCCTAAACAGAGTGACAACTTCTTTTTTTTTTTTTTTTTTTTTTTTTCATGACATTGGCACTTATAAGAAGCGCTTCATCTATTTCGGCTTAAGCGTTTAAAATTATGATTACTCTAAGAGGCTTTTCTACTCTATTTCTAAAAAAAAAAGAAAATTCAAAAGCCGTTTCGCTCCTCCCCCCCCCCTCCCGCCCTCCAACAAGAATACAATATTTTTAAATGAAAACTTCTTGCAAATAGTATGTACGATTGTTTCGTTTTTATATTTTTTGATTTTCTGCGCCACGCGCTGTGCTATTCCTTAAATAATTTGGAACTAAACTTTTTTAATAATAATATTGTATCCTATAAAAATTGAAGGAAGGAAAAAATTGCTTTTACGTAAAGATGGAAGCTTTAATAGCTTGCGGTGAAATAGCTGGATTATCCGATACCAATAAGGTATGGAGTATGGAATTACTTAGTTAAGGTACTTATAATCTAGGAGTTGGGACAAATAGTAGGCATTGGCTTACTGCATGGGGTTTTCTTCTTTTTCCTTACATCTACCGGCAGTACAAGTCGGAGAGGTCGTTCGATTGCGAGAACATGTAAACGCGAACAAGAAATGAAGACAAAGAAATAATGAAGTTTCGTAAGGCGTGCAAAGTCGAATGGGAAGCTGTGTACCGAGATAATGTCGGGAAATCGTGACAGACCCGAGTTTCGCGACGATTCTGCTGAATCGATTAAAGATCGCTCTATAAAAGAGTAACTCGATCTGAAAATACTCAACTCCGCAATTAGTCGGTCACGTAAATGTTTTCCTGCTACAACCACTTAAACGACTAGCCTCTGTCTCTCTATGTACGCGCGCCCGCGCGTGCGAATGAGCGAGAGAGAGAGAGATAAGGTAGAGGCAAGAACGGGAAAGAAACCAAACTCCTTCCTCTCGATGGTTTTCCTTAAATAGCCGGACGTTCCGTATCGATATATCCCTGTAGATCGAATCAATCGAGTCCCTGTGCGAGAATCGATTTACCATGGCTTTGCATTTATAGACTCGAAGGAATATCGTTTCACGGAAAGGTCTTCATTTTTTTCTTTCAAACAAAACCAAGCCCATTGGGAATAAAAATTAGATGATTAAAAGCCGTCTATTAAAGAAATGTTTTCATGATAAAACCGATCGATGGGCCTCGGACGACAATTGGAACTGAAAATAAAAAAAACATAACGAAAGCAGCGTCGATAAACTTTCCAGGGATCGAGACGGAATTGTTAAATGGCAATTGCAAGAGATAAAAACTGTTTAAACGGTAGAAAGACAGGCTGCCGCTCTGAAACTCATGAGAAAATACAGAGGAGCTTAAAAGCTGGAAAGAAAGGGATGTAGCGAGTGGCGGCGAAGGGTGTGTTGGGTGTTGGGTGTTGGGTGGGGGGGGGGGTAGGTACAAGGGTATGGAACGTATTCCATCAAGTTTAGCGTCGATCTCGAGCGCTCGAGTGCAGGTATACAAACGCGAATAATGCCGTAAAGAAAAGGGCAGGGCTTTTGGCCCTTGGAGGTCAATGGCGCCAGGCAGAGTCTCTAAATGCATAATGCAATCGCGAGGGGTTGCGCGGAGCGAAAAACCCGCTACGTCGAGGAGATTTCCCTGCGGCCTTCTTCGTAGGTACTCCGATGTCGTCGGGTTCCCTTCTTAAAGGGCCGCGCGGAAAGAAGCGGAAACGCCGTGCCACGAGCCGCAACCTACTCTCGGGATCAGAATAGATTCGCCGTAGATCCAGCGGCATACGCCGGAGCTGCATAACAATGCCAGGGAGCCGGGCCGATCTTGCCCTCATACATATAAGAATCTATGCAAACTCAAATGCGATCCGGTAAGATTGGCACGGGAGTAGGGTACGGCGGGGCTCGGGGCTCGGGGCTCGGGGCTGGGAGGGGAGGGGGTCGAAACTCCTTCAAGCCTAGATAATATTTTCATATGAATACAAATGGCCTCCCGTCCCTTCGCATTTATCTCTCCTCCGCTTTATCTTTCCTCTCTTCTCCAGATGCCGCTGCCGCCGCCGCACCCCTCTCCCCCCCAACATCCCACCCCTTCGCCCATATTATTTTTATCTCGCGTACACTTTCTTCCACCTGTGTGAGACGGAGAGAGATGAACGCGGACGAGGGAGAGGGACGGAATGAGTTGGCTCTTGGCATCTTTTCCATAAATTTATGTAGAAAATTACGCTTCGTGAGTTTCATTCTGAAATGCCTTCATCCAACACGTAGATACGCGGGAGAAAAACCAATTTTCAGTTATTCACGCAAAATAGCTTCTCCTCGCCAGCCCACCAATAACCCCCATCGCCTACCTACACCCCACCCCCCCTCACCCTGCCCGTAAAGTCTAGTAAGCTATTTTTATATTTGAACACTTTTAATTCATCGCCGCTAGATTAATCTCGCACGTACAATGCAAAAACTCTTTCCGGCATTACGACAAGCTTCCGAATAGCTGTGTGAATTTGCTTTGTATTAATGATAAATCATTCCTAGCCTCATTCAAATATTAATTCCACGATACGTTTCAGCCGAAATATCATAAATAACGCCTTTGAGATCCATACTTTGCTACGAAATTACCTTTTTTTATATTTAGCAACATTTTATTCAATTCCCGGAGCAATAGATAAGCCCTTTAGCGATTCGTAATATCGTATAATGCGTCATGAGATGTTACAGTACCGGCTTCGAGTACATGCGCTTGAAAATTTATAATCCCAATTCATTTCATCGTGCGCACGGCTCTTTCATTAAAACTCAATGGGCATCGCTGTGCAATCTTACAATTACGATCGGCCAGTCATGTAACGCGCAGCCGCGATCAAAGAACATATTGTTTTGCGTAATTACTAAATGTGCGATCCTCCTGTTTTGTATAATCGAAATGCTTAAAGAGGCATAGGAAAGAAAAATGCAAAGGCCAGTCGGTCGCGAATTCAATGAACTCGTAGAATACGAAGGACAAATACGTGATTCGACGAATGAAGAGGAAGCGTGGGATTCGAAATCCCAAACAGATGTCAATTGCAAGTAATAATAATAATAATAATAATAATAATAATAGCAAAGAAAAAAAAATAAGAGTCGTAGCGCGTATCTGCGGTATCATAAAGATGGATATTTTTTTAACTCTATAAAGTTATCTGGCATAAGTCGTCAATTGTTTTTAGCGTGCTCCGATAGCACAAATCACGTATCGCGTAAGCGCAGTAAATACAGTTGTTGCGCAGGTACAAATCATTGAACTTTTTGTTATTCCAGGTTAATAACCATATGTGCGGAGGCCCGTGTTCTCGGACGCGAAGGAAATAAATACAAAAGTTTTGGTAGATCGATGGCAAGGTATCATTACCCGGGCAGGAGGCTAATTTCGAAAAAGGAACTTTAGACATTGCATATCAAGGAGGATTCGACGTTATTTATTATGTGCCAGCAGTTATTTAGTCGGGCATAAATTGATCTCAAAAGATATTAATTTGCCTAACGCACACTCTCGGATTCCTGGCCAGTGATTCTCCGCAGCAGAAGCAATGGGGGCGGCGGCGGTGGTGGCCGCGGTGGTGGCTGCGGCGGTGGCGGAGGCGGTGACGGCGGCGGCGGAAGCGAAGGCGGAGGCGGAGGCGGAGGCGGAGGCGAAGGCGGAGGCGGAGGCAGAGCAGTGCCGCGAGGTTTATCCGCAACAGCGCTTTCGGAATGGGGAAAGGGCAAAATTGGATATCAATTATCTTCTTCTCCCTGCGTGCCACCCTACCCCCTGGCCACTAACAACGATCCGGCCGATGGATGATTATAACGGGTTCGCGTAAGATGGGTTTCGGGTAAGTAAACAACCGTTACGAACATCGATAATTGAGTGCGGGTAAGCTTCGATGCCCCGAGCTGCTCCTCCCTTCCTCCCTTATTCCTCTTTTATTTTACTCCCTCCCTCACTCCCTCCCTCTCTCCCTCTATGCTTATTTCTCCGTGGACACGGTGTTTTTCCTCTCCGCCTCCCTCCGTCCCTTTATTGATAAGCCCTTCTGTAATTACCTCCATGTACAATAATTCTTCCAGCTTCATTCAAGCTTCACGTATCGAGCTTAAAATAATACATTGTCCTTGTGAATATATAATCATCCCTTTTGTCCGACTAATTTAACAAGTTGCACCATTATAATTTTTTTCTCCTCGTACTAACGAATTGTTTAATCGACAGGACTTTTGAATTAAGATTTTTAAGGATTCATTACGAAGCATTTGGTACACTTCGTCTTCCATACTAAATTGTTGCACGGGCTTCGTATCGGATGCTGATAAACTAAGTTTATTAATAGACTTTACAATGTTTGCGAAACGTTAAATACTTTTATCGGATAGTTTAATGACTTGCATTAGAAAGGCTTTTCATAAACCCATATTTGTCAATAAAATTTATCGCAGACTCCCAATGAAGGTACTTTTTATTTCCAACAGACACCTTTTAGCAAATATTTTAGACTATGTTGAAGTTAATTTACGTTAAAATCCAACATATTCACAAACCGTAATGAGACAATTAATCGATAATGACGAAATAGCAAGAGAATCGATAGAAGAATTTTCGAAAATCAAAGTAAACAATCTTAGTGCAATAATCGTCTCGGCGTTATCATATAAAGTATCTGAACAAGATACGAAATTGCTTGACATTAATTTAAACTCTATATTAATTACGTGAAATATTTGTATAGTTTAGTCGTCACGCCTTTGTTTATAGATAACCATAATGGGACTCCCTTTTCGTATAATAGCTTTATCGATTCTTTTAACTACGCTCCTGCCATTACTCATAATTCTTATAATAAATTTAAATTATTAGGCTTTCTCGCAGCAAGGATGTAAAATAAATAAAACACTATATAGATTTAGTAAATAATACTGTCCATGGAATTGGCTTTCCCAAGATAATTGGAATATTTGAATATCGGGCTGAATTTGTAATTCCATCCCGGGGAAACTTTATAATTGCATTATACATTTTTGATTGGACGAAATAATTAAATAAGTTTTAATGTGTTGGTGAAAGGCCTAAATTAACGTTCGGATTGTTGTGAAAGGACAAAGAGAGAGAGAGAGAGAGAGAAATGGAGAAAAAAAGTAGGGGGGAAAAAAAAGAAAACTGGCCTTGCGAATCGAGAGCGCGATTAGACAATGACTAAATAATTTCTGTCAATTAAAAATAGACCTAGTGCACGGAGACCCTTTTTTAAAGCCTAGAAAATCACGGCAGCGTGTAGTATAGGTGCGCGTGCGCGTGGAGGTGGGTGTACACGAATCGTAGAGGATATGATGCATGGTCAGAGAGGCATTGAAAGGACTATAATCAGCGTTTGTGTACGAGACAGGACTGGAGTGAGAGGGACCTACGGCAATATCAGCCGTGTCGGCTATCGGCAAATGTGCACATAATGAGCCGACGGCGCGGCTACGGAGCCATTAATTTCAGCCTTGTGAAAATACTCGGAAAAGCTCGGGCCCGCGATAAATAAGGCCGGGGAGCGGGTGAAAAATTTTACGGTGAAAAACGATTCCTCAAAAGCCGTTGATAACGTCCGATTAAGCGCATCGACAGATACCGAGAGCGCAAAAATCCAAGGCCCCGATGCAATAAATGGCAATGATTAACCATCGAGCATGATTATGGTACTGGTTTGCACGCATGTGGTCCCGTATAGATAAGATAAATAAAGCCGGGGAGGGGGGGGGAGCGATCGTCATTTGAGCACGTAATGACAGGTATGTATTTAACTATAGCTCCCGAGCCTTTCTATCATTCATAAGATTCCTTTAAATTCGTGTTTAGAATTCGTAATCGCTCTCTCACTTTGTCCCCGAGCTGGCAAATACTTGTCCGGCTGGCCTATCCGTCCAAGGACATGCACCCCAAACTAAAGAGAGCGCGGTACGGTGGGGCCGTGGTAGGGTAGGAGCCGTGGTGGTAGGGTTGGGGAGGGGGGTGTACGGGGGTACGTGAAGCATCAAAAAGAATTGATATTCTATTGTCCGAGGGATCGGGGAATACTGTCCTCGGCACGTAAATATTAAAAAACGTCGAGGAATATCCGGGGAATTTAAAAGTAAGACCGCAAAAGGTAGAGGCGAGTCGGCAATTAAATTTTCAATTAAACGGCCCGGCCCCTCTATAGCCGAACCAAGGTGCCAATTACTTACAATATCGCACCGGCGAGCTTTTTCATATTAATATAAGAGAGCCTTGTAGGGGTGGGATGGGGTGGGACGGAGAGTTATGCATCGAGTCGGAAGTCACGTATAGAGCGGGGGAGGCCAATATTCCTCGAAGCAAAGGGAATCGGTAAGAAAGAGAGCGAAGGAGAGCGAGGTCTTGGGAAGGAAGGGCTTGATCCTTTCGTCGCGAGCGTCTCTCCTAGCCGGGCTCAGTCAAGCCGGCCGTTATCATTAGCCGGTGGGTGTACTCTCGCTCGGGATCATGCCGTGCGTGTACTCTCGCCGGTATACACGCCAGCCGCACTGCGCGGGTGAATAATGCATGCGCGTTCAACAAGAGAGGAACATTGTGCGAGGGAGGGGCAGCCGGCCGAAAGGGCGGGAGGGGGGGGGGGCTAGGGGGGGGGGGGGGGGGGGCGAGAGGGGGCGAGAGGGCGAGAGGGAAAGCGGGGGAGGGGCGCTACAGCGTGACGGCAGTCTCGAAAGGCGTGGCACGTACACAAATTATACCCGACGTCATACCACTCTTCTTTCCTCGAAAAGAATGAATTAGTGCCCTCTCTCCTCTCATTACCTTTACCAGAGCCCCACTCCACCCCCTTCTCACGCTCTATCAACGTGCCTTCTCTCTTCTGTTATTAAGGAAGTGAGGTTGTAGGGTACCGAGGCGTTGCGCTGGAATTCATTGGGAGGCGGCTTACTTCGATTTAAAATGCTCGCACGCATTTATTTGCTCTCCCCCCCTCGCCCCTTCCCTCCCCTTCCCCCACCCACTCACCCCAATAATCCATTCTTTAGCTTTCGTCATTCTAATAATAATGACATTACGATATTACGGGCGCTCGGGCTTGCGTAATCACCGAGAGATTTGTCACTGAACGGCTTCGTAGCGGCGCCGCTACCGCCACAAAGCCGTCCAACAAATATTATTACAACAATAGAACAACGTTGCCCCGCTTCTTTACAGGGCCTTATGTAAAATACATTTTATTGAGTTGTTTATAACTAAGCTGAGTCTAAGCAATGAATCAGCAGCCGTTAATTTCACAATTCTTTTTTAATGCGGCGTGTCCTTGCATTCAACGTCTACGAAACCGCGAATATTTACGCCCGCAATAAAGCTACTATAAGCTTTCAAAATAGCCTGCATTTGTCTTGAGAAACTTTGAATTTACCTTTACAACGTCACATGCGCATTAAGATCCCAGCCGAGATACCGGTACGCGCATTTTCATACGCGAATTCATTTAATTTCTCCCCCATACCGTTACAAGCTATTGTATATATACTATCTATCGGCTCAAGCTCTACATCAATAAATAATTAATACGTAAGAATAATATCAATAGTAATAATAAGAATAATAGAATAAGAATAATAGTAGTAGTAGTAGTAATAATTTCGTCGTTTGTTGATGGGAAATTTTTTATCCGCTGGTCGCAGTCGCGTGAAGCAGTGAAGCCTTCAATATTTCGAGCCGCTAATCCGAGATAATCAGTTGAAAGTACGAAACAATGAAATCGAACGAATCTCCCTCCCTGTCCACCCTCCTCGTTACTTATCCCCCGCCACTCCCGAGTCCTTATAAATGAAGTAGTGAGAAGAGCGGCGGGAGAGCGGCGGGAGAGCAGGCGAATAAAGTAGGGAATCGACTGGCAATAGCCTTCGCAGCTCGGAGGCATTTACTTACTAGGATAAGGCATTTCATTGTTAAGAACGTCGAGGAGGTAGAGGATGAGAATGAGGAGAAGGGGGGAGGGGGAAAAAACACGAGTAAACTAGCATCCAACGTTCTTTAATGGAAAAACAAACATGGCTTTGTTTGGGAAATCAGCGCTTTTAAAGATACGACGGAGATAGAGGCTACTGTTGGCGACGTCGAGCTGATATCTCCCTCCTCGGTCGCCGGGCTCTGCCACCCTCCCCTCCGCCCCCTGCCCTGCCCTGCCCGGTCAGCCCCGTCGGTACGGAGCCGGAGTGCGGAGTCGGCCGGGCAGGAAGAAAGCGAAGCGCGAGTCCGCATCAACGGACCTGTTGATTTAGTAGAAACTATTTGCAGAGCCATTAGCGCCAAGCCACGGCTAGTCCTTCATTGTCGGCTAGCTGCCGTGTAATTTACACTTTCGAGGCGCAAGAAAGACTACCAGCAGCTACTGAAATTAAGAACGCGACGCCTAAGACAAGACCGCGATAAAAAACAACAACAACGACGACAACGACAACGACAACGATAACGACAACGACAACGACAACGACAACAACGACAAAAACAACAAAAATTTGCTTCAGACCCGCGAGCTATCTCGCGCCTCGATATATCGCACGGTTAATGAGACGTCCCGTCCCCGTCTCCGTCCCCCCACCACCACCACGACCCCGCTGACGGGAGACATTAGTCTTCAGGCCAAAGTCAAATAGCCCCCCCCTCCCCCGTCGTCGCGACACCTCACGACTTTCGACGCATTAGCGCAACTAGCGTACAAGAGTTAAACGTCCACTATTATAATTATATATTCTTTTACGCGACTCTTGGCGCGACTCTTCTCACCACGAGTACATACTTTGTCCTTATACTTTATATACGTTATACTCTCCTCTTTTATGGCTTGTCTTCGAATCAGTAGCCCAAACAAGAATTGCCCTCGCACCTCCGCTAATCCATTATTCTATTCATTCCTCTACCCCAGCATCTCTGCATTTACCAGACATCCGATAATCAAATCTTTATTAAACGGCCACTCGATTGATTGCATTTACGACTGCACGTGTGTCGAAGGCTTTTCTTTTCCATAAATGAGCTTCTCTCCACCCCCCAACCCCCACCCCACCACGTTGGACTTTGTAAGACTGAAAAAGTCGCGCGTCGCTTTCCATCCGTAAATTATAAATTACCGACTGCCGATGAACAATTATTCGAACGTTTGAGCAGACTTTGGGAATAATTAAGGGTATTATGGGTATAGGTTTGGCCTGTTAATTAAATGAATTAGGCATTTTCGTTGACTTGTGATAAATAAATGTTATAAATAAATGTGATAAATAATAAATGAAGTATCGGCGTCGTAAGCCGCGTTGAAAGTTTTCTATCTTCGAACCTGACGATCGTGGTACAATAAAACGTCGGCTTAAAAGATTTCGTAACTCGTATCTTGAGAGACTGAGAGAAAGACGGAATTTTTTATAAATGCTGCGAAACTCGTATAAATCTACAGGCATTTGCAGGCCAAATTGAGATGTTAAAAATTAACGGGCTACGTGAACTTCGCGCTCGCTTCGCTAAAATTATTAAAGACGAGCATTACGGGATGAGGGACATTTTTATATTATTGCCCATTACAATGAGAGAGGAGCGAGCGTTAGAAAGCGGTGCAGCATTAAAAGGATAAGCGTTGCTGTAGATGCAGATCCACTGCAGGGGACTGACTTGTAAAAAAAAAAAAAAATAATCTCTAAAGGTGCATTATATTCATTTCTAGTCATTTAATTCATCTTAATAGCCCGTATTAATATAACTTTATAAGCATTCCCTCAAATTCAATCTTTTTCTCAAAGTAAGTTTTCACTTCTCCGAATCTTCGTCTCCTCCTCCTCCTCCACTCCCCCTTCCTTCTTCTTGTTCTCTCTCGAGAGATAGAGCCAATGTAAAGTTTAATTCCGTTCCCGCCAAGTTTTCGGATACAGACTAGTGCATGCCTTTGTGGAGACTCGTTCTATCCATCTCTCTCTCTCTCTCTCTATCTCTCTCTATCTCTCTCTTGCCTCTAGAGCACTGATTTCTCTCTGAATTCGTTTCGCAAAACAGTGGCAGAGCGACAGTCTCGAGCGCCGGCGATTAAACTTTTTTTTTTTCATCCTTCGCAAGCTCCACCTTCCAAATCAAATCTAATTTCCCTCGTCTCTGCTTTAAAATCAGCAGCGTCGATTCGAGGAGTCGTTCGAAGAATGCCGAAACCGGACACTGTCATTAATCCACTTATTAGGTAAATAAGGACAGCCATTGGCGCACCTGTCCCAACGGACAAGGGTTCTTATGTATTATGTATACCCGGACGGAGGCCGATACCCGGAGCTCGCTCGTTTGCCCCAAGCTTGTTTTCCTTGACGGCCCAGCCCGGCTTCGCCCTTAGACTCCTCGTGAGCCGCCCGAGGGAGAGGATAGATTTATAGGGAGGCGACGGCGACCCCCGGGCACCAGGAACTCCCTACAGCCGAACCCAAGTCCCGGCAGAAGAATACCGAAACTCGTCGAACGTCTCTTGAAAATCGCAATGCCGGAAATTAGAAAGGGTACGTGCGAAAATCTTGAGCCATTGGGCGTGACTTTTGCTTTCGATGCTTCCTATGCTTCGCCAAAGCTAGACGTGAAAAGTATTCGGCGCCAAGGTCTGACCTCACTTTTTTACGCAAATGTCTTTGAAATTTATACGATTTTTTAAAAGTTTTATACATTCAAGGAAGACCGCCCTCCCGGCATAAACATTTCTTTTATTGTACGCAATTCGATTCCCGTCAGCCTACTAAAGCGTACAACTGGACTCGTGGAAAAACGAGTACAATTCTTTAATATTAATTCTAACTTAATTATTCCAAGGTCTTTTTCATATTTTTCATACTATTCTTCTGCTACCCTCGTTAACGCGAAGAATTAATTATTCATTTAGTGTCAACAGCTTCACGGACGCGCTTTGTAAATTTACCCTTAAGAACGGAATAGTTTATTTTTCTAGCCTTGAGAATATGTGCAAGAGATTGAATTGTAATTAGTATTCGATGTAATGAAATATCATCCAGCAAATGAATATCCGAGTACTGTTGTTTTTCACGAAGCTACGATTCAGCAGATACGTAACATTAATTACTGAAAATTAATAAAATACGTGCTTTTAAAGCATTTAAATTGATTATACGTGATAAGGATTGTTTGCCTCGGTAAAGTTTAGAGTTAACATTTATGTAAATGTGACTGGAATCTATTAACGCTCGCGTAAGCTTATTAGAGCAGAATTCCGATGATATATCTAGAGGATTTATTTATATGATTGCGCAATTCATTTCTAAATATACTGAACTAAATGCTTCTTTATGCAGAATGGGCCTCCTTGCTTATAAAATGAAATTAGAAGCATCGTGATATTGTAGGAGTAATGTATCTTTACACTTCGTGAACCATAACTTTGTAAATCTTTCAACTAAAAAGCTAAACTCCTTGGAATTTTTTTATATAATTTCTAGGCATAATTCGATTCAGCTGCAGTTTTTAATGATTCTTTTTCTTTTTCTTCTTCTTCTTCTTCTTCTTATTCAGTGGCGTTTCAGTACTACATTGTTTTATGATTCGCACCGCTAAAAGCCTGTAAAACCCTTATCGTGGCGAACGAAAGAGGGTGGACTTGTAATTAATCGTAAGCCAGATAAGGCCATTCGAACGTTATTTAATAATTATTAAATAATTGTTTTTTTGCTCGAACGGTATATTCAGTATTATTATTCGAATAATATAAAGACCGAGGTCCGTAAGAATTAGTAACGTATGGCTAATTGTTTATCGAACGTACGGAGGCATCGAAGGCTAAATTAGGGATTACGCCATTATGAATTAAAGATGAGTTTCGAGTACTAAAGGGGGGGAATGAAAAGGTGCTCTCGGTTTTGTCGGTGCAGCAAGAAATATGCTTGGGTCGTCGGTGGCGATCCGAACAACGGCTCTTCTCGATTAGCGGAATAGTGGCGAAGCTGGCGGGGAGGGCGGGGAGTGGCCGATAGCCGATAAAATTTATCGTATCGATAACTGAATCAGTAGCTCGCCTCGGCGCGTCGTCGCAGCCGCTGCACTTGACAGCCTGAAAATGTAGAGGCGATAGGAGAGGGGCGCATATCGATCGACCGGTTGCCAGCCGCGTCGAGATCTTCGCCGGACGAAACCCCAATAACCCTGGCTGCCTCGCATGATCCCTGAGGCCTAAAAGTCCAAAGTCGCGGGATCGCCGGAACGTCTCCATTTCTAATGCTTATTCTAACGGAAACTCTTATTTCTCCGAGACGAGAAGATAATTAACTCATCGGGCTCTGGTCTTCTTTTTTTTTTTATTTTTCGCAAATCATCAAAAATTCTA
Organism: Ceratosolen fusciceps; assembly: GCA_018883505.1. Taxonomy (NCBI): domain Eukaryota; kingdom Metazoa; phylum Arthropoda; class Insecta; order Hymenoptera; family Agaonidae; genus Ceratosolen; species Ceratosolen fusciceps. Next base: position 5,652,786 of record RCIC01000010.1, read on the forward strand.
AAGCCCTTTCTAAGGGCGGACGATGCGTTCGATCCCTGCCCTCCCCTGGAAAGCCCAGCCCTCGCACGAACGCAGCCACGCACATTGCACACGCACCTTATGTATATATATATACAGAGAGAGAGAGAGAGAGAGAGAGAGAGAGAGAGATGGATGCCTCTCGTTCTTGAGACCCCGTTGTGCTCGAGACTCCCTCGACCAGTCACTTCTCTCCTCCTCGATCTCCGGCTCCGCAGATATAAGATAAGGCATGCGGGACCTCTCGTTTCAAGCAAGAAAACGAGAGGATCGCGACGACGAGGAACGTCTTGGTTTTTTAGAGTGCAGCGCTCGAGCTCCTTAAGCCGATGGTAGAGATAGTTCACCGACGCCGACGCCGACGCCGACGCCGCCGTCCTGTAACGTGAACCACCTTGTAATTGGCTCACTGGGCGAAACACTCCGAAAAAATATCTCTCTTTCTTCCCCCCTCCCCTCCCCACCCCTCCCCATCTTCTCATTCCGTCGTCTGCCCCAGACTACCACACTCGTATTTTACTCTTGCTCCTCGAGAGTCCTATAATCGACGGCTATCATTATTGGATTTCTTCCATCCCTTTTACTCCTTCCTCCGTTTCTCTCTCTCTCTCTCTCTCTCTCTCTCTCTCTCTCTCTCTCTCTCTCTCTCTACCAATTTTCAAGTCAACGCTCCAACAAGACAAACATATTAATGCAATCGTCAATATAATGCACCAATGTAAAGACATTATTTATGTCCAACGCTCCGAGACTCATTAACTTAAATATCACCATACGAGCTGCGAATTCGACAACAATCCTTTATTATATATACTTCTGCATCCCTAAAACAATAGTAATAACAATGACTCAAATCCACCTTACTAAAAAAAAATAAGTAATCGTTTACAACAAGAATTTAATATATTAATTATTCATACCATTGTTATTATTATGGTTTTAGTTCTCCTTCCTGAGTGAGAAGAACGAAATAAATTCAGAACTTAAAACTATATATTTTTACTACGAGATTATAATGTGGAATAAACTCAAGCAATTAAACATTCTGCCGTGCAATGGAAAAATAAATACTTAATGGGAAAAAATAAAAATGAATTTATAACATGAATTTTTAATACATTAAATTCTGCTATATTTATGGAAATTTTTATTAGTATTATTGTCAATAATTTCGTAAGCTTAACAAGTGCGCTTTATCTTGATTCTTCTTTCGGATAAATGAGGGCATTAATATTTGGTGAGTTTATAAAATTATAATACGTAGCGAATGCTCCATAATGTTTGAGTGAATCTGCAAATCATTTGAATTTTTTCGGCTCAAAAACCTTACAACCCAAGTGAAAAAAGATAATGAAGAGCCTAAACTGGTTTCAAGTAAAACATGTTTTATGACTTATTCAAAATTCAACGTTAAACCAATCCGGAGTACTTTCCGTCGGTCTCGGACAGATTTCAGCGTCTCGTATCATAATGGAAGATGGAAAGGAAAAATGTCTATCTTAACAATTATCTTAAAAGATCCAGAATACGCAGAGCTCCGTAATTTATCCTACGTGTCAGCTACAGCAAGCGACAGAGGATTATGTTGAATTTCTCCACAATGTTTCACTTGCGTGCATTATTCTAAAAGTCATGAGGAGAGAGAAAAAAAAATAATAAAACTAAATAAAACAGTTCCTACCACCTCCTATCCCTATTTTTCTTCTTTTGGCCCTTTTCCCCTTTACCGTCTCATATTCCTCTCTGAAATTCTCTTCACTTTTTTGCGCTCACTCGCTCTGCCTCCTAACAGGACTCTAGGAAGAAAAATCCCAAATAATCCGCCAGGGTAGATTATCCGCCCCTCGTGCAATCTTACCTTATATATATATATATAAATATGTGCGTATATATATATATATATACCGCTCTGCGTGTTGTGTCCTCATAACTGCACGACAACGTACCGATACAATACCGTTGAGCCTGACGCACGTGATCCGCTTTCTTTCCGAGACGTCAAAAGTACACGGATTGATCCTTTTGAGCCACGTCGACGGCCGTGACTTCAAAGATCAATGAAAAAGGAATAATATCGTAAAGTAATCAGCCCTTTGCACTCTTAATTTTTATTTGGGGACCAAACCGAACACCGCAGATATCAAGAGTAATTTTTAAATTTACATATTATCTGAACTGAAAGGAGAATACTCGCATAAAAATACTGCATAAATTAACGTGGCATGTATTTATAAACATATATATATAACTAATTGTTACGAACAATGAATGACACTGTATTTATATTCTGAATTAGAACGTACCGAGAGCGACACTTTATTCGACTAATTTTATCGCTTAACCAACTTTGAATATAAATTATTACTCAATTCCTAAGTATGTTTGAATTACGTCACGAATTTTCTTATTAAATAAGATATTTTTCTTCATCAACAAAGCAAATAAAACGTCTAAGATTTAAATACTCAAGTACGTATTCTAATTGGCTATGCTTTATAATATTATCAGAGTTCCCAATTATTATTATTATCATCATAACAATAATAATAATAACAATAATAACAACAACGACAACTACTATTATTATTATTATTCGTCACATTTGCCCTTTGCTCTATGTAATTATCCATTAAAATGCATACACAAGATGCTAAGGTATATATTATGTTACCACTAAGAATGCCCAGAATGTGCAGTATCTTTAACGGTGCGGTTTTGTAGTTTTATAATGTAACTTCAGTGGTTAGTGTATACTACCGAGAGCTACTGCCTTAACATTTTCATTTTTTCATTTTATTAATTTTTATTTATGTAAATACGTCCATAAATATTCATAAGATTTTACTTCAAGATTTTTATCTATAAATATTATGTTTTTAACTCCGGGACTACAAAACCATAAGCGTGCATTTTATTAAAAAGTTTATAACATTTTGAAAATAGTATTAAAAGAATTAGACGAAAGACTTCGAAATGTTCCCAAGTTGTGTATTATAATGAAACTGTCGAGTATTTTTATTACGTAAACTTTTTAAGTACATAAAATAACAATTGCTATTCTACAATTTAATGTTGTCATTTTTTTTTTTTTTTTTTTTTTTTTTTAAATAATTATACGACTAATCGTAAAAATGTAAAAGATAAAGAATCTGTATTGACGAGAAAACTAGTGACATTGAAGGTCGTTTAAAAAAGACAAATTATTAGTTATTAACCAAGTACTCAAATTAACAAACTTTAAAAAGTGCAATAAAATATTTGTAGTAAAATGAATATTACAAATAGTAAAATTTCTGTTCTCATAATAGTTTTTATTCTTAACGGACATTATTAAGAAAAATAAGAGTCTAGTTAGTATTACGTAAATCTTTTATGCCGAACCGGAAACAGTACAATTATGAAAAAAAAAAATATATATAAAATGTTTTTCAGCGACAGATTAGAAATGGATGACGAGGACAATTCGAAATTCGAAAGCACGATGCCATTATTTAGAAAACTAGATTAATTTGAATTTGTTGTTTCCGTATTATAAATAACAGGAGTAATAAAATAAATATGAAAATTTAGAAAATATTCCATTTTATACGTGATTATTGTATTGTATTTGATAACAACGTATTCGTAATGTTCCCGTTGCAAGCGTAAGAGTAGAATAAAATGAGGAAAATTGTAATTCCGATGGTCTAATATTCGTATTCGTAAGTAAAGGTAAAGCTTTATATATATAACACTTAAGTAATGGTGGAGCAAAAATATTAACATTAAAATATATTGGTACACGGAGGCAAATTTAATAGTCTTAAAAAAAAAAAAAAATTATGGAAGAGCATTAATTAGCAGGAATGTAATGTTTTATATAAAAAAAAAAAAAAAAAAAAACATCGGTACTTGTATTCGTTCGCTCAAGTTATAAAATTTTCCAAGTCTCGTAATTGTAGAAAACGATAACGTTACATTCTAAAGCACGAATCTCACTACGAATAATTTATTTGTCTTAATAAAAAATACCTTTACATATGACGTAATTCATGCACTTGAGTCTATTTATAATTTAGTTTTAAAACAATAATTTTCATTAATAGTAAATGGATTTTATCTTGCAAATTAGTGAAATTTAATATAACGTAAAATATCCCGAACCGTCGTACTCCTACACATTATTGCCCATTCGATATTTTTATTGGAATCTTAAAGCGAATAATGACAATAAAAAAAAAAAAAAAAACTTTTTTAATAACGCCGCTTTAAAATAATGACGAGAAAAAATGTTTCATAAAAATTATTTAATTAATAATACTTCGAAAGTTGGAAATTTATCAATTTTATTCATTATAAAGTAATTTAATAATAAGATTCTTCCCTCTCGTGAATCCCATTAAAATTATATTAATAGTATAATTACGTTTTAATATATTGATTGAAATTTACTAAATATGAAAATTGAAACATATAGTCGGGAATGCGAAACAATGGATTTTAAATTGAAAATTATAATAAATATCTGTGTACTCCTGAATACGATCCTTTTTCTTATTGCCATTAATATACGATATTTAAAATGAACAATTGCTATATAGAAAGACATGCTTATGGGGGGGGGGGAATAATTGCAGCCACCATTGCAAGTGAAAATGCCCAACGACCTTTCTAGTAATATTTAGTTTAAATTACCATTTCGTACGAGTCCCTTCATTTTATTTATTTGTTTATTTGTGTAGTTTTTTGTAAACCATCGTCGACGAGACACAATCCCCGGTCATTTTGATTGTGATTATTATAGCTCAAAGCGGTCAGAGCCATTACAGTCCTTACCAGCAAATGGACATTTCCATTGTTCCGGAATTCGCCTCGTGAAATGGTAAAGAACAACAATGTCATTTACAATAGTGTAAATAAATCGGGTGATTTCGATGGATTAATAAAATAATCCTCATTGTCACGAGCCTGGTTATATGATTCAATGTTCAATGTTCCATGTGTGTACCAATATTCAATGCATAACACACACACAAAGAAGACGGGAATTCAACAAGTATCGGATATCAGACTTTTTACGTATTTTTCTACGTGGATGGGAAATATTGGAAAATTTGATTGTCTGGTGTATAACAATAGCCGCGGCTCGCGTTCCGGAAAGCTTATAAACATGTCATTGCCGGTTAATCGGTGTAATTGTAACGTGCGTGAGCGTTACCATTTTGTTTGGATTTTTACGCTAATTCGGATATCTTATTTTGTTAGACAATGGGAAAATATAATGATAATGAATGAGGAAATGTATTTTTTTTTGGCTTTGCCGATACAATGAACTCGATCGACTATTTTAAGTGACCGAATCCAGCAAAGTCCGCGTTTTATAAATAAATAAAACGCGAGCAATTTACTTTAGGCGTTGAGTGCACGTGCCGAGTTAATGTAAGAAACAAGTTGGTCAGCCTACTCGTTCGATATAATTACGTAGGAAAAGTCACCCTTTACGCGCAGCATTTTCATTTTATGTACATTCTCATATCGTCGTAGACAACGACGACGGCGGCGGCGGCGGCGGCGGCGACTACTACTATGACGACGACTACTACTATGACGACGACGACGACGACGACGACGACGACGACGACGACTAGTACTATGACTACGTGGGCGACACTCCCTTTATCGATCCCAGTCCCCTTTCCTTCTCCGCCGGTGCCTCGCGACCCCTCCCCTCTTTGTCTGCCGTAGCTCTTTCTCTCCCCACTCCTGCAGAGCTTCACACTTCATCCCTTCTTTCAGCCGCTCTTCTATTGTGGTCGAAAGCTTTCTTTTCCTACCCCACCATCGCTCTCTCGTCGCCCGATCCTTGCCGGTTCACCCTCCGAGCACTCAATATTACCTGCTCACCTATCCCCCAGCCAAATCTCCGTTAATACGCACGCACGCACGCACGCACGCACGCACGCACGCACATGCACGCCGTATGCGTATATATATACACACACGTTCACGTGCATACGCACGTATGCGCGCGTAAGTGTATCGACCCCCCGTCCCCTCCCTCTATCTTAACCTCTTTTTGCATTATTTTTCCACTCTCCCCTTTTTCCATTACACGCGAGCGCGCGCGCGCGCGCTTAAGCGCACGCACACGGGCACACATGCACACGGGAGTTGAGCCGCTATCACAGGAACGGACGCGAGGGCAGGCATTTCGACGGAAAATTGGTGAATTTCTATGATTTCGCACATAACTTGGACATTATAATTGCTCCGATTCCCATTACGTACATACTGATTCCGAAAGATTTCCGAATTATCATTCCATTACTCTCCCACCCTCTCGGTCGACGGTGGTAGGCTCCAGCCACTCTCTTATGGAGTTAGCTCTCTCTCTCTCTCTCTCTTTCTCTCTCCGGCTTCACACAACTCTTTAGGTATAGACGGCGTTTCACAAAGCCGGCTTCGGATTCTTGCACGTGTGCAACATTGCAAAATATTCCTGAATGACTTTGCGCTCCCTGCGAGCGGTCAAAGTCCGTTGTTTCGACTGTGGTTTCATTAGCACTGGGAGGCGAGGCTCGATGGCTCGGGAGCCTCGTAGATGACGATCCTTCGCGTGTCCTCGCATCCTAGAATGGACGGCGTCGAGTCGAGGTATGATATCCGCTCTACCTTAAAACATGGCGACGCCCCACTCGCCCCGGCCAAGATCGCTCGACCGCTCGTGTTGCCCCTCCCTCGCCGCCTGCTACCTCGAGCACCATCCGACTGTCTCTCTCTCTCGCCTTCCCCCCTCGCCACCTCGCCCCTCCTCCTCCTCGTCGTCGTCCTCCTCCTCCTCCTCCTCCTCCACCTCCTCCTCCTCCTCCTATCGCCGCTACTGCTGCTGCTGCTGCTGCTGCTGCTGCTGCTGCTCCTGCTGCTGATGTTGCTGGTGCTGTTGCTGTCGTGGCACGGATCGCGCGTGCACGCACGAGAGAAGCGCGGCCGACCTCTGGTGAAAGAAGAGGCTGCGTGCGTGCGTGCGTGAGAGCTCGTCGAAGAGGCGTCGGTCCCGGCTCTCCGTGGAACGTCCGACGGCGGTCGGCACTAGACTTACCCGACTCGCCTCGACTCGTTCGTTAGCGGGCCCCGCTCGCCCGCCCGTATTAATTTGCTTCTCCACCCTTCCAGCTTCCCTCGACTCCCCTCGAACGGCCGAGTGAGCGAGCGAGCGAACGAACGAACGAACGAACGAACGAACGAGTCGGCTAGAGACAAACCGACGAACGCGGAGAGATAGAGAGAGAGAGAGAGAGAGAGAGAGCCCCTCTCGAACGCCGCCCCGTGAAAAGGGGGGCTTAGGGTCGCGCCTGGTCGCTCTCTTAACTCCCCGCCGTCCTTCTCGCACCGAGGCGCTCACGGCGCCACCACCATCACCACCACCACCGCCGCCACCACCGCCATCGCCACCTCCTCCACCGTCTTTCCCGCTCGACTGCACTCGCTAATCACTCGGACAAGAAACAACGAGGGCACCCGAGGGTGCCATCCGCCCAACTCCTCCGAAGTTCCAAGCCAAGCCCTACCATATCTTTCCTCCCCTCTAACCGCAGTCGCTCCTACCTACCTACCTACCTACCCACCTACCTACCTACCTACCTACCCATCTACCTACCTAATAATCGTAAATGGACACGGCTTCATTAATTACGAATTATCGCATTTAAATGGCGAATGGCTCGGTTTCCAGTCGAAGCGGAAACGGAGACTCGGAAATCTCGTTACCTTTTTGCAACTCGAATAAAGGTGCACTAAAGAGATGATCCCATGCTACGGGTTTACACGAGCCCGTCCCCCTATCCCCCCTACTCACCCATCGCCCCTATTCGCATCCGTGCAAGCGCATCGTTAAACTTTAAAAACCACATTGTAGTTAATTTTATATTTGACCCTGCAAAATTTACAATCCATGTCGTTTCGAAAAATTATGCTCCATATGGAATACGGCCCCACGGATGACATAATTTGACGCTTTGACGATGCCGTAAATAACCGGAGTCGTGAATTTCGAGGGCAATTAAAAGAAAGTCTTGGCGTCCAAGTACGCGCAGATGCATGAAAATGCAAAAGCTACCCGATAATATTGCCCTTGGCTTTAAGCACATTGCAGGCTAATCCGCGACCGAGAGATATCCCGGCTCTAAGGTGACTACACCATAAGCGACTGTCGACTGTCGACTGTCGAGGGTAAATACGTCAGCGAGATCATGCTACGACATCATTTGACTTGAATAAATCCGCGGGGTATAAGCGAGTCGCTCGTAAGGAGGATTTGCCTCGAGTTAGCTGATGAATCGCTAATTAACATGGGCCCGCGTCGTAACGCATCTCTCAATGGGATTAACGAAGAGGATCCGTAAATGACGGGCACTGACAGCAAGCACTACCTACGACTTAGCTTTGCTGCGCGGGCTCCGACGCTTTTCCGGTTTCTTTTAATCCTCGACGTCGGCACTTACCTCCTCCGCTTTCGTAACCAAGCTACACACCTTGGTTAATACACTCGCTATGCAAAGGATGCTAAAAAAAAAAAAATCCCCTCCCTGCTCAGCCGCCCCTCCTCCCGCTCGCCCTCCTCCCGCTCGCCCTACCCCCCCTTCCACAGATATGCTCTCCTCGAGCACACGTACTTATTCTCTCTCTTACATTCTCTTCAAATCGGCTGAAATATTTTCAGTATTTAATAAGTCTGCTAACATAACAAATCATTCGCCTTGCCCTTCGAATACTTGCCCCCTCCACGCCTCGGCCAAACTCATAACAGCTTTATTAAATTGCCTCTTTCAATTCTATCTTTATCTTCTCTTTGCATTTTCGTTTCTTACTTCGTCTTTTTTTCTTCTTTTCTTTTTTTTTTCATCAAAGTCCAGCTCTTTGCGTCGCATCTCATCCCCAATAACCCCGTCACTCTTTACGATTCCCTACGTATACGCGATAAAGTATAGCAAACTAAAATTACAGCTTAACGAAGAAGCTCGACTGGTGCCTTCTTCCCTCTCGTGCCGTCATTTATTTTACTTTATCAATGCGATATAAGTAATTAATCATTACGAAGTGAAACTTCTTTCCCTCGTCGGATTTCCCAAGGCCATGACAAGCGTCGCGTTTTCCTTTCGTGCGAGAATTCTATTTAAGAAAGCTGGACTTATATTACCAATCGGTTGAAAAATCATTCGAGTGCCAATGCGTGTCGGGGTAGTAAATACAGATGTGCAAAAATGACGTAGGATTAAGGAGGCGGGGGGAGGGGGTGGGGGAGGGCATGACGCGTAATGAAATATGAAGTGCGATAAATATTCACTTTGAAATTTAAAATAATTGGATCTTCGTGTTCGGAAGTAAGAGTAAAGCTATCCCGGTCAACAGGAGTCGGGGAACGGGATTGGGGTGTGCGGGCGAAAAATAAAGAAGAAAGTCACGTTATCGATCGCGAATGCACTTTCCTCCGACTCGTTAACTCGGCGTCGTCGTCGGCAGCGTCTCCCCGGACTTTGGCTCGAGCCTCGAAACCCCCGCGTGAATCACCAAAGTTTTTCGCGTCTGCAGCAAAGATATGCAAAAGCCCTGGCTTTCCTCGGCTCTCGACGGCGCCGCCGCCGCCGCCGCCGCCACCTCCACCGCCGCCACTACCGCCGCCGCCACATTTTTCGTCCGACGATCACAAATCATCAGGGCCACTCCTTCGCAAACTCGTTTACAAACGGCACACGCCCGTACTTTTGTGAGTTTGAGAAATATATGGTCGGGACCCAAGCGCGGCATTTGTTTACAAACGCTACTATCGGCCCGGAGCCATTGCCCCGTCCCGTGTAATTAATTAGGCCTCCTCCGTGGTCCCCTCCAACGCCGCCACTGCCGCCGCCGCCACCAAACGCCAGCGAGTAAATATTCCCGGACGATCCGTATGCCCGAGGAGGAGTGAGATAAGCGCCGGACGATCACGATCCGTCACTTGTTCGCATTATAACATCATAAAGCGCGCGCCAGGAGATGTGCCGCCATGGAGACCGTCTGCCAGCAGAAAAAAGGTCCACGGAGCGAGAGAGAGAGAGAGAGGGGAAGGAGAGAGAGAGAGAGAGAGTGTGACATTGACCTTTGTTGTGACGTGGAGAGGCCAGTTCAAAGATCTTGGATCCTGCCGAGGAGGCGTCCTCGTCTCTCTCTCTCTCTCTCTCTCTCTCTCTCTCTCTCTCTCTCTCTCTCTCTCTCCCTCTTCAACTCTCTTATGCATACGACGGAGGCTAACCCTAAGGCTCCCAGGGACGGAAAATAAAAGAAGAGTCGCGTTGCCGGACCGGTTTGGTAAGAGAGAAATCGATGGGACTTAGTGCCGCCGAGAAAGCGCAGAATCAGCATGATTTCCAAAGAGCTAGAGAGAGAGAGAGAGAGGGAGGGAGAGAGAGAGGGGTGGAGAGAGATTGAGGGGGGAAGCCTGCCCCATCTACAAAGTCTGATATCCTCTGCCGAACTTTTCCAGTTTGCCGCGCGGACCGATGATGAACTTATCCCCGGGCGTCCGAGCCGATTTTCATCGGAGCGGTACGGCAGAGGAAAGGGAGGGAGGGGTGCATCGATTGTATTGTCGCGGTCCCGATCCTCCGCGGCTCCTTTGGCCCCCGAGGAATAAAAGGTGCGCGCGCTACCCGAGCTCCCGCTTCTGGAGTCCTTTACGAGCCGCGCGGGGGCCCCTCTTCCCATCTACCCGGCTCCCTAAATTAAATGTTTACGTGCGAGGACGTGGAGACGACGGGGGAGGAGGAGGAGCAGAAGGGGGAGGGGGGGAATGGAGAACCGGTTGTCGGCTCGGAGAACTCGCACGGCCTCGGCCTCGTGGACCGCCGAGAGCTCGGCGAGGCCCTTTAACACACTCAAGACGATACGAGGTTGCGAGGTTCACGGACCTCGGGCTCCGCACGCATCGCTACACCTTGCGTTCGACCTCCTCCTTTTACAAGTGCCCCTTCCCCCTACTGCGCTCCGGGGCCGATCATCTCGCTTATCGGCCCCCAGATATTAATAATCGACAATAATATTAAGTAATTTAGCAGGGCCGGTGTTGCATTGGTTGCGGCGACTCGCGCCGGCATTTCTTTCGTTATTATTGTGCTCCAAGGAACCCCCGCCCCACCCCGCCCCGCCCCTTCCTTTACACACCCCGTCGGCCGTCTCCCACCCACCCCCCACCCGCGGATAATTAACCATTATGCTCGCACGCTGATTTTCCCCTACGATAGCGCGATCTTTATGCCCCGGCGATTAATTTTCACTAGCGATTAATTTTAATTGAAAAAATTTTAATTAAATGACATTTTTACCTTACTTTCGAAATACTCTGCAACGTAGGAGGGCCATTTAAAGACAATAACCTCGAGGTCAGCGTATCCTCTCGAGCCCCATTTCCTCTCACCGGCATAATTTCCTTAACGCTACTCTTGCACGCCCGGATCACTCGCATCCATCATCCCCCTAATAAACCTTACATTTCCGTACACTCGATCCCGAGAAATACACTCGCCACATACAAATATGACGGAATCGTATAGCCCCATTCGAAATTTGATAAACATCTTTATTACATATTAAATTCAACAGACCTTTAACATGTACTTTACGATTCGCGTAGCCGAGCTTTTCAAAATACGCTTACGGAAAAGAACGAGGAAAAAAAACGAGGAAAGAAGAAAAAAACAAAAGAATACAAAGAAAAACCCAAGGGCATAAAAAGCACAAGTGTATTAAAAGATTTTTCGTCTTTTATTAATTCTTAAAAGCGTAGTTTATAGCTGCAAAATATATTACACGCGAATGAGCCCGTGCCATTGTGTGACGCGAGCACGCACTCACGCATGCGCGCACACGCGCATGGGCACGCACCAACACCCGGCCCGCTGCCATACGTGCAGCCTATAAAACCGTGATTATAACTTTTTTAATGGCCTTTAAGTTGAATTCTTTTTTTTTTTTTTTTTTCATTTTTTATTACAATTTTTTACTTTTAATATAACTATATTTTATTTTCTTAACATCTTGATGGGACATTTTGCAAAACACGTGAAAATAATTAAAATAGCCTGCCCGCTTGAATTCATTAAGTAGTACGATTTTGATACAAGTCAGACACTATGGCCGAACAAACTTTGGATATACTTTTTATAAATTTCACGATACCCTAAGTTGCGTAACGTAAACGACGAGGTATTTCAACAATTTAAAAAATTTTTTAACTTTAGCACTTTAGAAAGTTTGGTTTGCCGTTGCGAAAATTATTTAAGCCATTCTACGTCTTCGTTTGACAGTTTATAATTACAGTTCGAATTCTTAAGGCATTCGCTTTGCATTCCTCCTCCTCCCTCCCCCCCCCCGACTCCCATATCACATACTGTTTTATAATATTACATATAATTCATTTCGCCCTCTTAGTGCAAATTAATCTTTCGTGAATTTTAATTTCCAGCCTTAGGATACTCTGGCCCCGCATTGTCTAGATAAGAAAGGCTTTATATAATAAGAAGTTCGTGCTAAGAGTCGGGGATAAGCGCATTAAGGAATCCGAATAACGAAGCAGGCTGATCGGTCATTTCGCTGAAAGGCATAATATACATTTTATCGGGACGATAGAGCAAATACTGGATATTTCCAGTCGGGGCAAAAAATCACTGTACATGCGATCGTAAAGGAGTAAAGAACCGAGGGATAGGGGAATACCCAGAATGCCTTTCTGCGAGCGCAAACACGTATCGCGAATAACGCTCGAGATAAGAAAAGGGTGCCGGAGGTGGGGATGGGTTGGTGGGGATGGGGTGGTGGAGGATTCGCCATTGATAAGGGGATGATTTGTCGGTGCCGACCTAGAAAGCTCAAGTGCGCCGGCGTTCACGAATTCGCGCCCCCCCTTTTACGCAAAGCACAATCGTGTATCGCGTGTCGCACGGTTGTAACGCTCCGAGGGCTTCGAGCCGGCGCTTCGCATCATTAGCACCGGATCCCTATCGGAAGCATTTCATTATCCAACATTCCCATTTGCACTTGTGTACCCCTGCACTTGTGTACCCATGCAACGAGGGGAGAGGCGGGAGGTGGGAGGTTGGAGGCGGGAGAGGCGGGAGGTTGGAGGGGGAGAGGCGGGAGGGAGAGGCGGGAGGGAGAGGCGGGAGGGGAAGGAGGCGGAGGAGAGGGTCTGTCGCGTTTTTCCCGACGGGAGAGAGCCGGTCACGAGCTCTTGCGAAAATTATTCCGCGCCTTGGCGAGCGCCCGGACGACCTCCGGGGAAAACGGGAGCTCGAGCGGATAATTAAAATTATTACGAAAAAGTCTCGAATCGGAAAAACGGCTACGCGCCCGCAGCCTAATCGGCTTAGAAACCGAACGACGATCATTGGGAGCTCGCGCAATTCCCAATCTATATGTTAGGGATTTTTTTTTACTAATCTCCCTTATCTTTCTCGGATCGGTCTCGGATATTTTCGTTTATCTGATTACTGCTATGACGGAAAAACTAGCCTTCCACGCATTATAATAAGCTCTTTTAATCGAGTACTGACGCGCGGCAATAAAAAAAAAAAAAAAAAAGACGCGAAGCTCTAATGATATAATTAATTGGCGGATAAGCTGCTCTTTGCAAAGTGATACATTTAATTAGCTAAGCTGTGTATTAATCGCCGCTCCGGCTTTAAAAAAAAAAATACCACGTCATTTATTCCCTCCTGCCCTCCCTCTCTCTCACTCCCTCTCTCTCCCTCTCGCCATTCTCCCATGGCGCGACCCGTTACATTATGTGAACGAATTCATAATCTTAATTAAGTAGATAGTCACGGGAAACAATGTTAAATAACCTTGCTGTTTTTATAAATCTAGGATCCATTGAAAGGAATTCCAGAAATTCATACCCTATACGAAGAAAGTACTTAAGCATGTAGTTCTAGTAGCGAGTAGACGTATAAAACGGAAAGATTGTTATCTTTCAGGGTTACGTGCTTCTTTCTCGACTTAAGGAAGCAATTTGTGAAAGTATGCAGGCTTCGGCATCGTGAGAATTTGATACGTTAACGAAATAAGAAAATATTTACTGCATGTAGTCGAATAAAGCTATTAAAGACGCTCCGAGAGGGATAAACGTGCAATTCTGTCTCAGTTAAACTGAAAATTAAATCCGACTCGAGCCCAACATCGAAAGACGTCCCGATATTTATATTTCTACCCTTACGACGTATCCTAAACTAATTTAGCACGCTCAATGGACGAATGGGGCCAAAATTTATTATAACCTATACGAGTCACCCAATGCTCTCAGCATATGGGAATGTTATTAAGATCTTTTAAGTTTTACAATATGAATAACAAAGTCATTTTTACGAACTCATAACGATATAATCATAATATTCGCTCGAATACGTATGTAATCGTATTTCACCTTAGATACACAAGAGCCGTACTTTATTACAACAACAAAGCATCAACAAAGCATTCCTTACAATAATTGATTAGGAAACTTAAGTATAAATTTGCCAGAAAGTTTCGGCGAATGTGATTGCAGAGACGTTTTTCGAAGACGTTTTTCTATTGCAGCCTATGATCCCATTATGTACGAGGATAAAAAAAAAAAATAATAGAGTAGTTCGTATGTAGTAGATCCTGGTAATATGATAATGTACCGGTAATGCACGACCTTACTGACAAAGAGCAAATTATTATTAAGAAACCAGGAAGAATTAATAAGGCGGCCAATTGAAAGTCTCGAGCAATTTATTATAATCAGGAACTATTTGTGATTTACGACCTTATTAAATTGCACTGTCTTGAAGATACAAAGTTAATTAGGAAGTGCTAATCCGGCAAATTACTCGATAAAAGGAGGTTAAAGTGCAATAGAGGTAGTCTGCAAGAAAGAACTTCAGATACACATTTCACTTTAAATTATTACAAGGGAGTTTCTTGGCTACGGAGAGGATGACGAAATAGGATTAAATGATTAAAGAAAATTTTTTTAAAAATAAACCGACAAAATTTGGAAGTTTTACAGCAGAGGAAGAGCACGGGAGACCATCTCAACTTTATTTTTGCTCTCGCGTTACTCATGATAAAATTATCTAATAACTTTCTCTCTCTCTCTCTCTCTCTCTCGCTCGCTCGCTCGCTCGCACTCACTCTTTCTCCGGGAATTTCTCTTCTCTCGCCTTCTTGACATGAAAATAAGAAATATCGAATCCAGCTGGATTAAGTGCATTTAAACTCCGAGTAGATTATCTGTAGTGTCGGGCGAATAGTTAACAAACGTATGACTGACAAATAATAACGCCGAGGAATAAGTTGTCCGCTGAAAATATCAACTGTCAAGTTAAATTGCTTTTCATTAGATAATATTTTACTTACAAAATTTCCCCGGCAAATTGTTTTGTCCGCGGAGCTCGAGAGATATTATATTGCAGCTAACGTATTTTTCTTAAGTGCAATAATATTTGTTGTTCATTCTTATGTAAAAGCGCCCGTTGAAAACAAAGTTGCCAATTTTTCTATTAGACCGTTCGATTGTTCACACGATCGGCTAATTTGAATTTCTCCGGCGAGGCTTTCGAGAGCTGACACGGCAAGTACATTGAAATACGGCGCATAATCATTAAAAGCTGTTAGAGTTAGGAGCACTCGAAGAATATCGAGAAGGATAAGGGGAAGGGGGAAGGGGGAAGGGAGAGACAAATTCCTTTTCGCACGCTCAATTGAGACGTTTGCGCTGAAAATATAATGAGTTGGATGGAGAAGTCGGTCGGTCGGCTGCTGAGGGGACAAGGGGATGGGGTGGGGGACGAGGGAGCGGGGAGGCATACGCAAACAAGGGCTATTCTTATTGCCATGTAACGAGTTACAGGCTCACTTCTCAGACGCGCTCGGACTTCTCGACAAAAAAAATCTTACACCAATACACGAGACTCTTTATTCCTTGTTCCCCTCTCCCTCACCCCTCCCCCGCCCACCCAACCGCTCTCTCTCCCTTCCGCCTTTGCGTCTTTACGTCACTTTTGCTTTTACTCGTAATATCAACATTCGCATAAAGATATTCTTCCTCCGAAAGGATTATTCTTTTTCCCCCCCATACAATACAGACAATACTTCATACATATCCTTTTATTCATTTTAATCATTTTAACTTTATTCATTCTCCCGTTTAATTTTACATTTAAAATCCTTGTATTTGCCATTGTAACAATTTGTTCGTTAAAGTTTTTCGAGCGAGCGTCGGGCATTATGACTTTGTAATTGAAAAGTAGACAAATAAGTCCACGCAGAAGGCATTCGGTCTCACACAAAAGCACTATTCTATTTTCTCGGTATTTCCTCGTCGCCGTCCCTAATAATTATTCAACTCGTTAATGGCAAACAACGGCTTCTACGAAGCAAGTCCATTCCTTCCGATTTTAATAAAACGGCATGATACAGCGTAGAGACTCTCGTCTCTTAGCCGAAGTTTGTCCGTTTGCCCGTTTGTCAAGGCGTATTGTGAGTCGCAGTCGGCAGATAAACCGGGGCCTGCGACCGCCATTGAGAGTCACGAGATAAAAAGCAAAGGGCTGGAGCGATAAAACTTTTTGCGCCAAGGGGTTGCCGATATCCCCTGGCCCCAATAATCCTCATCGTGCCGCTGTCGATGAAGTCCGACAAGAGTCTCTTTCGTGGCGCAAGTGCTGCTGTACGAGTACTTCAACAGTATCGGACGAACTCATTGGATAAAGTAATAACGAGGGGCTGATATCTAAGCTCCTATTACGAATAATAATCCATTGCGTCGGGGCGCTGCCATTGCATTGAGTCTCCTCGCATCGTGTTATTGAAAATAAAATTACAACCTACGCGGCTAATAACAATAAATAAGCGACGCGTTTAAAAATACCGAATGCCGGCGATGGAATTTTTCGAAAAGATTATAAGACTTAAAGGAAAACATTGTTTTTAATCATAAGGAACGACGATATGGTCGAGCATACTCCCGGGTAATCAAAACTATTGTAATTCTTGGGAAGCGGCCCGTAATAATACGGGGTTCGAGCGATCGAAAAATATTTGTAACTTGTTTTTGGCATGTGGCGGGTACGGGTCGCGACGCCAGGGGAAGGGGGGTAGGGGGAGGAGGGAAATGAGCAGAAGGTGGTTACGGGGAGAGAGAGCGTTCGCATCGTGAAACGCGCACTTCCGGAATTCTCGTGAGTTGTCGAGCAGCTCTCCACAGACTCCTATATTGGGACACGGTGCTGGGGGTTATTTCATTTCAGAATATAGTGTATGATAAATTGCGGGTATACAGAACGACAAGAACGTGAGCACGAACACGCACCCGATTCCTGTTATGCCTACACGACGCATGACATTACCTCTACCATCGCGCGCATGCGCCCCGATCTTTTGAATATGCACCTCCCTCTCCGCTCATACGCTCCTTCAATCGCTAGACTCCCCCCCCTCGCCTCTCGCCCCTTGCCCCTCGCCACGCGCCCGACCGCGACACTGCCGCCGTCGCCGTCGCCGTCGCCGTCGCCGTTGCCGTCGCCGTTTCCGTCGCCGTTGCCGTTGCCGTCGCGCACTCCATCATGCTTTATTTGTACTCAAGTGTACCTGACATTTTAGCATTTTGTATGTAAGCACACATATTGAACGATAGGCCGTTATTATGCATCTACTTTTGTGTAAGCGAGCTCAAAGAACTTGCCATGTTATCTGAGGCAATTTTTTCTTTACGAAGTGGTGAAATTTGTGAATTAACAATATATCCAGTTCCAATTACATATTAATGCATCCCGACTAAATCTCGCTTCATAGCTCCGACCCTCTAGATTTCAACGAACATCGCATTGACGATTTATTTATTTAATCCTCAATTATTTTGTAGCTGTTTCTGTTTCTGATTACGATAATCGAATTTAATCTCTGGACTTTCTTATTTCGAGGGATCGAAGGGATTTTTATATGATTTTTAAACTATTAGGATAAGAAATGTACTACTTAACGTATAATAGCTCGATCCTTTAAAATCATTGTACTTATCAAAGATTATTTGCAGTATTTTTACGATCGAGTGCTTAATTACATGAAATAAGTTTAAAGCTAATAATATATAGTTAGTGAGAGGTACATGTAATGAATAATGCCACCTAGATAATAGATTTTGAAGTATTTTCCTACTATAGACGCAGCATCGTCGAACACAATGTCTATGTTTCTCAATTGTGCAACAATAATGAGATAGAGTTCGTGAGCTCGTGCAATGTTTGCAATGTATGGGTAATTATGTATGTGAGCGTAGGGGTAAGCCATTTCGCGCAGAGAAGAGTAAAGCCCTCAAACTCGTACGGTAATGCAAGCAGATGTTATATCGTCCGTATACAGAATATATATGTTACGCCAGACAACTAAATTTATTTGTATTCGTATTCGTTTGAAGAAGAATAAGAATAAGAATAAGAATAAGCATAAGAAGAAGAAAAAATAATACATTCTGCAGTAGTTAGGCGTGCAAGAAATAATCGAAGGATTATTTGTACCTCGGCAGCGGAAGGTCTTCATATTCCAGAAATTAATTAGCCAAATATCCAGACGATAATATCCGCTCCGAAGTCTGCTGCTTTATTTCAAAAACATGATTTATTTGAGCGAGCAAGACTATGAAGAAAAAAAAAGTAAAAGGAAATACTTTTTGTTTTCGTGTATTAATTTGAAGACTATGCACACGTAAGATCGAAATACGTGAAATACGTGGTGGTGAGATAATTATAAGAAATATAGGAAAGATAGTCGTGGTATTATATAAAATAAATAAATAGAAAAAAGAGGAGTACGAGGACCCTTGGCAAATAAAATAATGTAATTGAATGTTTCGAAGAGATCGACTCCTTCACGAGCGAGCGGTAAGACCTTCTGCTGATTCGCTTCTCTGCATGTAGGCGCGAGTGATGGACGTTTTAAGAGGGATACACGCCCACGCACGAGTGTTACCTTTCAAATTACGTAGGTCATGATGATCGCAGAAAAGATCGAAAGAAGTATAGAACGTATATTTGATCAGAAATATTTACTACGGCGATTATACCTTTCAGAGTCTCAAAATTATATTCCACAGTCCGCTTATAACGGACATCATGCTGATTATGCTAAGGAAACGCTTTCCTGCTCAGTTCATTGTATGCTTTAACTGTACGTGTGTGTTAAATCACGAAAAGTGACTTAGAATAAAGTTACCTTAAAATCATTCTCCGTAATATGCACTTTACGTTCTATTGTATAAACGAATTAATGATTTTTAGACTTATTTAATAATATCGGGAATTATCATCTTCAAATACGTCGATTTATAATTTCTAGCATAGATCCTTTATCGATCGAACAAATTATTAGTCGTTAAATAGCCGAGCCTTTCGTTCGTTTTTTGGTTAGAAAATTTCACAACCATGAACGTAGCGTTCATTATTTGTGCAGGTACAAAATATATCACATACCATATTTAATTGATCGATGTGTGGCCCATAGTACTGTACGTTTAATTTATTACGTGGATATAAATCAGGCAAACTTTTATTTAGTTTTCACTTAATTGTATATTTTGATCGCTCTGTTGATGTTAGTGATATCACTCACTATTAATTACGTACTTTAAATATACGTACACGTACACGCAGTTACCAAAGTACTATCGGCGCACGCATCTGATTTCGTTTTTTCGAATTTAATGTGGAAAATTATCTGTCTATAAATCTACATTAATACGTATATACGCGTAGGCAGGAGGCACACATGCGGGCATATCCGCTCGAGTCATGACACCGAATAGACATAGACATTTGTGCCATAGGCGAACAGTAGCATTAATGACAATTGCGTAATGAAAATGTTTGCAGAATATTACGGTAATCGGTAATTACTTCAAAATCATTCCCGTACCTTATACGTGTATACACTCATTGGGCTCTATTTATTTATAGCCGGGTATTAATTTAAAATAATCACAATTATTAATGGACTTTGTAAGCCAAAATATAGTTTAGTTACTACAATCTATTACATTTTACCACCGTATAACGTATAAATGCAATATCCTATGCTATTTGCTTTTAAATAATTCAATTTCAATCAGCTAATAAGCATAATTTCTTCGTACTTGTAATATTTTGCTTATAAGCTCAACCAAAAGATTATTGTAATTTTTTTTGAAGAAGAAAAAGAACAGCATAAAACTATGAGATAAAATAAAAATTATTTTTAAAAGTGCTTTTTATAAAAGGAAGTTGTTGAAAAAAAAAAAAAAAAAAAAATATTACCTTTATGTAAACAAGCACGAACAAACGATGACTTTTTTATGATATATTTTTAAATCTATATAGTATACCTGCAAAACATAAATGAAAACGAATTAATATGTAAAATAATATTGATTACATGTAAAAATAATAAAGTCGTATAATAATAATTGTATTCATGAGATTCATTTAATAACCCTTTATTCCTTCTTTATTAATTTTTAATTAATATATGTAAAATAAATGGAAGATTTTCATTTAAAATATAGTTGTTTTGAATAATTAATCTTCCATTGATTGAGAGCCAATGTAACAAAAATGTTTGGTACATATTTTATATTATAATTAAATGGAAAGGAAATACAGCTCTGCTACTTCGCTTCGTATATTTTATTTAATAAAAAATGTACAAAAAAAAAAAATAATAATAAATTTAATAAATGTTCAGTTTACAAAAAAAAGAATGAGTTTTATTACCGGATTATCGTGTTGAATACAAGTTAAATAAAAAATATTAATGCCACGCTATAATTGTATAAAAACTGTAATGTTGAATTTTCGAATGGCGTATTATTATGACAATGACATGAAAACCGCTTTTACCATTTTCGATTGATTGGACAGGAAGAGAGAGAGAGAGAGAGAAAAAAACGCGCTAGAGTAGCACCAGAAGCCGAAATAAAATTCTACGCTTATGAAATATCAATGATCGAAATAACGTTATAGAGTTTCATATAATTTATGACCACGAGAGGGATAATAAGTTTTCAATCTTTCGACATTAGCGTACGTGCGTAAGAAAATTAGTATTGGGATTAAATCCAGTCAATTCGCGTTAA
This sequence comes from Ceratosolen fusciceps, assembly GCA_018883505.1. Lineage (NCBI taxonomy): Eukaryota > Metazoa > Arthropoda > Insecta > Hymenoptera > Agaonidae > Ceratosolen > Ceratosolen fusciceps. The sequence continues at coordinate 5,673,940 of RCIC01000010.1, forward strand.
TGGCCGCGCGCGGTACTCGGTACTCCGCGGTGCGGAGCGGAATTTAAGCGCAATTGCGCAGCAACGGCAATAACCGCCTTCTTATAATTTACCCTTGTCCCGCTACGTAGAATCGATACGATCTATTTTACGTTGACGCTATGTTTGTCGAGCGACCGCGGCGAAAGGAGCCGCTGCGCTGATAAAACTCCATCGGTAAAAACAATGGAAATTTATTCAGCCGGAGAATGGGCGCGTTTCGGCGTTCGTTGCGAGGGTGAGATTTTTATAAATCACCGCGCCATCCGAGCCCGTTACGCGTCAAGCGATTCGAATGCTGCCCGAGCTCGAGTGGCCGAAAAAACGGTAAAATCAAGGGCTCGCTCACCCCCGCGAAAACTCAGCTACGTGGCCGACGTGTACGGGGATCAGGTGGCGGAGGCGTGAGCGCATTACGCCCAAGTCAAAAGCGAGGAGGCGGAAGGACCAAAAATGTAAAAGGCCTTTTTCAACGTTCCCGGCTGTAAACGAAGGCAGAAGTAAAAAACGACAAAATAAAAAACGAATGCAAAAAACGAATGCAAAAAAAGAAAGAAAGAAAGAAGAAGGGGGAGGGAGAAATTCGCATCCCTAGGCTCGCGACCGCTCGCCATATGCCTCTTGGCCTTGTTCTGTACCATTGGAGTACGTTAGCCCGGTCCCGGAGATGATTTTTAAGTGAAAAATTATTCCCTACCGATGACGCCATCTTTACTCGAGGATATCCTCGATAACGTGCCCCTTCCCGACCCTTCCATTCAATGCGTCGGATAATGCAGCCCTTGGGGTACGCGACTTAAAATTCGGCTTTATCCAGCCCCCGTATCGCCGCGCCATTGGCTTCACGTGTATTCGTTCGAAACTGCCCTTTATTGACGAATGGCCACGTGAACATTGCCGAAAATAGCCTTCATTTTTTTTTTTTTTCCATCTTTTTTTACCATCACTTTAGTTATTGGTTTGCGTATAAATAAAGGGCATTAAGTATTAAGGGTCATTCGGTGATGCGCTTCAAGTTGTTCTTTTTATCTCAGTTACGCATCCGTTTGAGCTTGATGGAACAAAAGGGCTGCAGTGATATTTAAACATTAATCGGCTAATTAACGTTAATGGAGCTTTAAATAAATAGAGACGAATAAAAGTATTGATAAATACGGGAATGCTTGTGGAAAGATCGGGAAGATCGCAGGTTCTGTTTGACCGGAACGTTAAAAAAATTCCTTTATTGCATTCCCATAATATCTATAATTTTAAAAACATTTTAAGCCCCGTGAACGCTAAAAATTCAAAGAATTTGCAAAATTACAGTTGTTTGACAGGAATAATTTACATTTGATTGCACGGAAGATTAAAACTTTAAACATGTTTTTCTGCGAACTTATCCTCATTTTTAAAAAAATAAATGGGCATCATTTTCGATGAATTGTGTGTATACACTTTGGCAAATGTCTTATACGTTTTTGCGTATTTAAAAAACTAGAAGTTCCAGTTCCGGGCGCAGCGCGACGGGGGGGGGCGAATAATTTTATTAAATTTTACTCCTCAAAATAATTATTCTCGAAAAAAAAAAAAAAAAAAAAAAAAAAAAAGAAAAAAAAGAAAAATGAAATGCAACGCTTTATATTTTGATTTATTATTTGGTGAGTTAAAGAAGGCTGCACTTTTAAAAAGTTCTGTACTCATTATAAAGTTAAGATTCTGTCAAAAATGATTAGCGTTCATAAAATAGACGCTACAATAACTTTAGAAAACAGCGTAAAAGTAGTTTGCAACTGTTTTATGAATTCATACTTTTACGGGAAATAAGTTTAAAAAGTTTTAATACTGTCAAAGAAAACTGAAACATTTTTCTGGTTTGAGGTTATTCACTTTAAGCTCTTTTAATTTGAGAACACTTTTCTGCCTTTTCTAATTTCGTAATTTAAAGTAACGTAAGAATAATAATAATGTAACTAAATTTTTTTACGTTTATAATAAATAACCGTGGGCAGGGTATTACATGACATTGGATAATTATGAAAATTGACGGCAATGAAACGCTCGACGTACGCGAATAGCTTGAAATAGACCTCGCCATACGCGTATGAAGAAACGCGTATGAAGAAACGGGAAAGAAACGCGGGTACAGTCTGCAGGTCCGCCCTCCCCTCTCTTTACCCATAAATAAATATTAATACATCGGAGAGAAAACTATCATATTGTATTATATCGGCTACCATTTATTCGCACATTAACAATTGCCGAGAATAAAGGGGAGGGACACGAGGCGCCTACGAAGAAAACAATTAAAAATCGTCATTGTTATATTGCATTAAATTACCATTAGCCTTTTAAAATAGTGGCACAAAAGGCTTTTCATTCGCAAATACGTCTTCATATCAAAGCGCCGCAGCCAAGGAAATACGATTCGCAATGAATATATATGTGTGTGTTGTCGTATAAAAATGTACGTATATACATATAGCCGAGCCGGACGAGGCGCAACAACAAAGGGATTGGAAAAAGAACTTTCCGGCCATTATATCCAAGTGCGCCTCATCGTCGCCCAATAAAGTCCTGGCAGGTTATACGCACATTTACGGATTCTCCGTTCGCGAAAAGATTTAACCCCGACTGCTCGACTCCTTCTCAGCTCTCCCACCCCCCCAACCGCCACGTCACAGGTACGCTCGGCTTCCTACGTCTTTATAATTCCAGTGCTCATCCTAATGGAAGTTTAATTTCACATGGTAAAGCGCCTGGTCTCCGAGTCCCTCCCTCCCACCCACCCTCTTCTCTCGTTCCCGTTCTACCTCTCGCGCCTCGCCGCTTCCTTTCCTCCTCCGAGCTTCTTCGTCCGCTTGCATTCCCTCCCATAAGCTCCGACTCGACGGCGACGGCGGCAGCCTCGGCCCTTCTTTCAACCCCATGCACACACGCGTGCGCGCGCCCGCTCGCCCGCCCGCCCGCACGCACGCACGCACGCACGCACGCACATACAGGTACACTTGACTGCCCCTCACGCCTTTTTCATCCGTGCCATCTCTCGACCTCACGTTCGCGTAATCACTATTTTCCTGCCCGCTCGAACGAAAAGGAGCGAGATATTTACCGCGCGGTTGCCGTGAGGGGGAGAAGGGATGGGGGAGGGGGGGCAACATCCCGGGTGAGAAGGCCTCTTATCCATCGCGTGCTCGTCCTATAATAATCAAAAATTCATCCGGACGTCTCGAGAAATGAATGAGTTGCTGGTTATATTCATTTTTCAGACTTTCGCCGGCTCTTTCAATAGTCTCGTAACACAGTTTTCAGTGATAATTATCACGGCGAAAAGATTGCCTTTTACGCATCCCGTACAAGTGGCCCTCGCACTTTGTAGGAAATGTTTCGAACTCGAGAGCCTATTTTCGGTCCCGTAATTTTAATTTATTTAAAATCTCACTTTTATCCACAAACGTCACGCATCACTTACGAATAAATAAAGGAAAAGTCCAGGAACTTTTTCACTTTCGTAATTATCTCAGCGTGTATATACGCAGCATTTACCGAGGTAGTAAGTGAACTTGTACATTGGGAAATTGTCCGTGAATTCTATTAATATGAAAATCCAGTCGAATGCACGTGCACGTGAAAGCATCGATGCGAATGAACAATTAACGTCAATTCGCATAACATAATACTTGGAGGCCGTAAAAACTCAAAGAAAATATCTTCAAGAGCTTGGTAAAGATCAGGGAATAAAAGTCAATTTAAGTAGAAGCGAAATTGTCTTATAAAATAGGATTTTTATGATTAACGCAATACAGGCTTTAAAAGATCGAGCATTTTTCTTTACTACGTTTGTCCGTTCGTAAGTTTACTTAATTGAAGGCCAAATTCTAAGTTGTTCTTTTAATATCGGCGAATAAAGGCGGACTGGAAGACGATAGGGAAGACGATAGGGAAGACGAAAGGGAAGACGAAAGGGAAGACGAAAGGGAAGTCGAAAGGGAAGACGAAAGGGAGGCGAAAGGGAGCGGTAAGATTGAGATTAAAATTATTGAATTAGGATTATGCCTCCTTAATGTATCGTAAAGCGAAATAATGCCGTCGAGGGCTCGTTACTTATTCCCAGCGATCGTTATTCCGAGCACTTGTTAATCGCACGCTGTGCAAAACGCTCGGCTGCGATCGCAATTAAAAGGCCGGGCTGAACTCATCCACTGATTATCCGGCGACAGCGCGAGCAGTCCATCCGCTCTATTCATCGACCATGGCGGAGGCAGGCAGCAGATGGCGAAAAACAACAACTGCAACAACTCGCGAGAGACGTAAGCCAGTGCCGCGATTTGAAAAAAACACAGACCGTGACTGTGTGTGAGAGGGGGAGGGGGGAGAGACGGGGGGAGAGAGAGATGGAGAGAGAGAGAGAGAGAGAGAGAGAGCAATTAAATGACGAGGACCTGTAAGCATGCTCGTAGTACGGCTTCTCTTTGTATACACAAGTAACGGACTTTGGTATGGGGGTGGCCGACGCCGCCGCAGCCCCCCCCTCTCCCCCCGTCGACCAGTCGATAATACGATGATTACTCCCGAGTTGGCTTAGAAAACGGCGCCGGGAGATGAGCGACGCTCCTCTTGGCTGCTCGAGACAAACTAAAACTTGTCAAATAAGCCAGAGAGGCCATTGTGCGGGCCGCGTATCGTCGATGCGAAAAGCCCATCGCAAACGGCATTCATCCCTTCGACGGGAGCGGCAAAAATAAAAAGGTGGAGCGCCGCACCCTCGAGCGGATCCGGCCCTTTGCCAAGCATCTGACTGATCAGCCGGTAATCTGACTGAATCCCCACTTGACCTCGAGAGGTGAGCCACCAAGGATTTCCTCTCATCCTCACCCGGCGCCGAACGGCGGGACAGATAGCTAGAGTGGGAGGTGGGGCAGAGGGTGAGAGGTACGGATGGTGAGAGGGAGGGTGAGAGGGAGGGTGAGAGAGAGAGAGAGGGGGTGGGGGCCCAGAGGGGTTAGAAGTAGGCTTGTTTGGCGTGGCGGGCCATTGTTCGCGCCCGGGAACTCGGCGCGAGAGACCATAAGGGCTGGATTAGGGTCGCGGTCGAGGGGAGGGCGCGGGCTCGCTAAACTCGCGAGCCTTTGAAGATCCAACGTAAATATACGCAAAAGTTCGGCCGCGTGCGGCGATTGACGGAAGCCCGGCCAAGGTCAGCGGTATTTTGTCTTTAAGGACTTTTGGAAAATACGGGCGGTTTCTCTTCCCGAAACGAGAGAGAATCCTGCGGTCGACCCTAGCCTCCCCCTCCCCCTCCCTCCCCGCCCCGGCCACGTGGCTGAATAACTGGCTCCGCTGGCCCTCGAAACCGCAACTGTCTTACCAGCTGGCTGGAGCCGACCTCTCATTTGCTAATGGACAGACCGATAGTTCCGAGTCCGACTCCGAGCAACTTGATTTCCACGAGCTCGCCCGAACCTCCTTGCATTTTTTACTTCCGTTGCACTTAACGTTATTGGACATTCGGTACGGCCATTCGCCCCGCGCTCCGACACTCGATCGATCAAGCGTCGCTTAAAGCTGCTGCGGCTTCTTCCATCCCCGGCGGACATTTGCACCGATCGCTTCTCCAACACGGAAACCCACTGCATACCGTCCCCCCCCCACCCCCAGCGCTCACGTGATCGCCCATTAATAATCATTAGCTTCCCGAGGTTAATATTAGCAGAGCGACTGCTGGACATTTATTTCCCTATTACATTTTAAATCGTCCTCCTTTTCTCTACTCCGCGCTTGTACTCTGCACTTGTACCCCGCACTTCTACTCGGTTTCTGCTGTTGCTGTTGCTGTTGCTGCCACTGCTGCTGTTGCTGCCACTGCTGCCACTGCCTCTGCCACTGCTGCTGCTGATTGCAACAATCACGGGCATATTTATGGTAGTAAATTAAAACGTCGAGTAATTCGTTAATTCAGATAAGCCCGGTTCTTTCATTAAAATTAATAATATTAAGGCCTTGTTTATAATCGTTAAACGTTAAAGAGGACGATTACAGGACGAGTGTAAGCGCTTTCAATTAGTCGGTAGCTGTATATCCTTATCGAGCCTATATTATCCGTAGTCGCTTTGAACCATGGATTATTCCGCGCTTAAATACGTGACACTTAATATTGAATTATTTAAAAGACGAAATTGCAAAGCCTCTCTCCATCGATTTGCCTTCAATCCGTTTTTTTAATCAATTTTTTACGCGCACCTTTAGCGCAGCCGAATGTAAGTTCGAGTTTAGTAGTTGAAACGCGTAAAGAAAAAATATTGGTCTACCGCGACGAGTGGAGGATTGTAACGAATTTACAATGAAAGGCGGGCAGGTAGACTCGATGGGCAGGATCTGCCGACTATTTAATATTCGCAATATTAACGTATTGTATTACAATAATGGCAAGGAAGTTATCGATGGGAGTGGTGGTACGCCGGCGGGGAGTATTTATCCGGGCCGAGCAACGACAATTCAGCCAGCCAAAATGATCGAGAGAGCTTTCCCATGGTAAATCTGCATATCCCGTGGCGGGGTTTCGGGGAATCGACAAAACTCTCCTACGGGAAAGTACCGCGCACAAAGACTAGTCGCCAACAGAAGGAGGAGAGCCAGTCAAGATAGTATTACGAATCGGAGAGAGAGGGTGAGAGAGTGAGGGGCGACGGCGTTTATAAATAAATATGAAAATGCAGATTCGTCAATTCCCATAAAGCGGCACAGCGCTCGCGCGGAGCGCACTAAGCCCCCGATACACGAAAGCCTACACGGGATTTTCTGCATATGCAAATACCCGGCAAGAAGATTGTGGGAAAGCAGCCGAACCGAGTTAGAAAGGTGGCGGCTGCCGTCCGTGGAAGCGCCGATGCAGTGCCGCGCATCTGAGCAAGGGCGGAAGGGGGAGAGAAAAGGCCCACGGGGGCCCCCGGTGCCGGAGTGAGAACTGCATCATTTCCATATTGCGGAGCCGAGTCGGAGGGACGGAGAGAAGAAATCAAGGCCGCGGCGGCCGTCGCCGATACCTGAGCCTCCGATCCTTCGCGCACACTTTAAATGCATTACGCGGGTCTGTGCGTGACAAGCGCCATGCTTTCTCCTCGTATACCTGCGCGAAGAAATGCGCGACACTCGGCCGATAATCGAGACCGAGCGAAGGCCCCAAATAACTAACAGAGAGGGAGATAGAGAGAGAGAGAGAGAGAGAGAGCGGGCACCATGACATTATAATGCGTAAAGAGGGATTGTGCAATCGGGGAAGCAATTATTATTGGCATTGTGCGACAGCCTAAGCTCGACAATGGTTCTCCCTTTTTCTCGACCAGGCAGAGGCAGACCTCGAACCGTCGACTCGGAATATTTTACAAAAGTAATTGCGCGAATAGCGCAGAGACGCTGTCGAGGGATGCTGTATCTTTAAGCTCTTACGAGCAGAGCCGAGTGGCAACAAAACATACGACACGCTCTTTATTCGAGCACTTATTCTAACTAAGCATTTAATCATCACCTGTTTCCTCTTACTTTTCCTTCGTCCCATATATATATTTTATATATATATATATGTATATATATTTATTTCTAAGCTCTCGTCCTTTCCCAAACGCACACCACGTATTTGCAACAAAAAAAAAAACAAAAATAAATAAATAAAATAAATAAATAAAATATAAGTTCTCGACGTTAATAAGCGTTTTCCGCACAATCGAGACTTTAAGAATGGCCCGAAACAGCAGTTCAGACTTTTCTCTATATGCATTTTGCCTCGAAACTCTTAAATGAACGCAAGAAAATATAGTTAGAAGCGGTTCTTTATGGCTCATATCGTTATTACGGCTTCGAGATTTACCTAACATTGATAGCGCCAACTGAATTATATTATATACGTTATTTAGAAAGCGGGACTTTCGTTTCAGCAGAGCATTCGGTAGAAATTTAATTGAAATTCGATTAAGCGGGTGCTTGTGTACATAATGTCCCTAACGACAGGGACTTTGGACAATTTCGGTGGATATTCGATTAAAATCGATAAATAAATAATCAAAAGTCATTAGTCGATGGCTTCGTGCGGCCGTTTAATTATAGAATCTGCAGGCTCCGGTTAATTTATAAGAATTCCCGGCAGCGTAACGAATACAAGTTGTTCCTTTATATTTCTGCTTGCAGAGACATTAGAGCTAAAATGCGAGAGGTTGGTAAGAATGCAGGAAGGGAGGGAAAATTGACAGGCTTCTACGGCACTTGGCTCCGAATGCTCCTGTCCCATCGCCAAACACGAGCGAGCGAGCGAGCGAGCGTGCGCGCACTTATAAACATTGTTTATAAAATGCATAATCCAAGAGCGGCATTGCAAAGATCCTCGTTAAGATCGCGCAGCACTCGGCTAAGGAATCGCGGCCCATCTATGGTCGTAAATATTTCGAGCATTCGGAATGGAATCATTCCTACTGATAAGAAGACAAGGAAGAGCCGATCCTGGGCTACGCATGCGCCCGCTAAATAAGTTGAGGAGGGTCACAGGCCGAGCGAAAGCGACACCGCTAATGATTATAATGATGCCCCTCGGAATTCCTCGGAGATCCGTATGCACGGGCACACACACACACACACGGGCCAAAGTGCACACGTACGCGACGAGACTCGGCGTTTAAAACGCGCGATCCTAATCTCGCGAAATTTATCCCCCCGAGAACGGGTCCGCGCCGGTATAAGGCCTCTCCTTGCCCACCCATGCCCCTCCCCGACAAGCCAGGCTTCCTGGCCGACCCATCGGGCCGACACATAAACTCGCACACTTGCCCAGCGGCCGGCGTACTCATACGTACGTGCGCGCGTCCACGTACGTGCATCGTATACGTATACGATGAAATGATAAGGGCCATCGTCACCACGTTTGCACGGATGCACTTTGGTTCTTCGGGCCGAAAGAGCGACGCGGAGGGAGGGAATGAGGGAGGGATGCTCGCCTCTCGCTCAATGTATTACGACCGTCAGAAGAATTCCTCTTGCACTAGCCTTCGGTTATTCCGGACATTTTGGCTGATTGCGTGCACATGCGAAGCGCGTGCGCATGCGTACTCGCTCAGATAAATCGAGTATTGTTAGCCAACCGGATGAGAGAAAGTACCATAATCCTCGGCTTTTTCATTTTTCTTCTTCGTGTCCGTTTTGTTCCAAGTCCGACCGTATCTTGATTTGTACGGCAAATTTATCCTGACGACTCAATGTCACGTCACTATTGCATTCTCAATATCAACCAGGCCATCAGCCCCTGCTAACGCCACTTTAATCCAAAAGCACATTTCGTTTCTTTATGCAATTTTTTCATTGAATAATAAACTTTATTCGTTGGTCAACCGACTCGTGACAGAAAATTAAATTTTTTTTTTTTTTTTTTTTTTTTTTATTTCTCTCTCTTTCTCTTTTTTGTCGAATTCGAATACTATATTTAATGCACAAGCGGATATTTTCGTCGAAAAAGCATTTATATGAAATTGGACGTAAGATAATATTCCATGAAATAGCTCGCACTAAAATTAATATGTTTGTCGGAGAAAGTTTTTTTATAAGAAAAGAAAAAAAGAAAAAAAGAAGAAAAAAAAAATATAAATGAAATAAAAAAGTGTTACGTTAAACTTTATGATGTAGGAAATGCTGTAAATAGGTACGTAAATGCGGAAAAGGAGCGAATGAAGTATAGAATAATCGACATTGCGTATGCTGACTCGTGCGTGGAAATAAAATTTTACTTTCTCATTGGACAGGAAAATGATAACTCAGTTTGGTAAAAGAAAGCTCCGCTTAATTCGTCGTGCTCTTGAATAACAATGGACCTTTTAAATTATTAGACGTAATTTTGCAATAAAAAAAAAGAGAGAGAGAGAGAGAGAGAGAGAGAGAGAGCGAGAGGGAACGGTGAGGGGTCGGGAGAAAGGAAGAAAAGAAGATATATATATATATGAGAGAGAGAGAGAGAGAGAGAGAGAGAGAGAGAGAGAGACAGCATTGCAAAAATAGCACGTAAATTTGCAGTAAATTTGCTTTTAACTGACACACGGCACTTACAACATACTCGTATGCATACAATATGCGCGAGCGCGCGTCACGTTGCAAGCCTATGCCGATGAACAAACGCGGCACTCGACATAAAATAAAGGGACATGGAACGTAAGACGAAGGGTTGAAAGAAAACTAACAACACGCAATGCCCAAGTGAAGTGCCATTAATGGCAACGTAATGGCAACAATGGCCGGCTATACATGTACGCCGAGCCCCTCTTCCTCTATGAGCCCCCGCCAGCCGCTCATCGCAGCTCGTCTTCCTCTCTCGTTCTCTCCCTCTCTCTCTCTCTCTCTCTCTCTCTATCTCACTCTCGCTCTCCGGTACCTCAATTTCACGCACATGGGCATTTTAAAAGAGGCATGTGCGTAGACGGTTCGAGAGGAGCTCGCGGCCGGTGGGTGCCAAATGTTGCCATAGAGACTTAGAACAAAAAGGTAAAAAGTGCGCCAGGGCGAGTACCCCGCCGCCCCTCGCCGACCCACGGGCCCGTCTCATTGTGGCCAATAATTACTCCGTCTCTACTGCGATGTGCTCGTAGAGCCCACGGTAATTAAACAAAGAGAGGCCCGCGCCCCGACCTCCCTTTCTAAAGGTCCTTCTTCTTCCCCTCACCACCCTAACAGACCCACCCCCATCCACATCGCCTACGCACCCATTCAACCTCTTCAAAGATCCTGTCCGCGGCTCCTCATCACTGCCACTGTTTTCCTCGGCTCATTGTTTCTCTCTCTCTCTCTCTCTCACCCTCTCTCACCCCTCTCCGCCCAAGTTCTCCAAAACGATCGCATTCACGCAAGGCTCTCTTTCAATTGTGAAAAATGTTAGTCAGGATATCGTACGCACCCTTCTCTACAAGAATTTGCGACATCGCCGCTTCTACACTTAGCCGATTGATAATTACGCTTACCGGAAGATAAAAGATTACGAGGTCGGGCTTCGTTGCGGCATGAATAGGTCGCTTGTTCCTCCGCTGGCGAATTCGAGGTCGGGTGTTTTTGCAAATCCGATGACTGATGAATGTCAGCACCGCCCACCCCACCCCCTCCCTCGGCTGTGCCGCTTCATCTCTCTCGGTCGGATTAAGGAAGCATAAAGGACAATGAGCCACGACAATGAGCTACGTAAGCCAAGAATAAGGAATATTTAAAATGTCGGGGCGCCTCTGCGTACTCGCGATCGATGCCACACTTCTGGCTTCGTCGTTGTGCCATCCTTCGGAATAAGCTCATGTTAAATATTTGCGTGGTATTAATATTCATTACACCGAGACTCGTAATTCCAACAATATCGCGGATTCCTTCTTCTTCTTCTAACCCGAATTTCGCTTACGCAGACGTTCGATCGCCTGTAAATATTGCGTAAGCACTTACAAAGACCTTATTCTATTAGATAATTACACGAATTCGGCACGGGAAACGCAACACTCGCACGCGCGTCCTATTAATGCTATAAATATTCCGATATTATAATTTACTAATCAAACTCGGCTGCATAATGCTTATTTAGCAGAAAGCGTTTACTTTGAGCTTCAAACGGTTCGACTTTACGAATAAGCATTATGCAAGCTTACGTAAATACCATCGTTATCCAACCTTTTATTAATATTTATTCAATTACTATATATACATATACGTATATATATATATTATTATGTATACATAATATATATTTATCAGTATCGAGTAAAAAACTTGTAAAACGGCAAGATTTCAATACAATCTATTGTACATATATTTAATAATAATATTTTAAAATCGGATATATCACGTATATGTAAATATCATAGTATGAGCAAAGTCGAAATCTCATAGCATCTAAGCAAATCTAAGCAATCGAGTAAGTAGGGAGATAATTTTAGCGATCTTATGAATTCGGAGTTGAAAATTAGTTCGCGATAACGGCACAGGGGGAAGCACTTTCCAATCTACGTAAATGGAAATCAGCGCCAGTTGGAAGGAAAAAAGCGTCGAAACCTTAAACCCCTTTCACTTTTCTTGTCCTCGGATAAAACAGTTTCCTAGCATCGATTTTCTTTAATTAATTATTTCATCTTTTCACAATGATGCTTCACTTGAAATCCCTATTAAACAATTGTGATCAAAATGAGAGGGAAAAACTTTTGCTGAACGTTTAAATTCACTTAAAAATGTAATTATCATTGTAAAATTATTCGCAGAATAGAAAATATAAAAATGATATTTTAAAATTAAATATTATAAATTTGTAAATGCCTAATTTTAATTATTTATGAAAATGTTTCGTTTCTATTATACCAATACTTATAAAATTGAATAAATTCAAAAGGCTTAAGCTCAACACATTTTTTATTTATTATTATTAATTTAAGTCCACCATTGAAAAATCGTTCTTTTTTTTCTATATATAAATTTAAATATCGTTACTTTCGATATAAAAATATTATTGCGTATATTATTGCGTATTTATAAAAATATTTAAAAGACAAACTCGAAGTTTTAAGTTAAGGTAGTAATTTTTCACAAAGGATAAAAAAGTATTTGATTACTCTTAGAAAATATTTACAAACAAATTCAATAGAATTCAATACAAACAAATAATAATAAATAATAGTATTTAGACCATTCGTACATATCGTCGTATAGGCTAGAAATAGTCTTGTAAATAAGTTTCCAGCCTCGAATAAATCCAAGTCAGATTGTGAGCATTATGTTAATTACAATTGTTGATGGAAATGCTAGTAATTTGCATTAGGGGAAAAAGGATTTTCCTTGGTAATAAAATTGAGGCAAATCGAGCATCGTTGTTGAATTTAAGTGTCGACCATTTATAGAAGTATTAGTTTGAGTAATAAGTAGTGAGACATAAATTGGTTAGACTGATGACGTCGGTGAGAAAGGCATAATAAAGATCGCGAAGATGAAGGCAATCGGCTACGAAACCTCCCACCTCCAAATAAGTGAGCTCTAAATCAATGATGCCAGCGGAGAAAAACGGAAAAGAGCCCTCGAGGCCCTCACAAAGAAGAGGCGCGCCAGGTTCAGCCTCCATGTCCTTCTTCGAGCAGTATCCCCAGGCACTCGGGATTACCTGCCCTCGCGCGTGGCGTCATCATTATCATCGTCGGTATCATTACCATTATCAATGCCATTATCGCGGGCATCATTGCACGGTCATCGGGACTCGCTGCTCCGGAGTGCGCCACTCGGCTCGACGAGCTGGAACCGCGGGGGAGGTGCTCGCGCGCGAATGAAGTCATCTTCGCTAATGCACCGATCCTCGAACCTCGGGGCGATAGCTTTAACTTGATGCGCTTCGACCCAGAGCTCGAAGCACTCGCATCCGCGAGTATTGGAGTGGAAAGCGAAAGGGGACGGGGCATTGTTCTCCGACGTCCTCCTCGGGATATCCTCTCTGCCACTCCCCCACTCCCCTGAAATATTGTAATACCGAGGGAGTGGAACTTTGCAGAAACTTCCCTTCGTTCCGGATTATCTCTCCGAACGATTCGTTTGTTTCCACCGGCTTTGCCGGCTTTTTCTCTTCGCGAGATCTAGCTGTTGCCATTGCCCCCCCCCGCCCCGATCGCCCCGCAATCGCTCGTCTCCTTGTCTGTGGCCTTACGACGCCAAGAATTGCCTCCGCGCATTCGCTCGAGGACATTATATTCAAATACTCTCTAACGACACGGGCACACCTTGCCTCCCCCCCTCTCTCACTCTCTCACTCTCTTTTTGACACTTAATTTAATAAACGTCACTTGTATGGCAGTTAAAGTGCAGATGATAGTAGGAGTGGATGTATGGAGCTACAACGACCTTGAAAACACTCAAGAACAGATAATTTCTAAGCTCGTTGAAAAAGTTTCTTTCAGCAGAATCTTTTAAAGCAGTTAAAAGCGAAAGTCTTTGTAATATCCTCGAAATTCTTTGCGTAGATAAAGATAAAAACAATAGAATTGAAGGAAATCATTTAAGCGAATGTAATTAAAATACAGGATGCTAATGATACTTTGGTTACGAGCTTCTTTCCTCCATTATACGTTATTGATTATTAAATCACGAATGACGAAGAAGCATTTTAAAATTATACAAACTCACTATATATATCGTAAAATTATCAAGTTTAGATTATTAAGTATCCTAATTATGGCAAGGAAGCGTATTATCAAGCCAAGCCTGTCATTACTCGGGAAATTAATTTCTCCCCCGGACAATTTAGACGCCACGACGTATCAATGGGAAAAGAAAGAAAAAAAGAAAAAAGAAACCAGAATAGAAACCGAAAGTACGAGACGCTGGATTGTGTTGCGCGGGCCCCCGACAGGTAAATACAGCCGACGAAGGGGAAAGACGGGTAAGGAATGCTGGTGGCGGTAGCTCGTGCCCACGGATAACCTGGGGGAGGGGGGGGGCAACGATGGGTCAGTCATTTTCATTAATCGCCCGACAAATGGGTCCCATAAATTTAGCCAGAAAGTTCGTTAAGAGTACCGGTCGCGTATATCAATGCACGGCTGTGTGCGAGCGTCAAGCGACTCCGCGCCGCGTCGCCTCGGCAATAAACAGGGCGCGGCTTTATCCGGATCATTTAATAGTACGGCGGTTCTGGGGGGAGGGAGGTGGGGGGTTACGCGAAATCGAACTCGCCCCCATCGGATTTACATATAATAAGTGACTCGGGATAATTGGAGCCTTTAAAATTTAATTCTCATCGCGATCCCGAAGTTTGAGGGATACGTCCAGCTACCAGCCATCATCGTTTGACAAGCGCTTAATTATCCCCGTGGCTCTCGGCCGCTTACTTAATCACCCGGCACATCGCCGTGTCTCGGCCCGATTAAAATTTAACCCGCCGAGATAAGCGCGGCGACTGCGCTGCCACTCGGGCGACTCTGCCGCAAATTAAACAACTATGTTGTTGGCTCGGCAAAGGGTGGAGGAGGGGGGAGGGAAGGAGGGAAGCGAGAGAGGGGCCAGGGGGTCGGGAGAAGCTGGAGGAGAGTGATTGAAGGGGGGAGAGGGAGCGCGATCGATTATACGAGCGCCTCGATCGATCAGTCCCCGCTATTGAATACACCCAAATTGAAATTCTCATTTGTAACAGAAAAATTGTCGAGCCAAAACACGATTATTATTTGCTCCCCCAGACAATTTGCATTTCTGCCCCGGCGTGATAGATCATTTCCTTTAGCCTCGACTGATAAAAATAAAGCCAGCCGGCCGCCTCGGCTGCGATACGCAAACATTGAATTTTTAATTTCAGACGCTTCGGCTATTATAAATTATTTCTTAAAATATACATACATTTACATAATAACGTTACGTACTTGACAGTGCGCCTTCGCGTACATATATATATATATATATATTATATATATATTATATATTCGGTATAATGAGTAAATTAACATCGTTACAATAAACAAGAAGTTTAAGTACTGACTATTGATAGAGTCGAAGCTACTTAAACTGTAATGCAATTAGGATTAATTATATTTCGTGAACGTTAAATATAATGATAATGTTATTTTTAAATGAAATTTTAAAGCACGGGCATTAAGGCTTGAAAGCGTGTAATTATTATCAATTTTTCTTACGTTAAAGGAATATGAGTAAATAAATAAAGAAATAAAGAAATAAAGAAATATGACTCAGGTAGGACAATGCTAAGCAGCTTTGTTTATGGAAATTTTATAACTTTATTCGTGCTCAATGAATATGATAAATAATCCAGATACTTGAAATTCAATATTGCAGATGCCACCGTTTTAAATATACATTAAGATTGGGCCTAAAGTTAATTATTACGTAGCTGAAATAGCAATGAAAGCAAAGGTATCGCTCAATTAGCCCCTCGCGACTAAGCAGCCGTGGATTAAAGAGCTGAGCGGGGGAGATGGGAGGAGATGGGAGGAGATGGGAGGAGACGGTGGCGGTGGTTTTTCGCTCGGTATTCGAAAAACATCGTCGAGGCTAAAATGCAAATGTCCATAATGTGGTACGGCAAAAGCTGATTGATACAACGTTTTAACTGATAAATCCTCGGTAATTATTCGGGGGCAAAATAAATATTGCCAATTTTACGGAAGAATTATTCCACCCCGTAATTAGTGTACTATTGCTCCTTTTTCCCGGGGCATCTTTCACCGAGCGCAGATCATCTACATTTTAAACAAAGCCTCGCCGGCATTTGGCGCCAAATTTAATGACCTCGGCGTAACGTCGCGGCGGTCTCTTTCCACCATCCTTTCATTTCCTCTCTTTCTTCGATACCGAACGGGGAGGGTGGAAGGGAAGCGGGCGGGAGGGAGGGAGGGAGGGTAGGGCAGCAGCCGAGGATGAAGCCCAAAGCTTTGGCGGGGACGATCGTCAGGAGCCAAGAGGAACGATCGCGATAAAAATGCCGGACAAGTGTATTTACAGCGGCGCGATTCATATTCCCCGGCGATGCTCGGCCGGCATTGCCGGTATAAAGAATTGACACCTGCCAGGAAAGTCGAGGCTTGCCAACTGGGTAGTGGCTACTGGGAAGCCGCGGGCCCGATATCGAGCGGAGATTAGAAATTTCCTTGGCCCGATCGCATTGTCCGCTATCGTGGATCGAGAGCGCGGCATGACGTGAGCTTGATAAGCCACGGCCCATCGAAAAAAACGGTAATTACTCACTCCTTCTTTAAAATTACCTTTACAAAGTCTCCTGTCGGGGAGAAGGAAAATAAATTGAAAAGACGCAACGCTATTCATATCCCTTGGCTCCGATATTATTCAGTCTGCGCTGAATTTTTTATTCAGCCGGGTATTTTAATTAGTTGTGTGAAGCAGAGAGAGTGAGAGGAGGGGAGGAGAGAAAAAATAATTTAACCTTTACCGATTAAGCGATTTTATACATTTACATAAGGTATGAGCCGCCACCCATTTATTTTCATAAAGATTTGGAAAAAGTCTTACCGCGTTAATACGAAAACGAGTAATGTCGAGTAAAGGAAAGGACAACCATGTTAATTAAATTATAACTAAATAATGCCCTTGCGATGTACAATAAATTTCCTGATTTTATAATGACTTAGGCGTAAGAGGCCGAGAGCGCGAATTTCGATTTCAATTTAAATTCGATTCCGAAGATTGATAAATTTTCTTCTTCTTTTTTTTCGTTTTCTTTCTTAACTATAGTTTCTTCCGTATTTTCTTAATTAAGTAAGGAGCTTTTACGTTAACTGAGATCCTGTTTTATTCGGCTCGGCGTACTTTCATCGGTTGCATATAGCGATAGTTTCAAAATACCTTCAAGAATGCATGAAGAAATTTAAGAAAAGCGTAAAGCCAGCTAATTCAAATGATTTATGAAATCATTTGCTTCGTCGTGGCTTTACTGCCTATAATTAATCATAACGCGATGTGTCCTTTCCTTGCGAAATCGAAATAAAAACCACCGATAAAGCCGATTCCGTTATTAATTAAAATATATTTTACTTCTGATATTATTAAGATACAGATAGTCCAAATATTTATTTTCATTATTAGTTTTTTTTTTAACAACAAGTAACATTGGCCCAAGTCACGCTTTAATTTTTCCTCGCCGTCAACATTTTGCAAAAATTAATGTAATCCTAGGTAAATTCTCTTGATTTCACGAGGTAACGGATTTTAGAAATCCCAAACGATTTCACTTGCCTGCACTTGGCCGCCACAGTCGAATAGTTGAAATAGTATATATATTTTTTAAAGAATTATTTAAAATTATTTAAAAACAGTTATAACATATATATATATATTTGGCTTAGGGTATTAAATTTAAATTTTTCCTATAAAATTTAATCTTTAAATGAAATTCCAATCCATTTTTATGCCAGTCTATGTCAGCCATGCAATTTTCGTCTTACATATTTTTCTTTTATAAAAAAGATAAAAAAAAAGCTTTTATTACTACAACTGGAGCCTTCGCGGCTGTGCGCGAGTCAATTATATAAACTATTTTATACTTTTTTTTATGAAAACAAATTAATTAGTTTACGGATATTAAATCGTCAAGAATTGACAGTTGCGCACCATAACGATTTGTCAAATTAAGACCGATTTACTTTCATTTTACAGATTAATTAAATTATAATATCGATATAAAATCTTTCATCTTTTTTTTTTTTTTTTTTTTTTTTTTTTACTATATTTCGAATGATATTTGGTATGATGGAATGTAAATCGTGTGCATGGATTACGTACAGGTTGAACGTAATTAAAGAGAATTCTAGGTGTTGATCCAGCTACGGCTGCTGCGACACAAGACCTTACGTTATTTTATTATTGATGAATTATAATATTCATAATTTGCTACAAAAAACATTTTTCTTTCCTTCTTTCTTTCTTTCTTTTTATTTTATAGATTGAGAATCGTTGAGAAAAATGTATTTATGAAAAATCATAACTTGTCTAGTGCTCGTTAAGTAATCAGATTAATTGTATAATAGGAACATTTGTCATAATTTACATTATGAAAGTTATAAATGAAAAGTTCTTTTAATCGATATATCACGGTTACCTAATACTATTAATTAAAAACGTGTCTCCTCGGCTGACTTTTGCAAGTCATAATTTTCCGAATTAATAAATTCACGAGCCGCCTTTCGTTACGAAGCCAAGGAAACTCTTTATTTCTTGAGTGTTAATTTAGGAAATAAAGTGGAAAGAGGAGAAATAGAGAAACTGCTCTCGAAGGCCGAGGCTGGCCGAGTTCAATTAACAACCGATCGATTAATCAAGGAATCGTTATTTCTATACGGGAAGCACGTATGAGCACATGGACGCGTAATTGCACATGGGCGTAGCGAATCCAAGTATCGGAAATGAGTATCGGAGTAACGTCTTAATATCCGAGCATTAGAATATCAAATGCTTGCGTAGTGTTACATACTACATGGTACATAACAATGACGTGTCGTCGGCTCGAGGAAGGAATAAGCGATCGCTACGAGGAGATCCAGACGAAAAAGCATAATAATGTCCTTGAGTTTCGAGGTAAGGTATCCGTATGCTCGCGGGCAATATTAATTAGGCGCAATTACAATGTGAGTGAGAGAACGGAGATCGGCTACCGTCTCAATCAGCCGCCCGAGATGAATAATAATAATAAATCCGCGGCGTATCCACGCTCGCGCTAACTCCTTCCACGAAGATCGATGCGATAGTCGCGCCGGATGTCTCGGATAAATTTCTTCGCCGAGGGATAGATTAATTGTGGAAATCTATCGTCACCAAACAGAGTGGCAGCTACCGAAAAGATTTATTAGATCGCGCGGCTTGTATCACGTAATTCAGCAGGGATACCGTGGCACTTATCGTATCGAGGCCCCGGCTTAATTAATTCCTCTCTAGGTGAGGATCCATTCCTCCAGATCGGTATCTCGCTCAAGCAGATAAATCCTGCGGCTCGTTCAGCGCTTCTATAATATCTACAACCTCGGACGTGTCGTTTTATCCTTCGGCACTCACCGTTATCGCCATTACCTTGAACTCCTTGCCGATTACGCGCATACGCGCACGTACGTCTCTCTTTCTTTCTTTTTTTTTTTTTCTTCCTTTTTTTTTTTTTTTTTTTTTATCTCTCTGTTTATTTACGCGTTAAAAGATAATCATTACTTAACGGCATTGGTCGTATAATATCGTATAATCGTAGTATAATAAATACCTTATACCTACTTCGTCAGCCATTTCAGCCTGATTATTCCTTTTCCTTTTCTACATACGATCCGACTCTCGGAGAATTTTACATTTGAGACGAAAATTATTCCAATAGTACTGCCAAACTGTAGCAGCAGTTTTCAAAATAACGACTAAATATTTATTTACTTATCCATACGTTCCTATCCGCAATCCCACAAGATAAATTATCCAAATAAAGATTCAGCGGATGTATATAACATTACGGTAAAAAAAAAATTCCAAAAGTACTGAAGGTAATGTAATTGTTATGACTTTAAGTACAATTGTTATTATTTAAATGAAAAGTAATGAACGTTGATGCAGCACGGAAAATGACTGTCTGCATAGATTTAATTGTGAAAAAAAAAAATCATTTGGTACATTAAGTAATATCGTACTAATAAAAATAATCAAGCAAAGTGATACTTTGATTGATTTACTAAGACTTTTTCAAAGCACGGTTACCCGCAGCATGGACGGGACGTAAAAATTTCGGCATTTTTATTTTAAACCAACAGCGTTCCGAAAGACATTTATTACACGATCGGTAGAAAAATTAAATATCGACTCTCGAGTCGCTATTATATTCGCAAAATAAATACAGGTAAATGAATTACATGCGTTACGTGATCAAACATATGTACATATCCCAGTCCATTTAATGACTGGAATTACAAGTACTGATAATTACGAATAAATTTAGTTTCTTCACTTGTAATTTAAGAAATTTGAAAGAAGTTAGTTTATTAGTTGGCAAGAGAAATTATCATAGAAGTATCGCTTTCAGTTACATAGTATTTCTCTCCGACTTGTTTGCAAGGCTTCTCTTATTGATAAATATTTCCGAGCCTCGAAGTTAGAAATTAAATAAAAAAATCAATTACAAGTCTTATGAATAAATTCCAATAGATAAAATAACGCTAACAAGTAACTATAAGCAGAGGTACCGTTCTTAATTGTTTCATTATTTTAACTTGTTGCTATTTTTATCGATGAAATGCGATATTAAATTGTACACAAGATCTATTCGAATTCACCGTAGATAAGTAAGCGCAGATAAATAGATGGTGATATCGCCATTATACCATATAAGATTTCCTTTAAGATTATCATTACACAAAATTATCCGCAAGAACATTCATTAATACTCGGACTTTCTTATTGCAGGATGCAAATAACGGGTACGTAGGCGAAGCGGGCAATAAAATGGAAAAGAATTTTTTTTTTTTTTTTTTTTTTACTATACTCGTTATTGTATCTGATGGATCCGTTCGTTTCCATAATATAATTTAATGCAAACAATGCAGATCCGATTTTGCCCCAAACATATCAATATAAATCGTTATTTATTATGCTGAAAAATTATCAGGCATTCATCGTAATAAATACAGACGATGTTAAAGGTAGCATTAGCCATCGATTAATTTAAAAATCTCGTGGAGGCCATATCGAGCCTAATCGAAGGACACGCATTCGGCCATTGAATTCTTGAGATCATAAATTAGTTAACTCGAATGTGCGAAAGGGCATGGAAAATTTACAAAGTTCAGCCTCTCACGAAAGGAGCCACCCACGTCTTCCTACTTCCAACATTGTTTAACAGACGAATACCATAAGCAATAGCAACGGTATAATAATAATAACAACAAACAACAACAACAACAATAATAATAATATTGCGTGCCTTTTTGAATTTACACCGTCGATGATTTGCGACGGGTCAACTGGGCGCGTAGGTTGATTGTCACGTGCTTAGGACTATTTTTATCCCAGCAGATGTTAGATTCCTGACGGCTCCTGCCAGATGGACTTCCTCGCCCGAGGATAAAAGTCCCAAGGATTTTTTTTAACGCCGTCGAAACGTTTACCGGGGACAAATTAGCCGCTTATACTTGCTTACGTTGTGCCCGTGATTAAGTTTTCAATTATGGAGTGAAATCGATTATCGATCATTATTGCAAAAATTCAATAAACCGGCCATCAATTATTTCCTCGTCACTTGATTAATTGTCGTATTGTAAAATACAAGCCGAATAGCTGAGGGAATTTTACGCTTTTAAACATAGAATGTAAAAGAAAATAATAAAAACGAGTATCATGCTAATAGTCGTGTAACTAATCACCTTGTTCCGATAGCTTGCTACTTTTGAAATACAAATAGATAGTAGTATCTTTTACGCGCACAACGTTGGAAAAAATGGAAAAATATTTCATTTGCAAATTGATTGAACGGGCACAGAGATTTTAAAACGTAAAATAAATACGCATACTTGTACGGGTGATTGCAAAATTATGTTTATTATATATAACGTTTGCTTCGTAATTACACCTACAGTGCATACTTAACGACCAATGACATTTTTATAATATCCAATACATAATTTCGTTAATGAATTTTCATTATGATTAAATTAATCTACGAATATAAGGCAATTCTGAGACTTTGTGTATAAAAATATAACTTTTATTGTATTTTTAATATCCATTACTGCATAGGTTATTCGTATTAAACTGTTTCCAATGACTTTGGATTTGTTAATATTCTAATGCAACGTACCACGTCTTTTAGCACTTGATAGATTTTTACTATATTTGCCTATTCTGTGGGATTTTAAATAAATTCGTAGGCTAAAAATGCTTAGAAAATGTGGAAAATAGCATTTGATATGACAGCGTGGTGTTTTTCATACGTGGTACGTACAAAATATATATACGATAAAATCACACCTACGAACTTAAATCAATTATAAAAAATTTAATATTCTCCAATAACGGAGATTTCTTTACTAAAATACTGTATGTACGATTATTTTCAAAACGAATCGGAAAAATAAGCCTTCGAGAGATTCTTATTTATTAGCCATTCAATTATTTCAAAAAAGAAAATAATAAATATCAATGTAATTTCTAAAATAAACGTATGAAACGTTGTTCACAATAACTTTACAATTAATTTCTTTAATTAATTAAGCGTACCACATATAAATATAAATTTTACATTAAAAAAATAAAATATATAAATGTATGACAAAATATAGAAGACTATTTTTTGTAATAAAAATATTATAATCAATTGTAAATCTGTATCAAGAAAATGTATTATCAATTGGTATTTTGAATCGATAGAAGCTGTAGAAATTTTGTATTTTGTATTTTGAATTTCATAAGATTTGTACGTTATATTCAAATATCTAACTGAATATCTTGGTATATGATACGTCTACTTGAAATTTAATTAATACGAACAATATGATACAATCAGTTACCGTTACAACTTATTTTAATTCGAGATAATTTGATTTCAATTAAAGCCTCATCTTTTTCCGACAAATGCAATTATTGTATTTGTTGATCGACCATTAAAGAGTTTTCAACGTTAAAAACATCTAGAAATTTGCTCCCTGTTAATTAATGGGATTGGAAAAGTCTTTGATTTAAAATAAGATATTGTAGAGGGGGAGTGGATAGATGGTGGATAGAGGGTGAGGGGGCGGAATTTTCTTATACGAACGAGTGGAACTGAGCCGAGAACAATAAAGCATTAATAAAGATCGGGAAGATAAACAAATGAATACGTTTTTATTCGAAGCCATAAAATACGATTCCCAGTTGTGAAAGGAGATCAGATCGTGGTAAGAGCGTTTTAACGTTCCCATTAGCCGTATATCGCCCGGCAAACGAATTGGACACCTTCCGGAGCAGTTTCAGCCGAAGGAATGACCCGAGGCCAACCGGGACCCACGGATCCTGCCGTCAAGATTTTTTTCTGCGGAAGAGACGCCAGGATACTTCCCGAGCTCCAGCCCTGGAAGCAACCCCGAAGCCATTTCACTTCCTACGGCCGGGATTTATCAGTGCCAGAATCGCTCCGCACTCGAGCTCACCGAGAATAATAATACCCGCAAGATTATCATTAACGCCGCTATGAGGTGTATGGGGCGGGGAGGGGGGCGCAGAGGGGGAAGCGCCTCTAATTATGCCGTCGTGAGCGACTGGCGATGAGCGACGAAAATTCGCGTGCGTGCGCGCGCACCCCTCAACCCACTTCGGATTTTATGCCGATGCCATAGTAAAGCCATCCGACGAACCAAATGAGTGATCTTAAAAAGCGTGCCGTGATTCTCGAAATTAGCGTCTTATTAAAGTAATTTATCACTACTTTAGAGGGATGGAGGAGAGCCTCCAGCCCTTTATGGATTTTTATTGGGTTCCGGGACGTCTGACAGTCATCGTTTTTTTTTTGTTTTTGTTTTTTTGTATTAAATAAACGCACACTTTCTCCCACCTTTATTTTTGCACATATATATATAAATAAATACACCCGCACGCGGGAACATGGAGACAGGCACGTGTATGTATATAGTCCTTCTGTCTCGGCAGAGATTAATAAAATCCTCGCGCTCATTAATACAAAAAGGTAAGGATAACTACGGTTATTATTGAAGAATCCCATCGTAAAACCATAAGGCATCGTTATGTTATTTTTAAACGAAAACCTTCCTTCCGATGGGCAAATATTAAAATTTATATTCAATTTCCGTAAAGTAATGTGGAAATTATTATTATTATTATTATTATTATTATTACTTTTTTTTTCTTCTAGAATTAAAAATTACACCGCACACCTGCACAAGCTCGGCATTAATTTGAAATTCAAGCAAGTGAAAATAATATAACTGCAAGATTTGAAATATGATCGTATATGTCAGTTATTTATTATGTTTTGTTGCATTTTGTTAACAGTATTCAGTTAGGAGCGATAAATCATCGTAAAAGTTACACAAGTTTTTGTAATTTGTATTTTTAAATTTATTCCATTCTGGAACTGCAGGATATCAGCTAACCACCACTAAGATCCAACAATAAATGAAACGAAAAAGCACAATCATTATCATTATTATCATTATTATTATCATTATTATTATTATTATTATTATTAACGGATTTTTATTATCCAATTAAATAATTGCTAATAATACGTCGTGGCTGATAATTAATAGAAAACTTGGGCAGAAAATTGCTAAGATAGTAGAGTGCATTGGTCAATACCTAAATCATAAATGATATTTAAAATTCAATTACTACTTAACGGTTATAAAATGATTTCTTTATATCTCACTGTTTCCTTCGCTTCTTAAGAGCCGAATTACAAAAGTTCACGAGCTCGTATAATTATAGTTGTAAGTAATTGTTAAGTGCGCCAAAATTAGAAATCCGAATTATTAAATAAAGGATAAAAATGTCATGATTATCCAGTGAATGTGCTTTCGACAGAAATTACTTACGCCCTCCTTACTTACAGATTTAGATGAGATTTCAGTGTTTGCTTCCCGGTACCTGATAATGAGCCATGCGGCACATAACTCATTTAAATCGGTCACACTTTACGAGGCAATTACAATTTAAGTATTATAAGCAAATTTTCAAGAAGTGATATAGAGTTTTTTAATTTACCGATAAATTTTCAGAGAGAATGAAAGCTTTGTTGATTCCTTTGGCAACAACAACACGCGACGAAAAATTGATTAAATAACGTCTCCGATGTAAAAATAGGGCTTTTGCTTACGCTTTTTTTTTTTTTTGCTCGGTTACATTAGTTTAAGAATATTTCTCTGCGGCAAATTACCCGCTACTGTATTATACTAATTGTACGCCAGACATGGCCTACTAAAATGAACAATAATTACACTGAATTACGGTTATTAGCTCAAAGTATTTTATGAAAAAAAAAAAAAAAAACACCAAAAGATTATTTACTTTAAATGGCGACGGAGTTAAAAAAATTATTTAGCCGAGCTAATAAATGCTACGTTAACGTAGGCCATGTAGGATAATAAATAGGAAGGAGATCTTTGGGCGTTTTGATTTATTAGGAAGAGCGCTTTTATATTCTTTTATTCTCTAATAAATCAGCGAGTCGAATTGTAATAATTGATTACAACGCACGGTAGCCTGAATCCTGAAAAGCAACTAATTTTAGAGAGTTTTCTTCGTATAGGGAACTTCGGAGCGGGGAATATTTTAGATTGCAGTTGGAAAAAGAGTTTCGCAATTACGTGAAAAATTTCTGAATCAAGATATTATGGAATCATAAAAATGAGTTTTCTATTTCAACGCAAACAGAAAATTTATATTCAACGCATATTACTTCCATGTTCAGAGAAAAATTGCGTTAGATTAAATTTGCATAAGAGAGAGAGACAGAGAGAGAGAGAGAGAGAGAAAAAAAAGGGGGGGAAAGTTATAACGCTAAGTGGTAAAAATCAAATACACGAGGCTCGATTTTCAATTTACTGTTTGAAATCATTCGAGATGTACGTGAACTACCTGAAATCGAATCATTTCCATGCGGTGAAAGGTGGGAGAGGGGTGAGGGGGTAGGGGGGATGAAGTAGTAGGGGCTTAGCGATTAAAGGAAGAAATCGATTTCCCTATTAAAGATTTCTTTCATCAATGTCGCCCAAAGAGATTTAGTGCGCGATCCTCGATCCAAGAGACAGATACGGACAGATCGTATTTCCCCCCCCCTCCACCGGAATAGATATATAACTGGATAACGCGAACTTTCATTACGCCTCTCATCGATTCTCCGGATTTGAATAAGGTGAACAAAGCAAGCAAGGAAAGCCTTTTATTTTCCCTCCTGGTTATAATTTATTCGCTTAGGCCACCATCGATTAGAAAGCTGGAGAGAAAAATGAGCGATTAAAATGTATAAGCGTAATAATAGGGCTGTTAAATAAGCTGCGGCGATGATTAAAGGACGACGCGCGTACGTAGCGACTATATGCCTCCCTCCCTCCCTCCCTCCCCACCACGCTTCCTTCCTTCCTTCCTGTGCTATTTCACAGCGGCTTACAACACGAGATCAGCAAAGTCATTCGGCCGGACTTTAACGATCCGCGGTCTTCTCCGCCCCCTGCCCCTTCCCGTGGCTTTACTTCATCGCCAGGCCGAGCCGGCTAAATAACGAAATCGCCGCACCGTAAAACAATTTATTTATTATCGAATATTCTCCGAGGCCGAGGTCTACCTTGGCCAGCCCCGCCGCCACCTGCCCCATCGCGGCTCTGTGCACGTATGCGCGCGCGGGCGCGCGCGCGCAGAGGAAGAGCCCCGGGAGGTAGGCCGCTTGCTCGCGATCGCGCTATTTTCCAGCGAAAGGGCTCGGGCTCATTAAGGCTCGTTTTACACGCATACCTATTTATAGCGCTAGAGCCTGTTCCGCGGTCGTTGCTGCAAAAAAAGTATCATATCCCCGTCGTAATTGCCATCCGGCGTCGCTGGCCGCGCGGACCCGAGGCCCGGCAGGCCAGTGCGCGGCCCTCCTCGTCACCCGTAGCCGCCTGCGCGCAATAATGTGTATAATACAAGAATCCCCCGTAGGGGGAGGAGGGAGGACGGCACTCCTTTCCCGAGGGAAAGATTTTCGACAGACGCGCGCATTTTCCTCGCCGGTACTCGGATGTAATGGGTAATGGGCGTGCGCGCTCGCGCACGGCTAATCATAAGGTTAAGTTTATTTCGGCCGGCTGGTAAATCTGGTAGGGAATGCCTTCATTCGCGCCGATGGTAATTTATCGATCGCGTTACACGCGCGTTATGAATGATGCATGCCGGCTCTATCGACGTATCCCATTACGGATACAATGTAGCGATGTTTGCCGGATGGAAAGCCGCTTAATGACGGTGGATTATCCTATTCTTTAAACTGCGGCATAAATTGGCGGAGGCTCTTACGTCACGCTCGGCGCACGCACCATTATCAATTCAGAGGAGCTGGCTCGAGCCTCATTTTTCGGCTAACCCCCATTGGCTTATCTCCGCAAACTCCCATACTCTACAGCTTATAAATAAATTAATTTTTTCAAAACGGCCCTTTCTCACCACCACCACCACCACCACCACCACCACCCCGCCCTAATTCGGCCTACGCTCGTTATCTCTTACTTGTTCCGCCCCTCCCCCCCATCGGATTACCATAGCAGTTCGAGTGCGCTCGGCACTCCTAAGATTATTGGGTCAATTTACTTATGGCGGAGATCGCTCTGCTTCCTACCCACTCGTACCTCATTAATTGCCTTTCTAAAACCTTGCAATTTACGATCAATTTTCACGATACATTGTATACTTGCTTATACGTATTTTCTTATTACATGCCGGCCCTACGCGAACTTTATTATAAGCGTTGTTGCTCATATATTCTTGTGCAATATATTAATATAATAATAAAAATGGGATTTCTAATGAAAGTCTAAATGATAACTATTTATTGCTCTAATAAATTTCAAAAGCAGATTTTTATAGGCACTTTAATGTTAAACATTATTATTACAGCGCCAAATAATGCATGACGTTATATAATAATAAGAGATAATATAATATAATATAGTATAATATAATATAATATAATATAATATAATATAATAGTGGCATTGTCATGGATTTTAAAAGATTGTAATATTTTACGTATAGGATCAATTATGTAAGCGAAGGCTGAAAGAGCCTCGAAGCAATTTATTAACGAAATCTTTATTTCTGGCAAGGTAAGGTATTTGTTCGACAATACAATTTGTCCAATACAATGCATACGCATGTTTGGCACTATAATTTAGGCCTTGTGCATTTATTTGATAGCACATAATGATTTATCCTCATTTTGATCCACTGCTTGTGGATATTAAATTTTTCTTAAATAGTGTTTTATCAAATTCATACAATAGAATTACGTGAAAAGACGCTTGACGCTTGACGATTATAAGGAAAAGGATGAAAATTGATGAAACGCGCGTTATAGACAATTTATAAGAAGTATTTTATTAAAGGCGAAAATAATGCTTATCTCGAAGCATGATCAACGACAAGTGTCTCCTCAAAGGTAATTACTCATTATCGACAAGTATCTATAAATTATCCGAGCAGAGGAGCAGAAATAGAGTCATTAAGCAGCATCCAAATGAGTCTGGAGACTGGAGATAAGCAAACTAGCAAGACACAAAGAAACGGCAGAGCGGCTCGGTGGATTGCGGGAGGCGGGTAGCGGGTAGCGGGGTCGGGAAGGGGGATAAGAGAGTGATGCTTCGAATAATAATAGCGAAGCTGAGAAATAATCTCGGGCTCGTAGTAAACAAGCACCGGTATCGCGTTACCGCGTCCGTCGCGGCGTGATTCGCCATTCGTGACTATAACAGACTGCATTTATGAAATGCAAAATCGCCCGGAGGTCTATTAAAGAACCAGCGAACCTCTATCTCTCTCTCTCTCTCTCTCTCTCGGCATCGTCGTGGACAAAGAAATGATTATACTCTCTCGAGGAGAATAATGATTGTCAGATCAAAGTTCCTCATATCTCCATTCAGTGTCCCTATGAGCGTACACGCACTTGGTCACACACACACACACACACACGAGCGAGCGCGCGATCGAGCGAGCGCACGTCGCGTTAATCGGGTCTCGTCCTCTCAAGAACAATGAGTCGAGAGCGAGAGCATGTTCTAGGGAGGGAGAGGGATAGTAGGGGCAAAGAAAAGTCAGTAAAAAATACGTAGATAATTTTTGCGATTCGAAATTCCGCGGGCCGGCTTATCGACGATGCGACGGACGCGTTAGTCCCGGCGACGGTCACGTGGTATCATAAAGAGCGGCACGACGGTGCGAGAATGCAGCGCTTTGTCCGTCAATCGATAAATAATTAATACGCGCGGTGACGCGAGCGCATTCCCTCGGTGAAAATCGCAGCTGGCACGAACTCCCCGGCGATGGTTATCGAGGAAAAGCCGGTGGGAACGTTACGTGTCGCTCGGTTAAACAATTGCGATCGCGTCTACACTTTTTTCCCCTACCTTTAGCACGATGTCCCTGTTTTATACGAGACTCATAAGCAACGGATCCACATTGACATGCAACAACATTTGCTCTTTAATAAACCAATAGTTTGGCTTTTACATCATTACAGATATCTGACAATCGCAGACGTTCCCTTTTTACCCGCTCGGCTTATTGTTTCTATATTTATGAGCGAGCTTTGAAAAATAATCGAGGCTCACTGTGCGCGAGGAAATCTATACCTTACTTTCTAAAGATTTCGTAGCGAGATTCCATTGTAAGCCGCGACTGATGTTTAATTAGAATGAAAATCTCTCACTCGCGGCCCGCGCCGAACAGCGCACCCGAACCACCATCAATCATACCTGCGAGAGGGACGGGGAGGGATGGGGAGGGAGTGGATGGGGTGGATGGGGAGGAGGCGGAGGGAGAGGGGATTGGCAGAAGGAAGCATCAAGGAAGAGGAATGCCCTTTTTACAGGATGGATGCGATGCTATTAAGCGTTTCGATCGAAATCGAAAAGCGCGAATGGCTTTCTTCGGCTACAAATTTACTCGAATAACTTCAACTTCAACGTGATAAATCATGAAGTTGCACGTCCCGAGCTTCGTCCCCGGCATACACCTGGCAAGTCGGCAAATACGAAAGCCCGACATCGGCCTACGAATGCGTGAAATGCCCAAGACGAATGGCATTTGTAAATTATCTTTAACAACGGAAAAATGAAGGGCATGAATGACAGTGCGTGCGATAACTTAGAAAGCGGTATGCTTAATCATTGCCTTGAGGCTGACAAGAGCGCCGGGACAAGGAAAATATTGATAGTTGGATGAGAGCGAGGCTTTACAATAAAATCACTTAATAATACCAAAGATTTTTCTTTACCAAAGTGTAATAAATATCAATAAGTGGGAAGCGCCCTGAAACGTAAATATAGTAATGATGGCCGTGGTGTTGAAAATTCTTTTTACTATATTCAGAGAAATTATTTAGCATTTGGTATTGTAAGTCGGACTCGTGCGTAAGGCAATTGCATTGCGTTTCATTTATTCATGTCTTTTATTCGAAGCGCGCAGCTTCACGTGCGTTTATAGGGGAATGCAATTTTCGTAAGTCGTAAGTGCGCGCGAGCGTAAATTAGCATCTCGTTCAACTCAGCATAACTGAATTCACCTGCAATTACACCCTTTCGGATGATAACAGCTTTGTAATGATTTGAGAAAATGAAGGGAATAATTATTTAGTTTGCCGATGGTCCCTTTGAGACGATGGCATTTACGAGCTCGTGGGCGCATTAAAGGTATCTGCTTACATAGGCACTTGAAATATTAGCATAAGCCAGCCGTCGTGCAAATTATTGCAAATTACTGTCGCCTCGTATACTAATAAAAAAATGCTGTAGCGTAAGGCTCACACCACGACGAGCCATTGTCTAAGAAAGAGTAATTCTTAAAGGAAAGCCGGCTTAAGCGTCGGTCGATAAAGAGGAAAGCCCACCTTTCGACGGGGATCGAAGCTTTCAAGCTCATTAAGGTGATCGGGGGTGGTGGGCGGGGGAGAGAGAGAGAGAGAGAGAGATGAGAGCGCGCGGGGGCGGGGGGGGAGCGGGAGGATCACCGAGCCGCTATAAGTAAGGCGGACTCGCTGGGAATGATACGGATCGTCGTTGCAAAAAGGCACGTGACTTTGAAAAGTCTCAAAGAGGGCCGCCGAACGTCCCCGCTTCCGCATTCCCGGTTGACCGGAGCGCCGCTACGAGCGGACGTTTAAGGATCCCGCGTGAAAGCCGGTGAGAGTAGCCCGGAGTTTTCGAATCGCATGCCGGGAATGCGTTGAAGCCGGCAGCGGTCGCGGTGGAAGGGGGGGGGGCGGCGGGGCTACGTGTAGAGAAAACCTCGGCCGGGCAAATACTTCGCGTCACGGCACTCGCCCAACGACTAAATAAGCGCTATAATGCACTCCCGAGTAATGTTAATTGATTTGACTCTCGTCACTTTCTACGATCGACTCGACGCGGACTTCCACCGACGATATCACCACCACCTCCTAATCCCCGTACCTACCCCCCTACCCGTACCTACCCCCCTACCCGTACCTACCCCCCTACCTACCCCCCCACCAACCACCACCGCGCCTAATTAAACTCCGCGACTCTGATCTTACTTCCCCCGGGAGTTTGTTAAGAAGGATTTATCTCCACCTGTCGCGCCCTCGCGTCTTCGGACCGTTACTTTCTTCATTTGTCCGAATGTTACGCATACTTTTCCCCCTCATCCAGTCCCTCTTTTCTCTCCGTTTTTGCCATCGAGTATGCGAGGCACGCCTTCCATCCTTCTGATTCTTCCGATCCTCTAATCCGCATCTCTTGCCGGCCTCATCAATCACGCTAATGCACGGCCCCACTCGCAGTTATAAATATCGTCGACTAATTTCAGAGCGTCCTCGCGTCGCCGATAATTAAAATCGGTACTACGTAAACTCATCCCCAAGTTATTAACAATCGATTTCTAGGAAAACACCGAGACAAATCAAAGCCATCGTTCGTTTTATTTTTATTCGACCGAGTCGCAAGGGTTTCATTTCCAAGACATTGTACGCTGCAACATCGCTGCAACATCGCTGCAACACTAAATCCATTATACACTCAAAGCAATAAAATGAAATATAATCGCAATCCGTAAGCTTCTAAAGAGAATTTATTATACGTTCAACGTGCAATGAACATCTAGAAATATTGTTTAATAATATGTAAGCAAAGCCTGTGCGAGCATATTCATGTTAAATTAATCACAGTTGTGCAATGATGCGACAAATTTAAATTTAATTTCCAATGGAAATTATTTATGTCTCGTCGTGCATCGATACGTGTTTACCCGAAAACTGATAATCAAAAGCGTTCCAAAATTACCTTACGAGTTTTACAAAAAAAAAATTTCTACATTTTTTAAGCAATTAAGTGTATATCAACGGCAAGGACATTGTACAAGTAAAGTTCAGTTTTTATTTCTTATTCGCATCTTTATAAAAATAAACCGTAATTTATGTATTTTTAAAATGCTTGTGCCTTTGCATGTATTCGTTAAATCAGTATTATTCCCGAAAATATAATAATCTCGTATTATCTTATTCAACTTAATTAATACTTTTTTTAATTCAAGAATTAATAAGCTTATTCGCTCGTTAATGTTATTGGTCTTGTTGTTAACAATGCCACTGTAACTAATTAAAATTATTCTTTATGAAATGGTTATAAATTCCTTTTTCTATTTATCTTTGATTGTATTGAATAAGGTGTCGAAAATCCTAATGGCAAAATAAAAGTAAATATTTATCTAAATAATTTTATACGTATCAGTGATATGTAATTTAAACGGCATATGTTTTTTCAGCGTAACTTATACATATGTCAGAAAATGTAATTAACATTCTTCGAATATATGTACGGGAATGCATTAGAAATTGCATTTAAATAATTACTATTTATTAAATCAATATTATATTATAAATAGAACGAGTCCTTTCGTTTTCGCGTATATTGAATCCAATGTAGTTTCGAGCGTATTATTTAGACATTTCCTAAATTAAAATAAATTATATAAATGCTTAAATATAAATTATGAATTTCCGTTATTAATTTTCTAGAGAATTCTCGCGAGCACGGGAAAATGTGACGAAAAAATTCTCATACGAGTCCAAAAATGATAATTATGGGCTGAGAATAAGCTTTTTTTCTTTTCAGGTAATTGAAACGCTGAAATATTTACTAAATATTCTTAAATCAAAATATTATAATAATAATAATAATAATAATAACAACAATAATAATAGTTAAATTGTTAAAAAAAAGTATTTTGTTTATTATGCTTTGAAGCAAAAGGAACGTAGTAAATTATGAAACTTCTAAATTAACTAAAACTCCGCTACTAATAAAATTGTATACATCTTGTTTATTATTTTAAAATGCTTAAATCAACTTAATAATTTGTGAACTTGATTGGAAAATTTAACAGGTTTACGCCTCGACGGCCACATTGCTAACGAATGGACAAGCAGCAACAACAACAAAAAAAAAAACTGAAGCTACCTTATCTTTGAGTTATATTTCGAGTCATACATCTTCTGAACGTCTTGTAACTTTAACAATAAATTATAGATCTTTTTACAACGAAAAAAGAAAGTCTATAAAGCAATGCAAAATAAGAATTTTGAAAATATTACTATTCCTTAAATTTATTGATAAAAAGTGTAATGCTTGTAAAGTAATGATTGTTCAAGTACTTTAGCTCAGTTTCTATGCGCAATATGTATGAATTTTAAATGAAAATTTCTATTAAATATTCAGCTAACGTTGAACTTAAGAATTAGGATGCACGAAGCTTATTATGAGTTGAAAATTTAAGCATTTCTATTTATTGCCAGGCTTTCTAAAAAAAAATTTTCCTTCTTGCGAAAATTATTATTATTCGAGTGCGATTTAAAAATAAGATTATCTTTATTTTATAAAAGGAAAAAATTAAAAATTTCAAAGTAAAATGATTTTCAAGGAATTTTTGGGAATTTCGATATCTTCTCATCCATACCTCAATTATTCGTTAACTTTAAAATTTACTTAATCAAATATCTCGAAGGATACTCCATAATTAAAATAAGACGTTAACTTATTTTCTGAATTTAATAAATATGCATTGCTCGGAGGGCGGGAGCTTAATTAAGATATAAAAGTGTCGGTCATGTATGTACACGTAAATATTTTTCTTTTTCCCAAGCTTTAGGGTATAGAAATATATTATCAAAGATCTCTTAGATATTACTTATATACATATACGTGCTTATATATATGTATATATATATATACATATGTTAAAATTCATATTACTGTTCACGTGAATTTTTATGAAATTTCCATTTACGGTACTAATTACTCGAAATATGCAGGCTCGAATCATGTAACGCCTTAATTGTGTTAAGCAAGAGCAATAAAAAAAACTATCTCAGAGAGACAAATTAAATATGACGAAAAAAAAAAAAAAAACAACAACAATAAAGAAAATTACAAATTAGCCTGAATCGCGAATATTGAGCTCGTGTGAGTGACGTGCAGGTGCGTAACCTAGTCTACGCGAAATGTATAGATTATTCTTCGGGCGTTCGAGGTAACAAGGCAAAAAAAAACAAAAAAAACAAAACAAAACAAAACGAAACGAAAAATAAAAAAATAAAGTAAAAGAGCCAATGGCATTTAAAGTTTATTCTAATCAGAAGGTCGGATTTTGAGAAATCAGCAGCAGCAGCAGCGAATCGTGTTTAGTTTGCGAAATTAATTGGCCTTTATCGGCACTCGAGGCACCGAGCAAAGGATGCACAATCCCCGATGTAGCCACGATAAAGCTCGGGGCTCGCTTGCGATATTCGCGACAAAGTTATTGTCGGCCTCGTCCGGATTATTCAGGTTGCGACGAGCGAGATCCGTTTCCTCTTTCTTTCCCCCTGAAAATTCGAGCGCGAAAAAAAAGGTACAGAGAGGGCCAACAATGACGTCGACCGTGCACGTAGTGAAAGGAGGGAGGTCAGTCACGGGACGGCCTACGTAATAATAATATACGCGGGACAACTGCCGGGACGTTATACACATACGCGTCTGCGATTCCGCGCACAAAGCACGTGAATTGAGCGGCGGCGGTGGTGGCAGCGGTGGCGGCGGGGGCAACGACGACGACGACGACGACGACGACGACGACGACAACGACGGCGGCGACGGCGACGGCGACGGCGGCGGCGGCGGCAGCAGCAACCCGGGAACAATGTGTACTCCAGCACTGGCTGAGGATCGTTTATTGTCCGGGAACTTACATTATGTTGCGAAAATAATCGCGTTAATAGGAGAAACGCCGAGAAGCAGCGGGAATGAGGGAGAAAGAGCCGCGGAGCCGGAGCCTGCACGAGTATGAGTGAGCGAGTGCGTTACAACTACGAGAAGGAAATAAAAAGTATGAAAGGGAAATGGAATAAAGAAGAGGAGAAAGAACCATTAGACGTCTGAATGAACAATGAGCATAACAAATCTATGGAAATGACTTCCTGAGCTCTGGTCGGCCGGTCGGTTGGTTGGTCGGTTGGTTGGTCGGTTGGTTGGTCGGTTGGTCGGTCGGTCGGTCGGTCGGTCGGTCGATCGCTCGGTCGAGCGGCCAGTTGTCCTATTAAAACATGGCGACATTCCATCGATAAAACGGGCAGCTAGTTTTTGCCCGCCCAAATCTTATTTAGCCTACCTCTCCGGATCCACTTATCCTTTCATTCGTTCAATAATCGACTTTATCCGCTCGCGATTTTAATAATCGCTTCATTATTCCACGACTCACGGAGACCACCCCTCCCACCGCCTCCTACATATTTTTTTATCCCGCCCCCACCCCGATTACTTTATCAAATTCTTCAACTCCGCCATTGTATTTCCCCTCGTTTCCCCCTCTCTTCGACCCTACCCTACCCCGTAAATGACCTCCCGCTTATCAATCCTTTGCGCACGGCTTAAGTCATAGATCATCTTTGTGTTCACATCCAACTACATAATTATTAGGTTTCAATCTTTTTCAAAGATTGAACGTAATTACGGTTGCGACATATATGTATACATATATGACAATAAATAATGGCCGAGCATAATTATCCTTGGTAAACTTACGACAAAATTGTCATCTCCAGATTGTTTCATAATTTACACGTTATATTTAATTTCTTATCTGATCGAACTAATTTATAATGGTATTACTGACATAATTTAATCAACAACAAACGCTTTCATTATAAATATGTATTTAATGAACTTTTACGATGAACTTGATGTATAATAATTTTTAAGGAAATAATCGAGATTAATTGCTGAAATTTATTAAAAATACAAATACCTCGGGACGGCGATAACGAAATTCTCACCGATAATTTTATAATATTTATTGGGTTTAATTAATGAATGGCCGTATCGCCATGACTTTATCTCGAAGCCTAGATTTTAGCGGCTAAAATGACTTATTAATATTCTAATGGCGACTTTCGATGTCCTTTTAGTTTTATTAAAATTATCGTTAGTACTGTACTCGGCAGCCGAGGTCACTAACGAACGGAAATCGTGCGACTTATTAAATTCTTTTCGAGAACCAAGTACGAATCGCACCCATTAATACATGATATGATTAAAAATTTTACGATTTTTTTTATAATACAATTCGCGATCTCTCAGTTTCTACGTATATTCTTCTTGTATATCCTAGAGGCATGCGCGGAAAACGAGTAGCCTTTAAATTAAGATCTGAAAATCAATTAACGAATGCATCAAGCCCGAAGATAAATGCGTGGGCGCCCCGAGGAATAATTAAGTGTAAATCATCGGCTGCCTCCTGCGTTTTAATCTTTTTCAACGAGACCGTATCAATAATAATGATAATATAATGCATAAGCGAAGGAAACCGTTTTTACTGATATACTTAAATAAGCTAATTCATACTTATGCAATAATAACAGTTCTTGTAACATGTAACGAAGATATCATTGCAATTTTAATAATACCTACGTCACACTAAATTGCCTTATTAACTCACGGTGTCGGGCCAATTCAATTTAATTAATTTTTTTGTTTTGTTTTTTGTTTTGTTTTGTTTTTTATTTTGTTAATACGATATATCTTTTTCATTATACAGAAGACTTCGAATCGAACTCTGAATACCTTTAGCTCTTGATTTCGTAAAAATTTCGTACGCCTGATCTGAGGATGCACCGAAGCCGCATTATTATTATTATCCAGAAAAATGTTTGAATACATATTGCACGGCAATGTTGCTGTTCGCTTGATCCGATCGCAGCGTTAAGTAAATTATTTTGCGATAAACCTAAACGAGGCACAACTTATTAAATAATTTAATAAACTACGTTTCCGAGCAATCGAGAAAAATGTCCTGTATTTTTACACGAATGTACGAGTAATTACGTTAAATTATTTTATTTTCAAACGAAATTATAAAATGTTTGGTTCGCCGATACCGATAGGAGTAAATAGTGCATAAAATATAAACTAGGAAATTTTGATGGCTCAGTGAAAGTATATTTTGCGTAATTACATAATCCTCTGCGGTAAATAGGCAAGAAACAAATTTTTACTCTGCTTGATTTAAAAGCTTCGAAGATTATGGTTTAAATTTTAGTTAACACATTAAAGATCAAACGAAGAATTGCGTTATGTCGGATGTTGAGAAACTGGTTATGAAAGCGGTAGTGATTCAGTTGAATGATCATAGTCTTTATTAGCGCTCTGAAATGAAAACTAGATGATTTTCGTATCGTTTATTACATAAATGCAGCCCGCAGAAGTAATTACTTAATGCCCAGTAGAAAATAAGAATTCCGAAGCCTAGGCTAGCATTGGGAGTAAACTAGTAAATGGCAAAGTAGATAATTTTACGAACAAATAATTTTCGCATTAAAAGGAAATTAAGCATTAAGTAATTTATAAATACAAGGAATTGTGCCCTAGGCCCGGTAAAAGGCTGCGCCGCTTTATAAGAGAGCCCTCGAGCTCGGCTATAAAGTACCCAATTAAAGTAATCCGAAAGCAATCAATATGATCCATAAGTAAAAAAAAAATATTGAAGGAAGATAGGAGGAGCCTCGGGGGAGCAGTAGAAGTTGTAATAGTATCACTAGTTGTAGTAGTAGAAGTACGAGTAGTACAAGTAGTAGTAATAGTACAAGTAGTAGCAGTAGTAGTAGTAGTAGTAGTAGTAGTAGTAGTAGTAGTAGTAGTAGTAGTAGTAGTAGTAGTAGTAGTAGTAGTAGTAGTAGTAGTAGTAGTAGTAGTAGTAGTAGTAGTAGTAGTAGTAGTAGTAGTAGTAGTAGTAGTAGTAGTAGTAGCAGTAGTAGCAGTAGTAGTAGTTGAGCATTAAATTGCGACCGATGCGAACAGGCCTCGACAGGACGATCTCAGCGCGATATTAGCATTTCTCGTGGAAGAGATCGTAAAGAAAGCAAGAGAACCTGATAAAGGTGTATCCTGGATGGATCGAGCGGTAAATTTCGTAAGGAAGATTAATCTGGTTTGAGTTATGCTGCTGGCTTACGCGCAGCAAACTTAGTTATGTTACGAGCCTCTTGCCCATCTCTTGCCCCTGCCTTCTCTCATCCCCTTCCCCTCCCCCCGCAATTCCCGTGCACTTATGTAGACTTCGGTATATTGGTACGATAAAGAGAGAAAGCCAAAGTGAGAGATCGCATTTCAATTAAGCATGTATGCAAGTGCGTAAGTACGTTTGTTTCATGCCATGCACGAAATTACTACAAAATGTTACGGACGATAGCGATCGTCTCGGTCGTTCGAAATTCGGATGGTCGAGTAGTACCCTCATTCGGTATTAAAATTTCAAAAACCTCTGCCTACAAACGCGCGCACGCGCACGCGCACACGCACTCACAACCCCCCCCCCTCCCCGCATATGTATGTGTTGAATGCTTGATTCTGACAAACGTAAAACGAAGGAAAAGATAAATTGTTAATAACCTTGGACAATTTATTACAAGCTGAATGTGTACTTTGGCATTGACTTCCGCTTACGACCGACGCTCGTTACACATCAGAACGCATTAATTCCACGTCGGATATATTTTAATTCTGTACATCATGATTGCATGCGTTAATTGTTTTTACCAAATATACGCAATTAATAATAATCGCGCTTGGTCGGCTATGAATAAAGAACTACTAACTACGAATCGTTGCAGCTACAAGATTTAATAGAATATAAAATTTGAAGATTCATTATATCGTTTGCGTTATTCTTGCACGAAACTGTTAAATCTTTCGGATAATGCTTGCGATTTCAAATTTTATAAATTATGCGTTTCAATGTACTGCTAAGAGAAGTAATGTTGCTGGTGCAATTATTTACGTGCCTCCCACGGGAATTTATCGCCGCCGTATCGCAGATTAGATACTACAATACAACAACAAGTACAGTATATTTTAGCACATGGAAAATATCTCGGGTAGGCAAAACAAAAAAAAAAAAAAAATAAATAAATTCTAATTTTGCAACGAACAGCGGCAGCGATGGTCTTCGTTTATTGACAATTAAATAAAGTGGAATCGTTAAATATTAAGAAACGTGTGTAAAAGCCTTACGAGAGACGAAGTAGTTGGGTATAAATTATCCTTCACCAGTAATTAAATAATTATTTTATGCAAAGAGCACGGGAACGGAATCTTGGCCGTTATCACAAAGCCGATAAGCCTCATTCGGTCGATTAAACGTTTGTCTTTTTAATAAGAATTTATAGGAGCAGCTCGTAAAGGAAACGTTAAAAGAAAGTAAATGGCGCTACGCTGGCGTAGGTAAATCGAAAATGCGGCTCAAGGTAACAGCCGATACGATAATTCTCCGTGGCTCCCCTCCAAGCCCTGCTCTACCGTCGAGCCAGGATCTGGCGAGTCCTCTCGTTTCATCCGCCCACGCACGTTGCCGAGTGCCGAGTGTCGCGAATGGCGTTACCGGTAGCCGAGCGCGAACTGTATCTGACAAGATAAGCCCGATATGGTCGCCATTATTTCGACGTATCAAAGGACCTGTAAATCCTCGCACATTCGAATGGCTCGCCGAGGCATTTCTCCTCCACGCGATTTCTCAATGAAACCGCGGAAAAAGTGCGCGGCCTAAACTCTGTACCTCCGGCTTAAAAATTTATATATTATCGCGCTATTTACTAGCACGTGCCCCAATGATTCACGGGCTGTTCTCGCCTACCCCACCCCCGAGCGGGACCGGGACCGGGACCGGGACCGGGACCGAGACCGAGACCACGACCCCGGACACCACCCCGCCCAACACGTCCGTACATTCTTACGTCACTCTACCGCTAAATGCTATTATATTTCCCATGCGCGGATAAAGGATTATCTGATATATTTAGGAGCCGCAGGAGTCATTGTTGCGATTTTATTTATTATCGAGAAGCTACGGGACGGGAGGCATTCAGCATCAAGAATGGAGAATCGCCTTTTTTACTATCGTCAATCGCGCTTTCAACTTTACCGAACTCCCTTAAATTATCCTGAAATTCGCTTACATTCAATAAGCTAATACGTTAAATGAACCGATTCATTGTCTCGTTTAATTTACATAAACCTCTCTTACCCAGCTTTGACTTCTACGTGAGTAATTGAAAAGTTTATTAAAGCCGAATAGGAGGCCGAAAATTTCATACTGATAGAAAACGTAAAAGGAATCGGGAATACGTAACGTTATTTAAAGAATTGACAATTCCGATAATCCGACAGAGCTTTTAGCGAAAAAGGCTTACGATTACGATGAAACGAAAAACGTTTACGGCGCCCTTTCCGTTAGAAAATCAAAAGCCGACTTTTGTGAGGAACAATTTTGTAAAACGGTTACGAAAGAGAATCTTTATAGTACTACGAGGATAAAACTCATAATCCCTGCGTTATTTTCGCGGGCTCATGACTTCTGTTTACGCTAAGAAACTGATAATGAAGATATAAAATTGAATTTTTATAAATAATAACTTTCTACTAAGGGGCTAACGTGACGTAACGTCGGCTCACTTAAAGTAACGATTTTCATATTTCAAAAATGGCTTTTCATTAAAATCGCGTTCTGCGTGTCACTTAACTGAAACTGGTTTAAATCTGGCAATCCCATATTTAATATTAACTTTAAACTAAGTGTTATGTTATCTAGATACTTGTGTAATGTGCGTACTTGACTATGTATTTTCATAAAATCCGTAAATTATTTCCTACATTATCCGCGACACTTGGGTTGCCACACATGAATTATCTCCTCTCAAAGGCACACTTAACTATTATTAATAAAGTAATTTGTTGTCCCGGGTACACGTACATTAAAACCTTATGAATAATAAAGCCGAGATAATAAGGCGCGAGGCGCATTTCGTTAAAAACCATTATAATAAATATTTTGTAAGGAAAATGAAAGGGAATGATGATAAGCGACAGTCGGACTAATGGAATAGTCATAATCGCCGGGGCCACGATATTCAAAGGAATTCGCAAAACACATCTCTGTAATAAGAATAAAGAGGGACCCGGGTAACGTACGTTGTATAGCAGAACTTGTGAAACCATTAGAAATCGATACTTTTGAACGACATTAGTTTTATGTAAGCTCCCGAGGAAGGGGCTGAACAAATGCAAGTGAAAGCATATTGGCAAATATTAGCATACATATAATTGGAATCGTTAAGAGGGAGGGAGGGGGTGGGGGAGAGAGAGAAAAAACTATCGGTTCAAAGCGCTCATAAAAGTGTCGGAGGTTTCGGAAAAGTGAGTTGAGAAATCTAAATGAGCCATAATCCCGAAAACCCATTGCCGAGCATTAAGTATAATAAATCGAGGCGAGGAGGACGGCGGTAGAAGAAGACGAAGAAGAAGAAGGATGAATTTGCATGGAAACTCGGCGACTGACATACATCCAATGCTGATTCTTTCATTGAGCAATGCGCCGAGTCGTTGGAAATAAATCACTCGGCGGCCGGCAGAAGGAATCCGGGGGTACGGGTGATGGCTGAGGAAATGGGAACGGGACGGGACGGGACGGGACGGGCCGGGGCGGAGGGGGGGTGTAACTGTAAAGCGGTCGCGCGCATCGGCCGCGGATAAAGAGAACGACGACGCCGCGAAACATCAAATGCCGCCGAAGCTGGAAAAGTATAATGCACCACCGAGAGAAGAATAGCGATGACTCCTCTGCTCCGTAGTAGTCGACGTTGTCGACACGAGCGGAAAAGCTCAGGGTCCTCGGGGAGAACGAAGCTCCCGCTATCGGCGAAACGGAGCCAACCGGAGCAGAACGAGGGACGGTACGATGCAAATGCCGATTCCGAGCTGACTTTTACCACCTTGGGAACGAGTAGGACTTGTTTGAATTTTAAATACCCCAGCCCTCGAGGCGGATCCCAGAGCTCGGCGAGTCCACCAATGTCCGGAAATTCGCTAAAGTTACGTGAGCAAACGGTGCTAAGAGGCCGTAATCGGCTACAGGGTCCGACCGTCTTTCTTTAATACAAGACGGCGATAAAGTGGTAATAGAGCTCGATCGATTACATTTATCAAACCGATGATCGTGCACGATAGCGCGAGTTAATGCACCGCTAAGAGAGAGAGAGAGAGAGTCATTTAGCTCGTAACTTCACGTATTTTGTCGATAATTAATCACGGACTTAGAGTAAAAACACTTCGGCTAAACAAGAACGTACTCAATGAAACTAGTTTTTATTTAATTAGTTGGATCGCAATTACTTTTACAATCGGAGTAAAAAAGGCATTGAAAACACCGCGCGAAAAACTTTTACACACGTTCATCGCTCGAATCAATAATTGTACAACGAAAATAAGTTCTTGTTTCTTTTGCCGAAAATACTGGCGAATTCTCATTTGTTCGTAATAATGCGCGCGTGTTTGTGTTTGTATAGTCAAAGAAATAAATACTTTACGCTCGCAATTTCTTGAAAGAAGTTAACGAACCTTAAGGAAAAGCAAAGAAACGACTCGCCTCTGACCTTCTCCGCTTCCTCTGAATCGCAGAAATGGATGGAACGGTTAACGTAAAGTGTCGCTAAAGAAAAGTATTTAGACAAAGAGAGACGGCGGAAGTTTGCCAAAGGCGCGACTATGGATCGGTGAGTTATAATCATTGTATTGAAACGGTCGACGTCAACAATAACGACGTAACAGCGAAGGACTAATAAAAATCGCGCTTTTTCCGCCCTCGCGAGCCCGATATTGCAAATATATGATAATTTATTTGAGGAGGTCAGTTTTATTTATTTGAGTTATAACCATCTTCAACTGACGTTAAAATATTCGCACTTCTTCAGTATATCAAATGGCCGCGAAGCCTTGGCACTCGACGTTAGGAAAGGCTCGAAAATCTTTAAGTTCGACCTTTGAATTCAAATTGGCTTAATATAAAATATCACTTATACGTATACGACGTCGTACATGCTTCTTCAAGTAGATG
Organism: Ceratosolen fusciceps; assembly: GCA_018883505.1. Taxonomy (NCBI): domain Eukaryota; kingdom Metazoa; phylum Arthropoda; class Insecta; order Hymenoptera; family Agaonidae; genus Ceratosolen; species Ceratosolen fusciceps. The sequence continues at coordinate 5,717,551 of RCIC01000010.1, forward strand.
ATTTTTTTTTTAATGCATTTTCACGTAATTACGAAGAAAAAATCCAACGTACTTAAATTAGCATTTAAAAACTCTGACGAATATTACATTTACGACCAATTAGACATGTTGAGTTAAAAGTCAACCTCTTCAAACATGATGTAAAAAATTTTATATTATAACAGGAAGCGCCAGCCAAACAAGGATTATTGTAGACCAGATGGCGCGAAGCCAATGACAAATACAATTCATCGGAACCTTGATATTTTATTATTATTATTAATCTTAATTATTATTATTAATCCATATAATATATATGTACTAGAACGAAATTTAATAATTATAAGTAGATGTATAAGGTATATTTAATAAATATTAATAAATAATTATTAAAGTGTCGGCGTCGTAGTTTAATAAATATTCATTACAGGCTTAAAACTCTGAAATCGAGAGTACGTCTTCATAATAAAATATTATAAAGTTGTTTATGATGCTCGTATCACGTCAACCAAAGCACACCGGTAAAACCGGACCATCATTTGAAGATTAAATAAATAAATTGATTTGCAAATGAAAAGCGACTCGATTTATTATTGTTCCTATGCAGAAACTGGCGGGGAAAAAGGGATGGAACGAGATGGCGCCGGGGGCGGGGGGGAGGAGAGACTTTACTATACAACGATGGAGATGTTGAGGTTGAAAACCTTCTCAACCATTTTATTCATTAAATATTCCTGTCCGATGCTTCTTTATCTTAAACAATATGGCTCGTGCCTCGTCACGGAACTGATTTATTATCAATCAGCATTTAATTTATTAATTTCGTATTTATATTCGACTATAATTAACTTTCCTATTTCACCTAAATCGAAAGGAATTTCACTTGACACTAAAATGCTCATCAAAATGAAGAGTCGAAACAGCTTTCCAAGCAATAAATACAGATTTGAATAGTACTTTTTGTTTTTTTTTTTTTTTACTACCCGACAATTAAAAAATATGTGCAATTATAAAAATTATTATAAATTCCACTTAGGAGATAAAATAGAAAGCTATAATATGTAAAAAAAAATTATACAGTAGCCCGAGAGTGAGCGAGTAACGTTAATTTAAGGTATAGAAGATTATTCGCATTCTTATTATTATTATTTATTTTATTTTTTTTTTTTTTTTGTTTGCTGCTACTCCGCTATCAACTGGAATAAATAACGATAAATTTGAAAATTAATTATCAAACATGCCGGAGTACTTAATAAATTTCAATGATTTTAGCATTCATTATTGGAAAAAATAAAGGGCCACAATAAGGAACCGGTTCACGTTACGCTGAAGCTGTAAATATGTGAAAGCTTTTCCATGAGCCATTGCATGTAGAAAAGGAGTCTTGAAAAAAGTAAAAAATACAGAGTCAAGCTTATTGCAGCGACATTATAGAGCGACGAGGAGAATTAATTAGTAGCGTTGGGGCGAGGACTCGAGAGAGGAAAGACGACGAGCAAGAGGGATAATCGAGATTGGCGGCCAGTGACAAAAGTTCCACCAACACTAGAAGCTCAAGTAGTGCCCGAGAGCTTCCTCGGCTCTGTAATTACAAAATAACATGGCTCTGGCATTCGTCAGAATTGAAAGAGTAGAAGTAATTTGCATGAAATTCTCGGCTAATTATTGTTATTCATTAATCAGGTGACGGAGGATTTACCGGTAATCGTAGGAGTATCTGTGGGATAGAGGGGGAGGGAGGGAGAGAGAGAGAGAGAGAGAGCCGATAAATACCGGATAACTGCATGACAAATGTATGCTAATTACGTAATTGATTAATTTGAGAGGTAAAGAGAGCGCTAAGGTGGCTCGGAATGAAGGCTCGAGTGCACTCGAGAAGAAATCCAAGGGGGGAGAGAGAGAGAGAGTGAGAGAGAGAGACGTGGGGAGAAAAGAAAGGTCGGTGGTCAGAGACTCGGGAGGAGAGCGCAAAGGAGGAGATTCCTCGAGAAGCGGATGTAAACCGGCTCGGGCGCGAAATCGGCCGCGAAATATCGCGAGTACCGCGCTCGATTTACATTTTAATTGGATGAACGGAGGCCCATGATTTACGCGTAGCGCACCCTAGGCTACGGCTAAGCCTGTCAAGCTAAGCCGAGCGCGCCTCCACCTGATGAACGGTCGAAAATCAATTTCCGCGGGAGGAACCGGTTCCCCCGGCTGCGATTGTCGCGACCTCCGGGAGCCCAACCGAACCCTCGCTCCCGCCCCCGCCGCGCGCTCCTCCACCCCCCTCCCCCCGCACACACACACACATTTTTATCTCCCCTTACGCGTCGATTGGCTTTGACAAGCTCGGAAAGTTCCTGCCTCGCCTCGGGCTTTTTATTCCTCGTTCTTACCATTTCGGGATCCGGTTTTTAACCGAACGGCTCTTCTTATCACCCGGCCAACCTCCATCGCCAGCAGCTCTTACGCATTCTTTCCCCGAGAGTTTACGGGAACGTTTTGCCGGTAATCCAAACTCGGCCGACGAAACGAAAAACTAACGGCTCCGGCCCTCGAATCGGCCCTCGAATCGGCCCTCGAATCGGCCCCGATTCCCTTCGTGTCCCATCAGCCATTCATTCTTACCATCCTGCCGGCGAGTACTTGCTCGAGACTCGCACGAACAGCAGTCGACTGATAAAGCCAACAGAGCTGTTATATCGAAGGCCGTTTTAAAGGAAAATGCGAGACCGGGGTACCGGAATACCCCCTCGACGCCGATACCATATCAAACGTTTAAACCTAACGGCTCACGAGAGATGCTACTTTAAAAAAATACTCCTGGCGCGGGTAATGGTGACGAGCGCTCGGCGACGTTAATAATTACTTGGTAATGAAAGGAAGCGTTATTAAAGTCCGGACTTTTGTCCGACTTGACGTCCAAGCGCTAAGGTGTACATGGCTTGGCTTGGCTTGGCTTGGTACGGCACGGTACGACGAGGCACGGCGAGGCACGGCACGGTACACACCGGGCCCTCTTAAGCATTTTAATAACGCGCTTTCCTTATCCGCGAATCGCCCCGTCGGCGGTGAGGAAGGGGCCCGGAGGAGGAGGAGGAGGAGGAGGAGGACAATGTGTCGCGACGCGGTTAATGAGGTCCCGCGCGGCGAGACGTGAAAAATCGCGCGCGAAAGCGAGTCAGCCAGGCGCGGAGCGAACCTATCTGCCTAATCGGCTGATTATGCGAGCCGGGCGCCTGCGCGGATCGGACTCCGGATATGGGCGGTGGCGTCGGCCCTCGGCGACGGCCCCGTCGCCATGGATACGCGAACGCGCAGCCCCTAAGGGCGCCACCCTTCACACCCCGGCCCCAACATGGCCGAGGACGCGGTACTCGAGCCGAGAGCTTTCCTGCCCTCTCAGCCCCCGCCCCCGACGCCCCCGCCACGAGGAAGCTTGGCCGCCCCCAGGAGCCCCAAGGCTCGGCAAACACGGCAAAGGACTCTCTTTCACTCCACTGTGGGACGGAGGGTTCGGAGGGGGCGTCGTTATAACCGGCTCGACTCCCGGCGGAGGCACTCGAGTGCCTCCGCGGGTAGCGCCCCGAGCCTCGAGTTCGACGAACGAACCGGTGACCTCCGTCCTTGTCGCGGCTCCGAATCCCCCTAGCAACAGAGCGCCCGAGCTCCTTCATTCCCTTGCCCCTTTGAAGGCTCACGACTGCGCCGTCCCTATTATGCATCGAGCCTTTGCCACCGCTAGACCACCGCTCCTAATTACTTAGAGCCTATCCCCTCCCACGTAATAACTTATTACTCGTTGAGCCGTGGTTGCCCTAACCCAGCGAGCCTCTCGGCAACCTTGCCAGCTTTGCGAGTCGTTATTCCAAAGGACCGACTGCCCACCCCCCCCCCCCGCCCAAGCCCACAAGCCCGATCGATCCTTCGCGGTTTCACGGAAAATCGCACGAGTCATCGTCACTGGTTCGCGATACCAATCATTATTTTTTATCTACCAGACGATCCCGCCTCCACCACCCAACCGACTCACAAGGGACCCAGCATTTATTCCGCTGACGTCGAATCGCGCACTGAACCACCTTATTGAATTTTATATATTACAACGCACTCTCTGCATTAAGATTTCCCCAAAGCCAGTATTACGTTGCGTGTATTATTGTTCTCTACCCCTCTATCGCCAAAACGATACCTTTGTGCGGATCGATGATTTTTATTAAAATAATCTTCGACCACTGATTGACGATTAATGACTTAAAGGATCCATTATATCGCGCATTTTCTATAAATAATAATAATTAAGTACGGCAACCTTGAAAGGGATATCCTTAAATTATTTTATTACTTTGCATGCAAGTGATCGAAAATTCTAAAAATCCGACGAATCTATACCGTAATTACACATTACTTTAACATTACCAAACGCGTACCTTCGTAATTACACGATTTTTCCCCGTATAATATTTGTTCGTCATACTTGGCCTCAAGGAGTTAATCGCTCGCATGTTATTTCGACAATAACTGTGTCAAAGATAATAAAATGCTGTTACACGTAGAACAATCGACGTGAAAAGAAAATTTTGGGCCAAAGAATAATTGCAAAACTCTGTTGCTTTGTAGCATAATTATTCAGACTATTTACTACGAGGAGAAGGATGACTTATTTCCTCGGCCAATAATTACAGAATTAATAATATTTAATTATAATTCCGTTTAATTTTGGCTACAGCATCTGCGCATTACTTAAGCAAAAGGAAAAGAAAAGAAGGTAAAGAAAAAGAAGGAAAAGATAAGGAAAGAAAAGGAAATCAAAACAAGAATGTGAGAAGCCATTTTTCTTAAGTTACTATTCAAAAACTAATTGTTTTAAAAAGGATAAATTAATATAATAAGCGCTTAATCCGTAATAACTACGTTTACACAAAATCGCTCTCCAGTTTTACTTGTTCGAAATTATTTCCGATATTCCTGAAAAGAATATAGTTAACAGAGTACACAAATCAATCGACCGAACGGCAAAAAAAAAGAGAGCTTTTTATTAAAATAAAAGCTAATAATTGGCTTATATTAATCTTGATGCTGAGAAACAATTGTACAAATAAAAATGTAATATAAAATTTTTTCATTAAACACGTATCGTAATCTAATTAGATTGTATGAAGCAAAGTACTCTATTTTTTATTTTGGTAACATAAGTCATTATATTGCAAATTGATAATATTTAGTGCATGTAATTCCCGGTGAACATTTTATTTATAGCTATCACGTTCCCTTATTAATCAAGTACATACAATTACAATGTAATTACAAAATTAAGCATCTACCTTTTTTATAAACTGTAGGCATCATTCTACGTTACTTAAATTTCAAATTTCCTGAGAATACATTTACACGTGCATTACAACAGATACAATATTAATAAAAAAATTCACTTTATAAAGTAATTTGTAAGTAAATATTTTTATTACTACTTTTTTTCTAAAACCAAAATAATTACTTCATATTTTACGTGCAGATACTTTCTTTTGCATAATTACACCCTGCCTTTATTTTTTTATTCATATTAATGAACGTAATTTTAAGTATCTGAAGTTTAATTTGATTTTGGAGCATCCAAGTATTTTAAATAAAAAATTTATTAAACTTACCGTTTGAAATATCATGTGTTTCATTTTAATTGAGGCCAATTTTTCATAGAAAAATGCTATTCTTTAATAAAAACGTTGTTGGATCAAGAAAGAAAATTATTTGCGATCATCTTTTATCATTGAGATAAAATATTTATAATCTCGAATGTTATGGATTTACGTCAGTAAACTTGATTAGAATCTCAATTGAATAAATCAATTCGCACAAGACTTTTAAATGATTATTAAAACTTCTTTTAATTTTACGACAAAACCAGTTACGGAAAATCAGTACTTTTAATCTCAACTCCATTATTGATAACTTACGTGAATGAAGATCCGTAACGATTATTTAGCGCGATTTTCAAATTATTCATAAGTAAATTAAAGTCTTATGAGTCCAAATGAGCATTAATCTGATGAAGGAATGGAAAAAGTTTATTCTTTTTACTCTTCGGTTCAAAAGACAATTCATTAAACATAATTTAGAACTGACAATTGGGTATTATAGCAAAGTAATCCTTTATTGGGGTATGGGAATAACGATAAATACATGTCGAATCCACGAACTAAGCGGCTCAGTTATTCATTAAAATCAGTTAAGGTATAAGAACAATGATACACGATGAATGAGGCGAGGGCTTAATGAGCGTGAATTTTCATTTTCGAACAGGGCTAATTAGAATTTATTATTGTTGTCAAGGTAGTTTTGTTTTTATTGTTGTCGTAGCGAGCGTGAGGTAGGTACGCTATCGAAAACCAATGATAAGACGTAATTAGTGACGTGTGACGGTCGGGAGGGGGCGTCAAAAATTATGTCGGCGATGGTTGAACGCGGTAATCGCGGGGGGGGGGGGGGTCGGAAGAGCTCGAGCACAGGATTCGCGAGGAGAGGGCACGGCATAGGAGAAGGGAATAACGATTTTATTAATTGCGAAAGCGAAGGTCTGGCAGGAAGGGAACCGGTGCTGGAGGAAAAGAGAGAGAGAGAGAGAGACTGGCGCTTAAGAGCCGACAGCTCTAAACGTGAAAAAGAATTGAAAGGAGGAGGAGGAGGAGGAGGAGGAGGAGGAGGAGGAGGCGGAAGAGAAAGAGGTAGAGGCATAAAGGGTACGGGGCGCATAGCTTCCAACGAAATTTCGGCATCTCGCTCGCTCCCGCGCTCGCTAACCCGCTCGCTAACCCGCTCGCTCCCCCGCTCGCTCCCCCGCTCGCTCTCTATGCCGCACGCTACCCGACGAGTGGTCATGTATAATCAGTGACGGGAAGGAAATCTATAGTGCCGAGTGCATGGGCCGGGCAAAGAGGAGTGCGCGCGTGGCAAAAAAGCGAGAGGGTGAAGGGACGCAAAGGATCGGGGGTGGTTGAGGGTGAGAGGAGGAGCCGGATTTTCTTTCAGGCTTATTCTCGCGAAAACGCGCGAACCCGTATCCATGGCGACACCCGGCCTGGCAACCCGAATCCGGCGCACGTAGATGATAGAACAGCCGACGGAATGGCGCGTCCTTCGTAGTGCTTCGGTTTCCCGCTCTTTTCTCGGATCCGAGGTAAAAAATTTCCGGCCCTTTGACGCGGCTCCGAGCAGCGACTCTTGGGCCTTTAATCCTCTCTCTCTCTCTCTCTCTCTCTCTCTCTCTCTCTCTACCTATCTCGCTTTGAAAACGTAGTGGTCGGAGGTGCTTTCAAAGGATCGAGAGAATCGAAAGCTCCTGCCTTCGCCTCCCGCAGACTCGACTGCGAACATGCATTACGCGGACTCCCTTCGCCGGTACCCCTCCGCCCACCTCACCCCACCCCACCCCACCGCACCGCGACCCACCGCCCGGCCACGTCGCCGACATGTCGCCGCTTTATCCGCGCATTCCGTTTTTTACGATCGCGGGGATCGCCAAGGGCTACCGACGACCATTATCATTACCATCGTTCATCTTTCATGGTTTCTTACATAGAATCGGTAAAAATCATCCGACTCGTCGGGATTCGCTCTATGAGCTATGAGCAACGTAAGTCGGACTCGTGTTGCGCCGTCGACGAAAGTTCGGACGTTGTGGACGTTCGCACCAGCGAGATCATCCGATTCATGTTATCGGGAGCGCCCAGTGTACGTATCGTCGACGCCAGGACGAAGTCGGGTAGTCCCGGGAGTACGAGGGGTCGATGCGCAACGGAGTTTCGTGGCACGGCGGAACTGCCCAATGAAGTAATCGTTACCGAGGCCACGCCGAGGGAGCCTTGCATCCTCCCGCCTGCACCGGGCGCAGCTTCCGCATCGCCATGGTAACGAGTGCAAAGGCTCACCACCGTGAAGCGAATTCGCGTGGCGATGGAAAAAAAAAAGGGTTCTCCTCCCTCCCCCCCCCCCCCCCACACACACACTTTTCGTAAGGGGAATAATGGCCCGGCTCTTTGATTTCGATCTGCTTGCCGAGGCCACGTAAGCAGCAGGGCACGCTCCAGACGCCAAATTATTTCCGAGTTTTGGTGCATTTGGCTACCGACTAACCTCCCTGCCTGCTTTTACTTAATTTCACCGCGGCGTGGGCTTATTACGAATGGCTCGAGCTCCTCGAAGGTGTGCTTGTAAACGCATTTCGCCAACACGATCGATACGTACTCGGGACTGCGTAATAAAGCACGGCTCGTATCGACAGGTATTTTGATTTTAAGATCGAGCGACAAGGAAAGCAGTTTCCCTCTCCCACGGTCCCGCAGATTTTTTTCACTTTAAATTCCCTCTCTTTGTTCAGGGACTTTTTAAGGCCCTAGCACCTACCGTACGGCCACGGCCAGCCAAGATATATGACCTACTTTATGGTGGATAGGTAGGACGGCGATCGAATAGGGAACGACGATAAATTCACGTCACTCGCGGACAGGAAAAGTACGTCATGTCGCCGGATAGACAGAGCAAATCGTACCGCTTTTTAGTTCCGAGTGACGAGCGAGGGAGAAGCGCGGATACGATGGAGGTGTAGTGTGAGAGAGAGGGAGAGAGAGAGAGAGCCGAATGCTGTGGAGAGGAGCGACTGAGGACGCTGAGTGTACGAGGGCGCGCGCTACCCAGACTGAGAGGGCGGAGGGGGTGGGGGGTGAGGATGGGTCTTTGTGAAGGAGTTATAGCTGAATTTGAATTACTGCACGACGACTCGGGTGATTATTACCAGCCGACCGGACCCTCTTTTACGAGAACTCCGAAACATGTTTATCTTTAGAATATAATTGTTGTTATTTGGAAGCCTTTGCTCGTTCATTCAAACTGACACTTTGACGCGAGAGTATTACTTAACTTATTACAACGTAATTGAAGGAGCTCCGCAGCTCCGCAGCTCCGCATCTCCGAGGGGCTTAGAATTCCATGTGCACAAAATCTTTGAGCTGTCACGCTCAAATTGCTTTACTCTAAACGTCTTTTTCATCGTATCTCTCTCTCTCTCTCTCTGGCATTTCTAAATAGAACATTCCTTCTCATTTTACTCGCTTATTTTTTTTAAATTTCATTTTATTTTGCCTTTATGGAATATAAAGTAACAATCATTTTATTAAATTCGCATTCCGAGCAATAAAGATACACTACATTTAATTAATTATAATATTTAATTATTTAGAATCATGCAAAGGCATACCGCAGTTTTTTTTAATGCGTCTTTAAGATTTTTCAATTATAACTAAAGTGGCTTTGATCAAACTGCATTAAGCTAACTAATGTATATAATAATGTATATTATTATTCTGTTAAAAGTATGTAATCTACGGTAACTCTTAAGACTAATATCAATTACTTTATGATGATAAGCCTAATTGATATAAATTTTATCTTTTTTAACTGCAATATACCGTTTAAGAAGCATTAAAAATAATTATTATTATTATTATTATTATTATTACGTTTATAATGTTCTCGTGCATTGTGGAATTCGCGTTAATATTTCTGATATTCCGCCGAATGCTTTCATATTTCTTCTAATGGTCGCGATAAGATAGAGAAAATTATCTCATTGACGTATTTAAAATATTTGAAAAAATTTCTTTGATTAATTCTAAGCGGATAAATAAATTAGAGGCTTCGGGTAAAGAATGTCGGGTAAAACGCCTTCACTTTAACAGCCGCGTGTGAAATTCATTTCATTATAATATAAATAATTCGCTGCAATATAACGTACAATTATTTTCAATTTCTAAGTCTATCACATACGATACATTTGACGGATCAATAAAAATGTAGGGAAAAAAAAATTAGGCATTCTGGTTACATTTACGAAAGTTGCTGCCAATCCAAACAAACGATTGCAAGACAAAAAATGCACGCAAACGTCCATCTATTTTTAACTCTCTAGTAGTATAATTTTATTATCATTCGCTAATTATCATTTATTTTCATCGCTAATCATTTATTTTATACTTATAAGAGAATAAGAAGCATAGTTAATTTATATTAGAATATCCGCGTGCGTGCAATAGTTTCCCTCTCGTGGCATTTTAGCATTTTTTTTTTCTTTTTTCCTTTTTTATCCGCTATTTAACAAACCCTTCGGGAATATCCTCAAATTATTTAGTGACATACTTAATAACTGCAGCTGTGTAATACTCTAACGCGCATAGAGGCAATAACGTGCACGTAAATATACGTAATAATTTGAATAATTAAAACAATCAATAAGCGTAATAGGAAACGAATCTCGGAACGGTCTTCCTTTCAAAATGACCCGGGAGGTGATATAATTTGAAATGCGTATAAAATGCATATAAATTGAGCTGCAATAAACTCGGATGCGTGCGATCCTATCCTCTTTTCTACTCAGCAATGCACTTACACATTATAAAGTAACAAAGTTCTTAGCGAGCGAAAGGTAATTACATGTACGCGAAATAAATGTCGCTGCGTATTAATGGTCAGCAGGATGTAGCTGCAATAAACCATCGTCCGTCCCTCGGTTCTATTCCAATAGCCTCGGAATTCAAGCGGCGGCTCGAGCAGGCAGGTCCGACTGCATTAGCAGATATAAAGCAGATATACAGCGAGCGACGAATGCATCGGGGCCTTTATATGCCATTTACTAAATAACGTGGATACGTGTGGGTGCGATGTAAGTGAGACGGGAGACCGGAGTCGAGCGATTCATCAAACGAACACGTGTGGAAATATTGACAGGAGACGGCAGAGAGGAGCAGAAGGATGCGATCCCTCCCCATACATACTGCCCATCCGTGCACACATATATATATATATATATATATATATGGAGGTTGGGATTAGTATTCGGTCGGCGATCGGGCGCGTGCACTTACGCGGCATATAATCCATAATGATTACACCTCAGCTCGGAGAGTCGCCTCAAAGTCATTTCAGGAGCGATCGCTTTTAAAATAAGAAGCGAACCGATTATTCCGGGGTGGCTGGGAGGGGCGGGTTTTTTCATCGCGCGGCTCGCAGGTGCGATTTAGCGCTCGGGATCGCTAATAATTATTGTAGCTCCTGGTGCGCCCAGGGAAATACGAGTGCCGATTTTGCACATTTTCTGCCCTACAATCTGTCCGGAGCAGCTTGTAGCTCCGTAGCTTTTTGCTCGGACGCCGTTTGTAAATGCCTCTTGCTCTCCCCCCCCCCTACCCACATTTCGTTTTTCGGACCCGGACGAGCCACTTTGTATTTAACTTCCTAAGTACGGCCATTTGTAATGCGGCCATTGAGTAATTTAGCCGAAAGGCCGCCGCTTCGTGTCTTTGAAAAATAGTGACGCAATATTCGGGCTTATATATATATATATATATATATATATCCATGCGCGTATCACGTGTGCGTATATGTAATAAATACCTCGCGGCTTTCCGGGACATCAGCCTTTTTATATTAATGCGTAACGCGCCCGATCCCGGCGATATGTCGACCCATAAAGCCCCTCTTCAGTCTTTTTAAAATCTTAATGAGCCAACGCTAATGGCCAAAGAACTTTCTCCCCACACCACCACCACCCCTCTCTCTCACCACCCCACCCCCTCTCTCTCTCTCGCACGCCCTTTTAATAGCGTATAAATTTATAATTTTCAAAGGGCCTTATTAGCTATTCTCGAGAGGAGTCTTGTACTCTTCTTATCCTGGCAGGTGGAACAACGCCGAGCCCATTCATTGCAGATTATCCCCTAGAGCTACCGAGCTTTCGAATCCTGAAAACTTGCTATTTTAACGTTCGGAAATTGTAGACGACGGCGGTGTGCTCATTTATGTTCGCCGGTACGGGAAATCTGCCGCCTATTGGACCGCGTGTCTTGTATTTGAAATGAAAATATCAGTTTCTTGTGAAAAAAAAAAAAAAAAAAAAGGTAACAACATCGGATGTTACACGTCCGGCGTGAGGATCGTATTTGATGCCTCGAGGTCGTCTCCTCGGCCAAAGGCAGAATAAAAATGACGACACGCACGTACATTTAAAGTATGTAAAGTATTTAAAGGAATGATCCTCGGGATTGTCGGAGGATAATTAACTCCTCTCGGTGAAAAATGATAGCCAACGTTCGGCGAGCCTCGCGAACAATCCGAAAGGAGAGTTACGGCGTCGTTTCGTGAGGACAGCCGTCCCGTCCCGTCCCGTCCCGTCCCGCTACCCACCCTCGCCCCTCTGCCCTACCGGGCCCAACTCCTCGACCGGCCCGCGCCTACCTACCTACTAACCGTCGTTCGAAGAAAGTGTTAAGGAAGGCCCCGATTCTTTTTTCAGTGAGAGCGAAATTGCCCGTGCGTCGGCTTTGCCATCCGCACACACCCCCCTCCCGCCGACCAGCGTCGCCATTAATCGAAATATACGATAATTCCGAAGCCACTGGGCTGGGTCGAGCTGGACGGGGCTGAGCCACCGCCACCGCCACCGTACGGGATTAAATATAAAAAACGGGCGTAAAATACTGGGGAGGGGGAGGGGGCGCGGGTTCCGCGCGACAGTCCCCCGGGCGATCGGCCGCGTAAATATCCCCGCGAAATGATAATTGAGCCGAGAGCCGAGGGCCCCGGCTCGCCGTTATCTCCGTAATCGACGAGGAGCATCTCCTAGAGGGCCAGCCGGCATAAAAACAAAAGGCCAAAAAGCTGGAGATGCTGTCGCTGCACCTGAGACATACATAGAGGGGATACCTCTTGAGCCGGGAGCAATCGTGCGGCGATGCGCACGAGGACCAAAAAAAGGAACTGCTGGTACCGCGAAGAGGCGAGCCCCCTCGCCTGCCCCGCTCCCCGATGCCGACCCGGCGAGCCTCACCGCCGCCGCCACCGCTGCCGCCACCGCTGCCGCAACGTCCGAACGATCAACGACCCTCGAGAGCGGCGGCCATTTTTCCAAGCCAGCCGGTTTCTTATATTCGCGGCGAGCGCATTTTTCGTCCGCGCGCTCTTTCATCCAGACTCGGGCGACCGTATCCTCCTTCGCCGAGGAGCCTCGCCGCAATAATCCACTCAGCGCGAGGACGGTCACCCGCCCGTCGCCCCTCGCCCCCGCCCGTCGTCGCCCATCGCCGCCCCGTCTTTGTTATTAATTATTCGGCGGCCGAGGCTGAGGAGCGCCCCCTGAATATTTTGGAGGCTCGCGCCGCGGATCCCGATAATGAGGGCCATATTTTGATATTACGGCGACGTCATGCCTCCCAGCAGCTCCCTCGCCGCTCCCTAGAATGCCTTGGATTTCCCCGTAAGGACGTACCTGTCTCGTGCGCGGCGATACTTGCGCCTCCTTGGCTCGCGAGCCTCGAGCCATAAATGGCATTACCGTATACGCGCATCAGAATTCGGTAACGCCGTCGCTCCATAAATTATTTCCTTTAAACGCTCCTTTAATTGGATTTTACAATCCTGCGCCCCGGCGCGTCCTGACAACGCTTCGGCTTAGAAGAGGCTCCCCGGTGCCCGCCGCGGCGCCCTCCCCCCAATAACCCAATAACCACTCGCCGCAGCTCGCTCGAGCTCTTGCATGAAATTTAAAATTGATATAGCGACGTGTACTTTTACAGGTTCATCCACTCGGTATTTCTCCGGCATTTTAAATTATCATTTGCGCTTCAGTTTCCTTTATCCCCCCTACCCCCGTTTTTTTTTCTTCCGTTTTGTTTTTCCTTTGCTTATTGACTTTCGTACTGCCTTTTGCGTGTTCTCAGGCCTTGCAATTAAAAAACGCGGGCCTTACCCGGCGAGGCACAATTTATGAAAATTATGAAATACTTTATTTGAAAAGGCGCGCGTTATTTATATACGAATGTAAACAGTATTATTTATGGAAACAATTATCCTTCCCTATCCAATGCGATTGCGCGAGCATTTTTAATTTCAAGCGAAATACTTTGAAGATACTAATATAAACGTTTCTCTTGGCATTAAGGCTTATCACCACGAGACCTTTAATAGCCCCCTATACGTAATTAATTTAAACTAATTCTTGAAAGAAAGCATCAACGTGCCAATGTTATATCATACACTGATATGCATTTGTTTCGTATGATACGATCCTTTTATGGTACTATCATTCCATAAGGTAGAGGTAGTCTTGAGCAATACGTACACTTGCGCCTTTTTATTGAAATCTTGAATTTTCTAACCCTGGAATTCTCATAAATACTCATCAAAAATGAAAAAGCGCATGCTCAGTAAGGGAAATAAATACGTGATATCTGAAGATATGCGCTCGAAACCGTACAAAGCCGTTATGGATGCTTATTATTTCATAATATTTATTTCTTATGCATAAATAATACTTTATTTTTTTTTGTTTTAAATTTTGGCCAAATAGCTCAAATAATATTGGCCAAGAGTTTTTCCTCGTATATTACAATAATGACGATTATAATTACAATACCAATAAAGTATTATTAGTCTTTGAAATTTTCATACGCAATTACGAATGTGTTAAATATTTTGTAAACCTAATGAATAAAGTAAGAGACGTATTGAATAAGAGGCAAGAAAAGGCCGAGGAAAGCATTATTGAGCATTTAAAAGAAAATTAAAATCATATTCTCAAGTCAGATTACAAATACGAAGAGAATGTAAATTTTCATACGCAATGCACGAATACGAAAGCAGAAGAGAAAATAAAGTAGTATTTATAAATAATAATATTGTTCGCGTCGAAAATTTGTATAATCCGAAAATCTGCCTAAATACCTACCGCCAAAGCTGGTAATGTAGGCTTCGTTTCAATAAGTTTATTATCGGCTCGGGGATGTCATCGGGTATTGCAGCGCATTAATCAATAATCGGTGGCCGCGCTTAAAATAAGCTCTGAGCAATAGGAACGTGGAAATGGTGAAGCATTAATGTTTACAAGGTAACTGGTACAGGCTCGAAGATGTCGATGCCCGGGCTCCTTAAATAAAAATGGCTGCGGTAATTTGACTCTTTGGCTAAAAACAGTATATTTCACTACTCGTAAGAATTTGAAGCGTGACGCGGTGATGCATCGAAGCCAAGCAGGTCGAAGAGAGCACATCGAGAGGGAGGGAGAGAGGGAGGGAGAGAGAGAGATGAGAGAATATAAAAAGAGGGCAAACGATAAGAGGATAAAATTATTTTCTGCGAGTCGGGTAGGGCGGGGAGAGCGGGATTCCTGAAATAATAAATGAGAAGCTTGTTAAATTTTATTGCGGCCGTAGTAGTGAGCGTACGCGTAGTAGTAACAACATTCGGTCACAAGAAGAGCCGATTCCATTAGCGCTTATCTTTTTTGCCAGGCCGGCCCAGAATCCTCCGGCCCCTTAAATCGCTCGGTGGCTCGAGCGGAGGGACTCCCGAGGAGGAGAAGGGCTCGAGGATCGGTCAAGCGTGCGTGCGAGATGATCGAACCGGGACGCGGAGGCACGAACCCTCCGGTGGTAGAGGAGAAGGAAGAGCAGGGGGAGGAGGAGGAGGAGGAGGTGGGGGAGGGGGGCGAATGGGCGGGGAGGGAGGGGGAGGAGAGGGTGGGGGATCGTAAGGGCGACTCGAAAGAAAGAAGCATCGCCTCGAGGAGATAGGGCCCCCGATTCCACCGATCCAATTATTCCGGTGGGCGACACGTGAGCGGGGGCCCACGCGTCGTCCTATACGTAAACGCGTCCTTACCGAGAAGCCCATCCGCGCGCAGCTATGCGGCCCCTAGGAAAAAGGGGCCGCAGGGAAAAAGGATGCTTATTACAGCAGCGGAGTTATGTACTTGGGCCTGCGGACTTTGCCTCCTTGATTATCCGCCATTGCTCGTATTAAGCTCACACCAGATCACCTCTTTCCTTCTCCCTTTATTATAACTTCTTCGTTTTATGAAAAACATTGTCTTCCTCTACTTCCTATTTTACCCCCTCCCCCTCTGCCCCAATAACTCCACTACACAACAACTTATTTTCTTTCATCGTCGTCGTCGTCGTCGTCGTCGTCGTCGTCGTCTTCTTCTACTTCTCCCACCCCCGCCCCCCCCTCGCCCCTCCTTTCCTGACCATCCGCCTCTTTTTACTCGCAGTGTTTTTAGATACGCCAAGGTAACGAGGTGGTGCGGCTAATTGAAATACTAAGTTCCTGGGGGATTTAATTGGGAGATTTTTGCCGGCAAACGAAACCGTAAGTGGCCACAATTAGGGGATGCAATTTATAGTCGCACTCGAGGAAAAAGTGGTTGCACGCTCGTTATTGCGTTATGTTTCAGCAACAAAGTTATGCCGATATTCCAAGTTTCGTTATTACCAAAAGCAGTGAAACAGCGGAACGCAAAGCCCGCACTTGTTTCAATTGCAGTTGAATTAAAGATACTCTAGGCTATAAAGTATTACATGCGCATTAACATACTTTTACAATATCCGCCTCATTACGAGGCCTCGAAAATTTTGCAAAACTTTGTATTCGTTTAACGAAACGCACAACGAAAATCGATGTTAAAGCCTCTCCACTCGACGAACGTACATTCCCTATCGTTAGCGTTTATAATATCCTTACAATTCGAATAATTTTCAATAAATAAAAAAAAAAAAAAAAAAAAAAAAAAGCGTTGAATTTCGAAGCAGTAATTAATTCTATAATCAGCATTGCCAGGATATTGAAATCACTATTTATCCGCAACTTTGGTATAAATAATATTTAATGTAACGTATTTCCTAAGATTTAAAAACGTCTACAAATTACCTTTAAGCGATAGAAAAAATAAAAAAAAAATATAAAAGCCAATTTATTAAAACTCTCTTTAAATATTTTCTGGAATGCGCTCCAAGATATTTAGTTGCCTAGTCGTTAACGTTTGTATCGTAAAAATATCACCATAAGCCATTCGTTATAACCGTTTTAATAAACAGAATCGGTAAGCATAAATTTTTAATAAGCATTTGGCTTGTTGATAAAATCTATTTGCTAATTCTATTTCTGACTCGCATCCTATGTATGCGGATACTGACGGATGCGGAAAATGACTAAATAATTATATTGTGCTATAATCGTCAAAATCTCTTTGCCCTTTAAATAGAGAAAAGCCGTTTTTTATTAGTCCTTTCGAAGGCATACAATTGTTGCTGCGTTAAAAGACTTTTTATTGAAATGAGACGCTATTACAAACAAACCAAATATTATGTTTCCTTGCGGGTCAGCAGCGTTGTAAATATTTGTCGAAAGGCGATGTCTCAATTTATTAATGATATCGAATATCTAAAATAACGGAGCTTCAGAACTACCGGACAACAATAAAAAAGCGCTAGCAATTGACTTTCGAGTAAGCAAGACACCGATAAATTCTTTAAAATAACAACGATTGCATACCGTTGGGGACCTTGGTGACCGTTAAAATAATGCGGGCAAATAAGCCGGGGGTTGGAGGGGGAGGGGGGAGAGGAGTATTTTGGAGAATACCGCTCGACGTTTGCCGTGGGCGCGAGTTTAATAACATAATAGAAAAACAGAACAGAAGAAGGACAAAAAGGCGCGAGAATAAGCGGGTTGGCGCATGCTATCAATCTGCTAGCAGACACGAGGTCGGTCGGGTCGAGTGCCCGAAGGTTATATTTTTGGGGTTATTCGAGCACTTCGAGCCGAGACCCTAATTAGCGATTCACGAAGTGATAATAGTTATAATTCGCATGGTCTCGTGGCACGTGCTGCCTATGGTGGTAGGAATGATTCGGAGACAGAGAGATCTCGCATCAACTCCTCGGTGGGAAGAAGTTGAGCTTCCCTGGGAGAGGATCAGCAACTCCCGGTGACCGATCGATTAGGGATTTTTTATTTTCCCCTCCTCCTACTCTCTACTAATTTAAGAACTCACGCATATGGTAAGTAGCTTATAAATTCTTACGACATACGTATAACAGAGATCGTATACGTGTGAGGGAGCGTGTTCGGTTGGCGTGAATTACGATGTAAACAAAAGTTTCGTTTGCTTGAAAATTTATTTTAACTATAATTTGCACGATAAAGGCCTTTTATAGAATATGAAAATTTTATTTATTACATACTGTGACAATGAGTCTCGAGAAGTAATATATTCCTTTAAGCCGTTAAATCATTTGGAGGCAAATTACTGGTTAAGTCTGAAAATTTTAATAAATATATTCGGCAAATTATGGAAAATATTGGCATAATGATATTCTCAAGGAATTTACGTCCCACGTAAGCAATTACCGGGGAAATATTGCTTATGAAATAATTGAAAAGGAATTGCGAGTGAGCATTAATAAGGAATGCCGTTTCAAGCTCTTAGGCGACGCTCGCGAATAGTGACTATCTACCAATACTAATAAATACCAATGTATTTATTAGCTATAAAATAAAATAATCGACTTTATAATATCAGGATTGTATACCTCGTATGATTCGTAAATATTATCCTCCTTTGTAAGAAACATTGGAAGAGTCCGAGGCCCCGGTCTCGCGGTCTCGCGGTCCCATAAGCTAAACTATTAATTTTTCCTGCTAAAAATCACGTCGATTACCAATAACCCCATTCAATAACCCCATCTCGGCTGCGTATCTTCGCTATTCCCTATTAAGAACGCAGCGTCGCTATTCAATCTCAACCTCCCCCATCCCCCATCCCACCTCCCACCACCACCACCGCCACAGCCACCACGAACTCCAACTCCAGGCCACCCATTCAACGAGAATCGTAAACAACGACGTAGACACCCACGCATTTAGATAGGGAACGCGTACCGAGAAACGAAGGACGAAAATCGCTTGAGCAATGCCGAGAGGTGCGGGGAACGGGGAGGACGGCGGGAGGGGAGGAGACGAATCTAGTTTCACGGGTCCGGGAGTCGGTGGGAGGGATAAATAAGGCTAATGTTCGTTATTAAGCGATCGGTCCTAGCATTGGCGTGCAACCGCGATAAGTATCGTGAGCAAGTAATTAAATACATTGGCGTGCGCGGGCGGAACGTGACGAAGGATCGGGACTTACTCCCCGAGGCACTCCCTTATCGTCCTTAATTATAGAAATACAATCTCACGTTTAGTCCGGCTTCTTTTCGCCGCGCGGTACGCCCCGGAGGATAGGAGATCCGTTCGCTCGCGGCTTCGCTCCAGCCGAAATATCGTACTCCCCGGCTAAACGAGGAATGCGCGGCGCACTTGCGGCATTGCGCAATTGTCAATTAGCCGCGGCTATAAGTGTCGCTCGCTTACATACACTCGCGCACGCTACCGAGCGTGTACTTACGTGAGCGACTTTCGTGCGCGCGCGCTCCTATCTCCGCTCCTACAATGAACACTATGACTTCCACCGCTACTACGTACGTATCGTAAGAGATACGATCGAGTAGATCTTAAGATGCTATTGTATCTTCTGAAAAAGAGCTGCGATCAGTCAACATTTTATACGTAATAAATTGCGATCGTCTACGTTACTCGACCTCTACGTTACCTCCTCTCTATCCTGTGTCGCATTATCAGTCCAAGGATAAATTATAATTGTCACGATAAGTAAATTTCAATGTCTCCTACACCGATTAAAATAATTAAGTCGCAAGTATAATTAATAATTACTCTAGTCAGTGCTAAATGGTATCGGTATTCGCAAAGTCCTTGGTAGTGATATCAGTAGCTAGCGTGGTATTGGCTTGCTTTCCCGTGGTATTGGCGTACCGTAAGCAAATGATTTGATCGATAAGCATCAGCAGCAGCAACAACAGCAGCTCGTATCGGAAGTAAGTCTCAAACTTCATTCTCCGTGACTCTCGGGAATAACAGAGCTGTCGGCATTAATCGACCGTATAATGATACAATTTTCAATATTCGTAAAAAATTTGGGTCCCTTGCGGGATCGGCGTTGCTCGGGGGAGCGTTTGCGGAAGCGCAACACCGAGCCGGAGGCAAAAAGCCGAGCGTCGAGATCAAAGAAAGGCAAAGAACTGTCCTGTGACGTTCGTTGGTGGTGACTTAAGAGTTTCCGCCGCGTAGCTCTCGTCAAGTCGTCACACTAATTGCTGACCATTACTCGCTAGCGATTTCCGACGTGTGTACAAAACCTTTTTCACCTCTTTCCCCACTTGCGCCCCCTCCCCCTCCCGCCCCGACGCCGACAACCTCGCCATCGTCGCCATCGTCGCGCTCTCTTTATCCGTCTATCTCTATTCGTCCCGTCTCTCCGAGCCGAGACTCAAGAGTCTGAGCCTTAAAGAAAAAAAAGAAAGAAAGAAAGAAAAGAAAGAAAAAGAAAAAGTCCTCGAGCCTCCTGCGTCGTAGAGCTCGCTCGGCACTTGGGAAAGAAAAAATGGTGCTACCGAGAAGAGTCGCGGCTCGCAAAAACGGAGAAATGTCGATTTTTCGCAGTAGCCATTACGCTTATTAACGCTCCTGCGCGGAACTCTATAGAAAGAGGGAAGAAAGTAAGTGTGACGTCGTGCTTTTTGTCCCTCTTAGAGCTTGCTGGTGGCGATGGCGGTGCCGCTACCGTCCTTTTCTTTATCGCCCGCGCGTCTCAAGCAGGAGAATAGAAGAAAGGCTGACTGACTAGGCAAATGGAGTGGCTCGTGGGCCGTGGGCCGTGGGCGGGGCGGTGGGGGAGGCGGAGGCGGAGGCGTAGGGCACGGACGGTAGTGAGGGGGCGAAAAGGGGGCCGCGGCGCACCGAGTGCATAAGGATCCTCGCCGACGGCGGCCTCTAGGCGCGAGGATTAATATCCACGGACTTTTTTCTCCACTCTGTCTCAGGAGCCTCTCCTCGGCCTCGTCGCGTCGCGCCAAGAGCTTTTTACTCACGGCAATAGTCACCCGAATCCTTTATTCCATTGCTAAATCCCTCCTCCTCCCCCCCCACACCAGAATACCTCTCTCTCTCTCTCTCTCTCTGCTTACGAATTTTTAATTTTTAATTGCACACTCGCCGCCTCGATCGAATCCGTATCTTAGACCTTTTGGAAAACTTATTTTATACTCGTACGTCATTCGTGTACAAGTAGTGAATATAAATTCGTAAATTGAATCGCGTCCTCTGCTCCGTCCCGTCGCAACGACAAAGCAAATTAAAGTAAATTTCCTTCCAATAAAGGCATATAACGCAATTATTGTTAATTTAAAGAAGTTTGCGCTACAAGGAAGATTATCGAACAAAGTTAAAGCTTCTGTAGGCGGATTTGAAGTTGCGGCTCCCAGCTTACGTAACGTCTAAAGATAGCTGGGAAAAAAATCTTTCCCCCCGCAGATAAAATCATTGTATTTTTACGCATTGAATTGGTGCTTATAGAGATAATCAGAGTCAGAATTTGATTGTTACAATGCAAAGTGAAGTTAAGATTATGGGAAGTCGAACGGTGGTAGTAAAATTCCATTCTCTCAGCTTGAAATTAAGCGCATTAAGGTATTTCACGTGAGCACATAAATATAAAAGAATGAAAGTCGAAGGTATAAAAGGTAGGAACGTGTTAGAAACAATCAATCTTATGATCTTGGCTTTATCTACGAAGGAAATCAATTAAGCTTTCCTAATGGACCAGTTCCCATCCAAAGCTATTTGACACTCTCACGCGAAGCTGAGGCGAATCTCACTGGGTTTACGTCTGCCCCTGATTTTTATACACTTGGACACTCCCTGTGAGAAGAGACCCGGTGAAACAAAGCCCCCGACGAGGGAGAGGGAGCGGGGTTGGGGTGGGGGGTGGGGAGGGATAGAAAGTCGAATGTGCTGGGAAAAAAAAAATACACAGACGTAGGAAAGTCCCCGCTCTTTGCGCAATAAAGCCTTACATTTTAATTCGCCACGAGGCACTAAATGGCATAAGTAAATTTAAAAGTCGCGCTATTCCGCATTTACTGCGCAGTAATGTTGCAGCAGCGTATCCTGCGTATCGGAGCTCCTCGCGTCATTAATCGTCTTCCGTTGCTCGGTGCGCCAAGGTCCTGCGAGCGCAGCCTTCGATATTTAGCGCATTGCTCGCGCCGGCCAACAAGCTTGTTCAGCTTATACCCAACAGATGATAGAATATCTGTTAAGAGATATTAGGGTCGCCCCCAGCCTCTCCTCACAAATTACCATTCCTCCTCTACATTTTAATGCTCTCGCTCTAAATTAGCTTCCGGTCCATTTATACACGGGTACGCTTTACGTCTATCATGCGATACGTATTATTTTGATCAATTTATTGGCATTTCAAGTTCTGCACCGGCCGCACTCTTCTCTCTCTCTCTCTCTCTCTCTCTCTCTCTCTCTCTCTCATCCTTTCTTTACGGAGCGAGAACGAAAACGCCAAGATTCAGTATTATCGTATTGCGCCGGAACGTTTAAGACGCAGCCATGCCGAAGACCTCTAATCGCCCAATTTTCCAAGTTCCCATAGGTACATGAATTACATGCTAATAGTCATGAATATTAAAAAACGCCGCAGCCTGAAAATCTGTTACAGACTATTTAAAATGTTTTCTTTAAGCGAAACCTCTTACGAAGCAATGCAATTTCGACTGTACTTACAAAAGGGGATGAAAAACAAAATAAGCAGAGTAAAGATGGAAGAGTAATGGGAACTGGTGAGGCGACGGTAAAGGTCTTGTCCGTAAAGATATTCAGATATCGCTTAACAAATATGAAGTTGATATATTTCTGCGTGGACGGAGCAGTTGGCGCAACTTTTACGACAAATTCTCAACCCTCCCCCCTGCCACCGGCGTAATCTCGGATCGCGTTAACCACAAGACTGTGACTACAAATGCGTAAAAGCAAGAAAACGACGACGATTTTACGTAGCTGTTTATAAGAAAGCTACTCGAGCTAAAATTTCACTTTTAATATACCTGCGTATGTATTGATATTCATTCGTGCTCACTTGCACCGTGAATTCGAATATTCGAAAATTCTTCGGGGCTCGAGTGCGCGGCAAATGGCATTGTATAATCGGAGACCATTTTCAAAAAGTACAAATTCAAAGTAAGAAGTTAAATAATTAAATTTAATTTACGCGCTTATTAATATGTACGTTTGTCGGACTTGTATTGCGTAATCGTCGTTAAATATTTCTAATAATTGGGATAACTGAGGTTAAGAAATAGCCGTTTAAGGGGCGGGGGGGGGGAGGGGAGAGATGTAGGAGAAACAAATATATTCTGGAAATTCGCTTGAGTACCGAATATTAAAAGTCATATTATGAAATCTTATGAAATGATTAACAGTAAAAACAGGAAACTAAAAATATTTATTCAGGAATTTCACAATTAATTAACGTTTAATGTAAAAAAATTGTTACGAGTGGCGCAATTAATTACAATTATCGCTTGACTTCAAATAAAATGGCAAATATTTTACTAAGACATAAACTCGGAATTTTTTCAATTAAAATAATTCATAATTCTTTTCTTCAAAGCCACACAGCTTATAATTAATTAGTTCTTATATTATTATTAATTGTAATAATTAGGCTGTGCAATCTCGCAAAATCATTTCATTATACGTCTAAATGTAGCTTTTTTATCGGCTGCTTTATTCTTATTGAAATTAAAATACTTTGTTACTCGCTACAGATGTAACGTGTCATATATATAGTAATACTTATTAATTGTATTATTAAATTGAGTTCGTTTTACTGTCTGCAATATAAATTTATCCATTAAATTTTCAAAAATCATTAAAAACTTATAAACATTTATAAGGGCTACAGTTAAATTGAATATCTTGGCGAGGCTCTGGATTACTCTCATTGATTGTTGCTTGCAAATCCTTTTATATCGAGAAATGAACGCAAACACTTTTAAAATTAATTGTACGTTAAATTGCTTTCAACCATGAAATTATAAATCTAATATCGTATTTAAGATCAGCAATTTCGAGCCAAAAAGAAATAAATTACCGTAATGACTTTCATTAAGAGTTAATAAATCACCCAACTAACTGAACAATCTCGACATACACTTTACTTAAAGTACTTAACTTATTTACTAATAACAATAATTAAATTACACGTTTTACCAGCATTTTTATAAAAGGTAATCAGTTTTCTTTGTAAAATATACCGAAACAAATGATCAAAGTGTCTCTCTTCGAATGAAATAACTATTTTCTCATATTCATCATCAACTTGTGAAAAACTCATGAGTTAAAGCTTGTAGTTTTTCTTAATTTTGCTTAAATATCGAACGTTTTTCAGAATAATTATTTCTCATTATTAATCCGCTTAATCATAGTCAATTACTTATAATAAATAAATAAATAAATAAATAAATGCATAGTAATATTTTACAAAAAGTTTTTTAGCAAACTCATTTAAATTCAAGGCTACGCCTGAAAAATTGACTGCATTTGTAATTAACTTTTCAGACACATATATCGTTAAATATTTATTACATCGTATCGGCAAAGATTATTGAATAATTAAATGGCTTTTTTATTAATAAAATGGCCTCTCGCACTTTTCCATGGATATATTGAACTGTTAGAGGGATTAATGATAAGTTGATGGGTCAATGCATTAGTAGACATATCCAAGTATTACATTTATCTTTCTTATAAACGTAAATTAATTCATAAGCAGTGAAATAAAGCCTTCAACATTCTTTCGTTATAAATCATGTTATCTTCACTTAATGTTGGAAAATGCAAATGGATTTGTTTTTTCAATATAAAATTTGTTAGCAATGTCAGCGCGCCTAGTAAATGTTGCATGAAATAAAATAAAATACAGTCACTAAGTAAGATTAGAAAAGCTCTACGCAATAGCTTATACTATTAAATGGCTGTTTGTAAAGAATAAGACATTCTTTATTTTAATAGCCTACGTGAAGGATAAGATTTAATTGTACTGTATATGCATTCGTTATCTTAACGTATGCCCGACAAGACCACGCGTTTGTATATTGCGTTTAAATAAAACATTTTAAAACGTAAAAACGGACTATTACTTATTCATTAACTCCAGCAATGTCTATGACATTCGCACGCGCACGCGTACAGGCATACGCACTAAAACCTGTGCAATTGTTTTCATGAGAGTATATTGCAAGACGATGCGTGGCAGTTCGGATATGATAAAAAGTATACGTAATGGGCGTACATTTATTATACAAAATTGGTATCAAGCATAAGCTTTGAGTTTTAATTGTGAAGCTCTCTAAAGATTCGTCAATGCCGATTATTAATGAATTTCCTTTATCTTCTGGATTCTCACGACCATAGTGTTTCGTGTAAAACCTCCCCGCATACACAGTCTGTATAAATTTAAAACTTAATACTAAAGCTGGCGTGCGAAAAAAGGAAGTTGAAACAATCGATCCCACCGATTAGCATTCGGATCCACGATAACGACCATATTTAATTAGTAAATTGAAATTAATAAATATTATTATTAATGCAAATTGAGCGGAATAAACAACTTTAATTTGCAGTCAATTTGTAGCACGGAATTAAAGTAAAATTGCCCGATGCGATTGTTTAAGGTTCTTCGTCAAAAGGAACAATTGTTAACATCGCATGTAAATTCGTTGGAATACAATAAATTACAACAATGCCTTGGGAGAATAATTTGCATTTATTCCTAATAATGTCGCAAGACATTATTAGTACGGAGTGTCGATTAATTTATTGTTTGAAAATGTTGCTTTTTTTCCTAGACCGATCGAGGCTACGCATGGGAGGAGGGGGTGAGGGGGGGTTTATGAAAATTCTTATAATTGAGAAGAGCCTTTGCACGTGGCAGGCAGAGTAACGTAAAGCACGCTCGAAAGAGAAGGAAGTTGGTGGAGGCAATGTCGCGGGCAGAAAGGAAGACGAAAGATGAAAGGAGAAAAGAAAGACGGAAAAGGTCGTCGGGGAGGAAATTCACGGGACTCGAGATCCGCGAAAGGCGAACGCTTTGGCGGCATTAGCAGCGACACCGAGCGGCAACCCGTGCTCAGGTAGAAGAGAAAGACCAGGCGAGGGTGGGTAGGCGGGGGTAGTCGGTGGTAGAGGTTAAGCGACTACTCGGCTCTGGCTCTACGGCCATCGGTCGCGCACAAGCGACTCTCGTGCACGCGACACAGACAGTATGCAAAAAAGACACGTACGTACGCGCGCGGACGCGATGCCGGATAAACTTTGCTAACAAATTAACCGGTATTCCAATTCCCTGCAGCCTTATCCTCCTCCTTCCCCCCCCCCCGTGCCCCGTTCGCGTCCGCGCCGCGCTTTTTTCCAAAACATCTTTGGCGCGCAGAGCGGTTTCCTAAGCGTGCGCAGGACTTCACCTTTCTCCTCGTCAATCTCGGCCGCCGAGTTCTATCGATCTCGGGACGCCGTCTCCGGGCGGGTTTGTCGCGGGGTGGCGGTGCTCCTGTCGAGGGGCGGGGAGGGAGGGGGGTGGCACAGAGGAAGACCGATTGCCCGCCGGCGAGCGGTCGGCGAGCCCGAGGGCAAGGAGGGAGGGGATAATGCCCGCCGAGACCTGGCGGTGCCGACTGTCCTGGAGAAAATGAAGGAGACCGAGAGCCAGCTACTTCGGGCGGGGGAGGGGAGGGGGGCCCTATTCTTACTTAGATACCCGAGATCGTTTACGCGATAAAGCGAGCTAGTTACGGCCACTCAAAAGAAGATCAATTGTAGCACTGCGATTGAATTGACTCCCCGGCGAAGGTTAATAATGCCGATCCAGCTACTAGCATGCGCATCTCTCTCGATGCCCATCTCTTGCTCGATATAATTTTTTAAAACTTTTCCATTTCCACTGAAGCGCTGTACAACATAGCGCCATCATAACGGTAATTCGGTATTTATCATTTCTTTCCTGTTGCTCCTTCTTCCAATTCAATCGTATTGTTTTCATTCGAGGATTTACGGGGGCCGCGGATGTTTCAATTCTTCAATACAAGCACTTTAACGTACAACATCATTATTTCCGGTGGATCTCGTACAACGTAGTTGTAACTACGCCAAACTGTACCGTAAACTGGCCAAGAGAAAAGTACCCTATGTTTTGTAATGCATAACGAGAGAAGGTCCGCTGAATTTATTCGCTGAACAGTGCATCTTGAAAAAGATTGTACTTACTGGCGCGAGTGAACGGTGCATTAAATCAATTGTTCTGCGCATATCAATTAAAATCCTGCACAATCACAAAATTGCTACTACTGTTTACTCAATACATTTGAAATACCTTTTACTCGAGGCATTACTTCCTTGGCTGAATACTTAATGCACTTTTATTATGCACTTAAAACTGTTAAAATTGTGTTTTTCATTCTTGGAGCTTGAAGAAGAGTGACAGCCGACTCTTAAGGATAAGTTAAAAGTGAATTTTGATTTAATTTACGATTGCATGATGTACCGCAGTGCATTTATGCTTAAATTATCCGTAGGTATGGCGCATCTACGAATGCATGCCGTGTGAGTGGGACGAAAATAGGAATCGAATTAAGAAACGGTTTAAAATTTGGATGCAGACCCTTTTTTTTTATCGTCGTACAGCTCCGGCAAATGCAATAAAACTCTAAATATATATTTTACGATGTCGCGTATGAGTTGGCACATCCGTTCGATACTAAATTTAAATGAAACAGGAAAAGGAATTTTGTGTCCCAGTGATTGAAATCCTTTCAATAATAATAAAAATATAAATATAGGCGATACAATCGGCGTAGGAAATCTTTTTAGTAACGAGTCCTTGATAAAATATTATTCCTTCTTGCCTATAATTGCTTACAATTTAAAGAGACAAGACTTAATAAGAACATTTTATAATCGTACAGATAAAATAAGGCAGAATCTGTTTTTACAAAACCTCTTGAAAGCATTTGAACGTTAAATAAATAAATTATCTATGCCAACGATTTAATATATATTAAAGATATGTTGCTTTTAATACGATAATATCCTAATATTATAATTTGTTAATAGCTTTAATAAATTAACAAATGGCTTTTAAAATCATTATAAAAATTTTATTTATCAAGTTTATTAATAATTCATGTTTTTTTTTTAGCTCTTATTTTACGGTAGACAGCTACGGTTATTAAGTAAAACTCTTATCTACGTATTCTCTTTATTATTAACATAGAACTATTATTTATAATATTATCACTAGCAAATTTAAATCTAATAAATATACAACATATTAAGATAATAACTCAAAGTAGCTAATGAAAAAAATATTTTAATCGTCTTATAAGCAAACACTTATACTTACATCTGGTACGCATAACAAAATAATAATACAAACGCACATGCACTTACATTGACATAAATAAGCCTATAGGTAGAGAAAATGATAAAACCATATTCTAGGAAAATATTAATGCAGATGCGCGTAAACCGTTCTTGTTTTATCAAATGTAATCATTTTGTATATTGACTAAAACTGCATTATTTAACTACTTTATATTCACTCGTATTACTTCTTTAATTAAGAAACAAAATGTAAGTAGATAAAAATACCAATTTAATGTATATATAAACAAGCAATCGAATATCCAAGTATATTTCCAATGAAAGTATACTTTAACAAATTATCTTTGAAAATTATCATTATACTCTAATTTACTTACTATTATCTTACATACTCATTGCAATAACATTTTTAATTGTAACAAAAATATTTAAAAGATATGTAAAAGTTTTTCTAGAACGATATTTTACAAATATTTTTAATCTATATAAATATATCTGGATAAAAATAAATCATACGAAAGGGCAATAATAAATATTTTTGTCTTAGACTATTGATTAAGAAATTGATAATGTGATCTCGATAAGATAAACTTACCTTATTTTTCCAGTGCCCTTATGCTTGCCGATGAGGAAATTTCGAAGTCCATCGGCCATTTGATTTGCCCAAGGAGGCTTTACCCAAATAAGATTAGTAAAATGCCCGGCATATGCAGCAGGTAACATCCAATTTTCAATACTGATATTCCTGTAAAACGAATAAAGCATAAAAAAACAAAAAAAAAAAAACAAAAGATCTATGCCTTACTTTTTATAAACTAAATTTGTTGTCATTTAATTGACATTTATAATGAGTACGAAATAAAAAAGTTATCGTACGTACTCGAATAATTCATCCTTCTTCCATACTAAATCAGCATCCATATCTTTAGGTATAAGCATATCTGGATGCGAATCCAAATGAATAAAAGTATTCCCTTCGAAGGGCAGATGCTTTGATCCAATACATCGGTAAATAAATGGAAGAATCTGTAATTTGTAATGTTTAAATAATTCAAACGTTTATTATACAAAAGTAATTATAATTATAATTATGAAATAAATCATATTCGGTATTTGATTCTTGTTTAATTGTAATTTAAATTTGTATTTTTTTTTTATATCACGAAAGCTGGTATACTTAACTATTGATAACTGAAAGGAATAAATTATATTAAGTAAATTTTTCAACATACTACCTTCAATTGTATTCATATATTTCACTTTTACTCCAGAATTTTTTATATTCACAATGATTTATTATAGACAATGATAGCTCTTTGTTCTACGCAGATCACCTGTACATGCGCTTGTCCTGAACCTGGATCGTTATTTATTAATCAGCACTGATTGGCTGTCATTCGAATAAGATTCATAGAAACATACCTATCTCTTATAATAAATCATTTATCCATAATACATATGATTTATATAAATGTTTATGAACGTATAATTATAAAGATGTTATTTTCCGTACATTTATTAAAATTCATTTAATTCTACGACTTTTATACCAATAATAAATTGATATTTTTTTTTCTTTAATTTTCTTTAATTTATCATAACATAAAAAAATTAACATCAATTATTTTCAGTAAACTAATATTTATCGTGAAATGAATCATTGTATTTTTATACGAACTTAGAAAATCTAAATAACAAAAATGTTGTAGCTGTTATTCCTTAAAATTTAAGATTAGGAAGGAAAGCGTTACGATTTATTGTAATTGAAAACTACAAATAGCATCCTTCAACATTCCATGCCATAAATACATTACTGAAACATAAGCATCATTATTTTTCTTCCTTTACGTTGCCTCACTGTGAAGCAGCTGTCCATGTAATAGTTATACATTAAACGAGACGTAGAAACGCCCCAAGAAATCATCTTTATCAGATAACATGACTACCACCGTAAAATAGTAAAATACTCCCAAGTTACGTGCATCGAATGCACACTTCCTACAATAATGTTACGTTACCGCACTATAGATCCAAAATCTATGCAGTAGCCTGTACATAACCGGAGCCGGGGGAAATGTCTTTTAAATTTAATATTAATCACGCACACTTTCAATACTGACGTTCAAAATCTTGAAAACATAGAACATATCGGTAGAAATTAAGCTATTGTATTATAAGTCCTGATCTCCTTCAATGTAACCGCCGTATAAAACCGAGAATATTATTACCGTAATAAAAAGTTACGTAATTATTAAAATAAATTACTGTAGAAAGAATAAAATCCATAATGAAAAAGCTATTAGCCCAGCAGTAGAAAAATTAAATGAAGCGCACTTGGCTAGTATGTAGAAATGTCTTTCAAAAAAAGCACGACAAACCAATCTATCGCATGAGACCAAAGACAAATGAAATGCAATTATCAGAATCGTTGCTCTATTTTCTTGGATCGCCAAGCAATGGTACCACCAGCAATAACCATGATTATGTATTAGAAGCTACTAATCAACCGAAGAATGCGGTTGAAAGTCAACTCTTTAGAGACTAATCTAAACCAACTTCCTTTATGGTCCCTTTAGTCCTTACAATATAGAAAAATTTTTTTTAAATATTTATTGTAACTTGGTGATAAGAATAATAATATTGGACCAAATTAAAATGTAATGGTTTAAATTTAAGTAATTAGATTAATCATAAGTATATTGCAAGTTTGAGTGAAATTTTCTTTCGAGAAAACCGATAAAGAGTTTCCCGATAAAACGACCCGCTTCTCCCTAATCAAATAAGTCAGTGGAAATCCTAGGAACAGTTTGCGAAAGGAAGATTCCAAAGAGCACCCGGAAGTAATAAGGATTACAAGCATTATATAATTAGGCGTCTGATGACGACAATTTTACTCCCAGTTTCACACTCATCGTGTCTATAATCCTTATAAAATTTCTTTTTAATGAGCGAGCACTTTAAAACGTGAGTCATAAGTGTTTAATATCATTTGATATCCCCCTTTATAATTGTTACTTTGGATAGGAAGCGAGCAGGGATCGACGGGGTTTAAGGGTGAAATTAACAAGTCGAGTCTTCACCTTTTAATTCTTTATTGAAAGGTTGTAACAATCGTCGTCCTTGTGTCGGACGTTTCAAGACAAAAAAAAGCCTCGTTGATCCTCGGCGCTGTCCTTTTAACGCCTCCAGGTCATCAGGGTCGTCGCCTACCCGGCCCTATTCCTTGCCTTGGTTGTTTATTTGTTGTTATTCGTTAAGGAATGGGCGAGGGCCACGTACTGACCACCTTGCGCGGCTTCAGCCTGGATCCGAGCCTCCTTCGCTCGTTTTCCCAGGCTATAGCCCCTGGTAGCTCGGGCTACAGCCCCTGGCGACTAGGTCAGGCTACAGCCCCTAACGGCTCGGCTGTGGAGCGTAGCCTGTTTGTTGTTCTCGTAGTTGCGCGCGGCGATTTCTCGCAACCTATTCCGCGGAACAAGGAGGTTTTTTTCTAACAGCTCTGCACCCCCGTGGAGGGATTATTTGCCACGCCTAAAAACAATACTTATTTATGTGAGCTGTAACAATAATCCTATATAATCTCACGTCATCCGGAACAAAAGGCAGGAAGGAAGGAGTATCGGCATTGAATTTAAAAAATTCAATAAATCTAATTATCTACAGAAAAGATGGGTGTGAATTATTTAACTTAAATATTTCACCAACTATCTCTTAAGATAATATAAATCATTATATGCGCATTAGTATTACTAGTATCCACTCAGTCGGAGCTATTGGGTGTACAAACCCAGGTTCAGAAGGAGCATCGCCTATCTCTCCCTTGAGAAAAGAATGTAAAATTTTCGGATTGTATAAGGCATATCATCCGAAAAAACACCAACGCAGAAATTATTTCCTGCACAATTATTCGAAACAAATGGTGTTACTTGTGAATAGGAGGTGGGTGGAAAATAATTAAAAGGCCGACTTTAATTTCAATGCTTTTATTCGAAGGTTGTTCGGCGAGGCTGCTATGACAATCGAATCCAAGACGAACAAACGTCCTCCTTCATTCTTACGCTGCCCTTTTATCCCCTTCGTGGTCATCGGCGGTTGGGCCTCATCGAGTCCCTTTCCCGTGCCGGCGGATGCGTTGGATTTTTCTTTTCCCCTTTTTAGAGATTAGCGGGACCATGTGTTTCCCATCTTTTTCTACCTCATCTTTCCCGGTAGGCGCCGTTACTGGCTCTTACAGGCTATAGCCCCTGGCGGCTTGGTCAGGTTATAGCTCCTGAGGCTTGCTCAGGCTATGGCCCCTGGCGGCTTGGTCAGTTTGCGATTCATATGTCCCACCGAGGGCCTCCACGCCCTCTTAGTACAAAGAGATACTTCGAGGAAATTCTTTTCGTTATTTCGCTTTTTACAATACATGAAACCTTCTATGAGAAAGGGTTAGTATTTCCTCTTAAAAACGGCTCCTTCGCTGTGTGAGCCGTAACAAAAATGATAAATAACAAAAAAGATAAATCTTCTGCATGTACGATTTTTTGAAATAAAACGAAATCTCATAATTTGACCTATTATTACTGATTTTCAGCTGAAACTGCCACATTGGTCATTTTGAAGAAAAAAATTTATTAACAATCCGTATCAAACCTTATAAGAACCGTCAACAGCCGTTATCGCATCCGGGAGCTAAGCGAGTCAGTAATTTGAGCAGTGAAGACAACCCCTTTACGAGAAGTTCGTTTATACCGTGAGACGATTTGCCATAAAGCATTTTAGGTTAAGAGATTTATATAGATCAAAATAATACTTGAATCAATCATTTTAATATAAGCCCCCTTAATATTTCATCTCCGAATTTCATCAAGAAATAATCAATCAACTTATTATGGATCATGAAATCAACAAACGAAGCGATTATCATTCATCAGGTCGTATCAATTAAAGATGCTCTACCAGTTATCTCGGACTTAACGAAAGTGTAATAGTATCCCGTTTAGCCAATTTTCCGAAGAATATCTCGAGACAAAGTGCATGATAAAAAAAGATGTCGAATTCAACCTGATACGGCTGATAAGAAACAAAACCCAAGGAGAGGCCCAAAGATCTACAACTGGCCAACATTTTGCATCCGTAGAATTCCTATTGAATTTGCGAAATCGTATCTATTCGCCTTCACAAACAGGGGCCTAACTTCTTGGTGACCTGAGAAACGAATTCTAACAAGACCAGGAAACCGTGATGACTTTTAAAAAGAGAATGCGGGATTTTGGAAACCAAATTTTGAAATCATTTGTTCTGCAAAATCGTCCAGTACCAACCACTTGCCTTCTAAGCATCTACTCAAACCAATTTCGTAGATTTGTTCAGCAGAGGATTTATATCAGAAATTTATCAGAGACTACACATAGAAGCTCAATCTGGAATCAATGACATCGTTAAGAGCGCTATTGCTTTTAAAAGAAGACTGACAAATCAAAATGGCATACGAGGAAAAAATTATAATCTAAAAATTAAAAAAAAAAAATTGCTTACGTGCATCATTTGCAAAGTTTCGGGTGAAATCAATGTGACTGTAAGAGAAAAGTCTCAACTTGTGAAATTTGCAATGAAGAAGGAGATACTGTCAGTCATTATAAATTGTTTGAATCGTGTCAATTGTGTACCAACGTCGGTCACACTGCAAAATATCGCTTTCAAAATGTTTTACGAAGCAACAAAACTACAAAAATTAGTTATATACATGGAAAACCTGGCGACTATATTAAAGGTCAGAAAGCTCTCTATTATCACCGAAGGATCTTGTCCGCGATAGACTGTCATTATTGCATACTTTATATTAAGGAAGATAATTATATATTTTTGCGAGATTTTTTGTGAATAAAGTATCTGTATATATAAGGTAAATTGCTGCGTTTTATTTTAACAAAACCTTCCCACGCTTTGCCGGAATAAAATCTCTAAAGTATCAATCTATACTGAAATTTCCACAAAGCCCAATGAAAATTGAGTAAAATCCTACGGGCTGGTATCAGATTTTCGTAAAATAAATGAAATAACAATAACCGATTCAAACCGCCTACGGCAATATCTCAAATCATCAGTGCAATAGATGAATACAGATATTACACCATTTAGCATCATTTCATTTAGCATCTAAATTTCATCAAATATTAATGGATACCAAAAATTTGGTTTACACAATGCTACTTGAACTTTCTAGAGATTGATGGACTTCAAATTTCAAAGGTCTTCAAGAAATAATAATATATTTTTTCATAGATGATATACTTTTCATACGAATTCCCTAGATGATCATAAACAGAAAATGACTTTTCAAAGTCGTAGTGACTGAAGCCTCTTTAGAGGCATAATTACTGCTGTTTTGTTGGTGTAGCCTCGAGCATGGAAAGTTAGCATGTCGATGGAGAATTTTGATGATTTACGCATGTGGTAAGACATATGATCGATGACCTTTGTAGTAAAAATGAAAATGTACAAGTAAATACTGTTTACGTCCTCCTCTCGAGTAAGTTGTCGTGTCCGAAAACTCTCAGCATATATCTCAAAGAAATATTGTAGCCAATTTGCCAAGCTCAATCGGTTTGACCCAAAAGCGCATCTCGGAAACCCGAGTCGGACTAGTAGAAAAGAATGATAACCGTGTGTGCATATGTAATGCCTATGCCATCGTACGTACCTAAAGTCTACTATTGGGCCCGAAAGCTCTGTGAACGGCCTCTCCGCCTTCGGCAAATGGATTTGAATAAGTCCAGTCACGGTCAACGCCTCAAACACTTGCAACCATCGTCATTCCCGCGATTTTTCCGAACAATAGGAATCAGTAAGAAAAATCTGAGGCCGACTAAAGAAAGATAAAATGCAAGGAAGAAGCAAAGAACGAGTAGAAAACAATCCTACTTAGTCCGCGAGCGCACCCAACATACACATTAAAATCGCAACGTTGAAGTACAACGTTGCATTCAAACAGTACTAACCGTACATCTTATGAAGTTGTGTTTGGAAAACTAGCTCGAATTCAGTCAAATGATCAATTGCGAGAATGTGATTTATTACCAACTGTTGGGGACCAAGAAAATCATTGGCGGGAATAATGTAGAAATGACCGAACGCCATTGTAGTTGGCGCGTAAAAATAATATTACAGAAAAACAATTGAAGAAGAGACGCGAAGAGTCCCGGCGGGAGACTTCACAAACAGAGCATTTTTGTGCTTCTTCTCACTCAGCCCGCCGAATTCTAGTTTATAGTATAAATTCTGTAAGAGTTGGAAAAGCGGTAGGCAGTGCGATTTGCGGAAGGTTACGAGCCGAGCTCCTGAATAGTGATTCGGGAAGTAATAATTGTTATTATTCGCGTGGTGTCGTGGCACGTGCTGGTGGTAGGGTGATTCAGTGACAAGGAGCTCCTGAATCCACCCCAGGCGGAACCTTCCCTGGGAGCAGTGAAACGACTCCCGGTGGCCGATCCAGAGGACAGGGTTAAGAGAAAGAGAATCGGTTCCTCTGCGGCCAGGTCTGGTCTCCAAGACGTTGGAGATGACCCGATGTCCACACCCACACACACACAGATCGACCATCCAGACGTCCGAACTATGTGGAATTCGAGACGCATCGGTGTCACGGCGTGGGGCGAAAGTCCAGCTGGCAACCAGGTACCGTACGTACATTTCTATACGAGAGCTCTCCCGCGCGCATATCGCGAAACCGTCGCAAGTAATATAATTATTGATTTTGAAATTGTAAATTTGCATGCGTGCGTGCGTCAAAAGACTTTTCCTCCATCCCGGCGAAGGTTTTTTTACGCCTCGCGGCGATTAGGGCAATATAAAATAAAGAAAATTCATTTTATCTTTGATACTCAATCAACGACTTTTATTTTTCCTCTTCCTATTTTTTATTAATTTATTTCAGGACTCACGGAGATGGTAAGTGGCGTATAAATTGCTACACCAACGTATAAATTTACGTTGACGAATTGATAACACTTTTAAAAGGTATTCATAAATTATATGGTTACGTTTATTTATTAAAGTGAAATAAGCCCAAAAAATTTTAAAAGAATTTCTTTGGCCTTTACAAAATCATAAAAGTTATGGTTATATGAGGTTATTGGAAAAGATTTTAGCTCCCGAATGATCCGCCTCACCACCTATTAATCTACGAGTAGTGGAAGAATGCGATATCTCCAAAGATATCATGAAGGTTGATAGACATTTTATTCAACTGCAACAACTCAACGATTATTATGAAACAACCGTTATCCAATGAAAAATCCAAATCCAGCAAATAATGCACAGCTGCTTTATGATCTCGCATACGTCCAATGTCTGAAATAGGCAAACTATTACGTACCCGGAAACTCTCGCTGGTTCCCCAATTAGTAACGGCTCCCATAGTGATACATAATATTTTGTATATAATAATTATACAATAATAAAATACACTTAGCCTTACACATTTTCCGATACCTTTTGTTCCTCATTAGCACGATCTTCTAACTTTTGTAAGTTCAACCAATATTCTATACTATATCAGGGTTACTCTGCTAGGGGAAGACGATTCTAGGCTTCGGTAGTAAAATCTACTCGGACCGTTCTAATTATATGACTATCGTACTTTCAATAAGAACGGAAAAGTCTGTGTGCGGTTATACCATATTTTTCATAGAACATCCCAAACTTTGCTCATTACAAACTATCCCAAACAAGTCTTTCGCACATAGAAAAACACATAGAAAACATCTTAAGTTTATACTATAACTGCTTAGCACAAAAATATGAGCCGGAGAATAAGACACTGAAGAACTCATTATCAATGGCACGCAAGCTCCGGACGAATTCGACTACGATTTCATGAAGAGACCAAGATATATGGCAAATGCCACAGGAGAAGTAGTGCACATTATCATGTGCAAACCTACAGAGTTGAGACTGCTGGAAACTACAGAACTTTCAGTCGAGCATGACAATAAAGCTTATTATCACACACACTTCGAAGTTATATTCTGAAATCTGCAGACATTAAAATACATACACCAGATATATTGAAGCCGGTGACCAGATCAGCATTAATGTACTTAAATAAATCCAGTAGAACATGCTTCAACCGGTATTTAGATGAAAATAGATCTGTGGATCTAATTGACGACATGACCAGAGAATTAAAAAGGCTCATTTGGTACTTGCAGTGCAGGTATGATAATATTAATTATTATCCCGAGTGTCAAACTATTAATAGACATAGCGATCCAGGAATACATTCTACTCAGTATTTATGGACGATCCATCCATCAGAAGTAGTTTAAAGCTCATTTGTAACCCTTGTAAACCTTGTAACCCTACTACTCAGGAATAGCAAGATTTAGTAGCATGTTACGTCACCTCACTAAGGAAAAATACAGTAAGCCAGTACGTATTCAGTCACCATTACGACCCTCAGACTTTTCCGTACATACCTTACGAAACTGAACATTATCAAATAGTTAATCCCCAAGACACGCTTAACGCTCTTAAAGTAACCGCCGTACATCTCCCGCTTTGATAAACGATAAATATTAGTTCTAAAAATCCTCTTCTAAGATAATAAAATCCGATTGTTAAGCGATAAAACTATATGATTTAATCTAACTAAATTAACATAGGAATATTATCCCGAAAACGAATTTCATAATTAAGAGATGCAAACTAATCAAAATGTACGTAAAGAAAACCTTGTATGGTCGAAACCAACTTTTATATGAATCAATTGAAAAATCTAAGACACCGGTTAATCCTAGAATAAATAAGTCCGCACATTGTATCTAAAACAGCTTGTTCTAAATTAAAATTATTAAAAGAATCATTTCCAGAAAAGTATTTACTAAAAATACAATTACAATCTTAAAGAATAAACCAAAAAAATGTTACGAATTACTCGCATTAAGGCGCTCGATAAGCGATGCTCATCCCACGAAATTGTGGAAAAAAAGATAATAATCAATAGATTACTGAAAATAGAAAATATATATTGTTAATCCCCGAGGTAAAGAAAATCATCGCGAAGGTTATAAAACTGGCCCTCGGCCGAAGTACAGACACTCCTTGACACACCTCGGCCCGACGATCTGCCGCTCTTTGTAACTTAAAAACCTCGGAGTCCGTTTTAGTTGTATTTTTCCCTTGTTATTATCATTACTACAATAAACGATCATTTTTAAACCGTGAGTGTATTGGTGTTACATCTTTTTTTGGATTTCATTTCCCCATTCCGCGCCTCATCCGCGACGTGTTTCGTGCATCCGGAACGAGAGGAAGGAAGGAAGTCACATAAAACTACTCAGCACTTCTTCATGACATCGAAAGGTAAGTGCATTCAATTCTTTTTCATTTTAATACAACTATATCGCAGTAGGTGGTTCTTAGTACTCTGCAATATTGGCTCCAGTCCTAGCTATTAAGAGTAAAATCTTAGGCTAAAAAGGAAGCAAGGCATCTTTTCTCGGTAAGGAAAGACTGTTTCTTAAACGTGTGATTCACGTTGACTCGTGAACCGACATGACACAACACTATTTCGATTCATGAGGCATCGACTGCAATGCAAATTTACATGCAAACAAAGCAATACATGAACGTTGTTGCATTGGTTAAAATACTCCTTAATGTCAAAAAAAAATTCAACATATTTTGTTTGATATATTAGCAAACTGCTTAGCTGTAAAGCAAAATATCATTTAACATTTTGACATCGAACATTTTTTAAAACCAAAATATGAACTTAATACAATTTTTTCATTAATGTCCACAAAATCTAAACTGCGAGAATACTGATAAATTTTACGGGAAAATTTTCCCGTAAAAAGCCTCAAGAAAAGAATAATTCTTGAGAGGAGAAATTGTTAATAAAAGAAGCCTCAAGGAAGGAATACTTCTTGAAAAGAGAAATTGTTAATTAAATAAAATAGAGGAAAAACAAAAATTATTATTAAAGGTTTTATGTAAAATACGAAACCGAAGATTAAATAAAATAAAGAAAGAATAAAAATTATTAATAAAAGGGTAATGTTAAATCGTAACTATTACATCAAGAGGAGTGAATAAAATAAAAGATTAATAAAAATTATTAATAAAGGTTTTGTGTAAAATACGAAACCGAAGATTAAACAAAATAAAGGAAGAATAAAATTATTTAATAAAAGGTTAACGCTAAACCGTAACTATTACCTCAAGAGGAGTGAATAAAAAAAAAAAAAAAAAATTTTTAATAAAGGTTTTATATAAAATACGAAACCGAAGATTAAATTTTCTTTAATAAAAATTAAATCATAACTATTACTTCAAGAGGATGAAAAGAATAAAATATTTATAAAGGGTTTATGGAAAATACGCAACCAACGCATACTATATGAATCGTCAAGGTCCCGTTACGCGCCAGGAAGCGAAACGAGCGAGTAATTACAGCTCCGAAAGTAATCCCTTCGAAAGAAGCTCTTTGACACCGCGAGACGATTCACCATCAATAACTCCAATCACCGAAAATCTTATTCCCAGCCACCATATAGAAAGCACCGCAGGAGAGACAGAAACAAACAATCTTACTAGATTTATAGAAATGGCTACCACTGCTACCCTGGATCCCGAGAA
This sequence comes from Ceratosolen fusciceps, assembly GCA_018883505.1. Classification (NCBI taxonomy): domain Eukaryota; kingdom Metazoa; phylum Arthropoda; class Insecta; order Hymenoptera; family Agaonidae; genus Ceratosolen; species Ceratosolen fusciceps. The sequence goes on from RCIC01000010.1 coordinate 5,757,307, forward strand.
CAATAGAAAAATGGATTTACAGTTCAACCAGGTAGTATCAATCAAAGATGCTTTGCGAGTCATCCCGTAATTTGATGGAAGTAATATCCCTTCTGCCAATTCTCCGAAGGATGTAATGAAGCCCGAGATATGGTCGAAGGTCACGCCGAACCCAACCTGGTGCGGCTAGTTAGATGTAAGATACAGGGAGAAGCCAGAAGATCTATCACCGGCCAACAATTTTCATCCATCACGGAATTATTAAACTTCCTGAAAGGCATTTACTCGCCTCCCCGAACAGTCGCTCAATTATTGGGAGATCTAGGGAACGAATTCCAACAGGATTCGGAACCCGTGATCACTTTTGCAAACCGCGTAAGAGATTTGGGTAACCAAATTTTGGAAGCTTATGCTTTAGAAAATGGGCCGATACCTCCGACATTTCGTTCATCGACTTTAGCCAACATTGTCGACTGTTTCACCAGAGGATTAGCACCCGAAATCGAGCAAAGATTAAACGTAGATGCTCAAGCTGGAATGACGGACGTGGTCAGAGATGCCATTGCAATATAAAGGAAAATGGTAAATCAAAAAACAATCCGGGCATAGGCTCTCCTCAACCATCAAGCCGTTAGAAGGAAAATATTCGCGTGTACTATTTGCCATGCACGAGATGAAAATCTGTGCCAATTTGCAAACGATTTTCTAAAACCCAATATAACCTGCCAACTCTGCAGCGGTGAAGGGCACATTGCCACCCAGTGCAAAATGATCAAGAAATGCCAGCTGTGTAACAGAATTGGTCACACGGCAAAGGACTGCAGGCAGAGAGAACCGCCTTATAATAAAACCATTATGGTCTGCCAAGTATGCGGAAAATCTGGCCATACCGCGTCAACCTGTTATTCTCAGCAGAATCAATACAGGGGTAGAGATCACCCTTTTAACAACAGAGTCAGTATAAGGTGCCAGATATGCCAAAAACCTGGGACACCTAGCAAAAGATTGCTTCTCAGCTAACCGTAGAAGGGAGTACCGAAGCCCACCCAACCTTCAAAACAGGGCCACATGCTTACAGTGTCACGGCGTTGGCCACACTAAAAATAACTGTAGAAGCTCCAATACCCCTCTCGAATGCAGTTATTGTAGAAATATTGGACACACGAGTATCCAATGCTGGAAAAGACAAAGGGATAATACCCAGTCGGGAACCGGGCAAGGCTCTCGTCCTCTGAACGCAAGGAACGAGACCCGGAATTTCCAACCGCGTTCCAATGTCTACCAACCCAACACCGAATCGCGTTGATCAACTTAAATCAAACAAGCAAGACCATCCCTTATATACAAGTTAAGGACCAGAACAGCCAAACCATTATGAACCGTATGATAGACTCTGGATCCAAGTACTATTTGTCAACGGACACACCGAACCGCTGAGATATATTGAACGAGATGAACAAAATGCAACTTCCAGCATTTCAATAATAAATGAAACACTGACCGAGACAGGCGAAATGCTAACTCACCAATCTTGGAACCCTAAGGAGTGGTCCCAACGAAGCAGAAACACCAGAGTAATTCCTGGAACTCGAAGTCGAAATATCGTCGAGCACCGCAAATCCCCCTGATGAGACACCAGAGAGTCTCCTAGCAGAGGTAGAGGACGGAGGTATTAAAACCCCTTTCAATAACCAGGATCAGGAATGGGATAGCTATCCCCTATCTTCAATATCGGAAGGATCAAAAGTAGGAGCGTTATACACAAACAGTCATGAAACAGAAGTTTTCCACGTCCTGCAAAGGGACACATTTCGCGACTTGGATATTGCTGAACCCACGGAAGACGAAGTCTTAGAGACAAATAAATTATTTACTATCGAGCTAGAAGAACCTGAATTTACGGATTATAAACCTGACATACCAACCAACTCGACCTCGTTAGTGGATCAGCTGAGACTAGACCACCTGGATGAAAAGGAAAAACCATGTATCATCTCACTAGTCAATAAATATTCGGACCGATTCTTACTTAGAAGGCGAACACTTGAGTTCAGCCACCAATGTTACCCACCGCATCATCACCACTTCGGACATACCGATCAACGTTAGGCAATATCAATTCCCTTTTTCCCTAAAGGAAGAAATAAACCAGCAGGTAGATAAGTTACTAAAGGAGGGAATAATAAGATCCTCAGAATCGGATTACAATTCGCCCATCTGGATTGTACCGAAGAAACCAGATGCGAATGGAGAAAAAATGTTTAGACTAGTGTCGGACTTCCGCAAACTAAACGAAATTACCATTAACGATGCATCCCCTTTACCTGCAATATCCCAAAATATTGATTCAATATGAGGATATCGATACAATACAGTAGTCGACCTCGCGTCAGGATTTCACCAAATATTAATGGACCCCAGAGACGCACCAAAGAACCGCATTTTCTACGCCTTTCGGTCACTACGAGTTCGTGCGAATGACATTCGGGTTACGTAATGCTCCTACCACATTTCAGAGATTTATGGACGACACGCTAAAAGGCTTACAGGGAAAAACATTATATTCATTCGTTGATGATATTATTATTTTTGCCAATTCTTTAGAGGAACATGAGGACAAGATGACCCTCCTCATGGAACGTTTACGGCAACGAAATTTAAAATTGAACATTAAGAAATGTGAGTTCCTACGCAGCGAAGTCTGCTACTTAGGGCATATCATTAGTAATGATGGATTAAAGCCAGATCCCCGGAAGCTTGAATCTGTAGCCACAATAAGTCGGCCTAAAAATGTAAAGCAAATCCGCCAAGTACTTGGATTATTTGGGTACTACCATAAGTTTATTAAAGATTTTTCAAAAATTGCGAAACCCATGACCCATCTCTTGCAAAAAGACGCCGATTTCCGATGGACAGTGAAGTGCGAAGAAGCATTTCTGGTATTAAGAGATGCTCTTTGCAATTCTCCTATTCTCCAGTATCCACATTTTTCAAAACCCTTTAATATCACTTGCGTCAGCTCGGGAATAGCCTCTGGAGGGGTTCTTTCACAGGGAGAGATAGGCAAGGATTTGCCAATCGCTTACACCTCTAGAGATCTCAGAGGACCCGAGTTGTCTTACGAAGTATACGAGAAGGAGGCTTTAGCCATGGTCCACTGTGTAAAAGCCTTTAAGGATTATATCTATGGAAAAAGGGTAAGGATAATCACAGATCATCAACCACTTCTATGGTTTAAGTCCGCAGACCTCAACACGCGAGTACTAAAGTGGAGATTTAAACTTTCCGAGTATGACTACGAAATCATTTATAAGCCTGGCAAATTGAATTCAAACGCAGATGCTTTGTCCCGCAACCCTATAGAACAAGTAGAAGTCAATGCTATTACACGGCAACCAAAACGCCCAGTTGAACAAGGTGAACGACCTGCAGATAAAGCTAAATTAAACACTATTGGGAAACCACTACGGCCCAGTTATAACACACATCAAGTAAAAACGAATCTTAATGTTAAAAGAAAAGGGGGACGACCCCGAAAGGAACCACCTGCAGCCAATATCCCAGACATGGGGGAGATTCGAGCACCAAATCTGCCCGAATCTGAAGCCAAAACCCGAAATCTCAAAGGTACGGGGAAGTTATTAGGTCTACAACTAGAGTCACCTGTAAGTGATGACTCACTTTCAGAAACTGACACCCACAGTTTTTCAAAAGCTCCAAGCTTACAAGATAACACCAGAGAGTCAACTCACCAAGTACAAAACAATAGAATAGTGGAGGTGAAGGACCCGCTACATTTTCGTAAGGAACCAGCGGTTTGCTTGGTAGACACTGATGGACAACCGTGCGATGAAGGTGCCAAAACCCCAATAGATGCCAATAAAATAGAATGTAAATTAAAAGTAAATCTTAAAAGCTTAAACACCTATAAACGAAACAACAATACTTACATATCACTCTGTATTAGACAAAACCAGTTGGATTCCGTAACAGATACTAGGAATAATATAAACAGAACCTTACTTAAATTAAAAGAATTTGTTGAAGATCAAAAAATACCAATAATCAATATTGCGCGCAGCCATCAAGTGGCAAACATAGATTGGGCGGAAATACTGTCCCTTATTAAAAACGTTTTCCACGAAGTTGAAACAAAAATAATTATATGCAAAGGCACGATTAAGTATATCCCTTTGGAGAAACGTGACGAAATCTTCCAAGAATTACATAACTCACCGATTGGAGGACATCGAGGTGTATCAAAAACATTCCACCGGGTCAGGCAGACCTACTACTGGGAGAATATGAAGAACGACATCCAAAGACGAATCCAGCAATGTCTGGATTGCCAACTAAATAAATTAGTAAGAATAAAAACCAAGCAGCCTATGGTTATCACTGACACACCGGGAAATGTATTTGATAAGATAGCAATGGACATAGTGGGACCTTTACGAAAAACAAAGGAAGGATTCGAATTCATATTAACCATTCAGGACCAATTATCAAAATATTGCATAGCCGTACCTTTAGAAAATACTTTAGCTTCAACCATTGCTGACGCCTTCATTAAACGCTTCATCTGCATCTTCGGCGCACCCGAGTCGTTCTCACGGATCAAGGACAGAATTTCCTAAGCAAACTAATAGCCCGAATCGCAAAAAGATTTAAAATAAAAAAGGTTCGTACCACTGCATTTCAACCTCAATCTAATGGATCCTTGGAGAGATCCCACCATTCTCTGAGTGAATTACTAAAAATGTATACCGACCAGGATAATGAATGGTCTTCGTGGATCGAGATAGCAATGTTAAATTACAACACCTGTGTACAGAAAAGTACCAAATACACTCCATATGAAGTTGTATTTGGTAGATTGGCCAGATTACCATCTAATGATCCTCTGAGAGAAGGAGACCTGTTACCAACTTATAAAGGATATATCGTAGACTTAGTGACACGGTTAACAGGAGTTAGAACATTAGTTTATAATAACATAGTAAATTCTAAAATTAAATCAAAAAAATATTACGATAAAAATTTAAACCAAAAAAAATTCAAATTAGGCGATTACGTTTATTTACTAAAGGGAACTAAACAAAAAAAATTTGAAAAGAATTATTCCGGTCCTCACAAAATCACAGAAGTGCTAGATTCGTCCAATGTCAGAATACAAATAAACCAAAAGAAGGGTAAAATTGTTCACACCAATCGCCTCAGGACCTCATATATAACCGAAAGTAAGTAAACCCATTTATTTAACACATACTAATATATATTTAATATTTCAGAAAAAATTTATAATAATGCTCCGAATATTATATATATTAACCCTCACCCTGAATATCGCACATGGGCTAATTGGATATGACTGTGGATCCCGAATGATGAGCCTCACCACCATTTCGCTCCGAGAAGTTGGAGAATGCGAAATTCCAAGAGATCCTGTCAAGGTGGACAAAAGCTTCATCCAACTGCTACAACTCAACGACTTCCACGAAACCATGGTCATACAATGTAAAATCGAGATTCGCCGGACCATTTACAATTGCGGTATGCACTCACATAGTTCCGTAGTGGCTAATGGGGAAAATGAATATATAAAAGAAATATCGGGTAGTGACTGTCAGGACATACACCAATACGGAACCTACTCTACACGAGTCGGACACATAATACACGGACTAAAGGTCAATAGCTCCGCTATATATCCAGTAACCCTTGCCGGTTCAATAACCAGCGACGGTTCCTGTACGGGTACACACTACTCCGACCCATTTGGCACATGGAACAATGTTGTCGTGCAAGGAACTGTTAAAATCACTTTGCGGTCCCATGTTGCGCGTATATCCTTAGACACTAATAGAATACATTTAGATTCCGGCATTTCATGTATATTTTCCGAAAACCATTGTCTCGACTTTTCTAACGGTAACACATTTTGGTCAACCTTACCTGTAGATCCTTGTAAGTTTGACCAATATACGATATTGTACGAGGGTTACTCTGATAGAGCACAAGATATTAACAGCGGTGGCGTAATATACTCAGTCGTGTCAAATGAAGTCACCTTCGCGCTAGCCACAAAAAGAGAAAAGTCCGTGTGTGGATACGTGATCCTTACCACCGAACATCCCAAACTCTTCATATTCAATACAACTCCCAACAAATCATTCGCATCTACCAAAAGCAAAAGTATATCAAATCTAGACATATTCACATACGTTAATTCCAAGTTTGTATATGTCGAAAAACATATAAAAAAACAAATTTTGGAATTATACTACGACATTCTAAACCAAAAATGTGAGGTAGAAAGAAAAACTCTCCGAAATTCCTTATCCATCGCCACGCAAGCACCGGATGAATTTGCATTCGATTTTATGAAGGGACCAGGATACATGGCAGTGGCAGCAGGAGAAGTCGTGCACGTCATCAAGTGCATTCCGGTAGAGGTGAAGCTCCATGAAACAGATAAGTGCTACATTGAACTACCAGTTGAACATAACAACCACACTTACTACATGACCCCACGGACCCATATCCTAAAATCTGCAGGAAACCAGATACAATGCAACGCAATACTCCCCGTAGCTTATTACATCGACTCCACTTGGTATAAATTGACGCCGAGACCAACACACATCGAAACACCCATGATCTTGAAACCATTAACCAAATCCAATTGGAAATACATAAACCCATCGGAATTGGCTTCAACAGGTATCTATACAGGAAAGGATTTGGACCAACTAAAAGATAGAATAATGTTCCCGGTCGAAACCACCGCAATTATCAACGATTTGGCCAGGGAACTAAAGGAGAATGCAGAGACTGGAAACGAAGGTGCCGTGGAAAAAATTGTAAATAGCACTTGGGACAAACTTTGGACAAAGTTCCTCACGTTTGGTACCTTTAGTGCCGGAATGATAACAATTTTAATGATCATCCACACCATTAAGCTACTGATAGATATAGCAATCCAAGGATACGCGCTTCACACTATCTACGGATGGTCCATCCACCTTTTAGGTGCAGTTTGGAGCTCATTGACTCACCTACTCCTACATTTGGGAAAAACCAAAACCTCCAATACCCAAGAACTACAAGAAATAGCAATACAAAAAAAACATCACTCCCCTGAATCACGAATACAGGGCAGTACCTAACAGTCCACCATTTCAAATGGAGTGTTTTCGCCTACATCCTCATCTACCTACCAGTGCCGACATGAAAGAAACGCCACCTCCAGAAAGAATAGCCACACACAATAACACTATTGTCAACCTGGAACACAAATCAGTCAATGCAAGTCAAAATAATGATATGACTCCTAAACCATTTTTCCATACCTAACCATCCCTTTTATGGTTGCTTTCCTCTCTACGCTCTGTAAGCAACCATTTTTCGGTGGGGGTGTTACGTCACCTCACTAAGGAAAAATACAGTAAGCCAGTACGTATTCAGTCACCATTACGACCCTCAGACTTTTCCGTACATACCTTACGAAACTGAACATTATCAAATAGTTAATCCCCAAGACACGCTTAACGCTCTTATAGGTAACCGCCGTACATCTCCCGCTTTGATAAACGATAAATATTAGTTCTAAAAATCCTCTTCTAAGATAATAAAATCCGATTGTTAAGAATAACCAAACAAAATGTTACGAATTACTCGCATTAAGGCGCTCGATAAGCGATGCTCATCCCACGAAATTGAGGGAAAAAAAGATAATAATCAATAGTACTTCATAAGTTACTACAAACAATTATACATAAGACGAGACGTAGAAAGGCTCTTAGAAATAACCATCAGCAGATAACTTCATTAACACTTCATATCTTTATCGTTTAAATTTTTATAGATTTTTTAAATAAACGATCATTTAATACCGCGAGTGCAAAATATTTTTATTAATATTCTTTCCATTTATCTATTATATTTCATCTAGCCCATCTGCAACGCAATACATGCATCCCAGAAGAGGCAGAAAGGAACACTCGTAAATTAAGTAAAGAATTATACAAACTAATCATATAAAGAAAAAATTTACGTGGAAATTAATTAATTAACATAAATTATTACAATTACAATTTTTTAAAATGCATTATAAATGTAATGTACACATTGATATTAACAATATTTGCTCAGTCCAAGTTGTTTGGTTTGAAAACACCGACTCTAAAGGAGCATCGTATTCATTTCCTTAGCGAGAAAAGAGTGCCAATAATATCGGTTTGTGCAAGGTATATAAACGGACGTAACGTGTATTACATTTTTTATATATAATAGAAACTACCAATGCAAAAAAGCGGGATTTTTGCTGTATATTATTCACGAATGATTATTAAGACAATACTATTTCGATTCATGAGGAATCGACTGCAATGCAAATTTACATGCAAACAAAGCAATACATGAACGTTGTTGCATTGGTTAAAATACTCCTTAATGTCAAAAAAAAATTCAACATATTTTGTTTGATATATTAGCAAACTGCTTAGCTGTAAAGCGAAATATCATTTAACATTTTGACATCGAACATTTTTTAAAACCAAAATATGAACTTAATACAATTTTTTCATTAATGTCCACAAAATCTAAACTGCGAGAATACTGATAAATTTTATGGCAAAAATTTTTAAAATAATATATTGTAAATCAGTTCGGAGCGTAAGGAATTCAATAATTCTTTATGAAAATGTAACTTTAACAAACTTTACAGAGATTCGATCTCATACTGAATCTTAGAAATAACTTTAATATACAAAAAATGATAATTCCGTAACAATAATAGAAATGTATGTTTTGAAGAATACAAAATTAGACAAAATAGACGTTTTTTTGAATTTATTATTTTTTAATTTTTAAAAAATATTCATTAGATATTCTAATATTCAATATATGTTGAAAGCCATTTACAGAAAAAAATACTATTTATGTGTTAACAAAAAAAATATCGAATTATCAGCTTTACTTTTTTTTATTTTTTAATCCTCAGAATCAAGCTTTAAGAAACCAATAACAGATTGAATATTTGTTTACTCTAATTATTTCTAAATTTATATAATTAAGAAATACTTTCTATTGCATCGTGAACTTCAACAGTTTAGGGATGAAATGATAACAATTTAGGCAATATTCGTGAATTAAATTTTAATCAATTAGACAAAAGGTTCATAATAAAGAAATTGTTTACACATTCAATCATTACTTTAGAACTAGTTTTTCAATTCTGATTCACTGAAAATATTAAATGTGTAAATGAATCAACTTGTGTCTGAAATATAAAAATATAAAAAGAAAAAAATATAAAAATATAAAAAGATAAAATATAAAAATATTGTTAAAGCGCGAAATACCCTTTAAACCTCATGATCAAGGCGCCACCTTTTACATTCTTCAAATTTAAAAACCTGCCCTGCAACCTTCAAATCATACATAGGTGACTTGACCAATTGTCCTTTATCTGCGCAATTAGCCGCCAATACATGGCGATCGGCATGACATCTAATTGCCTAATTACTAGCTAAGACAAAAAAGGCTAGTCAGTTCACTCCCCTCCTTCATCAAGAATTATGTTAAATCTCAGGAGTCAAACGGCACGTGTACCATAATTCATGTTGTAAATCATAATTCGCACTAAATAATTCTCTTACCGTCAATCAGTGTTTTTTTCTTTTGTGAGTTTATACAAAAAAACATTAATTTAACGAAGATTAAATATAAAAATATAAAAAATTGGTTTGAATTTTAAATTTAAAATATGTTGTGCATTATGTATTAAATATAAATAATGAATTATGTTTTAATAAAATCATAATAATTCAAATAAATTAAATTATATAATATTATACAAATTATTTTTAATATTCTACGAGTAAAAAATATGTACAAATAATCTTTTATTCTATGAAACTGAGAATCGATAAATTATCCCATAAATGTACGTACGTTATTTGTTGAAATTTTGATATTATTTAATTAATTACATATAACTTTAATTAATAACTTAATTATAAAAAAAATATTAAATCGTAATTAAACCAATCCATAGAAATTTTCACTCCACTCGATATGAATTCTTTAATAATTAATATTTCAGATAATAAAATTACAAATAAAAATGTTTTAACATAGTATAAGTTGAATAAAAATGTCAAAATATCAAGCATTCAAATAAATAAATATTTGAAAAATAGTAATAAATTTTATTGTAGTAAAAAAAATTAACGGATCATTAAATATTCAAACACTATTGATTCAAAGAATTTTACTTAAAAACGTCTTCAATAACCACATGATATCAAAAAATTGTATGTTGCTATAAATATTCCCTAACTTTGTACGTATTCCCTTATACATTACTTATAAATTACGCTATTCTACGCAAGGAAATGTCTAAAGATAAAATCGCAATTGACTACGCAGATATCGTTGATGTATTACGAAGGATGCGAAAGCTCATTCGTTGCTGCTTAATCGTGCAATACGTTGCGATTTGCAATAAATGAGAGATCGCGAACTAAATTTCTTAATCAAAAATTGAAATTAGGGTACAAATTTCTCTCCTCGGCAATACGTCATCAAAAATAGATAAATATTATAATCGGCAATAAAACATGTAATTCATATTCAAAAACTTACGAAATTCAATTACTGCTATTCGTCACTTACAGAAATTTTTTTATAATCTCTAAAGGTATAAATTTAAATTATATTCGCTGACTTGGAAAAAAAATGACGAGGATGACATAATTAGTAATTAAATTCAAAATGATTCGAGTTATATTGTACGAATCTCAATTAAAACCAAAATTATTCATTAACTGAAAAAAATAATTTAGTCGTTTATAGACATCAAGACGCAAAATATCATATCAAAAATCATAACTTCTATTGCAATGAGATGGTAAAAAAGAAAAAGTTAAGGAATTCTTACCTGTGATATGCCGGGATAAGATAAGATCAATATTCCATGGTAATAAATGTATCTCATAATATGGATGCAATTACAATAATTTCTCCTCGAATACATTACGACATTAATCACAATTCTATCCAAATACAGTTCAGCAAAATAAAATTAACGTTCATACGCACTTTCCGTTAAATTTTTAAATATAATTCCACAAATAAAATTTCAACACTTTTTTTTTGATAAATACTGATTTATTTTTTATTACAGTCAAATAATTTTAAATTCAAATAATTATGAACACCAATTAATTAATATTTATATCAATCACTCTCCGATTAACAATTAACAAATACTGTGCTTCGAACGCGACATGGTATGGAATGTACGTATTTCATATGAAAACAACAGTGGCGCGCTCGATTTTTGAAAATAAAAATTTTTGTAACTAATTTTATTTAAATTATTCTATTCCCGAATTACCGTTATAAAAATGAAAAACGTCGTTAAATTCGAAAAAAAAATTTACAATTTAAAACAAGCAAGTATAAACATATTTTTATTAAAAATTTAAAACCCATAACTGTAAAATCATTTTAATTAACAATTTTACACATACGCACGCATATAAAGTTTATTTTGTATATAAAAAATTATTACTAAAATTCTAATGTTTAAAAAAACAACAATAATAATGTGCGAATGTTAAATTTATTCCACATTTTTTTAATTTAAAAAAAATTTGTCCTCGAATACATTACCACATTATTCACAATTCTATCCTATTATTCTATGTTTACGTATAAGTATATCATTATTATGTTTAAAAAAATATTTTTAACTACATGAAAGAAAAAAAATGTTGTTAAAGACTAAAAATAATATTAATAACTTAAAGTGCATAACTATAAAATATATTTTTATTAAAAATAATAATTAAATCATATTAATTGTATAACTTTACATATATGCACAAATATAAATTTTATTACAAAAATAATTCACTGTTAATATTCTAATGTTTATTTAAAAAATAAGAACGAGCGATGGTTAAATTTAGTCATGATTTTTAAAATTTTAAAGAAATTACACAAATATATCATTTTTATTCATAAAAAAATGTCATTTGTTTTAATGTAGAAAAAATAAGGAGGATCTGTTAATTATAATGAATCTGAAGAAAATTGATCTATAGTAAAAATATACGGTTGCTCAATTTCCAATGTGCTTTTAAAACTTATTTAAATTTTATTATATAGATTTGAGGTTATGTCCTTATATTGCCGGTAGCCTAATTTCAAATTCCAATTGTTATAAAAGTATTAATAATTAATACGTTGCTACTGAATAATTACAATGAAAAGTATTGTAAGTAATAGTCGTATTGAAAATTACTGTCTTACCTGATTATGCGGCTCGACAACGAAAATTGGTGTTTTCTTAAAGGACTTGAGTGTTAGAGCCATTCTACAAAATGCAAAATGAAATGCAGCCGTTTTCAAAAAATTTTCCGCGAAACCGCTCCCACACGCACGCACTAACACTGGGACGGGTTTAAAGTCAGCGACGGAGAACGCACACGTACGCGCCGATCGGATAAACGCGTGACGGAAACGTGCTTACCGATGATATTGATAGATCTTTTCGCTGCGCAACTAAAAAAATCCGATAGAAAAGGCGGGAGAATAGGCGGCGGGAGACTTTGAACCTGAGGGATATTCCCCACGGCTACTACGGGGCCACGTTAACCTGTGCTTAATTACACGTACGCGCCGCACACAACTGATGCTAAAGGTCTCGGATTCCCACAGAACGGGTTTTCGCTACGGGATGTTTTGTACCCTTTTGTCCTAACGACCCCAAATCTTCCTGCATATCAATGACCTTCGGGTACCTTACCTTTAAATCAGAGAGACGATGACGTTTTTAAACATAAAAACAATTTATTATACAAATTTTTTTTTTTACATTGAGCGATTTTCGAATCCATCTACATAGAATGTCATAAAATTACAGGAAAAAAAAAAAAGAAAAAAAGAAAAAAAGAAAGGGAACGAATAAAATTAATTTCCTAATTATATATATAACAATTACATAATATATATTTATGTGTGTGTGTGTGCGTGCGTGTGTGTGTGTATTTATGTATATTTATCACATTACGGGAGCTTAAAACTAAAATAAAAATTAAATCGAGATATTTAATAAATAAAACGAAAATCTTAAAGTTTCACAATTTACGGACAATTGGGTTAATAAATTTTAAACATCCGAGTAAAGATTACATGCATTAAACACTAGATTCTAACGAAAGATCGAAATCTTGTTTCTGAATCATAAGTTAGAAAATAAATTAATTATATAAGATTAGGCACGTTTTTCTAACATTTTTTTGTTTTATGTATGATAATATCTGCATAAACACATTTTATAATTTTCATCATAAAAGACTAACGATAAATACTATATATATATATACATACATACATATATATATATATATTTGTTTTTGGCACTCCTATAAACAATTTATATTAGTTGTGAAGCTTTGAAAATTAATCAAGTACACTATATGTTTAAAATAGTACTATGACTAGGACGTTCTTTAGGCTTTTTATCACGCGTCTCGTTAACATTGTCGGAGAATGGATTATCATCGTTTTGCATTTGCATGGAGGAGCCAATGGTGGCCTCGTCGTCTGATTCTAATGGACTAATACGAACGGCTTGGTACCACTGATTTGTCAAATCGTTCATTTGTGATTTGCAATCCTTCAATTCCTGTTGCGTGAAACGTCGCGTAAAAAACGGAATGAAGAACTTGAGATCCCAGCGGGCGAAACCACGTATACGGGATTGAAAAAACGAAACCTCTATCTCTTCTTCGGTTAACTCGGACAGATGTTCGGAATCGATTGCCTGACCCTGCAAATTAATAATAACAATAATAATAATGTAACTGTTAAATAACATGGAATCCAAAGTCTCTATAAATTATTTACTGCTACGTAATTTTTTAATAACCACACGATACGATTAAATACGTTAGGACTTTGGCGTAGAAATGAACGTTAACTACCAAAAATTACTATAAGGCTTTAATTGAAAAGAAGGATGTAAGGGTCGAATGTACTCACCCACTCCCTTGTTTTGCTCAGTGAAATTTCCTTCTCCCTTTTCTTACGTCTACTACTTCGTTGCTTTTTCTCAGCGCGCAAAAACTTCAGTAGAGGCATAGTCGATCCGCCAAAGACTAATGTTGTAAAGAGGACAATAATTAATGTTGTTGTGATAATAACATGGCGCGTTTCGTCGCTGAAATCCAAATGCAGCGACAACGCGTAAGAAATGGCGCCGCGCAATCCGCTGAACCACATTATGAACATCATTTTTTTAGTGATTTGATGCTCTCGAAATCGATTGACAAGTAAAGCAAGTGGAAATATGTTTGCTGCTCTACCCACAAGGCACAATATTATGGACCAAATGACTAATGCTGGCTCAACCTGAAATCATTATCATTCATTAAAAATCAAGGTAATAAATATTATATCTACGTTACAATTAACATTACAAATCAAAATTTACGTTATAACTATATTAAAAATACGAACATAAACTGTAAAAAATATATAATATACCAACATTTTGTAATTTTTTGACAATTACAATTAAACTTTTCAAACACAAAGTAACTATTTTTAAATTTTATTATTTGAAATTTGAATGTTTATCGTATTATGACGTTAAATATTTAATAATAATTATCCAGTCATACCCTGTGCCGAAAGCTAAATAATGCTAATCCCAAATAAGCAAAGACACACGTTTCAGCTATGAAAGCTAATGTCCTCATAGTTTGTTGCATCGTTATTTGTGTGACAGTTGAAAGGTTAAAATGGGTGTAGTGAGACATTACAATTCCATTGAAAAGAATTGCCATAATACCTGAAAGTAAATTAAAAATATATTATAAAACTATTGACTTTTTAATATTTATATTTAATTTATATTTACCTGACAATTGTATTCCTTCTGCTAAAACGTAGGGTGCATAAGTGGAGACCAACATAAGTGCAAACTCTAAAGAAGGAGTTTTTCGAAGATCAAAATGTTTTAAAAGTAATGCACTCATTAGTGCAAAAACAACCCCGATACCAGCAGAGGCAAAAAACATTAGACAAAACCTATTTATACATAAGATAATAGCTTCGCTCGCTGTACCAGCATTATTTGACTGTAAAACCGAAGTAGTTAATACTATAGATATAGCATCATTAAGTATTGATTCTCCAAAAACCAACATATTCAAAACAGGATCAACATCTAGAGCATGAAAAATAGCTACAGTAGCTACAGGATCGACAGCCGATATTAATGAACCAAAAGCAAAGCTTTCGACGAAACTTAATTTATAAGCAACCTGTGCTAAACCTAACAAATAAATCCCTGCTCCGATAACAAAAGCAGAAATAGCTGTACCAAATATAGCAAAAACCATTATGCTTCCAATGTTTTGGAAGAAATTTCCCTTATGTAAATTATATCCAGATTCAAAGATTATTGGTGGTAACAAGACTAAAAAGAATGCCGTTGGCGAAAAAGTTTCCTCCTTCTTCCAATTAGCAATATTTTGATGAGACATTAAATTAATAATCATTCCTATGGCTCCCCCAAGAAAAACTATAACTACTGATTCAGGTAAATACTGAAAATTGGTTTGTAGCATTAAGTGTATTAATAAAATACCCAAGGCTAATATACAAAGTACAAAAAATATAGACATTGAATTGTTGTGCTCTTCTTCGGCCGAGCCCTTGTCCGGCAAGACAGGCTCTGCAGGTGCAGGAGCTACGGTTGTGGTACTGGTATTAGTTATATTAACTATTTCTATATTTTGTACAAATACAGACAAATTAAAAGAATTAGTGTCTTCGTCGACAACTTGCATGGACGCAACAGGAGGCTCAACGCTGTTATTTTTTTTTTCAGATCCCTTATGCACTGCACCAGCTAACGAAGGCGTTGCGGCCGAGTGGACGATTTTCGATAAATTGGATGCTTTGATCACCTCATTTTGATGAAATTCATTCGATGGGTTCGCCGAGCTCCCGTCCATTGTTTTATTCTGATTTTCATTCTTGAATTTGGACGAATTCGCTTTTTCGACAAGAAAATTGGGTACCTTAAGGTTAGATTCTCCATCACTTGCGACCGAAACAATCGCTTGCACGAGCAGAGTTAAAACGAAGAGCTTCCCCGATGAATTAATTATAGGAGACGAACTTTTTATGTGGAATAGAATCATGACTAGAGCTCACATTTTTCTTACACATTGAAATAATTAAAGCAACTGCGTAGCATTTCGCACATTAGCCACCACACCTCATGCGTTTATAATCAATTATAAAAAAAGTACCGTAACTGTAATTACCGACAGAGTCGGCAAACATATATTTTACTTTGACAGTAGCAATTGGACCAATTGAAATTGCAAATCACGAGTTACAATATACCGGTATAAATTTTCGCAATATGAATTTTTTAAAGAAATGCATTGGACTTCTGCGATTCGAATACTAATATCAACGTAGATGAATGTGCATAAATCGTCTTATTAATGTGTATTATTAATAAAACGATTAGCTAATAAATTCTGCCGTAAATGATTAAGTCTAAAAGTAGAAGGAAATTTTTATGTCTGCAAAAATAGCACTTAAAATAAGCGTACACGGAGTGCAAATACGTATTTATTTAAACAAATTTTCTATGGTCGAAAATTAATAGTTTAAATTACCGTCGAAGTTTTTTTTTTTTTTTTTTACTTTAAATACTTTACATTGTTATTAGAACTTACGAGTCAAAAGAAGATATTCTGAACGCAACGATTTAATAATTGAAAGTTATTTTTATGATAATATTAATTGCACGATTGCATGCTTATTCTCAACCCTATTATAACAACAATAAAGCCTTCCGAGTTACATTTATAGCTTTAAAAAACGTTGTATTAACTTTTGATTGTCAAAGCTATATTAAAAACACATGTTATCGTATATGCGCGTGTTTGCGCGAGTCATTTGCAGTTAATCTTTAAAGAACAAAAGGTATTATCGTGCATAAAAAGGATTGATAATGAAAGTTGCGGGTATTTAAAAATACTGAGAATAGCGGAAAAGAAAATACAAAAGTAAAGTTTCGAAGTCTGTTTAAAAAAAAAAAAAAAAAAAAAAAAAAACAAAAGAAAAGGAGAAAAGAACATGAAAAAAAATGTCGGAATATTGTCTTGTAAAGGAAATCGAGAGATTGCACTGAAAGCATTCTCTATTAGCAACGATAAAAAAAGAATGATAAATCAATCTTAACTGTTCGTAATGTATTCGTGCATTCGACTACGTTATTAACAGACTAGCTGAAGCAATTCGGGCATTTTTAATTCAAATAAAACACGGTTTTCTTTGAAAATGGGAATTTGACAAAATTATAGTTAATAAAGAAAAAATTATAATGGGACAAGAAATTTATATGCGAAGCATTTGTATTTACAAATATACCGTTTTTATTTATTTCATAAATAATAATTACTATTCTTTGATTTTAATAAATTAAATACGTAAATGAAATTTTGGAGAAAAGAAAATTCGATTCTATTACTTAATAAGTATTTTATTCATTCCACTTTGAATGGAACACGTAAAGTATAAAAAATAATTCAACATTCAATAGTTTTAACTCAGATAAACAGATAACTCTATACAATGAATTAAAAAATAGAAATTTAAATTCGTTTAAAAGATAATGTGTTGTTTACTTCAAGAGTCTTCAACATTTAACAGTCGTATAATAATAAGTTATAAGTGAAGAAATAGGATTTACAGCCAACATTATTTAATTTAAATTTCTTGCTCAAATATAATGACATGTGGCACACGTTTGGTGTACTCAATCGATAAAACAGAATTTTTCTTTTTACGTGTTTTAGCTGTCAATTAGAATGGGAGGTTGTTTATTTATAAATTTTATTAAGCTTAGGCAAACAGCGTAACTGTTTTCATAATAATACATGCATCATGTAGATTAAAATATATATTACGTGAATCGGTATTCATTTTTTTATGCCTTAGTAAATCCGTTTACTAATTTGTAATTTGATTTGCCTAACCTTCGAAACCAATAAATATTAAAAATGAATATTTTACCGAAGAAAAGGTGCGTATTTTTATTTAATCTTTTGACTTTTACATATTATAATATTTCGTGTATATAACTTTTGTTCGATTTTAAGATGGCACGTCCGCACAAAAGATAATATTGCAAGAGTTCGACGCGATGAAGCTAAAGCAGCAGAAGAAGCTAAACTTGAGCAAGCTCGTATTGAAAAAGCTGTATGAATGAATATACTTAATAAATAATTTATATCGTTGCTGTAAGCTTTTACGATTTGAAATAATATTGTATATATTTTTAGGAAAGTGAGGCAAGATTAAACCTTTTAAGGAGTGAATCAAGGAAAAAGAATAATTTTAGTCCCGTGCCAGAGGCGGATAATAATTTGAAAGAAGTTCCAAACACATCAGCAACATCTTCAAAACATATTAATTTTTTTGAAGAATTGGAACAAGGAAATATTGACTATAGTAGACCGAATAAAGATTATGAAAAAGACAAAAAAGAAGAACAAGAGAAGTATGAAAAGCAAATTGGATATTTAACTTATCTTGGGCAAGGACTGCAGGAAGCTGTTAATAAAAGTTGGTACAATGAATTACCCAAGCGATTAGATAATACAAACAAGGATATTGAAGTTAAGCCAAACAAAAAAGTTCTTGAAGATCCAATGCATGATATTAAACGATATTTGAAGATAATGTCTTTGAAACAGGGCGATAGTAAAGTAGATAAGCATGAAGATAAAAAAGACAAATTTATCGCTACTAATATTAAATGTGAAACTAATGTGAAACGAAAACGTAAATCTTCTTCCGATGTTGATTCTAGTGCAGATAATCATAGGTCTCATAAGAAACACAAAAAGCATAAAAAGCACAAAAAATCCAAAAAACATAAACGAGATAAAGAAAAAGAAATGATTAAATCTAATATAGATATTGAAAAGTTAAGGGCAGAGAGATTAGAAAGAGAGAAAAAGGAAAGATTAAGAGCGCAGGAATTATTGGAAGAAGTAAAAGGCAGTGGCCAAAATAATGCAAATAGCAGTGGTGGAAACTTTCACCAGAAGTATAATTCTCAATTTTTCCCAGAACTTGCTCGGCAAAATTGTGAAAGAACGTATAAATAATTATTATTAAATACTTTCCAAGCTATTGAATGATGACTGATGTACGTATAAATATTTAGATAGATACATGTATGTACTTCATGTATTAATGCCACTTATAATACAGATATCGTTTTATGATAAGCGTTTAAGTTTAAAATAATTTTAATGAAGTAATAAAAGTATAGAGCGTATAATTAATTGTGCATAATATAATAATTGATTATATTTATAGAGTTATGGATAATTAAAAAGCGATGTATTAAAGAGCTCATAATCTAATTATTACACGAATGTAATGAAACTTATATACAAACGTAAAAAATGATATAATTATTATGGCCACAATAAATATAATCAATTTTCAGTTTTGTTTACTGTATGCTTTTGTATGTTATACGTGGCTTACAACTTGTAAGCTTATATTTATCGTGTAAAAGTACGTATTTTTGCATTAATTCTTGCGTTAATGCAACACAATCGACATGTATCTATCTAATTTTTTTTTTTTAGCTTACTTTTAATTGAACGATCATGTTGAATTAGGAAATTTATGAAACGATTATTTATGTATAAGACAAAATATATTATAATATACGTAAATTCGCTGAAACTTTTTCCTGAATTTTGTGAGAGAGAGAGAGAGAGATGATGAAATATATCTTATCCGCGAAGATTTCAAATTAATTTATTACTCAAGTAAAGACGGTAGCGTACAATGCTGGCCGTTTAAATGAAATAATTATACCGATGCCAAAAATCCAGCATTGCATTGGCTGACCGAACGGTCACAAGCTCATTAGTAAGAAAGCGACTTGAACCCGTTGTCATATCGACCAAAGAAAGGGATTAGAATTTAGTTGCGTTCCCAATACATTGCGTATCGTGCGCAAGACCAGTAGAGTTGTACGAATGGAAATTAATTTCCATCCTGCGTTCAATCCAGCCACTTTCATTAAGTGGTACAAAAAAGTATCCAATGAAAAATAAAACTGAAAACGTTATTGTATTTTACGAATTCGGCTTGAAGATTTGGAAGATAATAAACAGAGCCTCAACGAGCTGGCCAATATGAAAAAGGAAAATGATGAAACGACTTTCCATTCGGGAATTCCGACAGTTCTCTCGTTTCCCCTGACAGAAAGCGTATACCCAAGTAAAATGTTGCGAACCCAGAGACGATGTCATTACGGAGCGGGCATTCGGTAGGAGAATCGAGTACGCGTGGAAGACGTGGGATAAGAGGAGAGAATCGCGAGAAAATGACGCGGAAATCCCCGGAGGATCGATCTCTCCTTCTCCTCCATCGACCGGTAGCTCCTTGACAATGTCATCGGCTAGGGTTAGGGGGCCGAAAAAAAAAAAAAGGCAAAAGGCCAAGTGACGCTTGGAAGCACAAGTTTTCCCACGACTTTCCCCGGCCCCCGCACTTAAATTCCACTTTGGTCTGGAAAATAAGCTGTCGCGTCTTGTCTGCAATTAAACCAGCTCGTTGCCGGCAACGAGCAACAAGCTCGTCCGCCGATTATTACCGAGCGCGCATTCCAAAAGCTCAGGAATGCCTCAGTAGCAGTCCTCGTCCCATAACAAACCGACGGCACCGCCATAAAAGTCGAGCATCGGATCAATGCCTTCCCTCGCTTGGTATCTATTTACGCGATATTAACGACTCTTCTTCTTCTTCTTAGCTCTCCGCGCTCTCCCCCTCCCTCCCCCTCTCTATCTATCTATCTATCTATTTATCTCACGTACGCAAGCAAGCACGCAGACAAGGCTGTAAATTACATAACGCGAAAAGGAAAGAAGACGAAACGGGGAACTATAAATTAGCGAGCGAAGACTCTACTACGACGTTGTGCCAAGGGTCGCCGTCGTCAGCTTCCCGGTGTTTTTCCACCGGAAGTAGCAGCCTCTCGTCCTCGCTCTACTCACCCACCCGCCCCTGAACTTAACTAATAAGACCCTTGTAGGACTAACTTAATAGGCTGAGTAGGATATCTGTCGATCGCGGACACCCCCGCGAGCAGCGGCTGTAAGTACCCGTAGCCTTGGCCTTGGGTCGGCCCGATGACTCGATCCCCCTACCAGCCCAGACCTCCTGGACCCGGGCCGCAATCGATGCCGTGACTCCTGGCCCAGGCGTGAATCAGAGGGACGCCGAAGCCGATTGCGGCGACTCGTCCGCTCGCCGGCCTCTCCTCCGCCCCCTCACCACCCCCTCACGGCCGTGGTGGCTACCTCTACCCCCCGCCCTTGGCGCGGCTTCTCTCCATGCCCTTTCAGCGATGCTCGCGGAAGACCGGGAGTTAGCGCCGAGGGAGAGCGAGAGTGCATGGTCAGAAACGTAATCAGACCTCTGAGCGAGTTCCAAGGCTCGCTGCGTGTGTCGGCCGGCTGTGTCGGCTGTGGCTGTGTGTGTGTGTCGGCTGTGTCGGCTGTAGCGGTGGCGGCGACGGCGGCGGCGGCGGGCGCACAGTACGTTGTGTGCGTTACGGCGGCTTACACTTGACGTTGAGTGTTTCAAGATGGCGGATGCTAACGAGAAACTGCTGGCAGAACTTTTGAAAAAGCCTGGAAATAACGTGTGCGCTGACTGCGGGGCGAAAAGTGAGTCGGACCACCTCCCTCCCCCCTACTTCACCCTTAGCTTTATCGCGGTATTTGTCCAGCCTGCGCGGCTGTTAATGCACCGAGAGCCCGTCAGCTTATGACGGATACGTTGTTCGGTGCACTTTGCCGTATTCTTGGAATGTTATTTGTTGACAATTGACTCCTCGCCGCCCCGGCACCCACTCCCTTTCTCCCTTTATCCCATTCTCGACAGCAGCCTCCCTTTACCTTTCCCTCGAGCCTTTTATGTAATGAAACTCGTCCGCCTGCCCGCCTGCCCGCCCATCCGTCCATCCGTCCGTCCGTCCGTCCGCCCGTCCGCCCTTTTACCACCACTCGACAATGTTGATGTCGTCGTCGCATGGCTTTATCATGGAGTTCCCCACGATGATTCATATCTCCCACCGTGATCGACTTTTCTTTTCTTTTCTTTTCTTTTCTGTTCTTTTTTTTTGTGGAAACGCGACGAGCTTCTCGTGCGCCTATTCAGGCCTACGTATTCCATTCTCGTTCTTTAATGTTATGTAATTGCATAGATCCAGAATGGGCATCTTACAACATAGGAATATTTGTTTGCACGAGATGCGCCGGTGTGCATCGCTCCATGGGGGCACACATTTCAAAAGTTAAGCACCTCAAGCTAGACAAGTGGGAAGACTCTCAAGTTAATCGAGTGCGGGAAGTAGGAAATGCTGCAGCCAGACTGCATTACGAAGAGAGGGTTCCACCTTGTTATAGAAGACCGTATCAAGATTCGCCTCAGTATATAGACAACCTGTATTTTATTATGTAATCTGTTTGACCAGATATTTTGAGCTGCCCCATTGATTTCAGGGTATTGATAGAACAATGGATAAGAGCAAAGTACGAACGGGAGGAGTTTTGCCACCCTGAGAGGCAAAATCATTATGTCTCAGGATTCATGGAAGGCTTTCTAATGAAACGTGGAAAAGAAGATGCCAGATATCACCCTCGAAAGTTTGTGCTAAGCGAGGGTGACGACACCTTGAAGTATTACGTTAAAGAAAATAAGGTAGGACATTTTGAAGAGCGTTTATTACATTATCCTGAGGATAATTTCACAAATCCATCTTACACGGATGATATTGTATTTTCAGGAACCTAAAGCAGTATTGCGGATATCAGAATTAAATGTATCGTTTGCTCCCCCTAAAACGGGTAACCAAAATAGTCTTCAAATTTCATTTATGAAGGACGGAACAACGCGACACATTTATGTTTATCACGAGGACTCCGAAGTCATTACAAATTGGTATTTAGCTATCAGATGTGCAAAATTAAATCGCCTACAAGTCGCTTATCCTGGAGCTACCGAATCAGAATTACTTAGTCAGTTAACTAAAGACTTCCCTAAAGAAGGATTCTTGTGGAAAACAGGACCAAGGCATTCAGATGCTTACAAGAAAAGATGGTTCACTTTGGATGGTCGTAAATTAATGTACCACGATGACCCGATGGTTAGTCGAGAATTTACTTAATCTAAAGTGTATCTTAAAAACTATTTTAAACCAATGAATTATTTTGAACCAATGAATGGTTTGTGGCTTATGCTGAAACTAAAGCGTTTAAATAAACATTTTCAAGGACGCCCACCCCAAAGGAGAGATATTTTTAGGAAACACATCCGAGGGCTACGCCGTAAAAATGGGTGTGCCCCCTGGAGCTCGAGACCAGGGGTTTTCTTTCACCCTCGAAACGCCCGATCGGAGTTATCTTCTCTCGGCTCAGAGCGAAGACGACAGAGCTCAGTGGATGAATGTTTTTCAAAAAGTCATAGACAAGCCGTTGACACCTCAAGATGCGAACGGTAATACTTGTGCATTTCTCCATGATTCCTTGTGATCCGAGAGGTCTAAGAGATGATGTCATTTGATATCTTTCTTATAAAATTTTTGCAGTTGCGGCACGACTCGTGAGGAAGCGCACCACGAGTGGTACAATAAATATATTTTCATCGACAAGGTAGGGCTGGGTCTTACCTAGATAGGCATTTAACCTTATTTGCCGAGCATCGTTCAATATACATTATAAACGACAAACGATGCATAGACAAAGACATTTTTATAAACAAAGTAATATTAGGAAATTTCGACGAAGCTATGGTACGCTGTACGAATTCTTTTTTTAAGGCGCACAAATTAGCATTGAGCAGCTTTTTCATTTTTATTGCATACGTACGTCCTCTTATACGAGATACTTATGTAATGCACAGAGCTGACATTTACTATTGAATCTTTACAATACCTAAACTGAGAAAGTTTTAAGTTATCATTAATACTTCAGTATTTTATAGTTTTAAAAGATAAATGTTGCGAGTATTGACTGAATACTCAGATCGTGCACAAGGCGTCTCGGAAGACCTGTTTCATGATATTAGAGTAAGAAACTGGTAAATATGTTTAATAGCCAGTTGAAAAATTCTACGTGCTACTTCGGTCAAAGTATCAGAAAAGGGACTTCCGATCTAGTAATAATACTCTTCCTTACGGCGTTTGTTTCTTACAAATGTACCTAATGTAACTGTTTTTCATAAGCAATAATGAACGCCGCCTTAGCGACAAATCTTTGTTGTAAATGATTGTGCTAAGTACTGAAATGACATTATGAAGCTTCAGAGATAAGTAAATGATGCTGACTTCCTGAGCACTAATTGAAAAACGACTTACTTAATAATTTGTCACTAAATACAAATGTCTGTGAACAAAATACGTTGTATATTATTATCTACGCAAGTTTAAGCATGTAATTCTAAAAGTTGTAAGCACACGCAATACACACTCGCGACCCTACGCTGCGACAACACACATACACACGCTGCGACAACACACACACACACACACACAAAGAAACGTAAACACGCACGTTTATCAATCTTTCGGCAAGATTATTCTTGCGTAAAACTATTGAAAGTTATATGAGTTGCGACTGAGCTGCGATTTTTCAGTAGGAAAAGAAAATCGGCACGTTAAAAAAAAAAATATACAAGATTGAGAGAACATTATAAGTCACGATTATAAGTAAAAAAGAAAGGGAAGCTTAAATTGTATGCGATTCACGTGAAATATTTGAATTGAGTGTCTAGTGTCAAAGTGTAAAAAAAAAAAAGAAAAAAAAAAGTCTATATATTTCTAATCCAAAGAAAAAGAATATATATTTTAATTAATTGACTAAGGATTTTTTACGCTCTTAATGCGTTGTAAGACGTCTGTAGGCGAATAAAATTATGACTCATTGACTGAATTTTTAAGATGCATATGAATTAATAATGAATTTTCCGATATAGCATTAGAGTGAGATGTTATTTTAAATATCGATTTGACGAATATATTAAATAATTAGTTTACGTGAAATTATTATTGTAAATAGATTATATTTATATACACATGGAATCATTTTTTTTTTTTTTAAATCTTGTACGATAACCGCATGTCAGCTTTACTCACTGATCACAAATAAAACCACCCCATATTCTTCAACGCGTTGATCTTCATATCCGTACTTGTCGGTTTTAATTGTCTACTTGTTTACTATAATACCGAACTGCAATGTATTCCAATTACTACTATTGATAAATATTACTTAATTAAACGACATAGTCGATTGTTACAACAAGTTCTATTATAACTTTGCTTTAGTCAAGAAAATCCGAAGGAACTGTTGAAAGTTATCACGTAGCCTTGAAATGTTGATGACGGTAGAATGCAAAACATCGATGTGAATTCACTAAAAGAAATCTCTTAGAACAATATCCGATTTCATCGGACTCGTACGTTTTTATTACGTAGAGATCATAGTTTCCCAGAGAATCCTGGCCTTGCGTCGCCGCTCGTTACGGTGTTCCGGTCGCGGCTAGTCCGATGAGGGAAGAAGGCTTTGTTCGGCGACAAAAATGGTTGCGAATTGGTTACCTTTATGGTGGTTTGCGTGAACCTCGACGGGAGTCGAGCGTACATAGTATAGGTTTGGTAACAATACACGTTATACCAAAGTAGATGGATTGTACGAACGAATACCATAGGAATCCAGAGGTTTTGCTATGGAGTGTCACCATAAAGAAGGCCGCATACAGGTGATGTGATGAATTTGAGCCGTAAGACAGAGCGAGTAGCAACCGAGGCTAGGATTTTCTCGTCTGGGAGATTATCTCTGGTTGGTGACTTCCGGATCCGAATCATCTGAACAGGTCTTAATTACTGTCTTAATCGTGTTCGAGCTGCGAGCGTTGATCTGTTTTTTTATCCAGCATTTATTAGGCATTTAGTCCTGATAACTGTCATATCCCTGTTGGCTGTAGACATGGTGGAAGGTGTTATAAATGTGTTGTTTTGGTGCAAGTTTCTTAGGTTCATAAAGCTCTAAGCTCTTCTGGAGGAACAGCGAAACAATCCCTTACTTTTATTAATACGTTATTGCTTATACCGATTATCACGTTACGTTCACCGATGCACGTCTTCTTTCACAAACGACACATATACATATATTATACACCTTATTGAATAAAAAAAAAAAAAAAGCTTTGAATTAAAGCATCGAAATACCTCAAAGTACTATATGTTTAGCATCCTATCCCCTTTTAGCTCGTACGCGCTCTTTTAATTATTAAAGCTTAGCATATTTACGTTCGTTTGGATTCCCTGGAAACCATTGCTTACGATTATAATTTTCTACGACATTGAACTTGCCTATGAAATATACCGCGCACCCTTATAATAAAACTATCTTACATGTCTATAACATCCTATATTATATTTAAATATAATATGTACATTTTTGTAATATTATGTGAATACTGTTAATTAAATAAAAATATCTTTTTCGACTCTGAGTCAAGGCTTACTTAATACCCTTCGAAATTACCAAATAATAAGTATTAGAAAAGCTAAAGATTAATGTCGAGCATTAAATGTTGTAATAAATTTCAGCAGATTCGTGAGCACTCGAATTAACAAGCCATTCGTAAGTCATTAGCAATCGTACAGATTCTTGATAAAGTAATAGTAGTAAGTAAGTAGCTTGGCGGCAATAGAAATATATAAGTCATCGAGCGGAAAAGCTAATGATGATGACGTAACGAATGAATGATTTCGAGGCGACAAGACCAAAATGTTAAATTGAATCAAGTCGATATTATCGGTTTTCAGTAAAGTCTATGCAACAGATATTTTACGAAAGCATTCAATTACGATGACTGAAGGTCCGACGCGCACATTTATAATTTTCTACGTTCTATCAAGTTTTTATACTCGTAAATACTGTATACGATAAATGTACCAACATCAGTCATTATAGTTTGTGTCATTTGAAATACATAAATAACTATTGAGTTAAAATAATTATTGAGACTTGTAAATACAATATCTATAAATCAGGTTAAATATTTAATAAAAAAAAAAAAAGAAGAAAAAAAGTAAGAATATATACAATATAGCTAAGATAATTATTATGAATCTTCATTCGGATCTGTAAGTCGATCTCGCAATAAAGTAAAATAAAACAATGTTTGCATAAGTGTAGAGGCATTAGCCTGGTATGTACAATTTAATTAAAAAAAAAAAAAAAAATAAAACAACTGTTTGATGCATTTAAAATAAAAATAAACTATAATAAAATAAGACGAAACTATGTTTATGTTATTGTAACATTGTGCTTTAGAATCGTGAAATAATTATTCAAGTAATTATTTGTCATTGGCAGATGGATATTGCGTTCGGAGATTTAAAGGAAATTTTCAATTAATTACGTAGGAATAAATGAGAGTCGGCGATCGAAATTCTCTCCATCCTTTTTATTTTACTTTATTTTATTTTATTTATGTATTTATTTATTTATTTTTTGTTAGCCACGCGAATAGGTTTGCTAAAAACCCGTATTGTTTATTTAAAGTCGGAGTTGGAAGCTGGAACGATCGCAGGTTATATAATCGTGAAGTATCAGGAATATTATTGTATTTGGAATTAAATTTGAAAAAAAGTAAAAAAAAAAAAAAAAATAAAGAAGAATTTTGTCCGAATGTCGAGTCGAGCGGCGAGCGCTGGCAATTCATTTTTAAAATAGCTCTTAGTGTTGTGCATACTAGTGAAAGTCAGTTGTACTGTACAATGCACGTAGATGAAAAGCAATGCAGGAACCCTTTCCATCCTGTAGGCTGCGGTAATTTTAGTCTCACCTCGTTGCTTTAAGACTTCTTAGTGCATCAATAGCCTTAGTTAATTTAGTGTAGAATTAGAGAGAGAGAGAGAGAGAGAGAGAGAGAGAGGGGGGAGAGGCGCAAGCTCAAAGGCTTGACAGTAGTGGCACCGTTCGATATTTTATACAGCCATTAACATTGTAAAAGCCAATTATTCTTAGGCTAACGGCATTTCACATCTAATTGCCGCTAATTCAAACAATGAAGTATAATTATTCGCAATAAAACTTTGATCTGGCATTACATAAGTCGAGGAAGTCTCTGCTACGGTCCCGGACATAAATACGCCGCTAATTATCATCTTAAATCAATCACCCGAGTGAGAGTGAGAGAGAGAGAGAGAGAGAGTTTAGTGGAAAAGAGTTTGTTAAAATGGATTTGGCAAAGAATTTAATTTTGGCCGTTAAAAGGAATGATTCGCACAGCGGATATGGTTTGCAAAAAGAATGCGAGGCATTGGTTGGCCACGTTTTGAATAATATGGTAAAATCAAACCTGCCCAATTTGATTGCGGATGGAAAAAATGATCGAGACGCTGATCGTTACAGGGAAGAAGGTAAGCTTACAAAAATACAACTTAAAATAACTTAAAATTATTATTACTTCTTATTATGTAATTTTCAATTGAGGGGAAGTTATATTCAAACGGTCAATTAACAAAGTTTCAAAGTTTATTAACAATTACGAATATGTCTTTTATGGAATAGTCGAGAAATCCATCAGATAATGAATCATTTCTTTGTTGTTTTACAAACTTTTAACAATGTTCTACGTGCACTAATGTGCCACCCTTTCGCTTACACGTTAAATCAATTATTTGATAATAAATAAACAAATACAAAAAAAAAAAAAAAAAAAAAAAACACGATACTTACCTTTTTTTTGTTTTCGTTTTTTTCTTTCAATACTAAAAACTCCATTTTCTACTATTGTTGTATCGCTGCTACCTCCAATGGCATATTACATTTTATAAATTAATAATCGACGAATTGAAAAAATGATCGGTAAATTCACTGAATTTACTGTTTATTACTGTCAACTTGTAACAAATTATTTTTATAAATAATCAGATGAATACAATTCGTACTGTTTAGCTTGTTTTTTTATATTAAATATAAAAAAACATATATATGCAAGTATTTTACCCTAGAAAGTTATTCTTAAAAATTACAACCCTGCGTTAAGAGCTATTTATAAAATGCTATTTCTTACAATAACGTTAATGAAGTTAAGCGTAGATAAAGCGGCGGTTCGAGACAACTTCAACGGCCAATATAACTTGATTTTAAAATGTTAATATTAAAAATCCGAATGATCGTAAATCCCGTTGTTTCGGTGCTCGCTGTCTTCTTTCTTTCTTTCTTTCTTTCCGATTCCCTCATTTCCAGATGATAAATCATCGTCCGTGTGACCGGATACGTGACGAATAGACTGATTGTACAGTTGTTATCACAGCCAAATCGCGCCGCTTTCTTACATTCTTCCCACTTTCTACGTAATTATTAAAATCATAACATTAAAATAGAATAGAAGAATGATTTGTTTTTTATTTTTTTTTTTTTGTATTATTCTATTTATCTAACCGTTCGTTTGACGGCTTTCTCTCGTTTCGAATGAAATCACGTGACAATGCAGGCTTGTCAGCAAAATAGCTTATGGCGATTCAATTAAGGCTTCGAGTTGAGCTCCGAGCTTATTAAAAAAACTAAAATAATGGACTGATGAACTCGAACGTTACTTACCAATTCATCGATTGGGGAGGGCGAGCCTGAAGCTCCGTACTCCGGACTCGCGAACCCGGCAGCAACGGCCTTGAACGCCAGCCCGACGTCTGTTTCAGGAAATCAATGCTTCGTAATGGGCGACGACGACGAGGCCATCGAAAAGTACTCCAAAAGCTTGGCGTACGCGACCAGCAAGGAAATTATGGCCCTGGCGTTCGCCAACCGCTCGGCGGCCCTTTACCGTAAGGAACGGTATCGGGAATGCCTGATCGACGTCGACGCAGCTCTGGCCCACGGTTACCCTGAAGACAAGAAGATCAAATTAAAGGAGCGAGCGGGCAAGGCCATCCACGGCTTACAACAAGCTCACCAGCTCAAGGATCAGAACATGAACGACTTACCTGGTTCGAAGGGCTCAGCCTTCGCCTCCTCCCCAATAACCCCAATAACCCCAATAACCCCATCCCACCGGCAGACTAATAAGCTTTACGACTCGGACGATAAGGGGAGCCTGTCGATGATTAAGGAATTCATCGAGGAGAACAGCGCGACCAAGGGGAACGTCGGTTGCTGCGCAAAGGAGGACCTCGAGGGGCTCATGCTCGCGAGTCCGGAGTCCCTGCCGAGGTATCTGCTGGAGGAAAACGAGGCCAGTCGGAATTACGAAAGGAGCGAGGAGGCGCCTGCCCTCGCCAAAGGGGTGCGGGTCGCCTACTCCAAGAAATACGGAAGGCATTTGGTCGCGACGAAGGCATTTCAACCTGGGAGTATCGTTCTGCAGGAGGATCCCTTCGCTTACGTCATTTACACGGACAAGTACGTCATTTTTACTTATTCGCTCGCGCCTATTATCGGGCTAATAATATTAACTCAATTCTTAACTAACGTCCTTTTCACTTAATTTGAATATCGTCGCTCGAATCTTCAGTTCATCTTTTGTTTTTTATTCTTTTCTTTCTTTTAAAAGAAAGATCCGAGAAAACTTTTTTTTATTCGTGTGCGTTACAATAAAACTATAATACATGAAAGGTAAGTAAAGTAAATTTATTTCTTATTCGAGACATTTTCGGAAATTTCAAAGCTTACGCACGTATTATTACGTAATAACGTAATATAATAATAATAATAATAATAATAAACAAATAATCTTACGTAGAATCTCATGAAACGTTAGATAATTTATGTGATCTGTGTCTTGATGGGCCTGTCGTTTGATTATTTTGTTTTTCCTCACCGCAGGCACTACACACACTGCCATCACTGCCTTGCACGTACATACAATTTAATATCTTGCCCAAAGTGTCCGATAGCACAGTATTGCTCGGAAACGTGTAAAGCTTCGGCATGGAAAGCGGCCCATCGGATCGAATGCCGAATTCACGCCGTAATAGCCAAGCTGCCCAACATAGACACGGACAAAATGAGAATGTTGACAAAAATCTTAAGACTACTGATAGTGGCTACAAAGGGCGGCGGCGGCGGCATCGACAAGCTGCGCAAAGACATTCAGTTGGCCGAAAGAAATTCAGGTACGAGTGCTTTAAATACAAGTAAATACAACAATGAAGTCCAAAGGTATTTGAAGTTTGAGGGTTGTTTTTTGTTTTATTTTATTTTATTTTATTTTATTTTATTTTCATTAAAGCTACTTGTACAATTACGTGTTAAAGATAACAGAAGCGCAGGATTCACCGACGATGGCATCTTTCATAGTTGGAGCGCTAGGGCGGCCCTCAGTCTGGCAACGAACCTAACTACGCGGCCGTTCCTTGACGTCAGTGCATTCGCGTGCATATCTGCCCTGGCCATTATTCTCCTCGCTACGGAGAGCAATTTCTTCAGAAGGAAGTATCCCCCCGGGCAATTGGAGAAGATTGCCGAGTCCGAGGACGTGAAGTTTTGTGGATCTCTTGTGTTCCGCAGTTGTCTCATCGTGTCGTCCAATTCATTTTCCGTACGTGGCCCATCCGCGCGGCCCTACGTCGCGGCCCTTCGCCAAACGAGATGGATCTAACGGGACGGCTGACTTTGCAGATCCAACTGGAGCCTGGTGTCAAGGTCGGCTCGGGCCTCTACGTGACGGCGAGCCTGCTGAACCACTCGTGCGCGCCAAACACGTTTCGGCACTTTGACGAGCTGTGCATGAGCACCCGGGCACTCGAGCCGATCAAGGAGGGCGACCAACTCTTCACTTGCTACGGCGGAGGATACCAGTACATGGCCCGGCCTCAGAGGAGAAGTAAAATGCTGCAGGACTACTTTTTCGAGTGCGACTGCCCGGCCTGCCTCGACGACTGGCCGACCTATTCTGAAATCCTGCGCAGCCACGTTGGCTCGATAGCGAGGACGAACAAGAAACTCGTTGAGAAGCTGAGGCCCCTCAGGCAGAGGCTGCTCGCCGACAAGTACGACATCGAGGCCGTCAAGACCGTCCTCGATTTGCTATACGCCGAGGCGAAAATGCCCTGCGAGGAGATCGTCCATGCCATTCAATATCTGAAAAGCTATTATCTCGGTAAATTTTATAAAGAGTCGCACATGTACAAAGCTTGAGCGGCGCGCTTAGCTTCGATCCTTTTCACGCCTCCGTCGCTTTTCGCTTTCACGGTCTCACGCCCCCGCATTCGACTCGCTATCCTTGCACATCAAGCTGCTGCTGCTGCTGATGCTGCTGCTGCTGCTGCTGCTGCAAAAGTCAAGCGATCCTTTTTTTTTTCATCACTCGTTAATATAACTAATACACGTTGTTGTCTTTTTAGATAAGTAAAGAGTGTTTTCTGCGCGCTGAAAGACGACGTCAGCAATGAGTAAGTAAGCAATTAAGCAAGAACGTAAGTAAGTAAGTGAGTAAGTAAGTGAGTAAGTAAGAAGCTGTAGGCATAAAGTAAGCGATACTTATCTGTATGAAGCGTGGGGTCCGGCTGCAGTTTCGACTTACGTAAACATTTGTCGAGTTGGTTTTATTTTTTATAAAATAAAATTAAAAAAACTAACAAGCTACGAGCCGTGTAACGATCGAGTGCGAGTGTCGTGCCGAGGTGGATCGATCTCGATCGATGAATGCCCTTTCATTGATTCACAAAACAAAGAATAACGAAGATATAGAGAGAATAAATAAATAAATAAATAAATAAATAAATAAAGAAAAGAGAAAAGAAATAAAAAAATAGAGAAAAAAAAAATAAGAATAAGAAGAACAAAAAGAAGAAATAACATGAATAATAATTGAAGAATAATGTCATTCATTGATTGTGGGTACAGTGACGTTTATTAAAAGAGTTAGATAATAGTCAGGGCTATCATAGCTATTTGGTAAATATGTACTCGTAAGTCAAACAAGTAATGAGCATCATTACAAATATACGAAGAATAATAATACACAAGTGAGAAAATTTATTAGAAACGATTTATGTTAGGAAAAGCAGCGAACAGCGGAGCTGCCGACGTTGTTGGAATCGGTTGATCTCCAATGTTTTTCAATAAATTGCCCTGCAACAGACTATCGAGAGCCTTCTGTACCGTGGGATCGTTCAATAATGGCGATGGTGTAACTGCGCTTGATGTCGTAACCGATGAGTTACCAGACACGTTCGCCGAAACTGCTGACACAAAACATGATTAGTTAAAAACAAAATCATATTATAAAAATTCATATTAAAAATAAAATGAATTATATAGATCGATGGCATCGTTTGCTTTTTCTCTTTCTTAATCTCTCTCGTTTGCGTTTTTGTTTTTATATTTGCTTTCTTTTCTTTCTTTTGTGAATTCCCATGTTTTTTGTTTGTTTTTTGTTTCGTTTTTGTTTTGTTTTTTTTTGTTTTTTTTTTTTTTGCTTTTGTTTGTATTCTTTTTAAGTGCTGCGTTGCGTAATCGAGTGTCGTATAGTTAATAAAATGATTTGATTTAACGGTGAACTTAATTGATCGTGTGACAACGTGATTAAGCATAATTAAAGAATCATTTTACCTTGACTGTAAGATTCTGCCTGCGAGATTTCACAAGTTCACAATACGCTTATATTCATAAATCGCTATTTGCAATATCTTTAACGAAACTCCGACAAGAAAGTTTGTTCTTAGCGCAAAAAATTCCGCAAAAACGCCCGTTCGTAAGGTTTCGCATATCGCGATTTTTCAAAGCTTCATCTTCTTCTTATTATTACTTAGCGCTCGTGAAGTTTTCTTTCGCTCTCCGGTACATGCGCAATGCGCTTTAGGCAAAAAATACCGCTACTTGCGTATGCTTTGCTAAATACGTCGCCTCGCGATTCATCTCTTTCCACCAGCAACAATTACGAATTCATCATTTACTGATATATATACATATAAAAATAATAAATAAAAAAAAATAAATAAATAAAACGGACTGCCCGTGTCTCTTTTAAATATGCTCCGTAACGTAACGAGCTTACGCCTATGTGTACTTTCTCCAAAAGCTCTCAGCAAGGGCATCGTAGTCGAGACTGATTATTCGCAACGTAATTATATCCACGCACAGATTATTATTATTATTATTCTTTCGAAGAAACGTGGGGAAATGTCATTTGTACAGCCATGCGCATTGCAAAAGGTATCTGCTGTACACGTAAATCGCATGCTTTATTTGATTTGACGAAACGAGGGGACACAGCCGATAAATTTCACGTAAATTTTCAAAATCCGTAAAAATATGATACAAATCGACGCATAGCATAGCAAAGCTTTGCGTAAATAATATCCCTATAGTACGCTTATATCGCTCCGTATAAATAATAACGGCAACAATCCCTTTTCGTAATACAAATAAATTTTAAAAACGTAAAGACGGACAGGCCTTTCCTTCTTGTGCACGATTCCTCTGTATATAAATGTTTTATTAAGCATTTATCAGCTTTTTAAAGCGATTGTCAATTTTTTTTGTCTTTGTTTCTTTTTCTTTTTCAACAAAATCCAAATTGGAATGAAAGACGAGAATGTTTTATAAGAAAAATTATTGTGAGATTAATTTAAAAATTAAGTATAAAATATGTACGCATAAAATATATAATTGATTCGAGCCGCTAATTTCAAGATTTAAAAACGATAGAGGAATTCAAATAAAAGCATTTCAGGAATACTTGATCAATAATTCGTAAACATATGAGCAATATGAAATATAAATATTTACATTAACCTATACTGAAAGATATTGTTAAATTAGGACTAAAATAGTTTCTGAAAATATCATTTCAGATACAAACATTATTATATAGCGATGTATAATAACAATAACAATAATAACAACAATAATAATAATGATAACAATAACAATAATAATAACAATAACAATAACAATAATAATAACAACAACAATAATAATAGCAATAATAATAATAATAATAGTAATACTGTTGAGGCAATAAACAAAATAATATCAAATAATATTTATAGTACATGTTGATAATAAAAAATATTTCTCATTTAAATTTAATAAACACAATAAATTATAAAATATTTTCGCAGTTAAATAATGATTTTTTTTTTTTTTTTTTTTTAAATTCTGATTAAAGCTTCATAATAAAAAAAAAATATATATATATATATATGTATATATAAAGAAGGGATCAGCGTTGCTGTAATTTTTGTTGTGGCAAACTTTTAATGTAAAATTTGTGAAAAATATATTTATGAATATATTTTAATACGTTATTCTTTTAAACGGACGCTTGCAAAAGTCTCGTAAATATTCTTATATTATAAAATAGACAGTCCATATTATATTTTTGGGGTATTTTTGGTATTTCTTTAAAATCGCGAAAAAAAATATTTCCCTTTTGTTATAAAAGTATAGTATTAATAAAATTCTTAAATACGGTTGCGTAAATAAATCTTATCGGTGAGAATTATAATTATGATTATTCGTTGCATCGAGTCAATAAGAAGGGAAAGAAACCTTCCCCTTTCCCGAAAACCAAAACAAAAAACGCAAATAACGGAACAACAATCCATCTTGATTGTTGTTGTTGTTGTTGTTGTTCTCTAGCGAATGGGGAACTTTCAATTGGCTAAGAGCTAAATATGGAAATGCAGTAAAGTATGCCCTAATCGGACGGATCACGTATAAGTACGTAGAATACAAATAATGTACGTTTAAAATTGCAAATGGTATAAATTTTCTGTACGAGCCATAAAACGGGCGTAAAAAAATAACGCTATCCTTATTTAAAGGAATATAAAGGAACGTGTCGTGGAGTTGATGGTGTTTCGATGATAAATAAGAAGAGTAAATGCAAATGTAAAAGTCTGAAACAAAAACGTGTGAGTTTCAGTGGAGTTCGCAAGAGCGCTTTGAATCATAAACGGTTCTCATTTATGACGTAAACTAATTAATAATATATGTATACGCATGTATATGCATAAGCACAAGCATAAAGCATAAAGCATAAAGCATAAAGCATACGCATACGTATATTATTGTCGATCGATTTGGCTCTGTCGCTGGCCACTACTAGTCGGAGACATTAATGATCGGGGGCTCGGGGGGGGGGCGCAAAAAATAAAGGCGCATAAATGTTTAAAGGACAAGCAGCTCCCGTAAGTCCATGGCGTTACCGTGAGTATCGTGTACCGAGTGACTTTCGTGTTCCGGTTAACGTAAACCGCGATGTAGCACGTGCCGTTGATACTAGGATGCCTTGCGCTTTATTATCGCCTCGAAAGAAACGTTTCTACAGAGTCCGCAGATGCATTTGTCAGCATAAAGGCTCGGCTCGGCTCGGCTCGATTCGATTCGATTCGATTCGATTCAATTCAATTCAATTCGCAATACGTTAATACGATTACGATGCTTTTACCTGCTGGGGGAGGTACGGGACTTGGTGCAGCTGTCGTTACAGTCGTTGTCGACGTCGCTGAGGAGTTGCTCTTATTA
This sequence comes from Ceratosolen fusciceps, assembly GCA_018883505.1. Classification (NCBI taxonomy): domain Eukaryota; kingdom Metazoa; phylum Arthropoda; class Insecta; order Hymenoptera; family Agaonidae; genus Ceratosolen; species Ceratosolen fusciceps. The sequence goes on from RCIC01000010.1 coordinate 5,793,918, forward strand.
CTATTCAATATATTAAGTATCCTCGACTGAAGCTCCGCCTGCTTGGGATCACTAACTAAGGCCGAGGGTCCCAAATTTTTCGCATCTTCACCTAATTCGAATTGCACTTGCTCCTCACGCCTCATTTCCAGATACTTGATGACCCTTTCGTATTGAAGCACAGTCAATTGCAGATTATCCGCCAGCATATTCAAAAGGACTTGAATAGCGTCGGGATGGCGGTCGGGTGCCAAAGACACGTTGACTGGTACGGATCGGCCACCGGATTTATAGTTATTGAAGTCTCGCATTATTAAACCTATAGCATCGTCAACCGGCATATTTCTGTGCTCTACAAAAAGGTTTCATGTCATTCGTATTGTCATTCAATAAGTTATCGACTAGTGTCGTGTTATATATAAACATTTAAAATGCCTCACTTATATATTAGAAAATGGGTAATTCTTTTTTTTTTTTTTTTTATCGTTAAATTAGTTTTAATGGAACCTTTTAGGCAATATTGGTGAATTACTCATACTGTTATAACTTCATTAAATTCAAACTGGATCCAATTCAAATGAAATATCAGTCGAATCTAATGAAGGCAAATTCCGTATCACTCTACCTTTAAAACGAAACTTTAAAGCCGAAATTTAAATAATAAAACATTACATTAAAATATAAATTTCACGTAAATTAATAAGGAAAAAGAAGAGTTTGTGGCTTTAGTTGATCGGCTTTACTTTAATAGACAATTTTTTGCTCGTTTCTTTCTTCCAGTGGTCCTTATATATTTATATGTTGTCTGGAAAGGGACAACAAATACATTTTATGAGGCATTATATTATTCTGCTGCTTAATCAATTAAATTATTTTAATAGTCATAAATTCACCTTCGTTATTATTAAATAGTGTTAAAACAAGTCTTTTATTCTCAACAAGATGATGATAAAAATTATTATTCGTAAATATATTGAGGATTATAAAGGATAATTTTTGCACGTATATGTGCTTAAAGCATAAAAAAATATATATAATACAATAAAAAGTTGCTTACTAGTGTACGGGGTAGAAGATAGTCAAAAATAAATATTCAATTAAAGTGAATAGTAGAGAAGTAGCACAGTTATAGGCAAATCATAAAACAAAATCATAAATCTACCTTGTGGTAACCCGTGTAAGATATTTAAGGTTAAAGAATGATGCTCTTTGTTCGTTGGGGCTATGACGATTGCATAAAGGCAACCGCGACTTGCGATATTGCCAAGAACTCGAGATAATGGTACTTCTTCATTTGGAAAGAGTAAATCAACTGTTAATCCTAATTTTTTCAAACGTGACTCAATAATTTCGGCGTATTCCCTGTAAATATACGTATATGTATATATCTATATATATATATTGTAAGGTTAACTTTTTATTTAAAGTATTGACAGTTATAATTAAATGTAAATTACGTTAAAGCCTTGTTGACGACAATAATTTCGCAATCATTTTTCTCTGACCCAAAAGGATATTCATTTGATGATGATGACGGAGGTCTGCAAAATCAATATAGTCTTTAAATAATAATCTTTCTAATTTTCATTAATTTTTTGCATTAGTATTATTATTGCTAATTTCTTTAAAAAAAATGTCAAAATAAATAAGTAAAAATGTTAAGTATCGTGTATTAAAATTTGTTTTGTATAAATGCATTGCAGATCATTTAGCAATGAATAAATTGTCATAACGTATATTATAAACATTAAGGTTTATAAAAAAGAATCTCGATTTAAGGAAAAAAATATAAAAAGAGAAACGAAACAATTGTGCTAAAGTGACGTTATTTTCGTAAATTGTAAAAACATTTAATAGAGTCTGTCAATCAAAATTATATTCATAAATTCATAGTAAATAATATGAAATCGATAACTTATTTATTAGAGAAAACGGTAGATACACATACGTGAATTAAAGATATTTATTATACAATTCGATTATTAATTATTTTATAAATAAGATTTAATATAAAGACATTATTAATTCTTACCCGAAACCTGGACCAACGTCTCGAATCGAAGGGTCAAAACGATTTTTGTGATCATTGAAACCTCCAAATGAACCACGTCCACTTGGCTTATTAAGTTCCCAATTTGATAAAGACTTATCATCTAAACGTCCTGACCTGCCTATCGGACTTCTGTCGCGATAATTATTTCCCATGCCCATGTTATTTCCTAAATTATTACATCCCCCTCCCATAGGTCCGCGGTAATTTGAATCTCCCATTGAGTCCATACGATCTCCCATATGATCCCTCATACGATCTCCATACATATGATCTGAGCGCCCTCCCATGCGATCGCCCATTCCCCCGCCCATGCGTTCACCGTACATATGATCTCCCATCCGATCATCCATACACCCTCCCATACGATCATCCATACCACCTCCCATCCGATCATCGACAGAACTGTCTCTTTTCCGATTTTTTCCACCTCTTGAACCTCTATATCTGTTTCCTGGTCCACCCATTTGGTTTGGACCACCTTGATTTGGACCACATTGATTTTGATTGTTTTGATTCCTGTTCATATTTGGATTTCCAGGTCCCCCTGATCTATTACCAAATGGTGGACCATTTCCCTTATTTGAACCAAACGAATCATTTCTATCACAAAACATATCTTCTGGATCATTGAAACAATTGTTTCCGCCATTTCCTCCTCTTCCATATTGACTATCATTACCAAAAGGTGAATTTGAATTACTGAAATTTGGATTCCCGCCTCCAAAATTATTATTAAAGGAGTCATTTCCAAATCCTCCCATTGAATTACCAGCGTTTTCTTTCTTAGCTGGCTTTACATCTATTAAATTAATTTTTATTAAAACAAAATCTTATGCTCAGTTAATTATCTTAATTTTATTAACTTTACACCAATTTTACGCAAAATTAATATTATTTTAATAGGATATCAATAGTTTTAATTAAAACTAATTGAATAAAACTTAAATTTAATAAATTATTAAAGCAATTTGATAAAGAAGGAGTAATTGATTTTTTTAAAGTTATTTAAAACTTTTACAACATTATCAGATGGAATATAAAGTACAAAGTTATGTAAAAGGAATTTCATCAATAAATATAATTCTTGCATAATATACACATATTATATGAATATCTCTTTCAAGGTAATATAATTAGCTGTATAGACTTTATGTAACATGTATTTTACCTATTCTCCTCCCTTTAAACATTGCTCCATTTTCATTTTTTATAGCATTTTGTGCAGACATTTCATCTTCAAATTGCACAAAGCCAAATCCTCTATTTAATAATGAACCAACTATAGTTCCGTACTTGGAAAAATGCTCTTCCAATTCATTGCGATTCATATCTTCTGTTTGTAGATGACCTATAAATATTCTACTTCCAGCAGTAGCTGGATCTTTTAATAGGCGTGCAGCCATTATTTAATAAAACTAATCTAAAAGAAAACTTTAGTTAGACATTGAAAAATCAAACGATTGAATAAATTTAATAAAAATTTGTCTAAGCATCATCCTCGTTTATCTTTCAAAATACAAATGCGTGCGTACATGTATAGGCATACGTAAATGAAAGATTATGATGGTTTTATCTGTATTTGTTGAATTGCAACAACAACATTGAATAGTCAAAAGTATTCGAAAGCAAAATAAAAAATAAAAACTACATTATTATCACAGTCTCGGTTACGGTTTACGGTAGTATGCAGAGAATATACAATAGAAAAAGGATACACGCGCGCAAATGCATATACGTATAAATGAAGGCAGCCGTATGCATACGCGCGTGTGTATGCGGACAAAAAATTGATTTTTAAATAAACTTCACTTGTTCGGAGAACCAGTCAAAGCTTAGGGGAAAAAGAATTTGTTCCATTTATCTGAAGAGGCTTGGAGAATGTCGAATTGTGAGGTTACAAACACAAGATGCCGAATAGCGTTGTTTATTTACCTGACTTTTCGATGAAAATAGTCAAGTTATGCGAAGGTGACGAGATCCGGTATTCGAGCGTCTATGAAAAACTAGGGCTTTATTTATTAAAAATTTAAATCAACAGCCGCTCATGTATTGATACCGATAATAAAAATGGCTCTAAACAATTCTTTTCGATTATCCGAAGTTTCAGATTTTGGAAGAACTAAAAGACATAGTTAAACGTAATTATTACGGGTTACTTGCCGGGTGCGGCGAAAGATGGCGCCACGCACGCAGCATCACATTATCATTCAATACGAATTCATCTTCTGGTAGCTAATGTGCTAATTATTCATTCGGCGTTCACCTTACCCGTGCACATTATTGTAGTCCTCTATAACGGCAATGAACTCTTCGCTAAACCTAGCCAATACGGAAGACCATTTCTTTACGTGACACCGTTACGTTTGACGTCGTTTGCCTCCCATTACACGCATCATGTGCATCTATCTCTATAAACACATACGCATGCACGTGCATGAGTTTGTGCATGTGTTCGTATCACGAGGTAATAAGCAGTGAGTGGTATGAATGATTTATACGGTTCGTCGCATTGAAATTCCAGGCTAGACGTACCTTTAATAATAATACTACTACGGGCTACAACAATAACGATAGAGAACAATTGCGCAAAGCAGTTTACGAGCCCTTGGTAATCAGTACATGCTATTGCTACTATCAAATAAGTATTAATGACGATGAGCCTAAGTTTTGAGAAGGTGTGATGAAACTGGGGCTCACTCGTACGTTCATCGCTCCACTCATAATATTGATTTTTCTAATTAAATGATCCGTCCGCGAATAACGGCACGCGGTTGCCCATTTCTCTCTCTCTCTCTCTCTCTCTCTCTCTCCCGATATCATGTCTACGGTAATAAATATTTACACGCGAATAATAATTGCATTGTCCCGAAGCTACGCTGGAACGAAACAATGTTAATAAATTAAATGTACAGTTTTACATGACGTATAAACAAATGACAACGATTCGGGTAAATCTACGGGTAAATCTACACCCCAAAGCTGTAATTAATTATTATAGCGACGACAAGATCGTAAAGTGACAATATTTATTTTATTAGTTATTTCAAATAGAATGTAAAAGTCATAAAAATCCAGGACTAGTCCAGACCTCTTCCTCTACGTGAAAAAGGGGGACTTTTACAGGCGGGTGTAGATGTGGATTGACGCGATGTACCACTTACCTTATCTATTTGTGTGTGCGGACATTCTAACGTACGTGCACTGAGGAGCTCAATGTGGGAGAAACAATCGGTATTATTTACCGATTTTAAGTATTAAAAGTCGAGATTTTCAAAGTCATTTTAAAAATGCATCGGGTAATTGTGGCTATCCGTTAAAATTTTACGTACAATTAATAAAATGTATAATAATGATCCGATGGAGGAGGCTTAGAGCGCAATCGCTTATGCGCTCACACCTGGCGGATTGAACAAGGATAGGAGAACAATGTCCGAACTCGACGAGGTAGGGCAACAATCAAAAGTACTGCGAGCCAAGGGTTGAGGCGCCTGGTGAAGGTCATTCCGAACACCTGCCCCGGTCAATGGCTTACGGATACAATCCAACGGCCACTCTTGCCAATTTGATTAGTCAATAATTTTAACAAGACGGAACTACGGCTTTTGACATTTCTATATTATATATATGTGTGTGTGTGTGTGCGCGTGTATGCGTGTGTGTGGTGCCGAAAGCAAATTAATCAATAGCATTGATTAAATAAATAAGCCGATGCACGTTTTTGTAATTTATTTTATTAAAAGCATATTATAATTAATGTATATGCAGGTTTACCGTTAATTGTTCCAAGTAACAGTTTTTCACAAGCAAATTCCTGCCTATGATGCATATAAGTTAAAATTAAGAAAGAGTTGCAAACTATATAAAACTATACACATGGTGTATAAGATTGACCTTATTACTAAATGCTCCATCTAAGCATACATTTATAAATTTAGATATTTTGCAAATTAATCTTAATCTTTAATTTATACTTTCAGTATGCTTTCATTATATTAAAAAATATATATGTATATATAATAATTGTATTCTTAAAATATTTATACCTTCAATATCATTACAATACATGATGATAATTTATGTACTAATTATTTTACACGTAATGTTAGCATTGTAATTTAATTATTGCCTTTTCAAAATAATACGACGAAATTGTTCAAAACATACTTGTGACTCAATATTATTGTGTTATATTATTATTTACATTGTAACTAAACACATTGACTGCACATCTTTATATGTTTACTTTTAAGTACTTTACAACATTTAATGAAAGGAATGTGCAAGTCCAATAACAAAAAAACTTAACAATAAATTAAAAATAACAATAAATGAAAAATGTCAACTTAAAAATATATTACATTAATTTGAGTTTTTTTTGCGTATCTTCGATTACGAAACTACCTGAGATTTTTTTTATACTACAGAATATAAGACGAATAATCATCTTTCACATTATACACATTTTCTAACTCTACATTAAATATTTAACAATTTATAAGTACTGTCAACGAGACATTTAAACTCTATTATTATGCTTTCTGAGTGAAAATTCAATTCTCTGAATTATTTGATTTTCGATATTTATTATTTTTTAAATCAAAAAATAATATAATTATTTTTCAATATTATCTAAAAATTTTCTACGATAAAAACCTTCATAAACTATTTTTTTAATTGTCAAACCACCTGATTTCTATTGATCGTATCTTTTGATGTATTCTAGTTTTGTATCATAAGGCCCCAGGGTGCAAAGTATTTGTGTAGTTGCTTCTATTCTTATTGCTTAGATCTGTTGTACATGAAAATCTATCTTAAACAACTAGGAATCAACAAACAATTTTTATATTTATACAATTATAAGCTTTATACTCTTAGAGCTTTTAAGTATGAAAAGTAACTAACTTCAGGACAATTCTCCGATTGGGGCATTCTGAAGCCACAAATCATGTATAAAATTATACAAATCGTCGCTCACGGATACCTGTAAGAAAAAGATTTTTTTTTTTTTTTTATTTAAATTTTTCTACCAACGTAATGTTTTTTATTTTCTTTATTTTTTAATAATAATCACCTTATAAGGTGTAGGATTAAGATTGCGTTTAATATCATTACGTAATGTGCCCAAAGATTCTTGCACTCGATTTCGAGTTTCTATGAGGGTAGGTAACTTTTGAAGAATTTTCCCATCTTTCCAATACATCTGCACATACATGGAAAAAAGATAGAATATTCATTGTCCTTAAAAAATTGTTTAAAACTTTTGAAAATTTTTTTTGTTTTCCAGATGTTGATTTACCTTGTGCAGAAATTCAACTCTTGTCGGTATAACGTAAGCTCGTTTTGATTCCTCAAATGGATGTCTGCAAAGCACCTTCTCACCAACTTGGGGAGGCTCCTCGTCTACCCTTTGAAGTAAATCGATTAAAGCATGTCCGTCCATTCCGTATAATCGGTAGGCAGTTTTTCTGCCAGGCATTGTAACCTTTCCCACTTCTTGACTTAACTTTATTCTTGGCTGACCGTTTATTTCAACTAATTTATAAACGCAACCCAATGCTGGTTGTTTCTGGCACGTTACTAAATGCGTACCAATGCCGAAGCAATCTATCCTGTGATTCTACAAACATTGAATAAGAGAGTAAAAGTTATTTTACATTTACATCGTCGCTGGATAGTTTAATAGATACAAATTTTCTTTGTTATAACTGCCCCCCTCGAGCCCACAGCTACTGTACCGCCATAGGCTACACAATTAAAGCGAATTAAAGAAAAATGAAGTATACATAATTAAAGAACTATGTGTGAACCTATGTCGTTGCATTTTATTTGTTTTATTCACCTGCTCATTTAAGCTCACTATAGTTTCTTCGTTAATATCATTGGATGCTACGATTGTTAGCTTAGAGAACCAGGGTAGTCCGAATCTCTTGGCGATCCTTTGGAAAATTTCCCTGGCTACTTGACTGAGGTAGGCCAAGTCACCACTGTCGATGCGAATGCCAACTGCTTTATAACCTAGATCATTCAGAGCCAAGGCAACTGCACAGAAATTCAATAAACCACTTCTGGAAAAATGAAAATCAATTGTTCGACTTAAGTACTTGGCCTTACACAATTATCTTTTCGGCTTTCGATCGCGCTAAGTTTTTAATGTGAATTGTGAACATTCTGTGTTTAATGCAAATACAAAATTTCCCAAATGCAAAATACAATCCAACAAGGATGCATATACGTGGAAATTCTTTTCTGAAGAGCCACATTTTCAAGTTCCTTTCAAATGTAACGTTGAATTGGGAAATACACTGCATAAGGTCGATTATTTTAAAAAGGAAGTAAATCTATATTAGTTCAAACAAATAATTTTATCTCAAAAAAAAAAGAAGCTTATCTTAGTGTACAGATAGTCATAATTTATATGTATACGTAGCTTTAAACATTTCGCTATTTCGGGTCTAGTCCGGACACGATAAAATTAGTTAAAAAAAAAGTTAACGAACAATTTTGACACTGTAATTGGTCGTAAAATGACAATAACTATTTTTATTGCGCCAGAATGAATCGTATATTTACGCGATTTATAAGCGTATTTTGATAAATAAATGCAACTCTGGAGCGACGCGGTAATTACAAGTAAAAAAAGTTTCAAATTTATATTCCGAATTAAAAAAATCTTTCGCTCGCACACGCTTATACGCACACGTACGTACGTACGCACACACACACCACACACTCTCTCTCTCTCTCTCTGTCTCTCTCTGTCTCTCTATATCACTCACTATATATCTTTGCTAATCATTTTAGGTATAACGTTGCTTTGTCTTCTTGAAAAGTTCATGCTTTAAAGCTATTGGATGGTTTAATGATTCATGAGTGAACCTTTGCCTTATCTCACGAGAGAATATTTATTTTTTTTTTAAGCTAAATAAAGGACATGAAAGCATGGAAAATTAAAGCTCTGATGATGATGCTTTATCAGATGTCTGGGGAATTCTCGCGTGAGATAAAGTAATAGGGATACACGTAATCGTACCTTACGAAGAGCTCACCCAATTCACCGTGTCTTAACAAGCCACCCTTGGGAGACCAAATCGGTTCATCGGTTATAATTGGACTGTTTTTCGCACCATTACGCGGTGACTTATTGCTCCCGTTAGTTAGAAGCTTATTCGTTAGATTTCGGCCAGTTACATTTGCTTGCTGTTTGGACGGTGCTTCTACACTATAAAGACACTCTTGTTAGGCTCTGTGTCACCTGCATGTCGCGCAGAATACTCTTTCGTTACTCTGGATAACCAGCTCTCGCGCTTCCATTATCAATTCCAAGCAAATAATCAGATTATTTAATATAAATGATTATGTATTAACGTACGAGGCATTGAGCTGCGTTGCGAGAAGGTAAAAAGTATCGTTGGCAAGAGGTAGTGAAAAGTGAAAGCGTTTACGGCTCGCTTTTGTTTTTTAAAGTAAATAAATGCAGCTTCGTGTGAAATGCAAGCTTCGTAGGAGAGACTTTAAGAAATGAAAGTAAAGGGGCCGACTCGCGACTTTTCTTCTACAACGAAGCACAGAATTACATAGATATTGGAAACATAGATTCTGTTTAATATATCTACCTTTTAACGTCGTAAGTGTCGACTAGGGCCATAAAACCCTCTGGGAAAGCAATCGCGTAGCTTATAAGGGCGGCGAGCTCCCCATCCGAAGCTTCTGACACCATTGCGCCAAGATCAGATGCTATGTCGATTCGATATTGACAGGCCAACTCTAAAAGATCCTGCTGCTCTCCGGTCTGTTTGTGAACCAGCGTCTAAAATGCATTTACGTTGTAAGGTTACAAGCTCTACAGGCGCAAATACCGTATATTCCTTTTTTATTCGATTTTTTATATTTCTGTTTCTGATAAATTCAATCTCTTGACACGAAATATACATATATATATATATATATTATAAATAATAAACGGGCTTGCTTCGTGTAAATAACGAACCTTGATTTGCAAGTCGCTAAAACTAGTGTACGAGGTGATGTAGGCATGAGCGTGAGTGCCGTTTACCGGTATGTGAAACAATTTTCCAGCTAAAACGTTACTAGTACCATCGAAGCCACCTTAAAAGAAAAATCGATCTCATTAGTTACTTAAAATCTATAGCCGTGAAATTGATATAACAAGCCGACGAAAATAATTATCCTCTGCGTGAGTTGTAGATTTGTATGTGGATATCGACCGTTCGCCCCGATAAGTGAGCTTTAAGCCACTCGACCTTGGAACTTGCTGATTTTTCATACCAACGCGTGCGAGCATATGCAACAGCTCGTTAACACCTGGTACCGACTAGAACCGTTTAGTATTGATTAAGCGGCAATTCTCACGCCGAGGATAATGATTTCCTTTTCCCAGCTCTAATGCCTTCATTACTAAGATGATGGAAGGCACCGCTTACCGATGTAACTATATTTCGATGCTCTGAGACCTCCGTCTGGTCCCTGTGCTCTTCGCAAGCCAAACTCTAGCAGAGATACTGCTTTTCCAGCAACCATGCGATACCTTGCTGCATTCGTTGCCATCAAACTCGCGTAATTTATTAAATTCAACAGTGTCGTTTCCAAAAGCTGTACCATTATTAGTGGTCCTTCGACCCTTAATAGTGGTACTCTACAATAGACACAAGATAGTTATTTTTCTAGGAACAAATTGTCCTGCACTTAGCATCCAATTAAATAACAAACTCCACCATTAATATTATGAATTGTTTGTAAATACCTTGGAAATACGACAGATCCTTCCTCAATGGCATAAAGAGTAACGTCTTTTGCAGTTGTATTTTTTAAAAATTTAAAGAATTCTGGCTCAACCGATGCTGGCATTGTGGATTTAAGATATTCAATATCTGCAAGGCATAATTTTATTAATGTTCATGGAATTATCTAAACAGTGAGAACAATTAAGAGATTCATAAATGTTCGTAAGTGTCCCGTCACCTTCCTCTTACCCTCAGTAATATTAATATAAAATTTTCTTTACACTATGACAAGCTATTGGATATATTTCTTACGCAGAATATTTGTGAAGGTTGAAAAGCTTTTACCTTTGACTTTGATCATGGCCAAATAAATACTTATGTAAGCTTCATTAATGCAAACAATAATGAAACTACAAAGAGGTGAATGGAAAAAATTGTTACATCGATCGAAGTGAATCAAAATACAAGAATATTAAAATTAATCTTGAATCTATGTCGAACGAATAGATTCTTAACAATAATTAAATGAATAAATAATAAGGATCGGCTTACCGCTATCAGAGTAATGGAATTTGTCCAGAAACTTTAAGCACTCCTCCAAACCAGCAAAAATCGTAAATTCCCCTTGAAACGGATTTTTCCGGAAGAAAAGATCGAAAACTGCGTGATCCTTCATTTTGCCATTTTTCCAATAGGCGTAGGCCATCGTGATTTGATACAAATCTGCAAACAATATAATATTTCACGTTCCGTCAGGCAAAGAAGATAAAAACAATAACAACACTGACTACCATGTCAATGTCAATGACAGTGGCAGCGACTGCACAACAGCTACAACAACAACGACAACAACGACAACGACAACAACAGCAGCAGCAGCAGCAGCAACGACAACGGAAAAGGACGAGGGCGACGATAATGAAAGTAAGGCTAATGTCGAAGGCGGCGAAGGGGTGAATTGATTTCGGCGAGCCAATAAAGTCCCGTGGTCTGTTAGTCCCATGAGATTGAAGGTTAGAAAGTTCCGGGCAAGCATAACTGGCTGAGATCGTCGCTGAAATCCTCGGGGAAATATACGGACACTGAGTCCGGGTCTTATTAATTACCAGTTAGCAGAGGCTGGACTACGCTGTTCTGGGAGCGGCACCAAACCTTGTCGCACATCTTGCGTTTTCTGCCTCGTCGCAGCTCCGAGTCGGCAACCGTCCCTTGCGTCTCCGAGTCCCCGTCCTCCTCGACCAGGACGACGGCGAGGCCTCGACTCGTATTCGAGCTCGTCGTGCTGCAGCTCGTCGCCTCCCTCTCCGTCACGTGCTCGGCCTCGATCGAACCTACCGAGTTCATGGAACATTACGTCCTCGTTTCATCATCTCGACAACCGCTGCCTCGCATCGCGCCAAAACGACCCCCCTGCCTCCGCCCCAATAGCCGCGCTCTCCCTCACTCTCCCTCTCTCTGTCTCTGTCTCTGTCTCCCCGGTTCTCAGCTAAGGTGCTCGTAGGTCGAGCACCGGTGCCGGTCTCCGCCTCACCCACATGGACGGACCCAGAGGAAGAAAGGAAGGAAGCTCGTGGCTCGGTGATACCTACGTCTCGGATCGCTGATGCCTCCGGATGGCATCTTCTCGCCCCGGACCTGCCGCCTCGGATATCGCTCGGGTATTTAGTTAGAGAGGCGAGTCGTTGGAGCCGCATTCCGCCTCTCCTGGGAGTGGGATCGACGCCTTCCCTCTTTAATTCTGTCACCGCGATGCCGAATGGGCTTTTTTTCTCTCCCCCCCCCCCCGTGCTCAATTACACGCTTGGCCAAGTCCTCGGCGATGTGGTACGCGTGCGCGCGGTTTTGTAAACAGGTTGCGCGGCCGCGGAGGTGGAGACGTGGAGATGGAAAAGCGAGAAAAGGCCAATGAACAACCTCGTCACCGGCGGACTTCTCTTCTTTCGCCCATTCGATTGTCTTTCGAGCCCCCTCTGACCCTCTTCACATCTCCTCTCACTCACTCTCTCTCTCTCTCTATCTCCCCCGCTCCACCCACCCACCCACCCGGACACGCTGATAAGAGATACGACTACGTCCTCCCGTCGTCGCCGGCTCGGCTCGATCGCGTCACCAGTATCGATTAAGAAGAGAGCCGCTCTTTCGTACCGGGAGCTTCTCTCCCTATGACCGCACATACCGATCGATAGCTACTTGGGCTATAGCTCCCCTCCTACCCCCCTAATCCCCCTAACCCCACGGCTCCCTGGGCTTCCTTGCTTTATTGGCCGACCGACTCTACCCGCCCACCGTTAATTACCAGATTTAAAGCGATCGAGCTTTATCTCAATCTTTGCCTACATTCACCGCTAATAGCCGCGTTTACATAGATCGAACCTTGCCTTAAAACGCCAAACGATTTACGTCCACGTCCGCGTACATACTCCGCGTCTCTGCAATCAACCCCTCCCGAGTTCAGGCCGAGCCTCATCCCCGCGGCTATACCGACCAGAAACCCCAATAACCCCAATAACCTGCTCCACTGATCCTTTCATAACCATCAACGACGGACCTTCAACCTTTTTTACGAACGCAAAGAGAGAGAGAGAGAGAGCCCCGAGCGTTTCAGATTCGTAATATCATGGATCATTAATAAAATCACGAAATAACTAACAACAAAGTTTTAACTGTACATTATTTCCTCTCGTCTTATTTCATGACTTTGTGCGACCCTTACACCCCGCCCCATCCTCCCCCCGATCGCAATAGCCATCGTAATAATATTAATAATAACAACAACAATCCAGCCTATCGTTGTTGTTGTTGTTATTATTATTATTATTATTATTATCCTTTATCCAATAGTTCATTTAAAAATAGTTCCTTTTTCCAATAGTTGCAACTTTCGTTTGGAGAATTCGATCCGCAGACTTGATCGCGTAGTTGATTATTGCGTTCAACGCTTCCTAGGACTCGATTAGTAATCTCAATCTGTGCAGAATCCGACAAGAGTTGAACCAAGATGTTTATTTCACGATCCGATTAATTCAATATATTCGCAGACATAATTATTGGCAGGCCTGCGTATGCAAAGCCACCTGTTATTATTCGACCGTAAGGCCGAGTCGTATATCGAACGGAGAGTTGAACGGAAATCGCCGACGTAATTGAAAATAATTGAACCTTATTGCGTAATTGCATATCAACGGCTAGACGCAAATGCCAATGCATCATGCATTTCGTGCAAACGTCGTTCACGATGACAACTCGTCCTTGATCTTGACCTTTTTCTTCATCGTAGCAAAACTAAAGTCACATGTAAATTACTGATTTGCTAAAAACTTATATGTATATTTAATTGAACTCGGCGAGGCTCGGCCTTAGAGTCGCGACTCCATTATGATCCATAGGACGAGCTTTTTTTTTTCAATCGTCTCCTCCAACAATACCGTACAACGGAATAACGAGCCCAAAATTTTTATTTTATACTACTCAAATACGTAATAGTTTCATCATATTCAATCATTAGTTGGGCGCAGATAACATTTTAAAATGTAATAATGCCCATTATCGAACAGCGCGTCGATTTCCAATGTAATATGTAATATGTAAATCTGGGCGATTTAGTGAACTTTGATTTTGGATTTATTTGAAAAGACTGGAAGTCGCGTTAATTTATGTTTCAGACAATGTTCTCGATTCTTCAATGTGAACAAACCTTTTATAAAACTAAGTATATTATAATGCGCATTAGAAAATATTGTAAGGAAGGCACAAAATACATTGTATCAGCATTAATGGGCATTGATTTTAATTTAATCTAACTATAAGTTACAAAATATTGATAAAAGCTTTTTTTCGAATATGTTGAGCATTACACAATCACTGAAATAATATATTAAAATAAATAATCTAGACAGTTCGTGTCTATTAAAGCCCACACGAAGCATTATTATTTATTATTTATTTATTTATTTATTTATTTACTTATTAGTATTATTGTTCATTATGATGTATAAATTTCGTTATTTATTATGTATAAGCATTGATTTAATATAAATGGCAAGTAATTAAGAAAGGCACGAAAATGTATTATTTGTTGGTGTTATTAAAAATTATTATATAAAAAAATAAATAAATAAAATTTAATTCCCTATGTTATTGCATTGCATCGATTCGTATAATTTTTTAAAATAAATCCTTAGTTAATTAGTTGTTTGTATTTTCTATATAAAATATAAAATAATATTATGCAAAACGGATTTCAAAGTTGCAGTTGCAATTATCTACAGACTTCAAGTACTTCATTATTATTTGTGTAAACATTAATAGAGTAAAAAGAAAGGAGGCCAAGTGCATGGAAATTAATTTGCAAGAATTTGAAAAATCCACCGTTACGTTCCTTCGTAATTCTTATCTATACATAAAATATAACTATTTATTTTATTTGATTAAATTATTGTTTTTTAATGTCTTGGAACGAGTTTGAATCAACAATAAATAAATGTATTATCAGATTTAAATATTTGTGCTGCACGCTAGCATTTTAGTTTACTATACGTAAACGATTATTATTTACGGAATAATAGTTTTACGATTTTTTTTTTTTTATACTCGCGTCTTCTTTTATATAAACAAGGATTTATTTATCTGCAAAACCAGATGTAAATAAATAAATAAATAAATAAAAAATGTCGTTACATAGTACATTTAAAAATGGACTGCTACTTTATATTACTAAATTGCCTTCTGACAAATACTTTACTGCGTAATTAACTATTCTGGAATTTATATATAATATATATATGAATCAGGAGTACGATCATTTGTTTTGTAATTTAGCTACCTTTTTTTCAATAACAAGTTTTTCATACTTAATCCATCATGGTTACTTAGATTTTACATTTGATCAAGAAGTTACTTGGAATTATTCTACGGAAGGTCATCCTTTATATTTTTAAAGACGTATTTGAAAGTAATTTGAATTTTCCATTTTATTTTTCCAGGCTGATCAACTAACTGACCGACAAGACAACGTGTCTAATCAGACATTGCATTTACATTACAACGAAAAATGTCAATCTTTATGAAAAGATGAAATAATCAAATGAATGTACGATTAAATAAAGTCTTCGGTATTGAATTAATTTGAATTAAAAGTACTTACTAAAATTAAAACTCAGTGGAAAGCATGGCAAAGATTAGATATTTCATAGATAATATACATTTATCGCAATAATAAACGTTAAAGGCAATTTTTCTTATAAGTTTTTAGATACACCGAGACACGCTCGTTCAATTACATCAACTAGAATTAACGAATAATCAGTAATAAAATGTGCTCGGACGGCTAAATTACTGCTTGAGATGAAAAATAATATTAGCAGAGGGAGATAATGATTGTGGCGCAATTTATACGTTTAAAGAGTAATAATTTTCTATTTCTCTCGTGAACCTATGTCATAATGACGTTTTTTTTTTTTTTTGCGAATGAAAAGAAAAACTTTAAAGAGACGCACATTTAAAATTATGAAAACAGTATAATTACATAATAAAAGGTAGAGAAATCGATAGGCTTGTCGAGCCAAATTATAAACTGATTTATACGAAAGCGATATCATTTATTTATATATATATATATATATATAAAGGAAAAAAAACGAAAGGTTACTTTAAACGTGATTTCTCGAACTCTAATAATGATTGAAAAATCAAACTTTTTTTATCTATCGTTTATTTCGACAGACATCCAATGTACACGTCGTCGGGGAGTGGGGAGGAGGAGGAGGAGGAGGAGGAGGAGGAGGAGGAATAAGGATGGAATGAATGATAATGATTGGCGAGGGCGTAATAATAAGAAAGAGGGGGGAGGGAGAGGTAAAAGGATGTTTAGCTAAAAATCCGGATGATCTTCTCAGTGAATCGATCATAAGCGTCGGATCATTGTTTGTCCATCGTCTGCGCGTAAATCTTAGCTTAAGGACTTAGTCGGCCTCAAAGTACAAGATAAAAATACCGTGCGATGCCAGGACCGAGTTGAGGAAATCGCGTGCCCTCGTGTCAATTCACTGGAACACCACCAGGATTCGTGAAAGGCGCGCGATTATAGGAAAATGACGGTTTACACATTCCAGCCGACGAGGTCCTTCCAAGGGTCGACCGGGACAGCGATGCGCCGAGCTCTTGTCCGCGAGAACGTTCGCCGCTCGACTAGTTCGACTTTCTCCGCGTACTTAACTCCAGGCATCGCCGGGAGCACGCAGCCCCGAGCCCCAGCTGACGTTGCTAGCTCCCGCTTCGATCAAACAGCCAGGATCCGCGCGACTCGTCCGCTTTCCTTACCGCCACCCCAATAACCTCCGACCTCCCGACCGACCGACCGACCGACCGACCGACGCGATAAAGCTCGCGCGAGTCCGACCTCCCGCGATCGGCGTTATCGCGCCACTTCTCTCCCCCACCTGCCCCCAACACACACACTTCCTTTATACCTTTTTAAGTATTCGACGTCCGATCTATTTAAATACGTCGGACGGGACGACTGTGGGGCCGGAGCCCCCGACGAAATCCCATCGGATTCCTGCTTTTCGGGGCTTGGCTTGTAACTGGCTTAGCACCCGGACGACACCAAAGCCGCCTCGAAGCTACGGGAGACCATTTCGGATTATCGACTCCATTGCATTCATTTCGCTTTTCTAATTAGGAGAACCTCTCCGCTCCCCCCTCCCCTCGCCATTACGCGCAAGCCACGCGACGAGGTTACGTAAATCGATCGGCGGATCGAGATTCGCGAATCGCCTGATCTGCCCGCCGAGCCGCGCATAAATCCAAATAATCCGATGATTATTTATCTCGATCGATTGGACAGCGCCAGTTTCGCGGCTCTTTTTATAACATCTGATGATTAATTTTTATTAATATTAAGTACGGGACCGGCCTGATAGCTTCGCGAGAAAGCGGAAAGCCGCTCGATCGCGCCTCGGTTAATAAAGTCATCAATGCAACATCTAACGTTTGGCAAAAGGAATGATTTGCATAAAAATTCGTCTCGACGATCGATTCGCAAGTGCACAGTTGTGTTTAACGTACGTACTTATATGGATTGGACAGCGTCCGAGACGACGAGATTCTGGGCAACGATCGTCCCGGAATCCCCCGTAATCTTAACAGGGTCCGTAATTGTCAATTATTGGCTCCGAGTTAATATGAATTCTTGAAGAAGTAAAGAAGCTAAGCTGATTAGGTTGCCGAACGTAGGGTGGATTATCTCGGCCCCCCTCCCCCCCCCCAGCCGGTTGACTACGGCTACATCGAAGATGATTGATGATTGATAATGACATGTGCATACTCGCTCGGCAAGTGATTATCGTAATTTTTTTATTTCACGTACGCGCGTGTGTGTGCAGGCGCTGCACGCGTACGCGAGGGAGCCGAGGTCGAGGGGACGCGGATGCGCCAGTGTCGCCGGGAAGAACCGGCGGAATAATAAACGGGCACATCGGGCGGTACGGGGACCGGGGAATATTGGGCAAAAAGTGCCGTAGAAGGAAAGAAGACGGGGCTCGTCGAGCCCAGGGACGAATAGAGTTTATCATGCGAGCGTTGTGAAAGCGGTGGGAAAAAAGAAGCAGCTAGAGAAGCTAAGAATTTCGCCGGCTGGAAGGAAGGGGGGAGGCCGAGGCTAATGCGGGAGCTCGAGCCGTAAGAGCCGAAACTACGGCGTAGCTCCACCGTTCTCATGGCTTTTCATTAGAATTTACACGAGATCGGAGCGCGTGTGTGCGTGCGTGCACGAGCGTTAGATAGGTGGAGTGCGAGAGCGAGAGCGAGAGGGAATATCGAACGTCGCGCGGATGTTTTTCGGTAGGAGTGACGGGGGACCTCCCGGAGGGCTCGGGGACCCCTGCTTCCTTCGGTCCCCTCTACCCCTCCCGAGTATAAAAGCGAATCGCGCGACGGAGGTCGGGGGGCGGGGGAGGGTGAGAGGGTGGGTGAGACGAGGTGCCGTGTATACGAAAAAACGGCGCCACGTGATCGGGATGCTCGGCGGGAATAAGCAGGAGAGGTAGAAAAGTCAGCGGTCGCGTCATACCTGCCATGATGGCGCACGACATCATCATCGCGTCGTCGGGAGGCTGCAGCCGGCGTCCAGGAGCTGAGTTATTCCGGCTCGGGGTCCGCGTCGCGTGTCAACGGGCGCGTCGCTGCGACTCGCGAGAGAGAGCGAACGACCGAGCCATACGACGACGAGGAAGTCCCGGCGGTGGGGACGGCGCTGCTATTTTCTCGGCCCGCGTCATGCGAGCGGAGCACGTGCGAGTGCGGGCGCGACTTTTTGAAAAATTCGGGAAGCCCGTCGACGTAGGGGCCGATGTCAAGTTCACGGCACCCGAGTTTCTCGCGTTGCCGTTCTCGCCCCCTGTTTTCTCGGCGGGGGGGCTGGGGGGGGCCTCCAACCCCCGAGCCTCTTTACTTCCATCCGCTTCGTAAACGGAGGGAGGGGGGGAGGCCGAGCGCCGTTAACGTGCCTGCGCCCCCCCCCCCCCCCACCACCTACCCCACTCCCACCCCCTACCATCCCTTCGTACAGCCGCTTTTTTCGGAATGCAGGACACCTCAAGCGCGTGTAGTGCGGGCTATTTTTAATTAATTTATTCTCGAATTCACCGAGATATCAATCTTCCCTCAACTTTGACTAACGCGCTGTCGTCTTGGCATCATTTTCGCTCGATCGTTTTTTTGCGCAACGACTTTTATAAACAATGGCGATAAAGGTAACTCGAAAGGTAAACAAAGATCTATTATTAAATCTAATCTACGCTCGGCTAACGTGTATTACATACATTAAATTCACTAGTAATCCATAAAATATATAAGTGGCTTTATCGTAAATTACAATTAAGTATTATTAAGCGCAAGAAAGCGCAACGCCAGAGGTAAAGGAGACGAGCTAATCTCCCTCGGAATAATCTGCAAGTGTGTTGAACGTTGCCCAGTGGAGTGGGAGCCGTCCTGGTCGCGCAAGGTATCCCCGGATCGGGCAAATGTACAAAACTACTCGGCGACAGATGTAATTGCAAATGCCGAGAGACGACGTCGGAGACGACTTGTCTCTCTATCTCTATCTCTATCTCTATCTCTTTTGTCACTCGCACACGTTTCTGCCGAAGCTCTCGCGTATGCTTTGAAATAATGTGAATCACTTTCGTGCGTCAGCGGACATCTACCAACACACGAATCCACTTCTAATTTTCCCTCTTACGCGTATGTGCAGAATAAAAATTATTATTAGTTATGGCTTTAATATCGTTGCGCATCATTTCAAATCAAATTTTTATACCTTTTGCAATTGTTCTCAGAAACACGTGAACGCGTAACGGCAACGTCCACCCCTTAAAGTTAATATCGTTATCATTAATTACCATTAGCACTATTGCCATTACTCGTAGTTGTACCGTTAAACGAATGCATTTGCGTTGTAAGGATTAGTCGTCGACGCGCTTGTTCTTACCTTACTCACTTGTACCATTGCATTATGTATTATAATTACGTGCGCGTGTACGGAAGTACACGTCATTCGAAAACAAAATTGTACCATGGAAAACCATACAAGTCCATTAGACATTTTGACTAAGCTACTAAAATCTGTTCAAATACATGTTCTCTTAACTACTTTATTTGTCGAATATTTTCTTTTTATTAAAAGTACTGCGCAATGTACATTCTGCGATTCAAAAATTAATTACTAAAACATTTATAACCTTAATTTTCTTAATACTATATGTTTAGCTATTTATAGTTGCGATGCAATTTACTTTGATCCCGAGTACTTTGACAGATCGATACGTCTTTATTTCGTGTAAGTATTATCGAGTAAACTAGATTATTACTAATGAACCAATCCTCTCTACGTATGTGAGTACTATTTTTTATGAAAATTCAAAATAATTGAAAAATATGTATAAATACTTATATTTATTTAAGAAATTTCTTATATAAATAATACATATATTGAACATACATTTATATTGTTTATAATGTATAACGCTCTCGATAAATCATTTAGCTGGTTCTTTCAATATTTTATTTTAATATCCTTTGAAAGAAAACTTAGAATTGAAATTCGGTGCCTACCAGAAGGAAGAAAGGAATTTTAAATTATTTTAAATTATTTAGTTATTTTTTTTTATAAATCTTATAAATTAAGCTTCAGTTGCATGTTCTTAAGTGAGTTTTAGAATTTGCTCTGATTTAATTTGCTTTGAAAAATTATTACCGTTAGTCAATGATCAATATAATACATAATACGAAAATTTCATAATAACAAAGGTTCTAGACAATTTAAATAATTTAAAACTCATACTAGTATACAGATAATTCTAAAAAATCTAAATCTAAATACTTTCAAAGAAAATTTAATTTATAACACATCCATACACACGTGCACAGGCACTTGAGAAATGCTTGTATGCATGTATATTTTATTTGTCTTTATTCATGCTCGCCACGTTGCATTTATATTATTTTATAAAAAATATAGAAAAGTTTAAAGAATAGAAGCGTTTGAAATTCATTTTTGTTTTGCAAATACGTTTTAAGTTCTGTGCTTAAAATTATTCTTTTCATTTAGTTCAAAAATAATATATCATGACGTAAATAAACTAAAATCGTTATTGGCATTAAAATCTTACTATACAAAACTTTAGATTATTAAAGTTATTTATATGACTTACTAAATAAAATTAAAAATAAGAGAAATGCATTTTTAGAAATATCAAATTGACATAAATAATTTTATTTTATTGATAATTAATTTATTTTGAACAAGATTATTTAATCAGATGCCTCATCAAAATATTTATTCTGATTATAATTGACTAAGTATTGTATATAATTGTACATTGTGGATGTATATTTTCACGTATGTATACATAAACTAAATAACTAATATATACATATAAATTCTACGTTAGTATATCTGTATTAGACATTCTAATATAAAATGAAATGGAATTCACTACATCACCTTTGTTTCATTTTAATAATAATCTAATTCTTAATAATGCTCTTAATATTTATCCTCCATTTATAAATTCATTCGTAAAACTCTCTAAAATTTACAAGTACTTTATAAAACTCAAGTACTTGTAATTATTCAAGAGATATTGTTATTTTAAAACTCATAAATGTTGATAAAGCCATTTCGAAGTTAATATAAATGGTAAATGTAAGATACGTAACAACTACTTCCTCCTTCAATAAAATATATTAATATTTTAATGTTATTGGGTTTGGTGTAGGATATATCTAAAGGTATTTGATAAAAAAATCTGGTTTTCCAACAAACAACAAAAACAACTTAATAATAAAAATGTGCAGCTTATTTATTCTTATTCTAATTATCATTAGTTGCATTTTTTTGTAATTCGTCACTTCCGTTGTATAAACGAGAAATCGATGAGGTTTTGAACACTGATTCCATGTATATCCATTTCTATTTAATTACGTTCTATAATTACATATCATTCATTTTAATAGACATATTTTATAAATTACGATATTAGCATGGGTACTCGGCAACTTATAATAATTATAAAAGCAAGGTCAAGCAAGTGGAAATAATCCTGTCGTTCATGATAGTGGTCACAGTCTCTTAATCTAAAAATAAACTTTGTCTAATTAAATGTAAGCTTCTCGACAAAAAAAATACAGAATGCGTAAATCATCACTTCGATATCATGCTTTTATACAATTTACGCATTTTCCCCTCTGGTTTCTTCTATAATAATCTATTTTTATAAAAACGCAATTACAAAATACAAGATCCTTTCTATACTCTATGCACACATACACTTATGCACTTACGCGCATATGTAAATGCGTGCATGTACATGAAAGTACGTATGTATAAATTTATAAATATAGCGCACCCGTAGGTGTACAGCAATGTATTAACGTTTATCTATAATGGCTTAGAATCACGGAAGCACGAGCTATTTTATATTCTACACGTAAAGACATCGGCGCCGATTAGTCTCTAAAGAGACGAACAAACATCGGATTTATATCTCGTGAGTTTATCATCACCTTTCAATTATCATTCCTCATAATTCTCATGTAATACTGATGAAGACTATATAGATTGGCTCTAAAGAAATTGCATTTCTTTATAACGAGGTAAGAATATTTACGTATTTATATTAACGGTATATCATAGTCGCGGCCTACAATTACACGATATTTCTCTCGGATCGCTAATCGATAAATAATTTAAAATTCTCGATCGTTTGTATTCCGACGTGAAATGTGCGATATGATATAATTTGACACGCGAAAGCTTTTTTCATTATTGTACAGTCCTGGAAAGCGCTCAATCTTGCACAAGCGGCTATCGCATTGTGCTGTTACCTGAGCTCAGTTCTCATTCTTCTTCACTTTTATTCACTCCCTTTCGATTCTACTACGCTATGTCCTTTGTCAGCCATCGCTACTTATTTAGAGGCTCTACAACTTTATCAATGGCTCGAACCATTCAGCATATGGTAAAGGTAATAAAGTATCACAGGGCTACCGCTAACGCGAGGGAATTTGCATATCATCGTCGTCGTCATAATCATCATCATCATCATCATCATCATCATCATCATTATTATTATTAAATTTTTCGTGGCTGACGCTGCTGTTGTCGTGCTTGCTGTTATTTACTATCATTGTCTGTACTAATATTAGTATTTAAATACTCGTTGTTCAGTTGTGGCAGTCTTTTCTCTATTTTATTAACTGCGTCTCAGTCTGAAAATGTAAAAGAAACACAAACATTAATGTTTCCAATAACTTAGCGATTCTCAAGTCACAAGAATCGTATGAATTTGAATAAAATCAGAATCTTTTGTTGGATTGTCCCAAAACAAATAGCTTTAAATGACTTTTAATCCGATTAAATAATGTGAGTATTGCCGTTATTACGAAAGAACGTATTATCAAAACTTTCAAAAGGAAAACAATTGGCATTAAATCCTAGCCAGGATCTATTTATACTAAATTGCGTGATCTTCTCTAGAGGTGTTAAATTTCTTGCATGTAAATTTTTTTCACAAAATGATTAGTAATAGTCAAAATAAACTATTATCAAGATGTTATTTATCCAACTGCTTCAAAAGGCTTATAAAAAAAAAAAAGGAATAAATTAAGAATTTCTTTGAAAAAGTAAATACGCGCATTAGCTGGAGGATAATAATATATATCACTGTGAGCGCATTTATTTGTTAACGGAATATTTTCAAAATCGTTAGATAACCAACAATGTCAAAGTTACAAATACTATTGCGGCATACATATTGAAATATTTCCTTCATATATTCCGTTTTGTCAAAATACATATTGTAAATAAATATTCATTCGATTGACTGTGCACTTCGTATATTTGATTTCCATGGAAAACAATAATCTTAAGGTAAACTTGAAAGCATATTATTAAAACTCGCAAAAAAGGTTATTTTGGCTCAATTTCCTCAAATCTATTTGCATAATAAATTATTGAATAAAATTGCCTTCAATAAAAATATTAGAATTACCAATAATCCATGTTTTAAACAATACGTTTCGTTGAAAGAATAATTTTTTAATTTAAGAAATTTCTTTCATTATAAATTAATTTCGTATTTTATGGAAATGTACGTTTGCGTGAAATTCAAATAATGACAATATTTTGTTTTCAAATAAAAAAAAAAAAAAAAAAAAAAAAATGTAAATACACAAAAAAAAAACAAATACACGATGCGTTTAATTTATACACAATGTATACGTAGGCTGTATTCCAAATTATTAATAAATGTACTTTAAAATAAACATTGACTTTGGAAAAAGGGTAGAGATAGCAGTTGAAATTTCAGGTCACTGATAATTTTCACCGCACAAATAAACAGTGCAATTATTATGAAATACATTAATTGTTTGTTGTTATTAATTACAGTAATGCATAGGCCGAAATCTTTAATTACGAGTCGAAATATTTTTTTCCGGCAATGGTGAGCTATTCAGGAATTCAGGAATTCAGGGACTTTATAATCTGAAAATACTTTAGTAAAGTCGAAAGCAATTATTACTGCGTTCAGAAGTAAGGGTTGATTCGTCGATGCAGCGATCTAGTAGCGATTCATCTAGCATGGATGCGATCTCCGCGGAATGTTGAAAAGACCAAGTCGCGTAAGACAAGTCGCGTGACCCAAACAATTAAAGGTGCCGGTAATGCAAGTACAAATATGTAACGCGGGATAACGAAAAGTTTTCTCTCTCTCTCTCTCTCTCTCTCTCTCTCTCTCTCTCGATGTGCTCTCTTTCTCTCGCAACGCAAAAAGAAAGCAAAGTACTATTCAATAACAAAAATAAATATTTCCCTCGATATCCGGTTTTTTATTCGTCCTTCATATATAATGAATTGACATTGGTATCACGTTCGATACCTTTAAAATAATTAATTCTCTATACGTATTTATTCAATTATTAATCATTTATTTATTTTAAAATAATGCACGTCGTTTAACATAATTAATAAATACTGTTATTCATTTAAAAGTATTTTAAAAACATTTTTTTTTTCTCAAATATACACGTTATGGGATTTATGAGTAATTGGTTGATTGATTAAGCTTTTATATTATTAAATAAATGTATGGAAAATTAATGCTGTTAAGAACCCTGAATAATCCTAATCTTTAAGAAAAAAAACAAAAAAAATTAAATTAAATAGTCCATAATAATACATTACGATTGACAAATTTGCAATTAGATACAATGCTCAAGCGTAATGCATTAATTCATAAGGTTTTACTTCAAAGTAATATGTAATAAGCAATTTAATAAGATATCAAAACTATATGCGTATCCAGAAAATACAGGAAAAGAAATTTACGTAGAGGAATGCACTCTTAAGATTGGGACGGAAACGGTTTTTCTTTAGAAAATGTAGAAAATGTTTCTGCAGAAAATAAATATCTGATAAAAATATTGATAAATCCCTCTTGACCTTTTAAATTAATGCTTTAATTAACGAAACATCAAACTATCAATCATTTCATAAAATTACTCACGTTAATTACACAATAAAGCAACCGATTGTTTCATTATTATTCGTCGCCTTTCTCTCTCGCACACAAGCGATTTTACACATTGATTTATTTTTTCTGCAGTATCCATTATTTTTATTTAAAATCTTTGCGAATAAACACTCCCTCCCCTCCGGTTTCATTACATTAATAAAATATTTTAAACATTGTTTAATTTAATTATCACATTTACCTTATCGTTAATTGTCAGGCAGGGATTATGAATTTTTTTATGGATTTTATGTTAAAAAAAAAAAAAAAAACATAAGTTTTACGAAATTTGTTTTTCAGTCCATTTCGTCAAAAGGCAAGGATTTGACTTTTGATTTAATGATATTTTACTTCCAGGCTATTCGAACAGAATAACTGACTGGTCATATCGCGTGCGGATCAAGTATTTTCAAAAACAATTTAAATAAAACAACTTTATGTTAAAAAAAAATACTCCGATGCGAGAAATGCACCTCAACATGTGAGTGAAAGGATTATTAATATAATTGCTTGCGTTGCACAATGGATAGTTAAACGTAATAATTATATTGATTAAACAATTTACAGCCTCTTCGTTTTCTAAATACCTCAACGCTTCTGTTCTAGCTGAACTCTAACTGAAAGAAAATATTTATTCTTTTAGACAGGCGGATCCGTTGAAAAAGTTTTAAAACAAATTTAACGAATCTTTATGAACGTTTGCGCTGTCTTGGATCAAGAATTTCATTTATTACGTTCGAAAATACAAAGCTAATAATTTTCTAATTAAAATGTCAAATTTTTTAAAAACTCATTTCGCTAGTGATTGTTAGGCTAACTATTTATAGCCGTAACTTTTTATGCGATTCGTGATACTTTCATTCAAGGAGAGCCGGTACCAAAGACTCTGAAACTATTTTTACTTCAATTTTAAGGTAATTTCTAGCTCGACATTATTATAATTCGAAGAACAGCTCGCATTTAATAATCATTGTAATGCCCATCAGATTTATGCGCATTTGTATTTCAATACTATTGTCCTCGAACTTTTTCGAGCTCCTAAGCACGTAATAAACTTTAATTGCCTTCATTATCATCATCACGCCTCATATCCTCATTTCCAATGTTATCACTGTAAGCGTCAATCAATCATTTCAAGTTTAATGGTAACAATAAACATTCTAAGAACCTGAGAATTCGTTAAAACCTTACGATTATAAAATATTATTCGTTATTATAATATCGAAGTTCATTCACCAGTACATGTAATATACCCCCAATATAATTATATTATGTTTTAATAACCAATTGTACTCACATGTAATGTTACACGAAATTCGAGTAAAGCGTTAACAAATGGCCTATTCGACATAAAATAAATATCATCCGAGTCAGTATTTGGCTTATTGACTATCTTTAAGTTGTAATCTCGTATAAAGAATGCAGGGAGGAGAGGAAAAGTCGATTAAAATAAAAGCCGGAGTGACGAAACGAAGTGGATTACCTGAATGGTCGAGCGAGACTCATCTCATGAGGTCGGCGGCTCGCTGCCTGTCCCGGTGCACCTCCTTAGGATGCATCCTCTTGCGATGGGAGAAGCAGTTGCCGGAGCTGGCGAAGGCCTTTGGGCAGTAAGGGCACTGGTAGGGCCTGGCCCCGGTATGCTGGTTTATGTGGAACTTTAGGTCCTGGTTGCGCTTGAAGGTCTTGTCGCAGAGCGGGCATGCGTGAGGTCGTAGATCCGAGTGGGTGATGCTGTGGGCCCGGAGGGTCGAGTTCGTCGGGTAGACCCGGCCGCAAACTCCGCAAGGGAATTGGATGCCGCTGTGGTACTCCTTGTGTCGGAAAAGATTCGAGTGCGTCTTGAAGCTGCGGGTCGTCCAGCCGATTCAACCAGAGAAAATCCTTTACTTTAATAACTATTATCGCGTATCCTTATTTCTATTAGCCAGCGTACCAAACGAAATCTCGAGTTCGTCAAAAGGCTAATCGAATTACTCTAATTAATGCTGTTTCTTTGAATTTAATATTAAGGTAAAGTTTTATATAATTCTTTGACGACTGTCGATACGCATTAAACAGATTAACCAAAGAAATTGGATGAAGCCAATTTTAAAAATTCGAGCTCCATTATATAAGAATTTAATAATTTAGAGAGAACTGGTAGAGCCCTAACCCTCATCCGTAAAACGAGACAGATGATGAGCCGTTAGGCTAGGAAGAGAGGGGGGGGGAGAAAAAGCAAGTGACTTACATTCTCCCACAAATATCGCATCCGTATTTGCCCTTGGGTCTGTGCGTTTCCAGGTGCACCTTCAAGTTACCCTTGGTAGAAATTCTTTTCCCGCAAATCGGACAGATAAAATTCCCACTGAGGATACTGTTCTCGGCGCAGACGTTGTTCTGGATTTCGAAGGCCTCGTCGTCATCGCATACCCTCTGACTGCGAAGTATCGAGGCGTCATCGGTGTAGCCGCGTATGTCGCTCGTTGTCGTCGGCAAATGCGACCACAAATGGTCCTGCAATATTATTTGGGAAGCGAAAGCCTTGGCGCAAATTTTGCAAGTGTGCTCTTTTAATTTGGAGCTCGACAGGTCCTCCACGTTTTCTAATTCGTTCTCCTCGTCGCTCTCGTTGTCTCTGCACTCTTGGATCCTCTCGAATTCCTCATTGTCGTTATTCTCCCGGATTTTTTTCAATTCGCTCTCCGCTCTGAACCCCTTTCCGCTCGTTTCGTCTATTCTAAAGTAATAATAGGCCACGCAAATCGGTTTACTCCATGCATCGTGTCCTTCAATAATGCCTAATTACTTCTAATTAAGCACTTCGGGTGTAATTACAGTTACAATGTTGTTTCAATAGAAACTCGTTAGATTTTCTATTTCGTCATTTCACACTATTTCCATTAAAAATTTTCAACCCGAATCTGACAAAAGAATTTCGTTTTATTTCCATTAAATTTGAAGGAGATACGCAATGTAATGACCACTGCTCGACGAAAGTAAATTAACGTCGAATACTTTAAACTTTACAATTATTGACTTTATCATTGAATCCCATCTATTAAATGAAGCTCTTGATTATTGTGATTCTATTCATTTGTCCTACCCTCAACTGTACAATTGTAAAATATCACGTTAATTATAGACGATTTTTTTATTCAATTGAAAGAGGTAAATAAAGTAATAAATTTTCTGGGGGAGAAGGTAGTGAAAATATGAGAATAACTTACTTGTTTATCAATGAGAGCGGCTGAGGAGGTGGGTTTTGGTAAGGATTCGCATCTCTTTCCGAATCTTCCGATAAATCTGAATAATCGATCGAGGATGGCTGCTCTAAAGCACATTGAAGAAAGAGCATCGGGTCAACCTTTACTTCCAATTCTTCGGTACTTGGTGTCCTTCGGCGTCCTTGTATCGGTTCAACGTCCTTCGGTAACTCAACGGACCCCTAAAAGCAATTAAATTAATTTTCTCTTCTATTCAAGTTATAACATATTATTGTATTTGCCTTATACGTATATTATTTGCTTACTTCCAATTATTTTATTTCTTAATTAATCATTAAAGCGTTTCATACATGAGCGCTAGTTGTAGTGTAAATGTTGTACAGCTTTTTATCGATTGATCTCATAGATATTTGCTTTAGGTTCGAAATGCTTAAAACAGCTCTTTAATACAGCTTTCCGATATCAAATGCAAAGCAATATAACGTATAAATAAAAAAAATTCAACCTTACTTATTAAATAGTTCTTAATGCAAGTTTTTTTTTTATACGTTATAACGATACCCTGTTAAATTAGTGATGCATTCAGAGAATTTTTTTAGATTTAAAAGCGAACTCTATATTTTGTCTGGAAAAATAATATTGATTCTTCAGATAAAATTGCTCTGAGATTACTGGGTTTTTTTTTTTTAAATTTATATTAAAACTTAAATTCATGAGCTCTACTTGTTTCTCTTCCTCTGATTGTTGGATATAACTTATGTTCTGATCGTTATATATTATTTTAGTTCAGTCCAATAAACGATTAGAAAGTTATGAAATAGAAATTGAAATAGTAACTTTGATGTCTTTCATAAAGAGCATTTTTTTCTCAATTCGGTAAAATAAAATCTGGAACCGTACTGTAAGAGCTTCTAATTTTAAGCTTTTTGACCTCTAGATCATTATATTTCGAGCATTTTTATTTCGGTTATAAGTATCTACCCCGTTACTATGTGTAAAATTAAGCTCGCTGAAATCAATATTATGAGTGCCATTACAGATAAAAATATCCATTATGCGGGAAAAATTTAAGGAACATATTCTGTAGGAAATATACGTTTTCTTCGTAAGCGCAAATCAATTATTTGAAAAATAACAGGCAAACATTGTTATTAATTATATCAATCTGTATTATTTAAAATTTATAAAAAAAAAATATTTCATCGATTGCATAAATTATAATCAACAACGTTGATTATACATGATAAATGTAAATGTATTATTTCAATAAAGTTTATTATTATGAATCATATTTTTAGATTATTGTAAAATGAATTTCTGATGATGTTTTTAATCATGTAGCCTATATGTTTAATATTTATCAAACTATTGTAGATAACATAAATTATTACAATTGATTTAATAAGATTTGTACTTATAAGTAGTTTATATAAGTTTAAAGAGCTTTAGTTTGAACTTTTTTAAAAGTGCTTCTTTATATTGAACACGCAATAATATTATTTATCATATTTTCATAAACCTCGTCATTATAAAATTAGAATATCAGTTTATTAAGTGACTCGATTAAGATAAAACAATAGTTTCGAAGTTTTTTAAGATTCTCAGAGTATTCCCGACGTAATAATAACAACGGTAATAACAACAACAACAACGACAACAACAATAATAATTCTAATAATAATAATAATAATAATAATGCGTTCAAAGGATTATCGCAGTTGATGATAGGTAAGTTAGAGTTACAGTTATTTCAGTAAGAAGACTATAAATTAATTCTACCATTCCGTTTATGTAAAATACATTTAGTATAAAATAGCGTAACGGTAAAATTTAAAAGAATAAAAGTCGGCGCACTACGAGAATCCTCAACGCCGTCGTCGTCGAAATGAACAAGTCGATCATAGAATGCGTACTTTCGTTAATATGGAGTGCAAAAAGCCACGATCCCCAAGTTTAGTTAGGGAGGTATCGGAATTGTCGGAGCCGTCGTGGCCGATGACCAGTTCCGCGGTCGTCCTCAGCAGTTCCTGTTCCAGCCTCCACTGAGCTTTCGAGGCCATGGTAGCGAAGGCGTGAATGCCGTCGAGCTTGCCGATACAAGTTGCACAGACCATTTTCGGTAACCTGTCCTCCGTACTGACCTATTCCAAAATACACATGTCAGCAAGTTATTGAAGCGCGACTCTCTCGACTTCGACTCTTACTCCCACACAATACTCGACCAACTAAAATTTAGTAGTAACTAAAAGCCGAGCTTCATTTTATACTTTCTTTCTCATTTCCTAAAATCGGTACTTTTTTCATAAAGTACCGATGCACATGAACTTATACAAATTAAATTGAAGGTAAGTTGAATTTTTTTTGTGAAAATATAACCAATATTTGTTTCAAGATATCGATTAAGGCAGCTAATAGGCTTAATTAATCCATATTAATCCGTATATTGACCATATGCTATATCTATAAGGTAAGTAATCGTTGTTATTTATTTATCAGCACTATTATTAATAGTATTTAGACGTTTCTAAATATCGCAAAGCCAAAGTTAGTCTCAACTATAAAGATACGTTGAATTAAATAAAACGTAACTTTGGTTTTTAAAGTTATTAGGGAATGAGATCATTAAGGAGTTTTGAAATGTACGTTCAATTATTTTAGAAGGGAATTTTTATTCAAGTTTTTTTTTTAATAATCTAGCTAGCGATCTAATTTCTGAATTAAGTTAGGTAAGTAGGGATTCCGAGGCATTGAAGTTTGAAAAAATAAAAAGTATTTTCAAATAAATGGATGTAGAGAGCTACTTTTTTCATCTCAAAAAGTTCATCTCAAACTCTACTAATTTCGTAAGCGTTTCAAGTGATTCCGTATCGGTAAAATCATGCGCGTTTCAATATTTAAAAACTCATTGATAATTAATAATTTAGCTATCTAGTCTGTATAGAATTTTAAATTATCGATGCGTTTGACGCGATTCGACTACAAGTTAACCGTGAGAGAAAAAACGTTGTTTACTTTAATTTTTAATACATAATTCAAAAGTATAGCCGTCAATTAAAGTTGGACTTGCAAATGAAATTTCAATTTGGAACAATGAAAGGACGTTTGGGTAAGGTAAACACTGGCATTCATCGTTTCTGTAGCATTAAAATTTCAGAAATGAAGTAAATACCTAAATAGTACGAAAACTGCTCGGACAACGCAATATGGTGGACAAATCATTTTCCATGCAAGCTCACGAGTGAGGAGCAGAGGCGAGTTAATCTATCGTTACAGCGTTGGTCCGCGCGAGCATTAATCTGCGGCGGAATGCCGCGACCCGTGAATTACTTGCAGTCTCGGTGGGCGCGCGCGCGCGCATCAACTCCTTCTCCCGGCCGGAACAACAACTCGCATACAAGCACCGCACCAGGTAGAAAAGAGAAAAGAGAGGCGGGCGGGTGGACGCGCGCGCGGCCCCCCCCCGCGACTACAACGACGCCGATTGATAGCTGGAGAGACGCAAAACAGCCACAGACGGATACAACGGACGTTAATGCCAGGCCACAAAACCCTGCGCTTCCCTTTCTCCCTCCCTCCCTCCATCCCTCCCGCGCCGCTCCGCCCGCTCCACCCGCGTCCCTGTCGAGCCCCCACGGCCACCACCGCCACCGCCACCACCGCCACCGCCACCGCCACCGCCACCACCACCACTACCATCGTCATCGTCACAGCCACCAGCCGACCTGGCAATCAATAAAATGCTAATTTTTTACACTTTTACAAAGGAGCTCAAAGCCGCGGCGGCTTCTGGACCCAGTGGTCCACGGCGAGCCTCGTCTTAGCCGCGATTGAGGCAAGAATCGCGGCTCTGGCACCGATCGCCAAGGCCAAGGTCTTCCTACCCCCTACCCCCTCCTCATCCCCCTTCCACCTCTCCACGCACGCATACACACACACACACGCACCCCGTTCCTAACCCAACATGCAGGCACACGTCAATCCCTCCCTCTCCACGAGAATTGCCACGCGGTCCGTGGGAACTGGGTCCGCGCCAACAGCCCCTCCCCCCGAGCTTTAACCCCTGATTTTCCTTCCGGCGCCTCACCTCATTACTCGGCAGCGAATCGGCACGCGGATGAGTCACGTTCACCAGAGCCGAGGCTTTTGACATTCTATCCCGCGCTGTTTTATTCATACAATTGACCGACAGGCATCACTGCAGCTCTTCCAATGACTTTCAATAAGGACATTTCCGATTTCAGACTCGATGGTCGAACACGCTCAGGCGTTACCACGGCACCGATACGATTTTTGCATAAGTTAGGCGGTATTGCCCGGGAATACCCGGGAAATCGGGGATAATCGGCGTGCATGTCCCACGCCTGAGAAGAGCACGTGAGCCGGTGTAAGATCTCTGCTCGATCGGTATGGAATCCAAGCGCTTGAATTAATTATCGCAAGTACAGGGATGCTCGGCTAAAGACTCACCGATATGTACAAGTACTTGTGGATGTTCCTCTGAAGGTTCCGTCGGCGTCCCTCCTCGGCGAAGATCTGAGTGGCCTTGGCCTCGATCGAGCCCGCGCATATTCTGCAGCGCCGCATCTCGAGGACGGCCTCCTCGACGCTCGAGTCGAGCTCCTCCTGTCCCCCAGACTCCTCTAAAGGATGCTGGGCCGTGGTGCCCATGTTGTCGCCGTCCTCCGGTTCCTGGGCCCGAATGCCTATCGGGCCTCCAGCAGCGGCATCTCCTCCGTCGGCCGCCACTGGCTCATCCAGCGCACTGGCTCGGGCCGCGCGGGCTGCACTTTTTCCACCAGCTTCCACTGCCGCGACAATTGCCACTGGCAGCCTCCCCGCAATACAATCACGCCCCAGGGCTGCATAGGTGTATCATTTTTAGCGGCAGGCAGGCAGGCGGGCGGGCGGGCGCGCGCGCGCGCGCCCGTGAACTGGGCGGTACGCGGTGCGGGAGGGGGGAGGGTAAGCACAGGAGATCCACAGAAGCGAGGGGGAAGCCCAGGAGTCCGGCGTCTTTCGCGCTTACGGAGGACGAGGAGCGCTCCCTCCGGATGGGAGCTACACGTATCCCCGTACAGACGACTTGCCCTCGTGATCAAGGATCGTGGCCCTCGTATTTTTATCGTGACCTCGTCTGATCCTGGACTTCGTCGGAGATTGTTGTACGGTCCCAGCATCCCACGTGAATCAACGTCTCCTCCTCGGCTTTCCCGCCCTCCCCCCCGACGGTATCCGCACGCTATGCTACTCTACCGTAGCGCCGATAGAGCGCCGACGGTTGTAGCCAAGCGGAGGGGGAAGGGATTATGTAGCGCGCGAAACTCTGGACGGAGCCTCTTCGACGGAGCGCGGTTGCTCCAGGGGAAGGCTCGCGCAAAAATGGATGTAATGTACGCGAGCCCTCGGTTAATTAGTCGGCCATTTTACTGAGCTTCTTTCTCCCGCTCGCGAGAACAAGAGCCGAGCTGCTCCCTGCATCTCTCCCTCATTCCCTCTTCCCTCCCGGCCGTCCGACCAACCATCCATCCATCCCTCGATCCCACTAGCGCGCGCTCTCTCTCTCTCTCTCTCTCACTCACTCACTCTCCCACCCTTTCCCTTTTTCTACCGCTCGGCCAATTTTTCCCTTACGCGCATCGCTTCCAACCTCGACCGATCATTCCGACGACCGTCTCCTGCCCTCCCAAGGATAACCACCGCCTTCCTGTCTCCCGGTTTTATCCCTTTTCCGTCCGGGACCT
This sequence comes from Ceratosolen fusciceps, assembly GCA_018883505.1. Lineage (NCBI taxonomy): Eukaryota > Metazoa > Arthropoda > Insecta > Hymenoptera > Agaonidae > Ceratosolen > Ceratosolen fusciceps. Next base: position 5,828,712 of record RCIC01000010.1, read on the forward strand.
CCTCCTCCTCCTCCTCCTCCCCCAAGTCCCACGTACTCGGGACTTTTAAAAAAACTGCCAACGGTTGCATTTCGAAAAACTACCGCAGACTCTCGGTGTACCGTTGCCAAGTTCCTCCCGTCCCCTCTGAGTCCTTCCGGGCGCATGCGCTGCCCTTTTTCCCTCATCTTTCCCACACCCTCTGGCCCTCCCGCCGCCGACGCACACTTACACAAGCCGTGAACTCTGGGGGGGCCAGGAGAGGGGCAGCAGCCGCGCTTCTACGACGTTAATTACTCCTTGGTACGCGCAGACGAGAGGGCCGAGGGCAGCCGCCGCTTTTCCCTCCCGGAAAATTCGCGAGCTCGCGCCCTTCCAGCGCCCTGTCGACTGCCCCTCTTACTTCCGCCAAAGTATCGCAACGCGGTAGGACGCGGAAGGGCAAGGCGATACCTACCCGACTCCTTCCCCCCCACCGCCCTTCCGTCCCAAATCTTTCCCTCCACCTCGTCCATCGCTTTAACAAATCAATACTTGATAATTACTAATTAATCTCGATACATGCATCCAGAGCCGCGCACCAATACTCGCCCGCGAGCCCTTTCATTACCGGCTCGGCGATCCGATCCATCCCAACACGTACATCCAGTGCATTATGCAGCTGCGTGGTATCAGCAGCGACAGCGGATTGACGGCTGATTATAGCCGAGCTCTGCTGCCATTATCCCCTCTTCCCTCCTCGGGCCTGTTGGTCCTGAGCGGCTTCCCGCCCGTCAAATTCATAATCCCGAGGCTTTTTACTCGGCCTCCTTGTCCAAGCGATCTTCCCACAAATCCATCGAAACGACGTTCTTCGCGACTCTGCTCCTTTTTAATGCAATCACAGTCAAGCTGAAAACGTGTAATTATTATTGATTCGCCGGGGCTACGTCTACGTGTTACTTGTTCCCTTACATTCGGCTTTCAACGTTACTTACCACTACGCCCAATTTATATTAAAGCACAGGTAGGATGAAAATCCGATTCGGTGCCTCGGTACTTACTTGAATTGTCATAAGCCACGACATGACCAAAGTTGCTCCTTGCTTTTTCATTAGAACGACTTGCCTCCGGTGAATATTTTAAAAAAAAATCCATGAAAATAATATTAATTACGGGCACGATTATATCGCAATCATTTGGCGAATTTTTTCTGCACTTTATGCGGTATTGCGTTAAATGTACTGGTTTCAATTTCATTCTATTTCTGTCTCCGGAGTCCGTTCTTTTCCATTTGACAAATATCAAAAAATTTCAGACAATTAATTTTAAATGATTAATGTCCCGAGCGAGACACCTACAACAAAGCGTATCCTCCTTTTTCATCCAATTATCTATTACGAACTCGATTATGTCGAAATCTATCAATTTACGGATTTATAATAGTATTTTTATTATACATATCCATAATAAAGAAAGGTATGATGTTTACCGATACGGACGCCAGGACATACAAAGAGCGAAAAACACGAACGTGTCAATAAAGAAAAAATCAATCACGATTAATCTTCTTTATTCTGTGCGGATCATGACTGAAAAATGTTGTCAATCTTTAAATCTTCATACTTTATCTTTATTTCTTACACAATTATGTGAATCGTTTCTCTCTCCCTCTCTCTCTCCCCGCCTCTCTCTAGCTCTGCATAAATAAATATATATATCTATCTAGATTGTAACGCGCATGGAAATGGCAAGAAAACCAAATAAAAATTGTAATTAATTTGTCTATATGTGCAGGAAAATTCAAATCTTCCAGAATTGCGTGGAACGACATCAGTTGAAAATGGTATAAAATCAATGCATCTATATTGGAAGTCGCTCATGTGAAAATATACGTCCGTATGGCAACGTATCGTTGTATTTATTAAAACGAAGAGACAATTTTATTATTTCATACGGCAGACGATAAACAATATTAAATCCTTTCACGTATAAAAATTAAACGGGGAAAGCATTTTACAATCGAGGATAAAATCGTGAATAAAATCCTCGGGAAACCATTGTAAAACATTAGACGAAATTTTATTACAGGCATTTATTTTTTATACAACGTTTATTTGTACTTTTAAAATTTACCGTAAGATTGGGAAAAATGGTTTTTATAAATTTATCCCTTTATCTCGTAACAAGGAAAAAGGTTAAATCCGTGAAAGCTTGTTAGATCGTGTCTTCGAATGTAATTTATGCTCGTATATTTCAAACGCTTACTTCTATAAGGTCTAATCTAATCTTGGAGAATATAGTAAAAAAGCGTTAATAGATAAACATAAACTAAAATTGTTTGTCTTATTGGGTCAATTTCATTTTATTACATTGAATTATTTGTATTCCTGCTAACAAGCTCTCGGTTATTCATTGTATAATTTCTACACTTTATATATACAATGTGCGAATCAATAAAAGAGTTCTACAAATAAAATTTTGTATAAATATAGATGGCCGAGGTATAACTTTTTGCTCTAAAGGTGATTTCATATTTTATTAATATTAATGATTTTCCCGGCGAGTGGAAGAAAGCATAGAGCAATGAATTTGTAATTAAGCTGAATTATTATTGTTCGCTTTCGTATTACCGGATTGACACTGATCGACCACAATTCGCGATTATAAATAAAATTCATCTGCATGTGTCATACGTTTCGACCTGCGTCGTACGAATGGAGTCGAAATAGCAAATAATCTTGAGTTTTGCGATAAAATGGGAATACAGAGGACTTGCTTGAGCGTGAGTCAGTTTAGCCAGCCGATGGTTCGATCAACCTATTTATCTGTAATGTGCACAAGTGTGCACGCTGATCATTTCTGTGCCTGAAATCCGACAAGATTAAAACGGCGATGCACAAGTATAGGTGTAAAATGCTCATTGTGTAAAGATATCTCGACTAAAATTTACGTGAGTTTATGTAGATACGTATTTTATGATGTTGTTTATCATTTAAGCATAACATAATATTGCAATTACCTATTAATTTTGTGATTTTATCCCTCTAGAATGATATGTCTTCGTTACGTAAGGATATCAACGTCTTACATTTACAATGCTATTTGCAAAATAATTCACTGAAATTTCAGTTGCTTTAAATATCCTATGCCCCTCCATAGGTATGAAATTATCGTATTATATGTAAGCATGTTAAATGAGATTCCACTCAGTTTTTATTGATTTTCAATGCTAAATACAAAATTCGCACGAACCGCGACCTAATTCACTGACACTCGCGATAACTGATATACGAATTAATAAAAATTAATGGTTTTGAAATATCTGAATAATCTCAAAGTTTTTTTTTTTATAAATATTAAATAAAATAATGCTCGTAAATGTATTAGTTCAATAATCAGCCGATCATTTGCATAATGAGAGTTCCTTTAATCCCAAGTAATTTATAAAAACATTCATTTTTTATTGTAAATTCTTTCTTTTTAAATTAATTTTAATACGATTACTTATTTGATTAAATAAGTAAGTTAAATTGTACTTTTCTTATTTTTATTTATTTATCAAGATAGTGAATGATAATATTTGATTTTCTGCGAATTACAAAGTTTCAACATTGTAAGTAGTATTAAACGAGCCGAGTTACGGCATACTATATATTAAAACATTACACGTGTTATAAATAAGGGATCAACATTTAGTGCGCGATAAGATTATTTAAGTAATTATAAGTAAATATAAAAACGTGATTTCAAAAAAGAAGAATAGTAACGGATTTGAAATTCTTAACTGTTATTATACTCAGTTAATTGCCCATGTTGCGAACAAAATCTGTCCTTCTATTTGTAAGAAGCAATAAAACACTTCTAGTGCAATTATAATAGAATGATCTGCAATAAAAAAATAGTTTTTTAAATATAAATGAAACTGGTTCATTAAAATTTATATTTTTATGAATATTGTGTATTCGGTCATACTTCGGAATAGTAATAATGTTAATGATTTGTTAAATTTTTAATTTCCAATTCTCGTGTATTATTACTATCGCAAATTTACTTGAATTGTACAATCTTACGTTGAAATAAAACTTCTAACAGATATTTATATTTCGATTTAATATAATGAATAATATCACTTATAATGTATAGCTAAGGAGAGAATAAAAATGCTTTCGCTAAGAAATCTGTAGGAAATCTCTAGAAAACATAAATCAATTAATATAATTATCTTAAAATATATAGTAACAACTTATTATAATATCAACGAATAAAAGAATGATGATAATAATATTATTTATGAGATATATTATAATTAGTCGATTCACAAGAAAAGTCGATACATCATAACTAAATGTGAAATCCTTCACTAGACTTACAGCTCCGGTTAAAACAAAATTGTGACATAATTATTTCATTGTGAAAATCTTGTATGACAGGTCACTTATAAAAATTCAAATTAAAATAATACAATGAAAAATAAGAGATGTAATTTAATTTTTCCGTAAATTTATAAAATGATAAAATGTTTTTAAATTACGAATATTGTAAATAAATTTAAATTCTAAATAAAAAAAGCTAGAATTTTCGACATTTATGTTAACGATATTCTTTATTTATAGAGGTATAAAGTGCATTACAGGTATTATAATTATAACCAATAAAATACAGTTGACATAAAAACTTTTTATTTCTAAAATAAAATACAATTTGTAAAGATAAAATTACTTCGTATCAAGTACTTATCTTATAACATTAAACAATCGAGTACGTAAGACAAGGCACTTAATAACGCAAAAAATTTACCTAGTGCTTGATGATAATTTCAGTTTGATAGATAATTTTATTTTTTCCATTGTATTATTTTGAAAAAAAATATTCAGAAAATAAAATGAAGATATATACCGTAGTTATTTTTAAATGAAACAAAACGAAAATATGATTAGTATATAGAAAAAAATTTTATACAAAAAATATCATACATACTGCAGCATAAAACTAATATAGAAAAAGGATTTTTTAATTTGTAAATTTTATTTCTATTTATATTAAATGCCAGTGTTTTCTGTCACAGAATTACTTAAGTATATTGTTATTGCATTGGTTTCAATTTTATCATAAATTAAAAATTTCTAATAAATGTCAATTTCAATAAAAAAATCTAAGTAGGCTATATTATATCAACATTTAGCTTTATTTTGAATAGGCAAAAATAATTTAAATTCAGCTGTTAATTCATCTTCAGCATACAGACGATCTGAAAAGTAAACTCTTCGGATTCGACAGTTGGCATGAATTTGTATCCTTAAAGTTTCAACATAATTTGTGCCATATGCTCGTCGTGTAAAATCTGCCAAGTTAAATTGTATTTGGTTCCAGCCATCATCGAGTCTCATTGGCATTGTACAAATAAATGGTTTCACTCTTGTTGTTGATTGGTAGTTACTTGCGCGAAAACGTCTTCTTACATTCTTATCATCTATAATCTAATAGCAAGGATAAAATGATTTTTTATAATATCAAGCTTAACATAAAAAATTAGATTTTATATTACAATTCTAGTACTTTTCACGTTCATATACTTATTCATTCATTCATATTTCATATATTTATTATTATATATTATGTGGATAATTATTCAATTTTAAAAATAACCGAAACTGACTATTTTATTATAAACAAAAATTATGCTTCTTAAATATTGTGCTCTATTTTTAAAAGAAAAAATTTTATCATGGTAAATATAAAGTGGAATAAAAATAAAAATATTTCTTAAAAAAAAGTATAATTTTTTTTAATATACTTAAATGAAAGGGATAACTTACCTGTACTTCAAAAGTAAAATATTTCTTCAAATTTTTTATTATCATAACAAGAAATGGTAGTTTAATTCCTAAAGTTTTTCTGGGATCAGCTGGACATGTAATATAAGTTGTACTAACATTGCTACCAAGAATTTCTAGTACTAAACTTTGAATATCATTATCTGTTATTCTTTTAATGTGTCCATTTCTAACCTTTTTATCCCAAATTTGTAATGGTTTACTACCTATGCTATAAAGAATCGATAAAAAACCACACTGAAAAGTGTTTTTAAACATTTTTGGTACACTTAATGAGAAATTGTTCTGGTTTACAAATTGTATTATACACGCTCGTTAATTTATGTTGACGCAAATTTTTTTTATGCAATTTATATTGTTTTTTATGGTTTTACTGATATGTTTAAGTATGAGTATACAGGTACATTAATTTTTGAAAAGGAATTTTGTAGTTTGATCAATATTTATATTTGCGTCGCTCGGGAGCAGCCGAAAGAGGTTATGCGCACACTTCACAACATTTTCGCGCTTGAACTGGATAAATTATTTCTCCAATTATTACGATTGGCCAATAAGTATGTTAGGCTAAGTAATACTGAGTTATAAATTGAATTTGTTGAAAGTCGATTGTTTAATCGATCTTAACAACTTTTTAACTTAACCTAAAAAGCCGGAAACTTGATGCTACTTGGATATCTCTGTTGATATTGAATGTTTAACATACACTATTTTATATAAACCTTTCTTTTTATTTTCACTAATTTAGAACAATTACCCGATTACTTCAATTACTCCATTTATTATTACTGTATATATACATATATGCATGTGTATCTATATACATATGCATATAGATATATACATATTTATGTATATACGTTTGAATGTGTATAAACTATCTTACCCATTACTAGCATACGTGAACAAATGTAGGTAAGTATTTACGATAGAATAAAAACGTAATTGACAATAAATTTTATATTTTAAGAAATGCAAAACTAACTAATATTCAAGAATAAGTTTGATTACGCATGACACTTTTAAAATTTATTTAAAAAATTAAATCTTAGGCGTACGATACATTTGAAATACAATTAAGGGTCAAATGTTCTTTACACAATACTATTTACATATACATGATTGATCATAAGATGTATTTATGCAAATGTATTTATTATTCCGACATTATGCCCTTCAATTTTAAACAAAAAATTTGCCGTCATTCGCGTTTAAAAGCAATACAACTGAGTTTGGAAAAGATGTGAATTTGAAATCCTGAACTTTTTATAAACGTTATTAAAGTTCCCGAAGTTACCGATGGCCGGTCAAATTTATTTCCTTGCTGAATTCTTGGAATTAATGCTGCACATTCGCGCCGATATTTAGATAATTCTAAGAAACCTGCGCTTCTTAATTATATTAAAATATAATATAAAAAATAATACTGGATCTTGTATAAGATTTCTTTAAATACGATTATATCTTTTTTATTAGATAAGATATGACTTAGTAATTAAATATAGTACGATACACGCAATCGTTTTTTTATTTTAATATAATCCAATAAGATTTAGATCAAAAATTAATATTTCTACAAATAGATTTGTTTAAATGATCTTGAAATTTACTTATACGGCTAAAATAAGACTTAGAAAATGAGAATTCCTAAATTTCATTTAGGAGATTCTTGTAAATTCGTAAAAGCAAGTATTTGTATTTTTATTAAGATTCGACGCGCATATATACTTCCTCGATTTCACTTGCCGAGTTACGTACAGCAACCGATTTCTCATTATCATTTTTTTATGATAATGTGCGACAAAAGGAAAAATTCGATATACTTACCCTGTGTCTCCAAATCCTCGATTGTTCTGCCTATTATGTATAACATTTGTTTGTTATCTGATGCACTACTCACCTTAAGATTACTTTTATTAAGCGCAATAAGCATAGGCTTGCATGTCCTTATCATATCGTTAGAGTAATTATTTATTATTTATATTTTGTAATTACAGCACAAAGCACACGATTTAAAAATGATTGAAAATAAAAGCTATTCTCTTTACGCGAACTTAATCAAATTTTATTTCAAATGCTTTTTAACGTAAACTGTTATGGAGTCTGAAAAAAGTCTGGTATCGGTTAGAACTCGTTTTTCCGATTCTGCTCTGCTTCGGTTAACATTTAAATAATCGAAAAAAAAATCCCTTCTCCAGAAGCTCTGCCACACGAGATCTCTATCTCTTTTTACTGGCCTTATGTCTTTTATCATATTGTAGAATTATCCCCAAGAGACAGCAGCGCCTCCAATTTAATTGTTTAGCCGGGTTTTCCTACCGACATTCCGTATTCCAAACAAACGTTCACGTTATTTTAGCGTTGATTTTTATACATTCCTTTGACGACGTGCACTTACGAGATATTTTTTTTTAGAAAATCTCGCAAGCTCATTGTAACCAAGTTTTATAAGCGTTGCGTTGATAATGTGTAAATGAATTCCTATAATTTTTTATATTTTTTATATATCCCCCTGTCATTTCAAATAAGTAAGGTTATGTTTATGTTATTTACATTTTTATTTTTATACGGATACAGGTAGAAGAAGGCTTATCTGAATGTATTTTTGTTTTTAAATACGTATGTTCTGTAAATACTAACAAGAAGAAATGAGTACTTTAAACGATAAATCTTCTGCAGCAGTTAAGGTATTCTAAATCTACATTACGTTTTATGGTGGTGTTAATGGTTGTATATAATATTATCATCTGTATAATCTTACCCTTTCATTTTGTCATATAATTTAGAGATATTACAGAGACGAAAAGGATAAATTAGAATCAGAATCCGATGATGATTACGTTCCATATATTCCTGTTAAAGAAAGAAAAAAACAACAACTTGCTAAGCTGGGCCGTCTTAGTCAATTAAAAGAAGATAGTATTCATGGAACAGGAAAAAGTAGCAGTGAAAATGAAAGGGATGATGGGGAAGATGAAGATGGACAAGTTTGGGGAAGAAAATCAAACATTTCCCTTTTGGATCAACATACAGAATTGAAAAAACTGGCTGAAGGTATCTAAAGTATTTAAAAATGTATTATTTATAATGTATATAAATTATAGAAAATTTTAAATTATTTAAAAATACTTAAAATATTGATGCATAATTAAATTTGTTACTTGTAGCGAAAAAGGAAAGCGCAATGGAAAAACAGTTGAAAGAAGAGGAAAAGATTTTAGAAAGTGTCGCTGAAAATAAAGCTTTAATGGGAGTAGCTGAATTGGCTAAGGGTATAGAGTATACTGAACCTATTAAAACGAGTTGGCATCCACCAAGACTTGTTCTACAATTGAGCGAATTAAGGCATGAAAGAGTAAGAAAAAAATTTGGAATCACTGTTGAGGGAGAAGATGTACCTCATCCATTAAGAAGTTTCAAAGAAATGAAATTTCATAAAGGAATTCTAGCTGGATTAGAACAAAAGGGAATAACCAAGCCAACTCCTATACAAATACAAGGAATACCTGCAGTGTATGCATATTATCATTATTTGTTATAATTAAATAATTGTGTATTCTATTTATTAACAATATTTTTTATAGATTATCAGGAAGAGATATCATAGGTATAGCGTTTACTGGTAGTGGTAAAACATTAGTTTTTGTTTTGCCCCTTATTATGTTTTGTCTTGAACAAGAAGTTGCTCTACCATTTAGTAGGAATGAAGGACCATATGGTAAAACAGTTTATTAATTTATCGTCATATCTTATATTAAATTAAATTTAGCGATGATTTTACGATTTTATTTTCTATTGTAGGTTTAATTATTTGTCCGTCACGAGAATTAGCAAAACAAACGTTTGATATTATTCAACATTACACTAACAGCTTAAGACATTATAATTGTCCTCAAATACATTGTTGCCTTGCCATCGGTGGAATTCCTGTATCAGAATCTTTAGATGTAATTAATAGGTCGGTGGCTTTATTTCATTTCTTATTTATCTTCTTTATATATATTGAAGCTGGTTTAAATAATGTATTTTAAAACGATGTCAATTTTGTAATTTAAATTTTAAGGGGTGTTCATATCATGGTTGCGACACCAGGTCGACTTATGGATATGTTAGATAAGAAAATGGTAAAACTTAGTGTTTGTAGATATTTGTGCATGGATGAGGCGGATCGTATGATTGATATGGGATTTGAAGAAGATGTCAGAACAATTTTCTCGTTTTTCAAAGTACGTATAGTTACTTCATTGCCGTTATTTATTTAAATTGTCATTTTTATTAGGGAAAGTATTTTTATGTTGATTTAACAGGGGCAAAGGCAAACACTATTGTTTTCTGCCACTATGCCGAAGAAAATTCAAAATTTTGCTCGTTCTGCTCTTGTAAAACCTGTGACGATTAATGTTGGAAGAGCCGGAGCCGCTTCTATGAACGTTATGCAAGAAGTTGAGTACGTGAAACAAGAAGCGAAAATTGTTTATCTACTCGAATGCCTTAAGAAAACGCCACCACCAGTCCTTATATTTGCTGAAAAAAAGCAAGACGTCGATGCGATTCACGAATATCTTTTACTAAAAGGCGTTGAAGCTGTTGCCATCCACGGTGGCAAAGGTATTAAAGAATACATACATTACTTTTGCTTTCAACAAACAAAAAAATTTACAAATAACAGAACGTCATATGTTTTTATCTAATATCAATGAATAATTTTAAATTAAATAAAAAAAAACATTGAACAGATCAGGAAGAAAGGTCCAGATCAGTAGAGGCGTTTAGAGCTGGGAAGAAAGATGTGTTAGTTGCTACGGATGTAGCCTCCAAAGGTCTTGACTTTGCAAACATTCAACACGTTATAAATTATGATATGCCAGATGACGTTGAAAATTATGGTAATGATAATGAAAAAAATAATATTTTCATTACATTTCGGAATTTGGCTCTGTTCGCTTAACGAAATAATTTTTAATTCAGTACATAGGATTGGCAGAACTGGTCGTTCCGGTCATACAGGAATAGCCACGACATTTATTAACAAAGCCAATGACGAATCGGTTCTTCTTGATTTGAAGCATTTACTAAGGGAAGCTAAGCAAAAGATTCCTCCATTCTTACTTGAATTGTGCTCTGAAAATGAAAAATATCTCAACGTCGGAGGTGATGTAACATTTTTTATTGTAAACAAATACAGTTTTTTTTTTTTTATATATATATTATCTAATAAAATGGTAAATTGATTTAACAGACGAGCAAGGGTGCAGTTACTGTGGTGGTCTTGGTCATAGAATTACGGAATGTCCGAAATTGGAAGCGATTCAGAACAAACAGGCCTCCAATATTGGTCGTCGTGATTATTTAGCCAGCAATGCTGCAGATTATTAAGTTTTACGTATTACTCGACATTGGAAAGCTATTTCTATAAATTAAAAACGAGAAAACTTTATGTATTTCATCTTTATGTCATTTACATACTGCGTTACAATTCCGAATGAATCATATCATTATTGGACTATATATATATATATTCGTATATATACATTTAACTATTTAACTATTGATGTATACGTCGAAAATTTTTAACTTGAATTTATATTTATAATGAACGAAAATGACATTTATTTTTTATTCGAAATTAAATAAATGCCGTTTGAAAGGTTTTCAATTTGCAAGAATGAAATTGCTTAAAATCATCGCTGTATTTTGTGCTCTTACTGTGAATAATTAATTGATAATAGAAATTTTTTATTAGAAAATATCTATTTATCAACGGAGATAACTTGTATTATAATAAAGAATTTGTAAATTTAAAGCTAATTAGAGATAAGTGGATGATGATTGTACATTATTTTTGTAAGGCGGATTTTTATAAGTTGAACGATCGGCGTGGATAATAAAAGAAGTTATTTTTCACCTTAAACCTCTGTTAAACTCGTGTAGAAGCACTCGGAGCACTTACGACGAAGCCTTCGAAAGATGCCCAAGTGCGTGTCTTGGACGATGAAATTGATAAGTTCAGTAGATCCGAATGACACAAGTAGGGAATAAGGAAAAAAAAAGTGCCTCCCAAAGAAGACCGTTACCTATTGCCGCTTATCCGATACAAGCGTTTCCTGTTAAGATCCGCACGAGCGGAGCCGAATAATCGGCGATATTTAATAGCAGAGGCTCCGCGCTCGGCCACAGTTTTATAAGCTATTGTTGCGATAGCGGCTAAGTGTCAGGAAGGCGGTGCGGCCGAACATGGGCATCAGGCCGCCGGCACGGGGTTGATTGCCGCACGCATCCGACGAGCGCTTTTAGCTAGCGCGCGAGGACGTAGCGCTAACAAGAAAAAGGAAAAGCGCGAGACTCGTTTAAGAGAAGAAAGAGGTGAGGAGGACCGATCGTAGGTACGCGAGCTCGCCCAACAAAAGAGACGAACGACCGCTCGCTTTTCCCCTGACCTCCCCCCTCGCCACCCAACGCCCTCTCTCTCTCTCTCGCTCTTTATCTCGGGCTACGCTCGCTTCGTCGTCCCTTTCCACGTCTCCCCTCTCTCGCTCTCTGTCTATCTGTCGGCCCGTCTCTGTCTCCCACCCCTCCACCCCCGCTCGCGCTCTCTCTCTCTCTCTCTCTCTCTCTCTCGCTCTGACGCTTTGTTTGCACCATCAAAAGCGAAGGATCTACAAGAATGGAGAATCACGTCATAAAAATGAGAAAATAAGAGAAGGAAGGCAATTCGTAAAGTCCTTCCTCGTGACTTCAACTCTAAAAGTGCACATTGGGCGCATTTACTTGCCGCTCGTACGCTCGGCTCCCTTTTGCCGAACTCTGAATTTTGTATTGTATGCTTCCGCTACGAAAAAAGAAAACTTGAATGTGGGTCGTTGTAACTTGGCGCAGGTGAGGTACTTTTCCCTTTATCCTTATTCTCCTTCCTCCTCCTCCTCCTCCTCCTCCTCCTCCTCCTCCTCCTCCTCAACATACTCTACCGCACCTTCTGCTTCATCTCCTTCTCCTCCTTCGTCTTCTTTACGAAAAAAAAAAAAAAAAAAAAAATAAAAATAACGAAAAAAACTATTTAAAAACTGTTGACAAGACTTTATGAGCGAATAAAAATTTCAAAAAATTCACTCTCAATGGCAAAATTTATGATGTCCTTCTGCCTCTTTTTACATTTTATGACTAGCGTATATACTTCAAGGTGCGTACTTGGGGTTTTGCGCGAGCGCGCCCATGCAAACACACACTCACTCGGATACAAAGAATATTTAATAAAGAGAATCTATTTTAAACCGAGGCTCCCTTTTATTTCACTAGTTTTACTAGTTTTACTAATTTTACTAATAATTCAGTCCCGATCTTTTATTTATTTTTCACCCATACTCTTTGCAACATATTTAATAATAATTAATCGTTTGATACGCGACAGCGTGTCACAACTGACGCGTGAAAAATTAAATAAAAAAATACAATTAATTGCGGAGATTACGTTTTTCTTTTTTTTTTTTCTTTTCTTTTAATCCACTAATCTTTTACTGAGTACCCACATTTCGATGCTTAATGAACTTTTAATTTATTTCATTTTTTTATTGCATAAATCAAAATGTAATTGTACGCTCTTCGGGTTTCGTCACGTTTAGCTGGCAACAGAACCAAATAGATTTTATGGTCATTAATCGTAAAACTCACTTTTACCAACTACTAATTTTTACACTTTTCACGTCAAAATAAAAGGGAGAAATCGTTTCTTTTTAATTTGATGTTTACGGAGTCAGAAAAAAAAAATTCCACCCTCCTTTTTTTTTTTATCGATTACTAATTATTTCGTTAGCTACAGAGACTTTGAATATTCCACTTGCAATTTTACATTTTCCATCTATAATAAACTTACTATCAAATCATAATTGCAGCCATTATACTTCAAACAGTTTACGAAAACGAATAGCATGAATGGGCTTGTAAGCCTCTAAAAATTAAATGGAAATATTAAATTTGACGATGTCCGTACGTGAAAATTGAAAATAAGCACAAAGAAATATTTATACAATACGGATGAGTTAAAATGCGAACGACTTTGTGCACGTGCTCTTGCGAATGTATTGGAACATTTGGAATTTTTGATTTTGACTGCTCGCCACCAGTAAAACGAGACAAATTATCTATTGAAATTGAATTTACCATTTGAATATAAATTTGTTTTTATTAAAAATAATACCCTCATACATTTATAAAAATATTTTTATTTATAAATTAGCGAAATTTTGAAATTGAACCGTTTTTCAAATAAAAATCTCAATTTGTTTTATACGAACCGACGTTTCATGTTTACATAACACGAAGGCTATATGTACTGCATAACTAATATTTTCTTCATTTGAACTAAGGAAAATAATATCCAAAGCAAAAGTATCATCAGTACTTTAAAGCTAGATTATTATTAATTCCCCTTATTAAAGTAAGTATATACTATTCTTGGTTTCGTCTGTAATTCGAAGTCAATTTTGAAATACGCCGCGACTCTGATTTATTTTTATTATTGCGGGACTAGATCTTCTCGCAAAAACTTACAGGAAAATATCAACGTTAACATCACAAATGATTTAGTTGTTATTATTATTATTTAATAATGTACTAATTGTAAATTCATATAAAAAAAATTCAGGCTATAAAGATCCGGATTTTTCATGAGATATTGATTATTTTTAGATAATTAAAGGCCTATGATTGTTTACATAAACGTACAAGACATTACATTACATTACGTTATTTATTAAATAATCACAATTTTTTGAATTTAGAATATAGAATTGTTAATTAATGTAATTAAATAGAAATTAGTACGTTTTACTTATTCTAATATTATATAAGCATTATACGGTACATTTTTAATACTTTACGTATTTGCAGATTCATTTGAAAAGGACTATTTTTATTTTCCAAATAAAGATGAACTTGTTAAATTTCTGTTAAAATTCCCTACTCGCAAACTAATTAATATTTTCTTCAAACACACGTAATTAAAGTACAGTAAAGCTGTAGTAATCAATGAGAGTAATTTGATAACGAAAGGAAACAATATACTACATAAAAAAATTCAAATACTTTTTGATACAAGTAAAAGTTATAATTTGGGATATAAACTTTAGTTTTAATGATCAATTATCAATACAAGAGAACGATAAGAGGTATAATTGTGAATTATAAACAATTTCTGGATATGTTGGATAGAACGTCGAATAAGAAGAATGTACAATAACAATCCAATATCAATAATAATTATTATACATTAAAATCTAAAATATGATATAATATAATATAATATAATATAATATTAGAGTCATCAATATTTCTAGATAATTCTGTTTTAAAAATTCATAAAATTGTGATTATTGTCGTACAGTGAGCAAGCTAATTGTTATAAATAGGAAAAGTAAATACTTTTTTTATTTAAATAGAGCAAAAAGTGTTATAGATAAATTATCGAAACGAATCGTATGACATAATCAAGAAGTATGAGACGGGATTAGTTATATGAATTTCGGGGAAATCGAACAAACAATTTTTGTTTAATTGTAAAAGAGCCATAGAAATTTAGATGTATTATATTTTATTTCAAAATATAAGATAATACAGAATATGATAATATCGTTATGATATGATATGATAATAATATCGAATATGATAGAATTCGTGTGATATCTAGAAGATGATTTCTACGATATTTTAAATACATTGATTGAATAAAATTTAACATTAGCATAAATTAAGGTAAATATGTAATTATTATTATACGGACATCATTTCAATGTTGCGATTGAGCATATAAATTTTAGGATACAAGTTAAAAGTAGTTTTTCAATCGTTCGATGACATTCTATTGATTAATATATTATAATAATTATTTTATGATTGAATAATTGAAGAACCGTAATGAGAAGTATAAGAAATTTTTTTAAATTTAAACAATTTAATAGTTTAGATATTCCTTTAAAAATAAATACTCCCGTATTTCTTTGTAAGGAAATTTAATGCAAAGGCATTTTTAATATGCCATGTCGTATATTATAATTCAACATAAGTATATTCAGAATAAGTATATTGCAATATCCCTGTAATCCCTTAATAGACGGTACCGACAAATCTCATAAGTTAGCATCGAATCGTAAAAATATTGGAAATCACGATAATAGTATGGTAATATCGGTTCCCTTTTCGAGCGGTCAAAGTGAAAATCGAGCAAATTTTTTCAAATCATGTCCGTACGAGGGAGTCTTGGAATCAGAGTCGGTCATCTACCCTATTTCGAGTATCAGGACTGAAATTTTAAAGATTTTCAAAAGAGATATCGTTTCGTCGCAAAAGTGGCATTTCGGCTTTTTCTTTTGTTACGAAATCTTATATCCCGCATTCAAAGCAACTGTCTATTATAAGTCATATCCAGCCCATTAAAGCCACGTCGCAAAGTAGATTCATTAGCTAGCGAGTAATTAGCGTATAATATAATACCAAGTTATCGGTACATTCAACGAATCTTTGACTTGACCGGCGATCCCTAATAATGCACCTGTTTACTGCAAATATTCGTTCGTAGTATGCAGATGATTTTTTTTTTCTTTCGTTTTTTTAAAACGTGAAAGTGAGATAATTTAAAAGGAAGTTCGTGCAATAGTAATTGAATGAGCCGGTAAGGTTCGCTCATAAATGAATAGTACTTTGTTAGAAAATAAAATGTCTGGATCGCAGAGCCAGTAATTTGCTCTACTTACGGAGAGGGAATGAAGAGGGAATGAAGAGGAGATGAAGAGAGAGGGAGATGAAGAGAGAGGGAGAGAGAGAGAGAGACGAGCACAATCAAGATCATGACAGAATATGACAGACGAGCTCGGGGGGTCAGGTTGTAGTTAAGGAAATACAGTAATGTCTGATCAGCGTTGAGCCAGTAACTCGTTAGCGGTAAATAACCTCTGCGCACGTCTCTTCGTAATCCCTGATCTTCGCCTCTCTTATTTTCTTTCCGCCATTGCGAGCAGAAGAACAAGAGAGCGAAAGAAAGACAGATAAGACAAGAGCATGCACAAGCCTCTACCTACCTACACCCACGTGCAGATGATACGTGCATTCATAAGAATAAGAATGCATTACACGTGCAACGAAAAATCCTCGGCTCACTTTCCCCCGTCGTTATTACGTAAACAAATACGAATTATTCAAGCCCGATTATCAAAATCTGGTTAGCAGATGCTCGCTAATCTCGACTCGCGGATCCAATTTAATTATTAATTATTCATTACGCTTCCGTATAATAAGTTCTATTCCCTTCTTCTACCTATTTTATCAATTACAGGTGTCGCATTCGTTATTCTTGTATACTTATTAAACCCTACCTAGCCTATATATGTATATATATGTATATATATATTTTCGTTGCACTTTTCTATTTTTATAATAAACGGTATAAGTTATTATAATAACAAACTTGTGTGTGTGTTATAGAGTATTCTTACCCGATTTAAACGTGACCGATAAAATTTTCATTAACCGAGACACAGCAGTTTATGTGCAACTCATCGAATACGAAATCACTTATACGCTTATAATTTAATTTTTTAGAGTACGTACGAGAAGTAAATTATTATTTGTTTTAATATTCTCTCTTTTTAAAAGATGATTTGGAATCACGATATTGATGAAGTAAAACGACGAGTTTATGGTGCCACGATAGTTTTAGGGGTGTAAAATATATGGAAAATCTAGTAGGAGTGATTGAAACCCATAAGAGATTATAATTATGAATTAAGATCTCGAACGTAAGCTATTTTGTAAAAAAGTACATTGGCAATGGCCGAAATCGTTTAGCTGTTATAATATACAGTAAATGCAGAATGGCCGAATAATAAGAATGAGGGGGGGAGTGATGGGACCGAAGTGAATGTTAATAAGTGAAGTATACAATTACTTGATGTAGTTGCAATGATTATAGAATGTCAGGAATAATTTAATTTAATCCAACATTCTGTCAGATGCTTTAAATTTGTTTCGAAATTATTTGCATTTTAGCCGCTCGGTATTGATAAATTTCCATAATGATAAATCAATTAAGAGCTACTACTCTCTTGGCCATTATTACCATAACCGAATCATTGCCGCTATTGTCGTCGTTGCTGTTGCTGCTGCTGTTGCTGCTGTTGCTGGGGTTGTTGTCGTTGTCGTTGTCGTTGTCGTTGTCTTTGTCGTTAGAATATTTGTTTTGGAGCTGGAGCTAACCGCGTCAATGGAATTTCGAATCAGGCCGAAGGGCGGTCGAGAGAGCATTCGGGGGGGAGTCCCCCTCCCCCTCATCCCACAAAACCTATTTAATATTTAATATCGGTCGGATTATGCAATTAGCTAAGTAAAGTACTAGTCGAAGACACAGAGCCGTCGACTCGGGGAATATGAGGAATAAAGAGACAAGGAATGCCTGGCGCGCACGTTCGCAAGGAGCTAGTGGTGATACAGCGGGTGGCACGCGGGTGGTACGCGGGTGATACAGCGGGTGGCACGCGGGTGGCACGCGGGTGGTCCGAGATCTCGGAGGTCTATCATAAAGCATGATTAGAAAGATACATCTGGACTCTCAAAAAAGAAAGTGAAAGCAAAATCCTCGGGAGCCCGGTTACGTGCATCGGGAGGAGAGAAAACTATTGTGGCCCGGTAGTTAATGAGACACATCGGAGCTAATGCGGCTATACGGCTCGGGGCTTACGTAATATTGGATACGGGGGTCGGCCAATTGCCAATGTTGTAACCTGCTCATCGTACGCCGATCCCTGTAATTAGTATGTGCAAAAATTTATGCAACTCCTATGAAGATTTAGCCACGGCTAAATCACAGCTAAGTAAACAAAAGATCCCGAGTCCTTGCACGTTATACGGGTGCACGAGGATCCCCCCCCCTCACCCCCATAAACACACACACACACCCGCCTCTCCCCCCCGTCCCTGGTAGAGGAATGCAGGTAAATCCAAAGTCGGCCTAGCCGGTTTCTCAATGCTTCCCTCTTTTCTTTTAATTGCGCAATCTGAATTTTTCGTCCCGCAGGCCTTTTCACTAACGGTTCACGCATCTTTCGAGGGTGTCCATGCCATAGAGAAAGTCAAGCGGGTATTACGCAAGGGGATAATGTATGCAGAGCGGTGCCGATAGTCAAATAGTCAACGATACTCTTGCCTAAGCCGTTACTTATATCGCGGGCTTCGGATAAATACTCTGAGATTTCGATTTCAATTTGAGAATAGCTATTAATCAATCAAATTTCACTCTAAATCCTGACTCCCGTGGAAAAGAGCATCTCTCACCCGTTCGACCCAATAATGCCCATGTCCACACGCTATACGTAACAATGCACGTTATCCGTATAGTTATTACATCGAAGGTAATTATAACGGACGTAACGCGAGGAGATGAAAAAGTTATCTTCGCCTCGCTCAGTCTCGACGGGTATAAGGCAAAATTTATTAAAATAGCTTATTCACAATAACCCCGATAACCCCTTATAGCGTAATTGAACGAAGACGCATCGAGCCAATTTCAAGCTTAATGCACGAAAGACAATCAGCGTATGTATATTAGGCCCCGGGAGTCGGTGCCAGGCAATACTCGAGCCTCTCCTCCCCCGCGGCGCCGTCACCCGCCGTCATAGGTAGTTGGCTGTCACTCCTTCGAGGTAATCCTTAAAAGTAGCCCCAAGAACCCATCGGAGGTCGCGTAAGGACACGAGCGTAAAACGTAGACTGGGGAAGGGTGGGAGGTAGATAAGGAGGTAGAACTTAAATACCCTGGACAACGGTCTGGATACGGCCACCTCGGAATGCAATTATCCGGTGGTTTCGTTGCGTGCGCACCTTCCGAGAATCGAGAGCTGTCCGGCTTTTATTAAGAAAGGAAGCGCGCGGGCCTGCGGTCAGCGACGTCTCCGAGTCCGTGGTCCTGGCCGACCGAGCATCGGCTGCCCTCCCCATCCCCCTCCCCCACTCACCCCGCGCCGCAGTTCGCAGACACCGCCCCGTTCGCAGCGAGTCTGCACGAAATTGCGCCGCGTCGCTCGGGACTCGCGGGATTATTCGAAAGCGCGCGGCAGTTGCGCCACGTAGCGCTCGATTTCCCGGCCTCGGCTCGCCTACGCGGCTCCCCCTTTTATATAAATACTTCAAATTGACAACTGCTGACGAAAGTGAAAGGAGGAGATACGATCGAATCCTGGAAACGGTCGTTAATTTCTTATCTTTTCTTTTCTTTTCTTTTCTTTTCTATTTTCGTCCCTCGCCCAGACGTATTTGTCCATTTGGGAGATACGCTCGCCACGATCCGTTTTCTCGGACTACCGGTCATCACCCTCCTCCCGTCCCCCTCCCTAAGCCCCTAAGCCAAATGGTTTTTTTTCTTTTTTTTCCCATCAGCGCCTACAGGTATCGTTCGCCTACGACGCTTATAACGTGAGCGAGCGAGGCTCGTTCTTTTTTTCTTCTCCTTCTTCTTCGCCGGAGCGCTCGCGGTCTCCGATGGGCGATCGATGGCGAAAATAGCGCTGCCGACGACTACTCACTCTACGCAACTCTTTGCCAGATCAAGAGCTCCAAATCTCTTTCACCCGGTCGTGTACAGAACCTTTCCGATCCTCATGACTGCGCGTAGAAGAGAAGCCGCGGCACCTTTCCCGCTCTCCTATACAACCCTATCCACCCCTTCGTAATCTCCGTGAGCGCCAAGTACATTACATGGCAATTAATCGAATGAATGCAGAAGGGCATACGCGAAGCGATTCGAGATTCGAGATTCGAAAAAGTCATACACTAGCTTTGAAATTAATTCCGCCCCCCTCTCTCTCTCACACGGTCTCTTTAAGAATTATACTCTTCTCTTAAGATTCCCATTAATTCAATTAATGAATAATTTTTATCGCTCGCATGTGTAGTGTAACTACAAAGTATACCCTTCGAAAATAATTAGCTAATAAAATAATCTTATACGGGCGTAATAACGGGCCTTATGTATTGCATTCGTTTCACGTGTTCATCAGCGTTGTAATGAATAAAGGCCAACGCTATTGCACTTTAAAGCCAAAATATAAAGTGACGCTCGCTGATACACGATAACGCGTACAAACGATATCTCCTTTATTCTTATGAAATGCGTGTATTAACCGCTTTTCAGTTAACATCGCGACCGCCGAATGTTAAGCTAAACATGATTTATTATCACAAGATCACGTGCACTGCTTGCAAATAATAGCCCATTACGTTAGCTTTTAAAAAAGGCTTAAGCATAATGTTCCCCGCAGGTAATTGCCGGTCTTAATTCACATTGGACAGTTCTTGGTATTCTTAATTATGAAAAATTAATATTCTATCGCTAGAGGGGATTCGACCGCGAATACAATTATTAAAACTGCGCGAGGCTAATAATAATCGCGTGGAATTGCGCGCCCGGGGGAAAAAGTTGTATCTACACCTATAATTCTAGCAGGAATTCCGCTGCCGAATAAGGTGATGTAAGTTTTACACGTACATTTTGTTGTTGTTTTTTTTTTTTTTTGCCTGAATTTTCGATTACGGAAGTTAATATTCTTAATGACTATCACCGAGGCCGGCACTTACCGCTTCAAAAACAAAATTAATATCCACATTATACATTATAACAATGATAATAATCTACAAGTCGTCGTTGTTGTTGTTGTTGTTATTATTATTATTATCATGTTATTATTATTGTTATAATTATAATTATTAGCCGCCTATGTTTTGGCTCATAAAGATAATTGAATTATAATAATTTGTGGCCACATTGTTATATTTCCTCGGGATAATAAAGTAAATTTCAAAAAATATTTTGCCATTTTCTTGTTACAACACAAGTCCTACAGTAACT
The DNA here is from genome assembly GCA_018883505.1 of Ceratosolen fusciceps. Lineage (NCBI taxonomy): Eukaryota > Metazoa > Arthropoda > Insecta > Hymenoptera > Agaonidae > Ceratosolen > Ceratosolen fusciceps. The sequence continues at coordinate 5,850,387 of RCIC01000010.1, forward strand.
AATAAGACAATGGGTTATTAGCGGTACTTGTAATAAATTTTAAAGAACGTATGCAGAGAGCGGGAAGGAAAAAATCGGCGGAAAAGGCCAAGAATACGTACGTAATTACAGGTCGTCGAATGGACTTGGTCTCTTTATTTATATTATTGTCGTCGGCCGAATTTGCCGATCGAGGACGGAGTTTATTATTATCAATAAAATGGAATCGAATAGAGCGAATGGAGGGAAAGAGGGTCGACAGTGAAAACAACCGAGCTCCGGAGTTGGAAGGAGGAGGAAGGGGCGCGCAGGAATTTTATTAACTCCTCACTGGTCTGGATGTAACCTTGCCAGGAGTCAATTTTGTCAGTAGGGCGGAGGGCGGAGGAGGGTCACGAATCTTACGGGTTTCATAGCGCGTACCATTGTTTCGAAATTGCCTTTTTTCAAATCGAAAGGAATTTTCCGCAGACTATGACAATGCCAGTGCACCCGATGACGACGACGACGACGACGACGACGACGACGACGACGACGTTGACGTCTCTTCCCACGCACTATCCTCGATTCAATATTCCTAGTCGCTCGCCTCGACACAGAGAACGACCGCACACTTTGTCGCCGCATATTTGCACGTTCGATCCTACGTAATGAGGCGATTTTTCTCGACCCCAGTCGCTTATTAGTCCGTGGCTGAAAAAAAATTCATCTCTTTCACGCCAACCCGTCGTCCCGCCACCCCGCCCCCCCCTATACGGACGCGACATTCACCCCAGGGCTTCCATTTTTTATCGAGTCTTTTGAATTTCATAAGATTAATCGTTGCTTATGCCCATTCAATCACAATCAACACCTACTTTATCGATAACAAAGCAGCCCCGATTACACGATAGTTTTCTAATCAAACTTTTTTCGCATCGATAACCTTATTTTCCTCTACCGTATGCATTGTTAATTAAATACGCGCACGAAAAGCATTCTTGCAATGATTCCTATAACTAAAGTTTGTTAGCTTACGAACCAATATTAATCAATTTATACCCTTTATTAATAATCAGTGGGTATAATTAATTGCAGCAGGCCATTTGTTTATAATAGATTAGCACTAGCGATTTCGAATCATTACTTCGAATAGCAAAGAAGACTATTTACTCAGAAACTTCTAAATATTATTTTAGTATGCCTATAAGGAAGTTCTAATGAAAACATTAATGATAATTTATGCGTGATAAATGAGCGAATCGTTATCATTTCTGATCTATTAAATAAATTAAACAATCGTGACTAAAATTGACTAAAAACAGTTAGTAAAATTAAAAGATTTTAAATTAAGAGAAAAAAAATATTTTAAAAATTCAATATCCGTTCATTTTGTATTAAGTTTATATTTTTAAATTTTATTTTAAGTTCGATATATTGGAGGATTATAATATAAATTAAGCAACGTATGGATTTTCATTAAAATCTTACTGAAAACTATGTTCAGTTTTTTATAATGAAATTCAAAGTATTAAAAAACATAAATTTCTTTTATCTTATAATTAAATTAAAGAGAATTAAATTAATTCAATATGTTATTTATAGGCTAAAGTAATCGGTGGGGATGAATAATAATGGTAAATAAAGTAAATGAGAGTAATTGACTACAGTCAAATTATCTTACATTCGGTTTAATATTTAATTAATAATTGAATAAGACTATGTTGAACAAAATGATTAACGCAACGTAGATTTTATGCATATTTCTAACGTGTCTTTTATATTATATTAAATAGAATATTTTGATGCTTGAAACTTTCGTTGTCAGTTATCAGTCTTATCATCAGTATCTATCATCGTATTTTTCTAATCGTAATATAAAAATGGCCAATTAATTTAACAAGTGACAAAAAATAAATCATTCGAATTCGCATAGACATAATTTATAACTTGGTGTAAAACATTTAGTCCAGCAGATGTTTGGCACAACTTTGGCACATAGTCCGTCGAAAGTTTCACGCAAGTCGAACCACGGATATCGGGCCAAAGTTTTATACAGATTTATGTAGAAAAAAAAAAAAAATCACTAAATAATACCCTATATTTTAAAATATCGGTATAAAATGTATGCGTAAGAATAGTCGGGCTCGATCTGACTTATATTCGTTATTGTTATTTTACAATATAGAGGAAGGCAGGGCAGCTTCCGCGGAGGATTCCATCCGATTTAATGTACCGAATTTTAAGGAAGCCGAAAGGTTCCCTCTTCCTTCCCCAGAAATATCTCGTCGTACGAAAGCCCTTCTACCAGTTTGAAAAAAATCATTTCATAAGCCACAGTTTTATCTCGCCGCTCAATAAATATCGTCGCCTTAATTGTGAGAGGAAAATATAATTTTTGCGAAGTGTGTCATGGAAATGTCATTATACTACGATTGAAGAAACACTGAAGTATTCAATGATGACATAATACGAGCGAATGACTCGAGTCTCACCTTTCGTCTATGCGACGGAATATCATTGATAGGAATGGAGGCGTGATAAGTCTTAATTATGTATGTCAATTAGTTCCCGACTTGCTTCAATTATCAGCGTAATATGTACTACTACATTTCGGAGAAAGGTCTTTGATACAATTTTATAAATAATTTAATTAAAAATACCTACTGATTCACGACTTCAATGAATTATATCGCCTTACTTATAACATATTATATAAAAAAAAAAAAAAAAAAAACAAAAAACCCTCAAAACTACAAGTCGAAGCAGCTCGTGAATTGTAATTTTTTACAAGAGTTCATCTTTAGCTTGAAAAAAAAATACGGGATTGCGGGTTAATTGAATTATTAAATGTGTAGACGGAGAAAACAATCTAAGCTCCGGTAACTTTTGCAACACATAAATGCACCATTTGTCATGGAAAGTTATATCGTATCACATTTCCTATTTAATAAAAAAAATTCTCGACTATATAAATTCTACTCTTACTTATTCCGTTGAATTATGAACTGAATATCTTGATTTTATGATTTCATTAAAATACTGTTACAGCGACAATAAATACAATCGAGATGGGAGTTTATGCACGAATGGCGCAAACAAAGTAAATACGATTCTTACAAAGTTCATCTGGATGAATTTCAAGTATTCCGGAATAAGGTAATGCTTAATAATCTGAGCAAAGGTAACGTTGAAATAGCCAATTATTGCTTTTTTTTTTTTTATCGTAATTTCTTATTCTATACGATTAAATTAATTATTTAAAAATAATATTTGCACGGAATGAAATTTATAGGGATAAGGAGTGATTTATTTCAAATATGGAATACTTAACAAGACTCATTTATATGTACAACTTGCTTATCTCGCTATGTTAATTTTTAAAAATATTAATAAATTTTCATAAATTCCAACTTTAATTATTCATGTTTATATAAATCCGTTATTTGTATACAGGTCATGAATTATCGGTAACCATATCAAATGCATAAAGTAAAGATAACGTTTAAACGAAGAAAATACGTTTTAACAAAGTCTCTTCTTACTTAGTTTCCTTAGTTCTTAGTTTTCGGTTGCCGACACATTATTATTATTATTATTATTATTATTAGTGTAAAATTGTGATTTTCTCAATGGCGATTGAACGGAAAATCGAACAGATTCAGTAAATAATAATGTAATAAAATTTAAGAATAGACCTGTTACCTTCATATTGCAATGCATCGACTATTATATGCGGCTGGAGAATAAAAATTCATTCGATATCCACTTTTGCCAATAAATTCATTTAAATACTTTGAAAAGTAACAGCTTGGCCAACAATGTACGACACATTGCTTTCGAAAATAATTTACATAAGGAACATTTTAATACATTTTTTAAAGCGATTTATATTTTAATGACCCTTAAGTTATTTAAATGCCCTTTAACTCAGACGAACTAAAGTCATAAATTTCGCGCAGATAGACTTTTCTCTTTGCGATTGTCCCATTCCTTTTCTCTTCATTGTTTTTCGTCCCAACGAACTTATTACCTTGGCTGAGCCATTTCTGTTAATTTACACAATATTCTTAATAATTTTCGAGAATTCAATAATACGTAAAACTCTCGTAATTAACGTTTTTTTTTTTTTTTTTATAAACAACGTTACATAATAAAATTGTTGAAAATTTAATTATTGTAGCCTCGATAATGGCATTATTATCTCTCATAATTAAAGTATAATAATTTTAAGAAGTTTCTTTTATGTTAATAAATTATTTCCAATGAATATTTAACTGAATAAACAGTTATTTTATATATTATGAAATTTAATAAATAGTTAGAACACAATATTTACATTATAAAGATTATTGCAATTAAGAAAGTTAATAAGTTTAATAAATAAACGTGTACTTTGGACTTGGAGCACTAAAAGAATGCATAAATTATATAAATTCTTCTCTCGTATAGGAAACTATACGTAGATTGTAATGAAATTGATTATAAAGCTTTAAAATAAGTTTAAAAGCCATATGATATCGAAGGAGATTGTATTAATGACACAGCATGCCCACGTAATAACATATTAATAATGTTGAAGCGAGTAAACACGACATAATTATTAAACCTCATATATTATTCAATTTTATTGAAAATTAAAAAGTAAGCTAGTACTATTGGAGAAAAGTTGATGCAATTAAAGTTTGTCATTTGACGAAAATAGACGTATGATTATTTATAATAAGCAATGTATTCACAATGGTTTGAATGGACGTGGACAGAGTACAGTGCGTTAAGCAAATATCTACATTAAGTCGACATTGTAACAGAAGTAACAATATTATCGTATCCCCTGCATCAGGTGTAAGATTCGTTTATTTTGATGAGTAATATCAGTAGCCCACGGCCCAAACGTTATTTCCATCCGCATTGTGCGTAAGTCTTGTAGAGGGTAACGGTAACCCGTTTAGTAATCACGGAGCCAACAAACGCGGAAGATTCGAATGTTGGAAAAGAGGATGGCCAACATGCAGAACTGGTATTAAAACATACACTCTTGTGCTTCGGGAGCCTTCGACGTATATTTTTTTTTTTACGGCAACCGAATGATTTGAATAAAGTGCGAGCGAGGAAGTGGAGACTGTTGGCGCGGCTCCGTAGAGGATAACCGAAGGCGCTATCGATCACGGAATACGAAAGCATAATTAAAGAGTAGGCGACACCACTCGTTCTCCTTCGTCTCGCCCCGCTCCTCTAACCCGATTAGAATATTATAAAATACCGCGTCTGCCGAATAGGCAATCTGTGCTTTTCGTGTATAATGAGGAACGCGCCCTTGACTGCCCATAGCGGCGGGTAACGCCGCTTCGCTAAAAATAAGTTAAGTCAAAAAGTCAAGTCTCATTTGGAATCGGATTGTAATGCTTCGTATTAGCATGATAATACCTTTTAATTTTATTGAATTTATAATGGGACTCGGCGCGCGTAGTACAACAAGTGCAATTTTATTACCTCGCTTTTACTAAATCCCTGTTTTATTAATTAAATTAATAAGCGCATCGAATCGTTCTATTTATTATTCTTAAACGCTAGGTATTATAAATTTCAATTACATTCGAAGTTCTTAATTTGTAAAGAATAATAGCCAGGTGTAGAATATCACGGTACAACTGTATAAATGTATGCATTTAGTTCCATTGGTTTATTACAATAAGCACATTCGTGAGTTAAAAATAAAACATATCTTATATGAATTGCAATTGTCTGAAATGTCAATGTAATCATTATATTTATATACAATTCAAGATACATTAAACCTCTACTTCGTACAATGCAATCTACAATATATAAATATCTAATTTTACTCGTTATTAAATTACTTGCTATCAATGTAGTCTGCTTCAGTGGCTTCTTGTTCCTAATTCGCGGATAGTCTTCAAATCACGTTTATAGTTGAAGTTGCATGGGTAATTGGAAGCCACGAGTTCGCAAATATACTCTTATCAGTCGGTTTTGATAAAAAGGATTTTAGGCAGAACGTAATTGCATTTACGATGAAATTAAGCAAGAAATAAGGGAAAGGCGCAATGCGAGAAATATATTCACTGGCCATTAAATAGAAATCTTGTAGGAGTAGCCGCAACAATGAATGAAGTTGTAAACTCACCCGAATATCGGCAGGAAATTATGAAGAATATGAGAAAATGTCTGATTAGGAGCCCGGCGAATAAGATAATGACGACGTTATGGATAATTTCCAAGATAATGATCATAATTTATAAAGAATTGTTTAATAAGCAGATAAATAATATGAAAGCGATTATATTTAATAAACTGAGGGAGAAAATTTTGTTGTTGTGGAAAGGAACTGTAAGGCTATATGAATGAAATAAAAGACAAATTCGAGCAATTATTGTACATTTGCTGTCTTTAGGCAGTAGGCGAGCGGAGCGATTCAACTGGCTTTGGTGCAGAAATTGGAAAGGAGCAGCATTTATGACTAAAAATAGATCAAAAACAAGTTTCACGGCTTAAATAGCCAAGGAAAGCGACGTAGCAGTTATAAAAATTCCCCGCTCCTAGGAATTCGTCTAGTAAAATTACCTGATACAAAGTATATAAATATACACTTAGGATAATTAAAAAATGCCGAGAGCCAAGATTTATCGAGCGCTCGGTTCCTTAATCATTAAAGCGTCATAAAGTCGCTAAATACTTTGGCAGCATCGGAGCCGGAATCCCTAGAATTACAGGCCCTATTAGCAATAAGCATAAGATTGCACGCTATCTTTATAAATCAATATAATTGGCTAATGTGAAAAGGTAGGGTGGGCGAGGGGGCTGCCGCGAGGAGGGGATCCTCGAGCTAAACGGGCGAGTCTTAGCCTTTTTGGTTGAGTCCCGTCATAGAGTCGGAGCGGGGCGGGGAGGGGGGAGGCGTAGGCCAAGAGTCCTTGGGAGGAGGGCCCTTCTTAAAATAAAAGTACACGTTAAATGGACCATCGCGTCGCAGAATCCGGGCTCTCGAGCGCCGGGGCGGGTACGGGACAGGAGCGGGTCGACAGGTCGTTGGGAGCGGGAGGGTGGGATTGGGGGGAGAGGGGTGGGGCGCGAAGGGCGGATGCGTCGAAAGCGAAAGGTTTCGACTCGAACCTTAACGGCCACGTTCGGCCGGGAAAGGGCGGCTCGTGTAGTCGGGGGTCCCCCCCTCCCCCCCGGCTGCGAGCGCCGGAGGCGACCGCGTAATCGCTCGCTCCGCAGAGCCGTTCTCACAGACACACGATCGAGTCAGCCTCCTCCTCCTCCTCCTCTTCCTCCTCCTACTCGTTGTTGGGAGGCTGGCTCGGTCGGTCCTAGCCCCGTCGGATGTTCCTCTGCTCTGGCTATGCGCGCTTATCGTCTCTCGGCGAAAGTCCTTTCAGCGGCGAGTGACCCCGAGGAAAGGTTACGTATGCACAGGATAAAGAGAAAACAACGATAGCAACAACAACAACAACGACAACAACGACAACAACAACAACAACAACAACAACAATAATGATAATAATGATAATAATGATAATGATAATAATAATAGAAGCTGCGGGGCTGGATAACGTAGGCACGAGCTCTGTCGAAAATAGATTTATTTATCCAGGAAAGTGAATGATAATGGGCCCGTGTTGTATGATTAATGCCCCGGCGGAGAGCTTTCGGCATCGGTTAAGGCTCCGGCTACTGACTATTCCCGGCCGAACCCAATTGGAACATGCAAAGGAATTATCGAGTCACATGGAAATTCCATTACCAAAGATTTCATTGATATAAAAAAAAAAATTCCCCTATCGCGATATACTTTTATAAATATGCTTACGTAAGGAGCCGCCGTCCTCCTCGTATCGACGATTTTCATAAATCCCGGTGACGATTTGAGGCAACTTGCATACCCGCCCGTGATTATTTAACCTTTAAACGCCTCATCTTCGAATTACTGTCTCTTAATGTTGTTGCGGATGGATTCAACAATAATGGAGAGACAAAGAAAAGTCGTAAATTTAAATGACTTTCACTCGCCGAGCCGAAGCAGCGATTGTATTAAAGGCTCGGCGTGGGGCGAGGGGGCGAGGGGGCACGTAGGCTCGGGGGAAGGGTTAAATTTTCAATGTCCCGTACGGAGCGAGTACAATGATATTGTTTCACGTTTTATTTGTTACGAAACTAATTTTCATGTACATCTTATACGAAAGGCATTGGAGGCGGTATAAATTTCAGTAGAGCGGCACGACAAGCGGTTAAAAGTTCACTTGTGCTCCTATATTTAAGAATTAAATGATAATAAAATTTCCCCGCCCATTTCTCTTCGCATTTCTCTGCCTGTAAACTTTTTACAGACGCGCGAAAAAGCAATTTTTCCTTCATTGGCGATAAATTTACAAATCCGCAGGGACGCTCGAAACTACGTTATATATTGCAGTAGAAAAGAAAAGGAAAAAAAAAAATGAAATCTAATATCCCATGGTAAATTTATGGAAAATAAAATACACGATTATTGGCTACGACCTGATACGACACGTCCTAATCATAGCTTTGCAAAAATAAGTGAATTTAAACAGATATTCGTATAAGAGCACGAGAATAGACGAAAGCGACCAATCAGATAAAAATTACTTAAGTGAAATCTATGTATGCCGAGCGAGCCCCACTACTATATTAAGGCCTTACACTCTGACGTACTGATTCGTAAATGCCCGTGGTTTCGTAAACAGTAAGTAGCAACATTATCCGAAGATTTATAATAAACATACCCCTGTAATTTCCGATCAAATAAATAAATAATTCAATCGAATCCGCTCGGGGATAATATTAATTAGTGCGACGGAGCATAATAAGGTGTGCGAGTATTTTTTTTTTGTTTAGCCATGAGGTTAGCAACCCTTTTTTACTCGAATAAACGTGGCAGGCTTATTTACGGCACGTGTATTAGGATACGAGCGACGGACCATCAGAGGAGATATTAAAAAACATCATACGGAGTATGATGAAAGAAAATGGGGCAAAAGAGTCGGGTGTCGGCTAATGCGACGACATGAAAATAATATAACATTAGATTTAGAAAAAGCGGGCCTTGTGTCTCTGATAGAGTGCGGCGTAAAGCAGTGATAAATCGCTCTTTCCCCCCCCCCCGAACTCGATGAGTTTTTCCAGCATTTCGACTACCGAAGGTCGCGGCTAAATAAATTATTCAAATAATGCATCGAGCCTTTGCAATTACTTCCCGCGCGATTAAGAATAAATCACGAGCCAGGCAATAGATCGAGCAATAATTTATACGGGCCCAATTTATTTATATAAAATTCCTTCCTTACCTCGTTCTCCTCGTTTTTTTTTTTTTTTTTTTTTAATAACCGGTAAACGTAATCGTTGCCAACAATGTACTTTTTATCTTAACACATTCGCTTAGTTATGGGGGTAGGGGGTAGGGGGGGGGACATTTTCTTTAATGCGATACACCGTCTGCGTTTAGAGCTCATTTAGGAATATTAAATTTGTTAAAGTTCTCGCGTTTGCCCGAGATATCATTTTTAACGTTAAAAAACTTTTTAGCCAACTTTCAACTATGCCCCCTGTACAGAATATACGTATACAAACGCGCGCGCCTACGTACGCGGAGTGGCGTCCACGATGAATTTCCATGTGGCCTCGTAACCCACCCTACTCCTCCTCGCCCCCTACCCTCCTCGCCCCTCCCTACCCGCTCTCGCCCCGAAACCCGGCGAACCTAAAATTTAATCGCCCCCCATTCGCTCCCGAAGATCTTGGAATTGTACTTTGCTCTGCCTTTAATAACTATGGTTAAACTTTCAAGGTTTTACTGTGTAATCCAATGTCTAATATTGCTGCAACTACTAATCGCGGCAAATACTACTTAACTCGAATGATCGTCCAGTCGTTCCCTGTCTCAAGATCAGCATTAGCCGCACTCGACCAACTACTACTCCCTTTCGTTTCATCTCATATTTATTTATTTATTTATATAATAATACCGAGAGAGTCCAATTCATTTGGTATGGTAAAATTTTCAGAAAATTACGATTTATGAAAAACTCGTCTTTAAAATTTATCCAACGCGACATGATAATCGATCGACGTTTTTCAAAGTTTCGCGGGCCGTTCCGCGCTATCGATGAAATAAATACAACCGACTACTCCTTTCGAGATTTCGACCTTTTTCTCCGGCTCTCCGGGACCTTCTTTTTTCTCTTAATACTACCCAATTATTATTATTGTTGTTGTTATTATTATTATTGTTTGTTATGACGTATGGCGTATCTTTGTAAGGTAAGAGAGAACTCACTGGGGCTGCGTCCCGCGTTGCATTGTTATTATGCAACACCGAGATACGGCGAGATATTATTTAGAGAAATTTTTTTAAGGCCAGAGCTTTGGGATACAAGTATTGGCTTTGATATATGCATAGATAATAAAATAGACGAGTTGATTTAACGGACAAGGGTTCGACGGATGAGGTTCAATTATTCTATTGTTAATTGTCCATAATCATTGGAATTAATTTCAATAGGCTAATTGAGGACTTTCTCGCGCTTTCAGTGCTTCAAGTCCCGGATAAAGAATGTCTGGCAAATGTGCTGGTCAAGCGCCCACTTTATTATTAAAATGTGAAAGTAGTGTGTTTTTATGTTATACGGCGAATCCAAAATGTATTCGATCCATCGATCTTCTAGTGTTTAATAATAAAAATAATAGACTCGGAAGCGAAGGAGCCGAGAGAGTTTCGTAGATCAAGATTTTTTTTTTTTTTTATCATTTAATTGACGCATTTTTCCGTGAAACCGATTAAAAATAAGATTCGTAGGGGGGGGGGACTCGGATTCTCATGATCGGGGAGATAAAGGAAGAATAAATAAACGTAAGGATCAATAAATTCGATGCCGTTCGAGCGGGGAGCTGTTCGATGTTCAAGGTGAGATTATCGAGGTGACATATTTACACGAAAGTTTTTTTTATTTTATACATTCTGTTTAATTAATTAACTCGGTAAGGACATTGGCGCTTCGCAGTACATCGTATCGGGTTTTTATGATTTTTACTAAGAGGCAGAAGTCGTAGTAGGTGAGTTGGTAAGGGAAGAGATGGGAGATCGCATTAGGCAGGAGTTGTTTAGTTAAAGGGAAGCTGCAGGTATATGACGTAACGGTAGGCTCCATCAATTTCATTTAGCCAAAGCGGCGGAGGCAAGACAGACTCAGGTGGCTCCAAGCCAAACAGGAGCTTTGTTTGCCGCAATCCAGGAAGCGGTGGAAAAACGCTAAAGTCGCCCAGGTCCGGGACATGCCGTTTGGTGGGAGGGAGGGGGGATTATATCGGCAACGATCCCATTGCCAAAGTTGATCGATCGGTCGGCACGTGGGGAGGGAGACGCGGAGAGGATAAAAGTGCCTAGTGCGCTCAGCATCGACACCGTATGACCACTGTCCTCGCGTGTCGATGATGTTCAGGATGCGAATGTCTTTCTCTATCTTTTTCTCTCTCCTGACCGTCCTCGGGGACGTCGACGGTCATTTACCTCTCGTGTCCTCCACCGAAAAAGCGGCCGCCCCCGCCAAGAAAGACTCCCTCACGTTAACGGGGCGCGCGCTCGAGCGTCCGCACACATTCACGCATAAGGATAAAACGTGTGTGTGTGTGTGTGTGCGCGGGCGAGAGAGCGAGAGAGAGAGAGAGAGAGAGACGCAGAGACAGCGGTAGTGGTAGAGGTTGGCCTGGTGAGAGGGCGGCAGGGGGGGGGGAGGTGTGGCGGCAGCGGTGGCAGTCGTTGTCCTCATTCGCCGGGCGCTGATCGCGACCTGTTCGTCGCCGCTCTCCGGGCACACAAGTCTACTACGTGTGCGTGCTCGTGCGTGTCCTCGGGCCCTGGGTGTGCGCAGCCGTGTACAACGGAGCGCAAGGTACCGAACGCCGGCGAGCCATCGGCAGGACTGCGGGAGTCCGCCGGCCGAACGTCGCGCGATTCTCCTGGACGGGGCTTTGCCGGCAGTGTCTCTCAGCTCCTCGCCGTCGTACTCTCCCCCCCACCGCCCCGACGAGAGCCACCGTGGACTCGCGCGGCCTTTGCCTCGATCCTTTAGCCCGTCACCCCCTCCTCGCTCCTTTGTCGCCGCCGCCACCACTACCACCACCACCACCACCACCACTTCCACCACCACTACCACGACTACGACTACGACCACGACTACGACCACGACCACGACCACGACCACGACCGACACGTCCACCACCACTACTACTACTACTACTACTACTACTCGTTGGCGTCCCTCTCGCTCCCTCGCGATCCGTCTCGCGCCGTCGCCGCGGTCGTCTGTAGCTCGCGCCGCCCACGTACCGGAGCGCGCGCACGCACGACTTTGGACGGCGCTGGAGGGTCGGCGGTAAGGGGAGTCGGGTACGGGCGGCAGGGAGGGCGGGCGACACAGGGAGCAGGACGGCGGAGGTGGTGGAAGGAGCGGCGGTAGAGGTGGAGGTGGAGGTGGAGGTGGTGTCGGTAGCCGTCGCGCGACGGGCACCGGACCCTCGGCGCCAGTGCTCGAGCGCGAGCTGCGAACGCGGGAGCGAGTGTTCGAGGTTAGGCCGGGCTGAGGCGAGCCTCTAAGCGCGGCCCTCGTCCTCGTCGTAGTCCTCGTGGTGTCGAGGTCGTGCGCGCGCGCGCGCCCCGCGCGATGACACGGCCCGGGTAAGGCCACGCGAGCGGCTCCTCGGCAGTCGTCTCGGGCTGGTCGACGGATTGGGGGGGCGGGGGGGTTTATATATATATATACACATATATATATATATATTTCTTTTTTAAATTAATTAACCGTTTGCGGCGACGTTGGCCACGACGGCGACCGTCGCCAAGGGGGAAGCGGCTTCGGGGGAGAGGCCAGTCGGAACGAGGGGGAGCAGAGGGAGAGAGAGCGCCAGAGAGGAGAGAATGTAGCGAGCCTTGCCGCGGATAATCGTACAGCGATGCCAGATCTACCTGGGCACCGTGGCCGCGGCCGCGAACGCAGCCGCCACTACCGGATGCACCTCGGTGAATCATGCCGACGCTGATCCTGCCGACGCCGCTCAGCTTGCGTCCGGCTCCCAGCACCTTCCGAGGTAGGTATGTCCATCATCATCGACCCGAGCCTCCGTACTCTCTTGCTTTCCTACCTATCCTCCTCTGTCCACCTTCTCTCTCTCTCTCTCTCTCTCTCACTCACTCTCCCCCTCACTCTCAATGCCTCTCTCTCTCTCTCTCTCTCTCTCTCTTTCTCGTCCTATCTTACCTTCTCGACTTGTTCGCTCTCCGCCTGCCACACTGCGCTCACCTTCGTAGTCGTCGGGCGAGGGAAGCCAGGGCGGACGGACGGCCCCTGGCGAACACCGATCGTCTGCCGATCGCGCGGTCCTTAACCTCCTCGGCGGCTCCCGATCGCGGCTGACTTTACCGGCGACTCCTGCACTTCTCGCCGAAAAGCGATCCCCAGCCTCGAGTCGTGCAGCATCCTGCCTACTGGTCCTCCTCCATCGTCGCGCTCTCCCCTTTCCCGTCCCCAGATAACCACCCATCTCCTCGTACGCCACGTACGCCATAGGTTTCGAGCCTTAGTTAGCCAGGGCGGCGACTTCTCGATCCTGACACGGCATCCGTCTGCCAGCCTCCGGCTTTCTTGGACCGGCCTCTGACGATTTACTTGCTGTGAAAGTAGGGCCCGAACCTTGGACTCCGTAAGCCGCCTGCCTACCGATTACATCGAATTCCAATAATCCGTTCGTTCGGCTGTTGGGGACGACGCGCCCGAGGCATCGTTCGAAACTCATTCGAATTCGAATATTCCGAGAAATCGTTGATGGCTATTGTTTACCATAGGCTATTCCGGTAACTCGGAATTATCGCGAATCGCTCGGAGTCCCCCTTCCCTACCCCCTACTCGCCTACCCGCCCACCTCCCACCCAAATGGCCGATTCTAAAAAAACTCCCGGACGAAGCTCTAATCCGGTCTTCCAGGAATAATAGCCGTGGGCAGCGATTATTAGCGAGCGTTGTTTGACGACGCCCTTCCTTGTGTTTACAAATAGACCAGCGGAAGGCCAACGGCGAAGGCCGTTGTGCCGTTGCCGCCACCCCGAGTGAGAAAAGTTTCGGCCCTCGGTCCTTTCTACCTCCCCCCCCCCCCCACCCCAACCCTCCCTCCATCCCTACATCCCATCGCCCCAAGTAACCCCCACGATTTCCCCTCACCCTCCAACCCCTCCTTCCCGATCCCCGGCCGTCAAACTGCCCTGCCCTTGTACGCGGCCGAGCGTTGGTCGCGACCAAAGTCCTCAACGCGTCCGATGGGCAAGGGCAGTCGGTGGAGGTGTACGACCGAGTTCCACTAGTCGTTACTAAAAACGACTTTGGGGGCGTAGCTTCGGATAAATAAAGAAAGACTGAAAGAGAGGAAGAAACAAGTGCGTGGTAAAGTAAGGAGGGGGGAGAGGGTGGTGACCACGAATTTGCCGAGCCATTTAACCGCTTAGACTATCAATGGAATTTCGAAGGGTTGGGGTAGGGCGGGGAGGGGGTGGGGATATCTCATCATTTGCGCCGGTGGTTTTACGCTCTGCACAAATGACGATTAAGGGATTTCGTTATATTATCGTTCGATATCAATCGTTTCCTGCAGCCCCCACCCCACCCCCATTCCCCCGGTTCGAGACGACTTTCCTTCTTAGTCATTTAATTAAACCAATCTTTTGTTACGTCCCTTCGATAAATAGCAAATTCATTGTTATTCCCGTTTATAAAAGGAAAGAGATCGGCTGATTAGTAAAAGAAAAGTGAATCTTTATGACAATAAATGGCATTTCTTTCGGAACTATTAATCCAATAATGAATAAAATTCCTCGGATCCTTTGAAAATTAAAAAAATTATTAATACTTGATACATTTATGTCCATTTGTGCATCCGTCCGTCCGCCTGTGTGTGTGTGTGCGTATGCACGTATGCACGTCGATAATTTATTCTGACGCATTTTGTTTAAGCTCACTCACACATACATGGGCATTATAAGACAAATTCATTTATATTCGTAAAATTATATTTGTTGTGTAATTTTTATGTAAAACTGGTTGGAAACATAATAAAACGTATATAATTCAAAAATAATATAACGTCCGTTACATGCATAATGTACATTATATTTTTGAATATAATTTTTTTACGCGCCATCGAATGCAAATACTTTTCATTAAATTTACAATTACGTTAAAAAATCCCCGCTTCTTCGTTCATTATTAAGGTCTACATGGGTATTAATGAAATTAATACGTACCAACACCGGTACGTGTGTATTTTTTTTAATCGCCCCGCTGTACTTAATATTCATTAGGTTTTATTTTGAAAGGAACGTTTTAAAGAGAAGCTATTATATGGAAAGCTTCTTCGAATCGTAACAAAGCGTATCTAACAATATATAATTTTCTGTGTACATTTGAATTCATCGTTCGTAGGCCTCCTTCCTTACGGAATTCTGACAATTGTTTTTAATAATCATTATTAAAAACATTTAGTGTCACGCGATACGCACGCAATTAACGGTGCCCGAGACTGCTTCTTAAATAATGATCATATTAATGGGAATATATGTATTGTAGACGAAACGAAAACAAAAAAAAAAAAGGAAAAATAAAAAGAAAAGAAAAAATAAGGAAAGGAAGAAAAAAAATGGAGGAACAGTTTCGCTATTCGGAAACAATGGGATTAAGTTGAAATTAGTGATAGACGTACGTGGGAGGTAGGTAGGTAGGTAGGTAGGTAGGTAGGTGGGGGGAGGGAGGTTTCGACACCATAGACTTCACAATTGGCTATTCATACTCATTCCAGCAGTCGGCGAGATAATGAAGAGTTTAAATATATCTGCTGCGCGCGCGAATGCCGAGGTTGAAATATGTGTCGTTGACTCGAGGAAAATGTAACGGTGGGCCATTGAAATTCTTTTCCGTCTCGTAGTCGTCGGGAGGGGGTGGGCGGGGAGCGGGCGGGCGGGGAGGTAGAAGAGAAGGTTTTTATTCGATACGATACGATACGATACGATACGATACGAGCCTACAGCGATTAGAATAAAGTTGTGAATAATGGACGGTGTCGGTGTGGTCGCCATGGCGGTGCTGGCAGTGGCAGTGTCAGTGGCAGTGTCAGTGGCAGTGGCAGTGGCAGTTCCAGTGGGGCCTTTCCAATCACTTTTCGCCCCTTTTACACGTAGCGAAGCTTTAATTCTTCCGAGTCGGCCGGCCATTGTCATTGATCGACGTCGGAGATTATTTGTGTTCTTCTTGTCCGCCAAAGCACTCGTAACCAAAAGTGCCAAAACGAAAAAAAAAAAAAAAAACCTTTCTGACTCCTGTGCTCTGGGCGCAATTTATAATCGTCGGAGGCTTCCCGGCTCACTTGTAATGCTTGTCCGATTATCCGACGCCGGATTAACGAGAGCTCCGTAAGCGGCTAATTTCTTTTGTACTACTTTTAAAAGGCGCTTTCTAGCCTGGTGCTGGGACAAAACGATTTCACGTCGATTGATTATTATCGATCGGGCTTGCGCCTGGCCACGCACGTCGCCCTCACAAGGACGAAACGAATGATCTAAAGGCCTTTTATTTTCACGCACGAGGTTTTACTCGACGGCGTAGGCGGATTGGCAATTTATTATTTTATCGGCCACCGACAACTTTGTTGTATTTGCTGAATAAGAGGAGTGATAAATATGTAATGCAGGCTCGACGAGAGTTACTTGGAACGTGTAATGATTCGACGGATGAGGCGGCCGGTGCATTGAAGGGCTGCACGGGCCCTGACAATAACCTCTACTACGCGTATCGCAATAATTGCCGTACGGTAAACGTTAAAATAAAATGCTACGGGTCGGCTGATTTATGGATGGAAGGATTCTTAAAAGTTGGCGAGTAAATTTGATATTTTATTTATGCGTAGGCAATAACCGTCCAAGGTGACCATACTCACGGACATGAAAATCCAAAGGAAAAGCAATTTTGGCAAGGCAATTGTTAGCGAAGGCCGCTCGTTAAACGCTCTCGCTAAGAAAAGTAAGGTGGCAAGCCGCGCGAATGGGGTGGGGAGGGGAGGTAGGAGATGTGGCGGGAAGGACGGACCGGCGAGTAGTTGCAAGGAGGGCCGGCGGAGGGCGGGGCAAAAAATTAGTTCGAAAACAAAAGCTGCATTAAAATCTGAGGTCGTGAAAATTATCAGGCTTGGGCAACGAAAATTCCACGACGTAAATTAAGCAGAGGCTTCGCCGTATTAAGCCATTATTTCCTACACGCATAGACGTGCCTCTTATAATAAAGAGAGACTGGCGAGAGAAAGGGAGAAAAAATAGTCGGGGAATGCAGGCGCAAGGATCGGACACTGGGGCATAATGAACCGCCGACGTGTAACAAAGCGTGTCCGGAGACCAAGATAGCGGACCGAGCGAGGGGTGGGGTGGGCTGGGGTCGGAGGGGACAGAGAGGGAGAGGGAGAGAGAGGGTGAGAGAGAGAGAGAGAGAGCGCGCGCGCTAGTAAAATGAGGGAAAACACTGGAATGGTTATGAATGGGGGCCAGGTGTGAATCGACGTGGCGCACGGATGCTCGAATGTTAGGAACGCGACCCGAGTCAAAGACGTTTAATTGCACTCGAATAGAAAGCAAAACAAGAGCAGCCTCGTGGCCGTATTAACCCCGCAGGAGCAATTAAATGGCCTCCCTCGATCTTGGGAATCGGCGGCTCGGGCTCCGACGCACCTCTTACGTAAAGTCCCTTGGTCGCTGCCTGCCAAGGGAAGAGACAAAAAAAACAGAAAAAAAAACAGAAAAAATGAGCGAAGAGTGAGAGAAACCGCGTGGCCTTGGGCCCCCTCGCGAATTACGCGCTCGCGGGATTTCCACTCGCGTTGTTGTTACTCCATCCTCGCAAGGACTTCCGGCGCGGCTCGCGTGCGTTACGGCCCGCTGCCTCGGATCTCCTTTTCCCCTTTACGAGCGCCTGTGGGAAGGTGGCGCGGCGCGCCTCCTCGGATCGGTGCACTCGCACGGCCCTCCGGCCCTTCGGCCCTTCGTCCCCCCACCCCTTCGGACCCCCACCATTCCCCTGTCTATCGTCTATCTACGAGACCTGCCTGCCGCGAGCATCGGACCCATCGGAAATTCGAGACGATCCAGCGGATCCGATTCTTTATTGACCGGGGATTGGAAGGAGCCGACTTTCGCGACCGGACAGCGGCGCCGAGTCGTTGGCCGCCGGTGTCGAATCCAGGACAAGGCGCTACGTCGCCAGCCTCGAGGTATCCGTACGGCCGGTTCGGCTGCCAAATCAATTTATGCCGTTGACACTCGAAGTCACGTCGCCTGTACGCGCCCAACGATCCCGTAACGGAACGCTTTACTCCTCTTCTAACCCCAATAACCCTACCTGGATACGCGACACCCTGCGACATACGCCTAACGCACAACACAAACACACTACGCACCGGCTAAACGTGCAAAAGAAGCCGAGACGATACGAAGAAGAGAGTCTCGCATTGTTTTGGCCCCGTAGACTATTATGAGTGAGGTCCGTCCGATCGTTTCGAAACCACCCACGCGCTCCAGTCCAGTCCAGTCCAGTCTAGTCTAGTCTAGTCTAGTCTTGGCATTCGTTTACGAATTTCACTTTTTGTACAGTTCGACGGCAGGAATTGTAGACATTCGCCTCTGCTGATGAATAATCGTTTCGAGTGCTTCGTTTTCTTCCTCTTGCTCCTTGATCATCTGGGTCGGGCCGCAGGACCAATAACAACCTCACTCAGACCTTACGCCCGAGATAGATTAAAAGATTATTATTATTATACTTATGAGTAACTTTGCTTTCTTAACCTTCCAACCTGAATATCTTTTTAAACGTGTGACTCGGAACTAATGGCTCGCGCGCTCAAATTTATTATCTTTTTATTGGTACGCCATAAGCTTTAAATATTGTTATTTAACCAGTCGGATTCGAGGGTCCGATGTAACGTTATGTGTGAATTAATCATCCAATCGGAGACTTATATAAATCTCCACCGACTCTCTTCGTTATCTTTACGTATCATCGGATATCATATTACCTTGCAGCCATTTTTAATGGGACGATATTCCCGTAAATAAATAGCGTTCGAGCAAAAAATTAGGCGCAACATTATTTATTTATAGAGCGCGTTCCTATCCGCGATGGCCGTAAATAAATACATTTCAATACATTTATAAGGGAAATTATTGTATTATCTAACGGTCTATATGGTGATATAAAATAATCCCCCGATTAATTGTGTATTTCGGAAACTGTTTCCAGGCGCTCAGCGAATCAAAATATATCGCATATTATTTATGATGGATTTATTATAGAGAAAGCGTTTTATATTTAAAAAGAGCATAATTACATAGCCGACGGTTATGCCTATCTGTTTATGTAACATTTCGACACTGCTGCATTAGATATTACACTATTTATAAGGTAAATGTACATAGTGTGTGTATATATATATATATATGAGCAATAGTTTTTCAAAAAATCTCCAATATACTACTTATCCGTTTCGAGATTTGGCGGTAAATGATAAATGTACGGATATTTATTAATATACATTTTCTATCAATGTTAAAAATAAATCTTACTAACCGTTACTTTTTCTTTATAAATTATATATATGTAAATTAAAATAATTTTGATCTTTCTCTAAATTATTACAAGTTCAAGTAGTCTAATGATAAACAATTCATTCCTCTCCGATAAAGATGAGAATATCATATTTCATGAAAGCGAAACGTTTTCAAGTACAATAAAAGGAAAAAATGTTCTTTTGGAAAAGTTGCTGTAAAGGAGCATTCAAATCATAGGAGTGCGTCGTTGGCCTGGGCGTATACTTCATAAGTAACCGAAGCTGCGTAAAATTTTAAAGTTGAAATTTCAAATTCGAGTAAGATATTATACTCGAGGAGCTGAAATTTAAGAAAATTAGGGAGAAACGAAATTTTAGAAAAATTTCTTTTATTTTGATAATGTGAAAATCTTCCATGACGATCATGTAACATTGGCAAGTTCGTTACACGGGAGCAATTTAATTATCGCCTACATTTTTCTGTAATTACTCGGCTTGTATAAAACTAGGATTATTAGTCTTAATTATCAGATTTATATCTACATCGTACATTTTAATCTGTTTATTTTAGGATGTTGGTAATATTCCAAGATGAAGGAAAAATTATAATTAATTAATATATACGCAGGCTAATAAAACAGTCCGGTCGTGGTTTATTTTTTTACAATAAAACAAGCATAATTACATAATTATCATTTCTATGTTCTGTGTTTGCGCGGTATGTGTGCACGTGTCTCACATTCGACACAACAATATTTTTCTTTTACGCATACAAGCATCTGCACTCTAGACTTTCTATGAATGCACGGTAAACATTATATATATTTCTCACTTGTATGTGTCAAACTCGTCAGCGCCGAATTTGCACAAAAATCTAAATTTTCTTAACGAAAAAATTTATTACATGCCACTGTTCGTAAATGTCTGCCGGCTTTTGTTATTTAATTCTCGTAAATTCAATCGTTCAAACGCCCCACTACGTTGTATGTTAAAAATAATAGAAGAAGAAGAAAAAAACAAAGAAGTAAGAAGCACGTAAAACTCTCGCAGGGATTGGCCAAATTAGCCAGAGCCCAGTGACGTAATAGGTCTAATTTTTTGCGCGTACGTAGTATGGCTTAATTATTACAATTCTTATAAATGCGCGTTCGAACGGCGAAAGGAAAAACGAACGGTATAAGAGAATATAATTAAAGTTAAATAATGTTTATTATAAGAAGAAAAACTTGAATAATTATTTCTCTTTTCATCAAATGCAAACAGCTCTTGGGCAATACATCTGCCTTTAATGACGTACGTACGAGAAGTAAATCCAGATAATCAAGACCTCAAATTTCTACTTTACGATTACACAATTTTCTCGAAGCACTTTATCTGTAAATGTCTCAATTAGACAAACAGATGAATAAAGGTTTGCTTATTGGTATGTTTGAGGCACGTTATGTAGAGTGGGCGTTTTACTTTTGGGCCACTCTTGTGATAGGACGATGACTTGGTACAACGAAATAAATGCATAATGATTGGTGGGATTAGTCGGACAGGACGGTACGTCTTGCACAAGTGACAGCTTCGATATCTACGATTTCTAGGGGGGCGTTAAGCAGTAAATGGTTCTTCGGGAGCGATGCTCCTTTGGTTAAAACCCTCTTTACTCGTTATTTAAAAGTAATAGTTTACATAATAAATCTCAGGTAAAAAGCAATGCTTTTCCGTAGGTACGTAACCGGACCCCAGCGGCTTCTTTCTTGCTTCGCGTCCCCGATGTACATTATATTTAAAATAAATTTTTTATCCTAGATAACGATCGTTGATAACTTACTTCTTCTTGTTCTACTTTCTTATTTTATCATAATTTCATGTTATAGCATTATAAAGTTTAATTTTTAAGAGGCTTTTATAAGTGCTGCTTAAGGATCGTTTATTACGAGCATTTTTTTTCTACGAGTAGGAGTGAAACAAAAATATATATATAGAAAGGTGGCTCTACAAAATTTTATGCTACATGTACACGGCAGTCTAATATATAGTTGTTAATTTCACGGTGGGCTTATTAAAAATTTTTATTGTTAATTAAAATAAAGAAGTAACATTGATCACGGGACAATAACCTTCTTACTATTTAATAACGTAGAAAAAAACAATGATATTACGTAACGTATAAAAATTATATTTGTCTTTTATTGGCAACGCGATTTATTGCATAATTTTTTTTTTTTTTTTTACAAAAAAAAGCTATAACTGAACATGTCTTGTATATATTACATATTATTAGGCGCATAAGTTAAGTAGTTAAAAATGCGTTTCTAGTTTTGAAATAATTTTATTTCTGTTTTATTACAATAATAAATTTAGGTTAATAATAGTGTATATAGTTAATAATTTTGTAATCCCCAGCAACTTTATAAAATGTATTAAAGTAAAAAAGACATCTAAAATTAGAATGATTTTACAATTGAATGTAGGAAAAAGTTAATGTTGGTATGCATGGAATGTAATTTCTCAATATATCATTCAATCTATTTACTTAAATATTTTTTGTGAGCATTATCAATTATGTTTGAATACGTTTGCTTAGATATTGATCGGGCAGTTATTAATTATACATACAAAAAGTTTAAGATGAAGAACACGCGATAAGTATTAATTTAGAAAGGTAGGCAGGCGCCATAAGCCGATTTTTAAGAAAGATGTAGAGTCTCGATCGCTTAGAGATTACTGGATCTCTTGAAAGTTTTAGTACGACAAGATCTAGCAACAACCGAAATTCGCGAGCTTCCCATGCTCCTAATTGTATTGGCGTCCCACCCCCCTCACTCCTCACTCCTCACTCCGACCCCAATAACCCCGACAGTCTCGGGGCAACTTCCTGAACCACCAGCGGATAGTTTCGGTCCGATTTTGTCTCCAGGGTACGTCTGCATTATATCGGACTCACTGGTCAATTATTATACGTATATTCTACTTTCCACGTTATTTTCGCTGTGCATTATTTAAATCGACCCCAATAAACGAATACAAGTTTAAACAATTAGAATTATATACTTATTCGGACCTTTCTGGCCTCGTTACTACTTTTGTTGATTACAGTTCGATAGCCTATAATTAGAGTGCGGTACTTTATTCCAACAAATAAAAACATTGAATTATTTATTAAAATTAAATAAAAAGAAGTGTATTCTACAAAGATGTGTTTCTAATTATGTAATGAAATGAAATTATTTATACACGGAATTCATTGAAACGATAGTCTTTTCTTTATTCATGTATACACATTGTTAATAATGAATTAAGAAAACATATACTAGGCTCTAAACAAACTAATTATATTATAATTTAAGTATTTAAATTATGAATTCTACGAGTACGATTCAATAAATATTAAGGGAAATAATAGAATTACGAAGGGTATTTAGCTTTCATATGAATAGATAATATTAACATACAGTTTAAGTAAGTATTTTTAATACTAAAATGACTTGAATCTTATAATATTAATAATATGTTTGACCGATTAATGACACAATTACTGAAAATTAGTATTTTAAATGGATATTAATTTACGGGATTACGTAGCAAAATTTTATAGAATGATTAAATATGAAATTGTGAAAAAAACTTGAAAGCCGTAAAACAAATTATTTATACAAAAACAAACATTTGTTCGTGAGGTTAGTGTAAACTCATGGAATGGTAAATCGTAATGGGGAAAGTGAAATTAGTTATTTAATATATATTTTATTTTTATTAAATATTAGTATCAATGAAATAATTAATAGTAGAATTTGTTTATAGCATAAATTATTTTTAAATATAAATTTATGTTGTTGTAATGTAACAATTTTCTTGTTTCTTAATTATTATGTGCAGAGATTTGATTAAGTAGTTATTGGAATGATGTGATAGAATTTTCAATCAATAATATCAGAGAATAATTGATATATATATATATATATGTTAAGTATAAAATTGGGAGCAGTGGTCGTTGGA
The DNA here is from genome assembly GCA_018883505.1 of Ceratosolen fusciceps. Classification (NCBI taxonomy): domain Eukaryota; kingdom Metazoa; phylum Arthropoda; class Insecta; order Hymenoptera; family Agaonidae; genus Ceratosolen; species Ceratosolen fusciceps. The sequence continues at coordinate 5,873,994 of RCIC01000010.1, forward strand.
AAAAGATTTGTGAAGCATATGTAAAGCAATACGCAGCCCATATATAACGCGTAATCTTTTGTATTTCTGGAAATATATGGGATTTGAATCTAGATTTTCTTTACACTTTTTTATCGAGATTCTCAGGAATGGATGTACAGTATTTTAAAAACGACACTGTCACTTTCTCGTTTGAATGCGCAAACCGACATTAACATTTTTCAAAAAGGAAATGAAGTAGGAAGGTAAGAAAGAGATAAAGGGACAGGGTCAGGCAGAGTGAGAGAGAGAGAGAGAGAGGGGGATGGGGGATGGGGGGGGGGGAGAAATAATAAACCCAACGTTAAAGGCACGGTGATGTATGAGAAACGTACAAGAAGGTATTACAAAAGATATCATTGTTAAGCGCGGTCGGGCTAACAAAAGAAGTGAAAAACAAAAGGAAATGAGTGTTAAGTCCAAATATACAAACTACAAAGAAAGAGAGGTAGTGAGGGAGGGAAGGAGAGAGAAAGAGATAGTTGGATAAGGTGAAGTCATGCAAGTTCAGCTCGCCCCCCCTCCTCCCTCCCATTCCCTTCCCTCCCTTCTCACCCACCCCTCCCCACCACAGGGCATGAATAACGCAGTCGAGGCTATTGGCGCAATCAGCCGTTATAAAAAGTAAAGAAGCCGACGATCGGCCGATAAAAAGCCATGATCATCGAGAGCGTGAACACACGCATGTAAAAATATTACATCTGCCGGTCGGGGAGGTTCGCGAGGCGACAGAAGCTCGCGACCGCCAAATACGTCGTGGCTCGCTCGGTCGCTCGGACAACGGAGCAGCTTCGACGTGTAAGGAGAGCCTATCTCTCTCCCCCCCGTTGATCCTCTCCCTCTAATGCCTCCCTCTCCCCCCCTCTCAGTTGCCGATCACGTAGCAGCGGCAGCGGCAGCGGCAGCAGCAGAAGCAAGTCTGACCAGGAGTCACATCTATGTTTCAGCGGGCGCGAGCCAAGGCGGAGGCGCCCCGTTGCATCAGCATCAGCACCAGCATCAGCATCAGCATCAGCATCAGCATCAGCATCAGCATCGGCATCAGCAGCAACAGCAGCAACAGCAGCAACAGCAGCAGCAGAAGCAGAAGCAGAAGCAACGATAACGAAAGGAAAAGAGGAGCCGAGGACGCTTCCACGTGGGGATTATGCCGGAGGTGGCGCCGGGACCGCGGACGACGCAGAGGTAGCGTCGCGCTCCCCGGACCCCGCGTACCATGCAGCCGGTGTTCCCGCTCCTCCTGTTCTGGCTCGCCCTCGTCCGAAGCCTGCCACTGCAGCCGGCCAAGCCCCATCCAGGTAACGCTCGTTGCGCCGCTTTATTACCTCTAGTCCCGCAGCCTGACGCGTCCACTTTCCGTTAATTATATGACCTCTCCTTCGGACGGACGCTCCTTGCATTATCCCTCGGCTCGCTATCCTCTCCCCTCCTCCCGCTCCCCCTCCTCCCTCCTCCTCCCTCTCCTCCCTCTCCTCCTCCTCATCGTCATTCTCATCCTCGCCCTTCTCCTCGTCTTCTGACTCCTTCGTTTATAAAAAGACGGCGGCCGAGAGTGAAAAAGCATCGAAAAGCCAATAAGAGAAACAAAACGGCCGGGCAAACAAACCGAACGGGTTAAAAACAAAACGATGGAATGCAAAAAAGCATAAACGGAAAAAATTTGTAAAAAAAAAAAAAAGATGAGGAAAAAGTAGGTGGAGGAGAAACAATGCCGCTCGCCATTGTTATTCCTTGATGTAAACCGTAAAGAATATCTCGCCAACCGGATCAAATTTTAGGTCGAAGAATATTGAACTGGATTTCGTCGTCGTGACGAATAAGAACTGGTTTTGCGGTTGTAAAGAAGACCGTTCGTTGTGTGGCTTTTGAATAAGTTCGGGATTCAATTTGCTCATCCTCGACCTCATCTACGTCAAATCCTCGAAATTATGTATGCCGTTTCCCGGCCATGTATCTTCAACCGCTGCGCAATCAATTCTGTATCCCTCCCCCTCCGTACTCTTTTTCCTTACTCTCCTCCCGTTTATACTTTATACTTGATACATCTATTTTTTTAAACATTTGCCACCCACTCTCTCGCTCTCTCTCTCTTTCACACGCACACACTCGCTGTCTACCTATCTGTCTATCTGTCTATCTATCTATCTATCTATCTATCTATCTATCTATCTATCGATCGTAAGAGTGAGTAAGTTACTTGGCTATCAGGATAATTAAAATTTTAAATACTGCTGGACTAGTGAGAAACAGCGAATTTTCTTTAATTAATTTATTTTTATGCTCACTTGCTTTATTAATACTTTACTTCGGGCTTCATGTCTTCCCACAATAATAGCTTCCACTACCAATTATTTAGATATCGTACGTGCTTATACATATATATATATATATATGCGAATATGTATATGCATGAATACCTATACTGCTGTTAAATAAACAAAGGGAACGGCTAGTAATAGCGGAGCGGATCGGTTGGGGGGGGGATGTAGTAGGAGGGAGCGCTTGTTGGTATACCAGGAAACGGCATCACAGTTTACTTTGGCCAATCAAAATCAAAAGATGCAATTTCACGTAATCGGCTATTTTCTTCAATAAAAGTTAAGAAATCCTGTTTTCATTAAATTATCTTCGGAATTGATGGAGTATTGTTATGTTAATATTATTTGCAGTAAATTTATTGTTTGATAAATTATTTACTTTACGAGCCTCCGCTCTACTCCGATCCCCTCCGCTACGTAAATATATAATTTAGCTATTTATTTTAGAGCCAATTTATGGATCGCATTTAATAAAGAGCTTATATTTTCTTTGGGCTGATGCGTAACGGCCAATATAGCGATAATATACGTGTGGCGTAAGGGAGACGTGAATATATCGTACTCCCAATTATTGGAATAATCCTTCTTATTTACTAGTATATCTATTCAGCATCTATTGCCGAAAGGACAGGCAGAGCGGCCTAATTAAAATGCCCGTGCAATCTTATCGGGGAAAATCACGCGAGCATTGAAACAATACGACGAACCTAATGTAATTGAAATTTAAGCCGAATGGGAGTCGATTGTTATTGTTGTTCCTCCGCCATTGCCGCTCACGTACATTATTAGGTACAGAAACAATTTGCACGAGAGGCTTGCTTTTTGCCTGTTCGCTGTTAAACTTGAGAGATAAGGCAAAAGAAGTCACGTATACAAGAATATTGAACTGGCAAAATCACGAATCTCGAAATAATCTTCAAACGAATATAAATTAGGAAAGATGTGGGAGCGAGAGAGAGAGACGAGCTCGGCCGGATTTTATCGTTCAATTAAGAGAAAAAGAATTACGGGATCTAAAAGTACTCGATTCTCTAGTTAAGCAGAGGCGAGTGGCCGCTTCGGGTATTCAGGACTCGGATTTGGAACGGTGGCGATGTGGCATAGGGGGGGGGGAGCGTCGCGCGCTTAATTGAGACACATTCTCTGATTTGTTCGTCGTGCCAAAATGCATCAACGATTGCCGTACGGCCATACTCATCAATAATGCACATATTCTCACTATCTTGGACTCAAATGCATTAATAATGATTCACCGGTTACCCGAGAGAATTCCAAATAGTCAAAATGATACGTATTAATGCTAATTTCGGGTAAATTATTCAAACTTTGTATTGAGATGTACCGTAAGTGAGACGTTACCGAGATGCGGTAACGTTCCTTAACTTGTCACTTGTGATTTAAATCACTCGATTATACCGCCTTCAATATTTTCCATAGATTATTATTCTACGTTGCGTCAAGGATATAACCGTTGCACTTAGCTTTACAAGATTTTTGTCTAGTTCATCCTAGTCCCATTACTTCGAATTGCTGCAAAAATGCGAAAATTCCATTAATTGCAATTAATTAATTTTTTGTTGAGCAGCATCGTTATTAATAACAATAAGAGGCCTCTTAGTAGTACAAAAATTTACGGGGTATTATTATTAGTTTCATTAGGGATTTTTATTTTCGAGCTCCTGAAACGGCATCGCCTTCATATTAAAATTGATATTTTATTTAATGGGAAGTTCACATATTAATTTAACGGCACGAAGCTGCATGAATTAAAATCCCTCTATTCTCAAGTTCTCGCGTTCTTGTAAAAATTTTCCTTTGTAAGCACTAATTATCATCCGGGGCGCTTCCAGTCCATAAAGATTATATTTTCCTAATTGAATAAGTTCGGCCTGTCCTGTTAAAGTATAAAAGTTTGTTTAAACTCGTGTAATCTTATTGGCATTTACGTGCACATGTGCTTAAACGTGGACCATGAAATGTTGGCAAAGTGCGCAGATAGTTTCTGTAAAAACTTTTTAAATAGTTGCTCTAATACGTATAAGATTGCACGTTATTTATCATTACGTGATTACCCGCCTCTTTTCTTCTTCTTTTTTTTCTTTTTTTTTTTTTTGAAGCTGTAACTGCTTAGTATATATATATATGTATATATATATATATATAAAATTAATAAAAATACAGTTTCGAAGAGCGTATTGTTTTATCGTTTCATCGATATATACGCGCGCGCGTGTATGTATGTATATATATATATATATAAATCAGTTTAATTGAAATTACTTCATAATTCCATTGATTTTCAATCACATTTAATATCGTAAAGCTATTTGCTCGCTTAGGGCTTAGCACGTTAAACTTTTGTTTCTTACACCGATAGTAGTGCACGTCCGTGTACACGACGCGGCCATTGATTAAAACGTTTGGATGTTATTTATGATTAAGCATTATGTAAAGCGAGTAGAACCGAGGATCGCAAGAACGCAACGTGCTATTAAGGATATAATGTATTTGTATCGGTAGAATTTTTCACTCGCGCCTACGTGTTTTCGTAAGCCCGGTAATTAGTCCCGTTGCCCTAATAGAAATTAAAGTTAATAAAGCATATCTCGAGCGCTTAAGAAGCTGTCTGCTTCTCGAGATCAAACTAATCCGCGTATTTATAAGAGCCGTAAAAAACCATAGCCGGTCGATTGTAAATTTTAAAAGCCTAAGCCCTTCCAGGCCAATCGCTGCCTTTTACACATTCTTAGGCACATAGGAAAAGAAGGAATAGAAAGAAAAGAAAGAAAAGAAAGAAAAGAAAGAAAAGAGAGAAGAAAAGAGAAAATAAAAGAAGCAGTCTTCTCTTATTTCACGTGTTACGGGGTTAGAGCTGCGAGCGGCGCATCCTCGGACGGCGGACACGTAGCCAGGGCATAAAGTAATGGGTTATATTATTCACCTGATTTTTACGCGGGGCGTCGACGGAGTGCACGACAGACTCGCCTTGTTCCACGGATGAAATACAATTATAATTGAGCACCGTTATTAGGAGCGATGGGAGTGAGGGCACGATGAGAAATGCAGTTATTTATAAGGGGCTTATATGGAGGAAGGTTTCATAAAACTCGGCGCATCCGTATGAATGTACCATCTGTTGGGATAATGCTTAATAAACTCGCTAGTGGATGGTCAATGCATGGGCGAGGAGGGGGCGAGGAGAAGGGGGGAGCCGAGGAGGGATGATGGCATGAGCGGTGGCGGGGAGGGTGGTCAGGTTGAGCTCCGGGGAAACGTGTTTGCATGTCATAAGGAAGCGCCGGCTATCGTCGCAGCTTAACAAGCGGCTATTCCCGATCGGCATCTCGACAACGCCGACACTTCAAATTAACTGTAAGTGAAAGTAACGCGCGCATTAACAACAACGGAATTAATCTGCCGCCCTTGAATGGTCCGCGGAGGAGGATTTCTTCTTGTTCGTATCGTCTTGTTCTTGCTTGCCTCGCTCCTGCGTCATCGGGGCGGCATTATTCCCCCAACAGGCATCTGAATAACATAACGTGACTGGGCCCCCGTCTTCCGTACTTTTCCAGGAACTCGGGAGCATTCGGAGCGGTGTATCGGGTGCACCGGCTGTCGGTGTCCGCGTACTCGCCGATCGAGTGTCGATTGCAATGCAAATCTTAACGACTCTTGGCTACGCGCACGATGAGCTACTCCATGACTAATCCCTCCATTGATTCCCCGAGCTTTTATCGACGCCCGGGGAAAATAATGGCCGCGTCCTCCTCCTCCTCCTCCTCCTCCTCCTCCTCGCTTCTCCTAGTACTAATACTACTACTGCTACTGCTACTACTACTACTGCTACTGCTGCTACTAATACTACTACTGCTACTACTACTACTGCTACTGCTACTGCTACTACTGCTACTACTGACTTCCTCCATCTCCGAGACGATTCTCGGAGAGTCCATAGAGAAAGGACGCGTATCGCTGCCTTTGTATCGGACTCTTTTGCCACTGTCATATTTCCCACGGCGACACTGCTGCAATTATAAGCTAAATTCTTCCTGCCCTTACAAAATCGATTGAATTTAAATGGCCATTCATGCCGCGACGATATTATTTTAAGCCCCGCTTTATAAATACCTCGAGCCTAGGAATTTCACGTGCGCTAACGATGTTGATATTTAAGTCTTATCCCCCCACCCCCCCAACCCCTCACAACGGACTTTTTTACCCTTCCCAGTTTTTCTCTTCTCTTTCTACCTCTTCTATCTTTCTACCCCGTCCCCACCCTCCTTCCCTCCCTACCGCACACACAAACCTCTCCCTCGCTCCTGTCCCCCCCCTCCCGTCCCGTCCCCATCGCGCATTCGTTCGCCAAACATTTCATTGAAATCGCTCAATAGCCAAGGCGCTGACGCCATTTTATTCCCAACGCGACTTTTTACAATAATGATTTATAAATATTTCACTGGAGCCCCGAGATCACTAACCCCAATAACCCCGCCGCGAACTTTACATCAATTTTCCAAAGATTTTTACGGCTAGACGCGCGAGATATTTTCGCCTAATTTATTATTTTATGAGGTTTTAAATTTCATTTATGTCAATCTTAATCTTTATGATTTGAAAAACCAATTCGGTGCATTAAATAAAATTCAATAGAATCCCGCTGCATTATTTTCGGAAGAACGTAAAAAAATATTTAAACCCGTGCGCCAGTTAATATTGACGGTAATATGAGGCTTTTAAATGCGATTTGTATTGGACGGAATATATTACAAATCGCACGAGAATATACAAGTATACAAATGAATTTCCGCGGTCGCGTTGCAACAAGACATTCGCCCTTTCAATTTATAATTTTCATAAATTTTACATTTTCATTTTTTTTTTTTTTTTTTTTTTTTTTTTTTTTTTTTTTTTTTTTATAACAACTTTGTTAACGAACGCGTGAATGCATTCGACGGAGAAAACAGTAATTACGAACGAGCGTTGAAATTGCAACCGATTTTTTAATAAATATTATCAACGCCGTTGTTTAATTAATTCTACGTGTTCACGAACAAACATCATTCACTATACATATTTTTAATTATAATCTAATATATGCAAAATCGATGTAAATTAAAAACAAAAACAAAAACAAAAACGGAAATAAAATAAATGCCGTAAATTTTTTATGTTATGGAATTACGTATAGTGAAAAAGTGAAAAATTAATTTATACAAACGCAAACTTCTAAAGCATCTAACGTAATTAAAAGTAAGTGTTTATTTATAGGTAGTTTTATGCTTTATTTTATGTTTAAAATCGACAAGTATAGGATTTATTGTAGAGATCCGTGTTTTGTCTTGAAGAAAGCGTTTACCCAACGATTAATTCTTGGCGTTAAATTGAGTAGTGAGTGTAAGTTCCTTAGTCAAGTGACAATATTGAAAGATTTATCAAATTAATGTATAATTCTATTTGCTCGATGAAATATAAATGTTGAGGAAATTGCTTTTCTACTGCTCTAACTTTGTAATAAATATAATATTGCCCGCTTAAACAAGCTCTAAGAAAATATAAATCTCGAAGAAAAAAAAAAAAGTAATAATAAGGATCATTTGTTAGTCGTCCGTCTTGTTCAAACGATAAACGTTAAGAAGAACGTGTTAATGGATTAAGTACCTTTAACAATAATATCTCGTAATATTAAGAAAAAGCGCTAATGTTCTGTCCGTAACAATGTTTTCCCCCTCCCGCGGCCCCGGCCCCGTCGCGGAGCTCCGACTCACGCTCGTTTTTTTTTTCTTTTTTTTTTCCTCTTCATATATTTACTTACTCGAATGCCGCGCGCCTTAGTCAGGCCAGTATAAATGGCTTTAAAGAAAAACTCGTCTTTGTTTTATGTATGAGACAATATAACGTTTTCCAGATTTTTCACATGTAGTAAAGTGCGTTGTCCTCTCGAACACTCGGCATAATTGACAAGCGCGCTCTTGAACTTACGTACACGTTGCCGTACGGTCACTCGTCAGTGTTCCACCTCCGTATGTGTCCCACTGACTCCTCGTCACCCCCCCCCTCCTCCTCCCTCCCTCCTTCCGCCGAGTTACAATTACATTTATTCCCGATATAGGAGCTACGTGTGGGAAACTGCAAGCACTCCAATATCGCAGCTACACATTATGTACATCGGCGTACGTTATACACACTTGGAGGCCCACGCAAGAGTCGCTAATTCCGAATGAAGCTGACAGTGACTTTTATTCCCCTCCATCCTTTCATTTCGTCCCTTCCTTTTTCTCCCGGATAAAAAGAATAAGAGTTCATGTTTAATTCATGCGAATAAGCGATGTGATTCACGTTTACAATTCCTTTTTTTTTCTTTTTCTTCTTTATTTGCTACATTTAAACGCTTCTCCGGCATGTTAGCCATTAAATAGTATTAAGGTAAGGTTCCCCGGTGCTGGATGTGTAATGGAATCAATATTATCGCTCCTTCGTCAAGCCTCGTCTGTTAAATATTTAAATTTGAAGTGCAAGTTAAAATCGTTCTAACGAACTTGGCGCTGCACAATTCAGAAAAATAATAAATGCTTGAAGACAAAAACCTAAATAGTAATTGAGAGTTACGATAAGGACTTTACTTCCAAAAAGATAGAGAAAAAAAAATATTCTTTCAATAGTATTCTTTTTTCTATTTTTCATTGATATTTTTAATTAAGCGCAGCCTCAAGGAATCATAAACAGCCTGCGTAGTAATTATGATAAAACGCTAAAGAATTAAGTAATAAAATTTATTGAAACTCGTCTGGCCAACGGTTTTCGGAAACTTATGAAAGTTATTGTGTTTCGAATCGAAGGTAAAATATCCTTTATGTAGCACAGATTTTACGATACGAATCTAACTGTACGGGATTGTTCTTTAAAAATTTAATTCAATCCTCTGTTACAGTCTTTACATGAATATTTATACGTGCACGTGTATTTGAAATTTTCTTTAAGCCAACGAATGCATTATTATGCAATTTTTTAAACGAAAGGAATTATCCTCGTATCACGAACGAAGAGATTTTTGGTATAAAAAAAAAAAAATACAATGACAGGCCTAAATAGATTATATTATTATAATAAAAGTGTGAAATTCCTTTGACATCCACCACCCCCGCCCTGCCCCCCGCCACATTCGTATGCATTTACGACGTTTTACAATTTTAAGTACTAGCGGCTACAAAATAATTACAAAAGTTAATTATATGTATTTGCGTAATTATTTTCTTTGGCCTACGTGTGCCTCCCTGTGAGTGGGATTTGTTTAATTAAAATTTCCATATTTACATTTCAAGATGGAATCTTTATAATTATATATTGATATAAGTTATATTAGCCATTAAAACTGGAATGTATTTGTAATATACGAAAGTAAATATGCTCGAAAACATTTTATACTTTTTATACGAAATTCATTCTTCAACATTAGCACGCTCGGTTGGATTATTAGAGAAACAATTGTCATCACATCCATGGCATACGATAATATGATGAAAATAAGCCATTGTAACCATAATTAACATTTTCTTCTTCTTTTTTTTTTTTTTTTTTAAACTAAATATAGATATTACGCCGAAAGATGAGATCTGATTTTTAAATTCCCTTGGGTTAAGTTATTTCCAATTTTCGAATGGTGTAATCATTGAAGTTTGCCCATGTTTGAGGTATTAATCTTAATTATTAAAGTAAGTTATTCATCAACTTTAAAAATATTGTAGCAATAAAGACACGTTTTAATACTTCGTTAAACTTTTTTTCGATAAAATCTTTGGAAAACCGATGACTTCTAGTCACATAATTTCTAAATTTCTACTTGCGTGCCTTATTTATTGTCGCGTGAGCTTCCTATTAAGCAAACGTACGGAAAAAATGTATTAATATTTTAAATTAAGATCGGGAACGCTGGAAAGGTGGGGGGGGGAGAGGAGAGAATATAAATCAACAATTTTCATAAAGGTAAAGAATTGTTTTTTTTTTTTTTTGTATTAGCGATTGATTGAAATAACTGCCGTGAATGCCATGACGTGTCAACGAGTACATCGAGATCTCAGCGGGCGAATTAAAAACATAATCGAAGCTTTTTGTCGGGAATGAAGGAGGAGCCGAGAGGCTAAAAAAAATCCTAAAGACTTACGCGCAAACACGGCTGGAAGTGTCGAGCGTTAATACCTTCTTCTTCTTTTCTTACTTACGTGCGATAACGGGATACGCGTTAGCCCCTTTTTCATCTATTCAATATAATTTTTTTTTTTTTTTTTTTTTTTTTTTTTTACCGACTCCTTACTCGCACTCCTCACGAAAAGCCAAGCACGTATCGTCAATTTGACTTTCATTCAAACTTTTTAGTTGGCTTCTGTCAAACTGTCGATAAAATTCTACCTCTTTTTCCCTTCCCCTTCCCCCCCCCCACTTACTTACCCGCCGCTTCGTGCGCCTTTTCTTTTTCTGTATCAACGTATTATTATGTTTTCCCGTAAAATGGAAATTACGAAGCTTCTTAAGGGCGAGCGCTCACATTTTTTACATCTACGGTATATTAGATTAATTATCAGGCTCGTCGGCGATAATAAATTACGTACTCCTAAAATATATATTTTCTTCCTAATTATTACAATACTCCGAGGTACATCCGTACATTCTTATGTACTTTAGGTATTAAAAAAAGCAGCTTCCTCCCATTTGTTCTTCTTCGAATTCGTATTTATACGTTCGTGGACTCTTAACATTACCTAATCAGTTAATTAAAGCGATGAAAAATTACGTAAAAATGAAATCCTGCTTATTCATTTCAATTCGCATTCGATTCTCAAAGTATTTACAGATAATTTCTTTAGTTAACGACAAACAACTTGAATTCATTATTATTAATTGCCTCAAATAAATTAAAAATTTTACTGTACAATTATCTGTATAATCTGTATAATCTATTGTTGCTCGGTGGATCAAATCTTTTTATTTTTATTTTCCTGAACAGTTCCTGAATAAGAGAAAGCCGAAAATTATTATTGAAAGTAGAGCATTATTAAAGAAGATTAGTTTTATACAATATTTCAGAGCTAATTAAACATTCATTATGACTTTGAGGCTTTTATCATCTATTTATTTTTAATCTTTTACCTTGGCTACATTTTCAAATTCCCTTTCTTCCATTAGATTTACGTGAATACCGCCATTCCATTTTACATATTAAAAATATGTATTCTGTAAGTGTTATTTACCTAACGGCTATTGCAAATTTCAATAGACATTATTCCCTCACATATAGCGCTCTGCAAATAGTTTATATTCCTTGTAAAAACAAATGTTTCTGTAAAAACATAATTCTTTCTTACTTCAGTGTAAGATGTTTAATCGTACAAAAAATCAAATCTTATTATTTCATTGAAAAAGTTTTAATGTAACGTAAGCCGAATAATTCTTATGCTTATTTATTTGAAATATTCATGAAATATCACATTAATACCGTAGGATATTTTAAAAGATTATACCGTTCAATTATAAAGTTCGATCAATGCTTTAATAGAAAAAACATGTTTTTTATAATAAAAATATTTTCCTCTGAAAATCTTCTTAAGCTTTTCTGATATAAAAATCTAACAATACGTACAATGGGAAGCTTAGAATCGAAAATACAAACTATTAGTATTGTCATGTATTATGTGACGTAGTGAAACGAGTGTCCGATTTCGCGCTACGCTTATGATATGGGGACGACTCGAATAAAGAAGTGCATCTACGGATCAGTAGCTTCCTCGGAGGCGTATCCGCTCCGAGGATGGAAAATTTGATTACAGTCGATTAAAGCCGTCTGTCCTTTACCTGGAGCCGTTTCGACTCTATACCTGGCGATACATTTTCTTGTAATTTCCAAGGATCTAATCTATTTTTTTTTTATCGATGCATGCGCTATGTATAATTATTTATTTTTTACGTATAAATATTAATGTGTGCATGTATGTCGTGAGTCTGTAATCTTATGGTACTACGGAAAAACGATATTTTTAATAACTATAATACAAAACGGATCGATTTAGCTGTAATGTAATGCTTTGTCGTGTGATAGAATAAGGCGAAGAGACAAAAACGCATGGAGAATAGAATAGAACATCATTGCGTATTATTTCATTAAAAATATCAATATTCCTCCGACATTGAAATCGGCTCAATTACATTGATCAACTATAACTATGGTCGTTGATGCTTGACATATTATTAATTCATATATACATACATATATATATATATATGAATATCATGTAGCTTGCGTATTAAAATTAATTCCGGTACAAGAAAAAAAAAAACGAATGTCATTTGTATTCCATAGTTATTGTTCACTTGATAATTTGAATTGTCTCTAATGAATTATATAAGCCACAGTATCCTGTATCTCTTCCATGAATAATTCCAAGAGACAATAATGATAATGACAATAATAATAGTAATAATAATAATAATAACAACGATAACAGGGCAGTCTCTTACTTTCGGGACGTATGTAAAACAACGAATATTGCATGTGGAATCAATATTATAGTCAGATGAAGAAAAAAATTCGCGATTCAATAATATATTCTTTTTAAGAGATTGAAAAGAGAATGAAATTTATATTTTCATTTGGTTGGTTGCTTGGTTCACTTAGCTTGGTTTTCAACTGCAGTTAGTGGATTTCACTGGATGAGCAGCAGGTTCTGTGGGAAAAACGCAAGTCTAATGAAATTTCATTATCTTTCGGATCTTTTATAATAAATATATTGTTATCTAGTTGAAAATATATTTTCAGAAAGCCTTACAGTCTCATATAGCTTTGAGTAATTATCATTTTCACTATCATGAAGTCCTTTATCATGGAGATTAGTATGAGACAAGGAATTATTGTCGTTAGGTTTTCTTAAAAAGAAAAGATGTTGATTAAATCTGAAGAATAAACATGATTAGCTAAATGGCTTATAAAATTATTCTCACGTTAAATAGCTATGAATAAGCATTACATTCATATTGTTAATTTCATTAAGGATTAAATTGCTACTTTATCTTACTTAATTTCAACTAAATTAATGCGGTTTATTTCGCATTTCATAAACAACTTTCTACGTGCTGTTGTTACGTTTGATTTGGATTCGCTTCTTGCTTGCGTGACAATCCTAAGCGGCTGAGTCACTCCCAGTATAATTAAGGATCCACTAAATAATTGCGCAATCGATTAATTAAGACAGCGTAATAATATGAGCTCAGGAAAGTGAAAGTCTCTGATTTTATTTTTTTGTTTGCAAAATTTTTATCCATTTTGCAGGACGAATGTGTAGATGTTATTCGCAATGAAATCAATAATCAATGGATCATTTTCTTAAAAACAATTCAATTACTTAAAAACTACTCTAAACGAGGATTTTTTTGAAATACTGGAATATATATAGATATATAAATATGTATGAAATTTAGGAAAACGCTTTATATAATTTTCAATTGAAATATTTTAATAAATCTTTGCTTAGTTTTAATTAAGCCGAATTCGAACTAACGTAGATGAGTATTGGTTTGGCTGTAGGTAGGCACAGTTCATTCTATAATGTAACCTTTCCATGCCTTTAAATTATAATTTGAGTGAAATTAATGTCGAAAATGATTAAGTATGCAAAAGTACTCCAAGTTTTTTCTTTTATTATCTTCCCGGCTAAGCGTGGCATATAATAATAATTGTTCTTTGTATCCTGGGAAAGTCTTTTATAATTATAAACTGAGAGGAGAGTGTTATAACGGAGATTTTACCAGTTGATATCCAGCTACTTCGCTCCTCTTATAAATATAAGAATTCATTTAATATCAAATCGTGTAATGAAAGCCACGTAACAGCAACAAAATATTATTAAAGTACAGTAGAACGGATCATTGCATAATCTATTGATTTTAAGTAATTGCGCGTACATAATTTACCGGCTTTTAGAGAAAGAGAGAGAGAGAGAGAGAGAGAAAAAAACAATAATAATACTTATTCGCGTAGTTACATCTTAAACATATGTTTCTATTTACGTTATGAGTGCTCGCTAAGGATAAAATGGATACAAGTAAATGTTTGTACTTTAATTACAGCACTTGGCTTGGTTATAAAATAATATATGCGATTTGTGCAAGATACTTTATTATTTATTTTATTTCGGGTAATTTACGAGTAAAAAAACGTCTTGAGGTTATATAACGCGCAGTATTTTATAATCATTGGAATGCAATAAGAGGTAAAATTAAGAGACGATAGCATTAAGGATGAAGGTGATTTTTATCCGCGACTATCGGTAAAATCTCGACTATTGTGCGAGCAAAATGTCAGGAGCTAAAGGCCAACAATGTCAAGTGAGATATACACTATTATAAATAAGTGTAAGAAATTAAAGTCAAACTGCGGTCGTATGGAAATAACCTGGTTAGAAAAATATTTGCGGTGCAGCGGGATGAAACGGGACGTAAAAGATATATGAAATGGCAAAATAGAGAGATAAATAGACTTTAGTTGAATTAGCATAAAACGTAATCGAATCACACATGGCCCGTTAGGCTGATTACAATGAAATTTGCTCGTGTGAATTTTTCAACTACGTCTCGCATTAGAAAAGAAAGTGAGAGTGTGAGGCTTCAGAAGCTATAAAACCAGGGAGAGCCATCAAGATTTCGAATCTTATTATCTACATGATTATTTTCTTAACTCTTTATTTAAGATCGCAGTAATCGATGTAACATCGAGATACATTGTCCCTGTATAGGTGGCGTTTAAGTTTTCCTAGGCTTTTCTTCATTTTCGTAACAGATAAGGAGTACATCGTCTTTGCGAAATCATATCGGGAGCGTAATCTGTCGAACTTTTGTTTTTCATTTTTATTAAAATACGCAACCTATTTTTAAAATTAAATACATTTCGATTGATTTAGAAATAGTATATTAAAAATGTATTCGCTGAATGAATAGTAAAGCGTCAAAGCGCCTGAACAAATTTACCACTACATGAACTTGATTTTATAAAGAGTACGTATAAAGACCTTTAGCTGCTTGTGTCTATATTTATTATACCCCGAATATCCGAATACCGAATAAAATTACATAGAATTGGTTTAACGATAATAAATAGTCTACGCGAAGTCCCTGTTATCTTTCTGTTTCATTTCCCTCGTTTCATTGTAACAGTTTTTATATTTCGAAATCTCTTTTTTGAATTTCCGGAAGATATATGTCCTTGCGAAAGTTCTCATAAATTTTCAAAGTGAAATGCAATAGTAGTTTTCCGTATACAGTTCAACGTTGTAAAGAAGTTCGCATATAAGAAGAATGTTTCGCAAATACGATTTTGCCAGAACGACTTTTTTTTTTTTTTCATAACTGCGGATTCGCTTCCGAAATACTTTTATTAGTTCTACGGTATAAAATTATCAATGGCATCGATTCACACGCGAGATGCTTGATCGTTCAACACATATTCATTATTTTATTAATTAATCCGATATAATTATAACGACATCTCGTTCTTTATATTTAAATTTTTTTTTTTTTTTTTTTTATAGAAATTTTAATTGTTTATCTGCAGCAAAGCGCATAATTTTGAGAATAATAATTTTGCCACGCAAGAACGTCGTAAATTTTATTTACCGAGATGATACAGTATTTTCTTTGTTTGAAAAGGATCGCTAAAGAATCGCTTCTAATCGATACGGACCTGATGAATGCCCAATCATATATAGCCCATGAAACAAGGCACATTTTCATCATTGCTTTTATCTTATAATTAATTTTACTCGAGTTTTACAAACAGCTTTTCAAACGGACGAGGCATCCATTGTAGTAGTAGACTTCGAAATTCGAAGTGCAGTTATATTAATTAAAGCTCTTAATTCATATAATAAAATCAAGAGATGAATTTACGAATCTTGGCCGTTCTATAACAACTTTAATGTAAATTAAAACGTTGATTATTACAATTTTAGAATCGTAATACGGAGAAATGGCTAAAGTGCTTATTAAAGATAAATGGAGATTTAAGTACAAGAGTCAGTGAAATAAATAAAGTTAAAATTGGCAAGAATGAATGAGTTTGCGGCTCGCGGACATCGTCGGCTGACAAGGTTTCGAAATAGAAAAATTATTTAAAATTATCGTATCTTTGATGGTCTCTTATCGTCGAATGAAAATATCCAATGGAAATGATCGATCGAGCTTTGCCATTGGCATTTTTGACGTAGCGAGGATCTTTTAGAATCGCGGAGTCATGTCGAAGGAAGGCAAATGTACACGTCAGCCATAGAATACAACCAAAAAAAAAAAAAAAAAAAAAAAAAAAAAAAAAAAAACAAATCTCAAATAGAAAGCGCACGTGTATATCCTGTATATCCTCGTGTCCATTGTAATTCCTTGAAAACCGAGCGATCAAGTCGTGCCTTTAAATTAAAGAAAAGTTCCCGGAGGAAAATATTTACAAAGCCTGTTGGTAGAGTTAAGTTTACAGAGTTGAGGGATTAAAGGGAGCTCACTTAAAGGGTGAGAAGTACAGTGGAGCCGTCGATCGCCTCGGCGGAATCGCTCCCCTCGGCCCCTCGCCGAGCCGGAAACGTGGCTCGCAATACTTTAAGTCGGTAACTGACTGCGGGTAAGGGCGGCGTCTATTAAGACTGCAAGGGCGGCAAGTGCCCTTAATTATCGACTACTACGCGGCCTTCGAAGTGAGCTTTCCTCTATATTTATGCACGTCCGCAAGCACTTACTACACACACGCTTAATGATAACGGGCGAATAGCTCGAGCGTTCGCCTCCCTATGCGCGGTAATTCAGTCAAAATTCCTCTCTCTCTCTCTCTCTCTCTCTCTCTCTCTCTCTCTTTACCTCTCGCCCCTCTCATTTCTCGTATTTCAAAGTGAATTCCGGGTCTGCGGGTCTGCGTTACACCTGTAGCTATGCAGAGAGGCCCGCGTGGCTCCCAAGACTACTATACTAACGCCTCCGCGCGAATCTAATAAACCTTTATTCAGAACACGATGCGCAGCAACTCTTCTCGGCCAGTCGCGCAGTAAATTGAAGGAATTTTTTCTCTCCCCTAGCTCTCCCTTCATATTTATACGCTGCCGCTGCGCTGCCGCTGCCGCTGCTACTTTCCTACTCGAAAAAGATAAATAAGGGGCGGCTCGACGGGGGAGGGAGAAGCCTCGCGAAAGTGCATTAGGGAAGGAAGAGACGCCGAGGCAACTACGCATAGTTTAACTTTCCTTCCTGCGTGGATAAGTCGCTTTCCGCCACAAAAGATATTCATTTTATTTTTTTTTTTTTTTTTTTTTTTTTTTTTCTTATCCTTTAAACGTACTTTCCGGCAGAAAAATATCTTGATTCGATTTTAGTTTGCTAAACTCCGCGATGATTTATCTCTGCGGTTAGCCGCGCAGTATATCCTTTGTTTACTTGTCTTAGTGGGGCGGCTTTCTCCGTGCCACTCAATTCGTCTATTAGTATTTCAAAGCACTTGGGACTGACGTATTAGATTATTCGTAATTGCATTTTTCAATATTACGAATCGTACGGCCCGTCGACGCTCTTCGATCGGACTAAGAGCTAAGAATAATAACAACAGTAATAATTATAAACGGAGGCTTTTATTTCGAAGAATTTTAATGGTAATGTTGTAGCGAAGCTCCTGGCGCTTCACCATATCCTTACGCATTACAAATTTATCCCCTTCTATAATGCATTTCATACATTTAAAGTGTAATATCATAGAAGATCATTCGTAACATAACGTGATAAAAGTATCAGAGCGTATTTATTATTCAAGGAGTAAAATTAATGCTCCTCTGTGTATCTTCATTGCACTAAGCATTATTAAACATTGAACGAATGAATGAACTGAAGCGATATTTAATTTCTCTTACAGCCCATATAAGACTCGACTGTTTTTAATGTCTACCGTTTGGGGTGGGGTGGGGGTGGGGGGGGTTTAATCATATAAAAAGCCGAGATTGACGTTTTGCGAAAGGTTTTGCGTATGTATGATGTATATATATTTATATCAATTATGCCGAGAAACCTCGGCAGTGAGTGAGGATGTCGGGGTTCGAGTAGAAACGCTCTCCTTCGAGGAAAGATAAAATTCTGTCCAGTTGTAAAAATTGCAGGCAGTCTAGGAATTATGGGAAAGCATGAAGGAAATGGGAAGGAGAATGGAGGGCAACGCTTGTAGGGCAGTATTACACATTAATACTCGATCTTGTGTTTTATAGGGTCGTTGAAGATTTAATGCTGTTGAAAATCTTTAAATTAAAATTGTAATTTTTCGCTTACGCGGCAGTGTAGTCGTGCCGGTAGAATGAGGCGCGCGCGCACGTGTGCGTGGAGCCGTTCAAGCATTTATTTCGGCGTCCACGTCACTACGATTCTATTAACAAATTGTAGTCGAGGTGTTGGCTAAAGAACCCTGCTAAAAGCAAATAAGAGTGGGCATACGAATTCTTGCCGTAAGGCTTTATTTCTATAAAATCAGTGAAATAAAATTTGTAACGAAATTGTTTAAAATGCTTCTTTCTTTTTTTTTCCCCCTTTTTTTTCTCTCGCTGCCAACTGGGAACTTAAGTTTTGTAAATGCAGGTAGGCTGCATGGAATGCGGTTCCGTATCCATTGGTTGAGTAACGAACGAGAGTGTAGATACAAACGTTAAAATGGTTTCGCGAGTGCGATTATTGTTACGGGCATGAGTTCAGGTATGAGCGAAGGAGGTACTTATATCCGAGTCTGCGCGAGCTTACACAGTCGTATAAGTATACATTAAATGTATGAGATAAAGCAGGGAAGAGTATTGGAGGAAGAAATGCAAGATGTAATGATATTTTCCAAGGAGAAGCCAGTAATTTACAAATCCACAGGGTATTATTATACCATTTCTTACTTAATCGTATCTAAATAATTTCAAGTACGTAAATCAAGATTATATTTTTCCAAGATAAAGCTTATTAAGCGGTCTCCCCTACCTTTCTTATTTCACACCTTGTACGGCGTAGCCGTTGCTCGGTGATGCCGCCCAGCATATACGTGTAATGAGCCAGCGTTTCCTGCGCTCCTTCCCTTTTCATACTCGTGTGCACGTAATGCCCTTATTCATGTACAGACAATATTTAAAAATCTTCGGTGAAAAAAAGCTCGAGCTAGCCGAACGAGGAGAAAGTCGGGAAAGCTATATGATTAAGATTTATTGTTGATAACATGGGCGTAGCATCGGTATTATCATGGAGATTGCACGTCGAGTCCGGTCAGAAGGTACTTTAACTAACTGAAAATTATATTACATAAATATCCCGGGCACTTTATCTCGTGTATTATAACATAAATATTTAGCTTTAATACTATCTCGGCGGATATTGTAGCAACTTTATTGGATTACGCTTGATTAGAGCTCTCTTTCGGTATTCTTCATGCTCGCTCCCGATTGTTTCAAGACACGTTCGACCTAATACCTTTAATAACTTTACCAATTCTCGATACTAATGCAGAAGGAAAGAAAAACAGAAAAAAAAGAAAAAAGGAAAAAAAAAAGAGAAGAAAAATAGATATATATATATAAAGAAAGAAAGATAAAGTGGTGGCCTAATAGCACGGGATAAATCAAAGACGTGGATCAACAACAAACGCTCGCTGCTCAACGCCATTATTACCTCCATTATTACCTCGATAAAGAACGTTAAAATGCTGAAATAGCCAATTAAATGGATTGTTGCAAGAGCCTATCGAAATGCAAGAAATGGATGGAATGGACGACCCCCCCCCTCCCACTCTTTGGTGTACGTAAAGCTCGGAACAACGCGTCGTCGGATATCCGAAAGCTCTGTTGGCCCTTTATGGCCCGACTCGCGGGTCCTTGGGCCTCGTCAGCCAATAAACCGAGCGCTAAGAGGAAAGCCGTCGGGATGGTCCGGAGGTGCGATAAGAAAAGCAACCGCGTGTCCTCGCCTCGCGTTTACCGCCTTTATTATGCGTTACGTGTAAGCGGGCCTTGGGACGCTTGACGTCGCGCGCTTTGCATTCCGGTCAGTAGTTTGTGTCTCGGTGGGGTGGCGAAAACTTTGCCGCCCCGATCGCGGCCTATTCGTGCTCCGTATACGGAAAAGCCGCATAATATATTCATTGAAGAACGTCGACGAGTTTAAAAGTGAGAAAATCGCCCCGCTTCCTTTGCTATCTCTCGAGACTAGTCGAGAGAGAGAGAGAGAGAGAGAGAGAGGGAGAGGTCGCGAAAATTAAAGAGGCCCTGCCCCTCGCCGCCGCCGTCGCCACCGGATATTTAGATATAATTCTTCGAGCGAGGGATGGCGTGAGGATTGACGTGGTGGTTATTGCAGGGGTGGGCGGGGGTCGCACAGAAAGAGAAAGGCGTAGATAATGATCGCAGAATGCTTCGTACGTCGCGCTTTATTAAGAGTGCGAGATCGTATTTTTGAATTCTTACAGTCGTATAAGCTTTTCACGCGAGAGAACTATTTTGTGTCATTCATTAATTACGGCTAATTAAATTTTCACGAATCGATGCCCATTAATGCCGTGTAACGACGACACACGCGCATAACGAAAATAAAAATAAAAACAAACTGTTATTGGACTTTGAGCGATTTCATCAATGTACTTTGTAATTGCTTATCCGGACATGTCTTACTCACGGCTATTCTTCATATTATATGAACCAACGATTTAATTGTTTCAATATTAATTCGTGTATCGTTGAACTATACATTTTACTAATACCAATTTACGGTGGAAGCTTTGCTATTCTGCTTATGACGGAATAAGTTTTTGACGCTCTTACAGGCTCTTTCCTCCATACACTCAAGCAGTACTCGAGCATTCGTGATTTTATAGACAGTTTGATATAGTTGCTGTTCGTTAGAATAGTGTTAGTAGGGATGGGATCTCGGGTAGTTTGATAGTTATCGGATAAACTACCTTATCCTCATTGTAAATCAATTTGATAAAAGTTATTCGTTTCATACTCTTGGGGCTCGTGGCTCATATATTTATTCAAAAATCTTTTGTTGCTTGGCTAAAGGACGACAGGTATTTTATAATAAATCTAATATATGACACAATGTATTCGTCCCGAATCAAATATATGGCTTGATTATATACATATACATGTATAAGCTCTCTCTCTTTCTATTCGGAGTCAGTTTGCGTCTATAGATTATAAACGGATAAGGAAGTAATTGAAAAAATGCATTTACCGTATGCATGCATGCACTTGCTGTGGAAATTAATGGTACACAGATTCGTATAAATGATATTTGAGAACCGCGAGCCGGCATAAAGATTTTCAGTATAATTAAGCCAGAGAAAAACAGAAAGACAGAAAGACATAAAGACAGAAAGACGTAAAGAAAGAAAGAAAGAAAGAGAGAGAGAGAGAGAGAAGAAAAAAAGGAAGTATTATCTTAATTTCAACGAAATTACAGCACCGAATAACAAAACCATCTAGATAAATTGGAATGGTTATGCAAGACATTTTTATCCTGAGTCTACTGCTGTTTTTACTACTACTCCTACCGCCGGACTACTAATACCGCCATTGACTTGTACGTCTCTGCGTGCAAGATATTTCCCTAAGCCCAATGCCAATATTTCTCTCTATTCTTTTTGGTAAAAGCCGGGAGGCGTGATAATAACTAAAGCGAAAGGAGAGCGCGGGACAGTGAGAAACATAGAGCGCTCGCTGTAGCTAGACGACAATTAGCTCGTGAATTGTACTGCAAATGTAGATCGTTCGCAGGTAATATTTAGGAAAGTGGCGACGACGGGGGGATATGGGGGTGGGAGTGGCACCGGTTAACCAGGCACCGGGAAGTACCCGACAATACCCGAGAATCCAAGCAGTAAGTAGACTTGGCCGCAACGACAGCGCTTAAAGACGTTATTTGGTGGGAGGGGGGGGGTATAAAGGCAGGAGAGCCTAAGGTAATAGGGATCCAATTATACAGACCGAAAGTAACCCCTCACGTTTCTCTGGATGTTTTCAGGTATCGTTCGCGGCTCGTACATCCGCAGCTATGAGCCGGCTTGGTACGACACGGCCGCCTTGCGCCAACATCGCGATCGAGTGCGTCGCGACGCCTCGTCACCCGCAAGGGATCAGCCGCTTATCCTGCGAGTCCGCGCACTCGACAAGTAAGTACATACACGCCAAGTCCATACTCTATCTATTATCACGCGGCTTTTGTTATGCCCAAACAACTTTAACCCAGTATTCGACTTGACACGTGCACCCCCGAACCCCCACCCCACCCCACCCCTTCGCCCTTCCGCTCGCTCCGGTCACGACGCGGAAGGAGCTGCTCGTACGCCACCTCGAACACCTCGTAAAATACTTTCCTGACAAAGTTTTCCATTGCATCGAACGAGATTCTCGATTTACGATGCGGATGAACCATTACTCCTTGGTCCGGCTCGGCCATTCTCGAACACGAGCCTTCGAATTCGCACTCCCACATCCGCAACATCTTCGAACCCCTAAATTACTCTCATCCTGCCCTTACTATTCCTACATAGCCTTTGTAATTTTTTCTCTTTCGCGACGATCCTACTTTGTTAAAAAAAAAAATTAGTTTTTAAAATCATGCATGAAATCTTATAAAACTTGGTCATTCATCACCGTCGAGAACAAAAAATGAGATGTACCGTCGCGCGACTCCGCCCCTCCCCCTTAAATACTAGTTATTACAAAGCCATTTAAAAAGCAAAGCCTAAGCGAATTCGAATTAATGTTAATTGACTATTTTTTTCATACTTGAGGTCCACCAATGCGAACTTGAATTAAACTAGGACAATGTGCTTTTAGAAAAAGAATACTAAATCGACTACTAAAGCTCACTATGAAATTCATGAAAATTAAATATACATACGTAGATTTGTCAGTATTGATAATTAAAGTTTTTTTCAAGCGATTAAGGCGTATCAAACTTTTTTTTATATACTTTTAAGTATAAAGAAACGTAGGAATCGATACTCTTGAAAATTATATTTAACAGAAAATCATTTATCACAAACTGTTGCTCATTACATTCAACTATATATCGTATTATATATCGTACATGTACAAGTTTATGTAATAGAATAGTTATCTACATTTAAATATAACTAATAATATAAACAATATTTATCAAAACGTATCTTGTAATAAACAAATTGTAGCTATAAATTACAGATAATGTAATATTGGATATTGTAGGATATATTATATTTTATCTTTTTCCAAAAAAACAAAACAAAAAAAACAAAAAAAAACGAAACATTAAAACTAATTTCATATTGTTATTATGAAGACCCTTGTAAGCCTAATAATACTGTCTTCTTAGTTCATTAAATGTTGTAGAAATGATTATGTTGGTAAGATAGCTAATGCTATCATGGATATTTTTAGGATAATGAAGGACTTTGAATTTTTACGAATAATGGACATTATAATTATGTTGAACTACCTAAATACTTACAAATGGTAACATTTTTAGAAAAAAAAAAAAAAGGTATTGACAACCCGTATACGGTTTACAACCGTAAGTTTCACGGATAGCATAATAAATAGCTCGTCTCGAAGCTTTTGCGAATTGAGGGAATTCTAGTCAGAATCTAGCGGGGGACGAAGTTAAATTCTTTATAAAAAGCACAAGGAGGAAGATTGCCGGTAATAGAAATGATTAAAAAGACCGATAACTTGATGCTTCAGCCGGAGTCTCGGTAAATTGAAAAGGGTTTTCATTTTATAAAGCTAATAATACTAATTATCGTATAGAACTGGAAGCGACTATTTTTTTTTTTTTTTTTTTTTTTTTTTTTATAAAAAAGCGATGGATAGAGAGGATTTAAAAGGTCTATAAAAGAAGGGATATTTGTTATAATGGGGGGGGGGGGGGGGGGGGGGAGGGGGATGGGGAGAGGGGGTGGTATGTCCCTGTCGCTCCGGGAAAACTTGGGGGGCGAACTTGCGAGCGGCCTATTTATTAGCGACGAGCGGGTGTCAGTCACGACTTTGTGGCCCGATCTCACCCGTGAACTTGGATGGACCGCAACTCGATTGCGGCTCATTAGCGAAATCGTCGGACCAGAGGCGAGTCGCGTTCCCCTCACCCTCCTCGCCGATCTACGAGTTTTATCGCGTAGACGGAAACTTTTCGTGGTTATCTCTTTTGAGAATTGGCTGGCTAAAAGAGGAGGCGGGCCGAAGCCTCGTTTCGCCCTTCGCTGCCATCGACCCCACCCCCCCACCCATCCCCCATCTTCCTTGCTACGGCTTTTTACAATTCTACTGTCCGGGGGATCCGACGCTGCTGGCTCTTATCGTCGGATCTGTATTCGGTTATCTGTTACGCGACAACTTCTCGGCCTTCCCATTGCCTCGATAAGCGCTTTCCGAGCTTTCGGTTGACAGATACAGCGCCGAGCATCGGAGGGAAGGCGAATTACTTTTCAATTAAAAATTAACTCCGACGACTAATTACGGATGAGTCACTTTATTGAGAAAATTTACAATTTTCAATTGTCATTCCGTTCATTAATAACCGAATGCCTCGCTTCGCTATAATACAATGCACCGTAATAATATTCCTATGTAAAATCATACTGGACGACACTCTCGAGCCTCGATAATTTATTTTAAACGGTTTTACGGGAATTTATCGCACTTAAGTTACGGGCTTAACTCACTCGACGTAAAATGCAACGAATGCCATTTTCCATTCGCCGTTTGACGTATAAAAAGTGGACACAACCTACGTCATCTCATCCTTGAATATCCGTTGCGCGATAAGGAATTCGTATTTACAATTAAACGAAAAGTCTTTAACAAATATTTGCAGGGCTTGGATCTTTTTGTTTTAAACTAAAATATATATATTTGACCCCAATAATTGTCAATAATAACCCCAAAGACCTTTTTAATTTCTTATTTATATCCATTGTCCTGTAACGTATTAATGCTACGGATTCGCCAACGGCGTTAGAATTTTAGAACCGAGCACTGTGTATATTGGATTTCTCTCCTTCGTGTTATCGTATATTTAAAAGTAATTTAGTCTAATTACATGCACTTGTAAACGGCTTAATTTTCACGAAGCAGAACAACAACTTCTCAAGTTATTGGGAACCGTGACGCTCGCGATGTTATTTAATTGTAACTCTACAACAGTTGTCAACGATATCTTTGATCGTCGTAACCTAAAATTATAGTGAAATACTGGTATATATTGCAAAGGAATTACAATGCTCCTTAGATATTAAAGGGTAATGTATAGTAGAAGAAGTATCTTCATTTTAAATACGGCATAAATTTACTTTTCTAGCGGTAAAACGAACAGAGGGCCGATAAGATCTTCAAGTTTACGACTCGTGTATTAATTTTTTTCTATGTAACAGAGTAACGCCGTCCTTTCCTAGCTCGTTGTTCCGCTGGATTTTTATTATGCTAATTCCATAAATACGGCATCAAAGACATTTGAACTCGTCGTGATCCTTAAATTTATGACCACGCACTTTACGGCCAAATATCCCGACACTTCGCATATTATTTTAACAATATGAATATTACGTCAGCGTAGTTATACTTATAAATATTAATTAAAAGGACCTAAGGACGATTATTCATTGCCATTACGTACATTTATCAGTTTTATGTAGAATAAATTATTTGTATATTAAATAAGTATCGTTACAATACTGTAAAAATTCAACGTGGAAAGCTGTTAATATAACGAGTTATGAATGTACGAGTCGCGAGATCGGCGGTGGGGCGGTGCGGGCGAGGGGCGAGGGGGGAGGGTGCGAGGCGGGCGCACTTAATAGCGCAAATCATTGTAAAGAATGTTTATGGCCACGTGTACCGCGCTTAAGTTTAATTTTAATTAGAAGCTGATTGTTCGGTTCAAAGTGAGAAGTGTAGTGAACCAAACCTGTGTTTGGTCACGCTTTTACATGTCATTAACGAAATTGTAAGACATAATTAACTGACTAATTCTGCAAAAAATAAAAAATATTTTGTTTTTAAAACGCAAAAGGTCCATTCTTGCCCATTCTTTTCAACAAAACGGAATGTACAAAGGCTTCGCTTTTTTTCTTTTTTCTTTTTTTTCTTTTGATTCTTTTTCCCATTCAATTCAAAGTTCCAGCGATTGCCGTTTTTCTACATATGCTATGCCAATCTCATTTGAAGCTGGTCGTTACATAAGCCGTTTCTCACTTTCTTTTTAAACGAAGAGAGCGAGGGAGGGAGAGAGAGAGAGAGAGAGAGAGAGAGAGATGGCACGGAAGATGCGTTTGAAAAAGCCGCTTTCGATTATCTCGACCATTTGCAAGGATCGTGGAAAATAGCCAAATAAGCAAAGTTGCGCGTCCCCGTATCCTCGTGTAGTGGTAATGACGACTGGTGGCGGCTGCGGGGGGGGGGCGGAAGGGTATAGGCTGGGGGAACAGAGGGCTCCTCATTAAATCGCAACGTGCTTTCACATTGTATCTGCCAGCAAGTGGCGTCTTCATCGACACTTCCCTAGTGGATGGTTAGGGCGGAAAGATGGAGGGAGGGGGGGTGAGTGAGCGGCTGTTGATGGATATTTATTGGACTGGCTGCTCCGAAATGCACAAGTTGTATAAACACGGCCCCGGATGGAGCGGCCGTCTGTTCGAATGGAGATGGATCGATTTTCCGCGGGAGTAATCCACGGAGGGACTTGGGGGACTAGGGGGGACGGGGGACGAAGGGAGAATAAAGGTCGAGAAAGTTTGCCGGGGCGTTGATGCCGCGCTCCTCGCCGTGGCGCCTCCTCCTCCTCCTCCTTTTACCTTAACGGATGAGAAATCTGCGGATGGCAATAAAATGTAAAGTAGGCGCCCGATCTCTTTCCTCTGTGTCTCTCTGAATCCTTTGTCTCCGTGTTACAAAATTCGACAATTTTTCCTGCGGCATTTTCTTCGGATATGCAACTCCCGCACGTAGAAGAGCATACATGCAGCCTCTCAGCTCCATCCCTCCCCCCCTCCCTCCCCTCGCCCCCCATATCCTCGCCCCCTTTATATTTTTCTCTCACATACAGAGATGCTACTTCTTCCTTACATTTTGCCTTCGATTTCACCCTCACCAATATCAGTCCTCCTTTTTCTTTGCACCATCCCCGGCCTTGTCTACTACTACTATCTTTTGTTCCGAGCATCCACTCCTACTACATCAATTTAGCCGCTGGTGTTCCACTTTTCCTTAGGGGTATGAAGGGGATGTATAGAAAAACGTGGGAAAGCCTTTGCTACTCGCAGGGACATTCTCTCTCTCTCTCTCTCTCTCTATCTCTCTCCCCCTCTGCCTCCTTCATTTCTTCATCGCTTATTGCGTTGTAAAGTTCATTCCTGGAAATTCTTATCTATCCAAGGAAAATGTAAAGTTCGATTTTACATTTTCATCTTTATAAATATTCTTTATCTCCGAGTACTCTCATTCGAGTGACATTATGCCGAAAACAATGTGATCTCTTTAAATATAGATCATATTTTCGTATTTAGCAGCTTATCGAACGCTCGTTACTTTGACTTAATTAAGGATAAATGCACGATACTCGAACGTTTTATTCCTTTTAATCACCTTCTACGATACTCTGTAGATAAGTTCGTAAAAAATTTTTAGTTCAAAACTGCTATTGACTTACATTCGACGTGCATATATATATATATATAGATATATACGTATATCCGTATTTACATTAGTACTGAAATACTGAAGAATAAAGACCATTACTCGGCCTGAGAATTATGAAATATTTGTAAAACAAACGACTTTAGCAATAAATAATTCGATTGCTTATCGAGGCAAAGTTTTAAAGTACAGTAATTTTTAAAGTCTTGCGTTATAAATTGCTGAGAGCGAATTCGTTTCATTGGAAAACAGTTGAGATTAATTATAATTTTTATAAGTGATATGACATTGTATGAAATGGAGTAAGTGAAATAAGCAATTCCATTCGTGAAGAATGCCATCTGTAAAGGACGATATGTCAGTATAAATAGTTAATTGAAGACTTATAATGTTACGTTATACTTAAAATTTTCGTTGGTTAGGAATAATAAAACGAATAAAAAAGTCTCCGGATTGTACGGATGAACAGAATCGACTAATAGAATAATCCAATATAAATATCATTCCTTTGTTTTAAGATAAAATCTGTCGAGGGTAGGTAGGAAGGTGAGTCGGTTATTTTATTCCGAGCCACAATCAGGAATAATACTTAATAATTGTCATTGTGAGGTAGCGAAAGCAGTGAATTTCAAGTGCAGCCACTTCTCAGACGTAATAAATCTGCAACGAAGCCCATAAAAAAGTAAAGCAATTGACCAATCGATCAATCGAGTCCCGTATTCATTTATCATTTCCCACATCACCGAGACCTTACCTTCCCATTACCCACCCATATACCCGCCTATATACCTTTCGCCATTAAAATACGTGTCTCGAGGTAGAAGAGAGAAGCGCGGTAGCGATAGAAGAGGAAAATAAATAAATAAATAAATAAATAAATAAATAAAGGTATTTGTAAGATAGACTTCTGAATTCGTGCGCCATGTTTGTAAGCCATCAAAGGACAAATAATATATTTAATTAAGCGTCATAGAGGGATTGTCAGCTCGGAGCTTTAAGAGTCGAGACCGAGACCCGTGCTAATTGAGTCCTGACAACGGCGCCGATAATTGAACCGCCAGTAATTGGATAGACTCCCGGATCTCGCTCGGCCTCACTCTCTAATATGTCTCCGCTAAAAAAATACCAAGGTTGTACCGTCCTTGACTTTCGAGGAGGGGGCGGGGACGGGTCACGGGGGGGGGGTCAGACTTGTCGCAAAGTGCTTGACCCTCGCCGTTATTGTGCTCGATAAGAGATCGGCGAGCCCTGGCGATCATTGATCATTGATTTTGTATTAAGGATTTATTAAGGTGGCGGAAGTCGGATATACGTGTCAAGGATGCGGAAGATTATTATACCGATTATAAACACCGTAAGCTAGAGGTAAGAGTAATAGCGGAATCCTCGCTCTCGTACTCAATTTTTAATAGCACTGAATTACTTAAAGCGTTAGGCTCATGTTCAGCCCCGATGCACGCTCAAACGAATCTTTGAAAATGTAAAAAATGGTATTATACGCGGTTAAAAATTACATTAAATTTATTATCCGTTTCAATTTTCATTGTATCTCCTCTTTTATCCTTTATAATAATAATAATAATAATAATAATAATAATAATAATGATGATGATGATGATCCATTATTAGCCGTGAATACGTTATACATATCGTATTAATTCTATTATAATAGTGGTAGTATGCCACAAAATTACGCCCAAGAAATTCATTATTATGTATTCTATCATTTTCGACGTACAAATGACCGGGTTTCGTTAAAATAATAATAAATTTTTCATTGTACAGCGTGCGCGGTCGAGTTGAGCAACGCAGAAGCGAGTAATAAATAGTTAACAATAATTTGACTGGGAGTCAGTGAACGCTATGACGACACACGAGTATAATAATGTATTCTTGGTATAAATTAATTTTCGTCCTTCGCTTACAAATAAAATAACTCACGAAGATTAAACAGCATTTATTAAACAACGTCTTACGAGATTCAATAATGACTTATACAAGCGAAAAATTTATAAAAGATAAGCTTCGCCAAAGTTTTATAAGCAAACAGATATTAAGCTGACTTTTGTTCTGTAGAAATGAAATATGTGATGTCTGCAAGAGCCACAAATAATACATTTCCCTTCAAATCCACATACTCTACGAAAAAAAGTGAAAAAAAAAAAAAAAAAAACATTCCTCGACTGAATAATTCATTGAAAAGTAGTAATAAAATTAGTCATTTTTATGTGGCTTCTCGTGCAACATAAGCTCTTGCACGTTAAGTAATTAGTTATTTTTACTAACCGTACACGTGAACTATTTTATCTATCTATCTATATATATATATATATATTTTTTTTTCTTCTTCTAAATATATAATAGCGTTATAGTTTCCAATATTTATAAAGAACCGCTAGAATGTAATGGATATAACCTTGGCGAATGTTCTTGCCAATTATTGACATAGAAAATACGTTCTAACAATCATTTTCACAATGTGACTTGTAATTTTCCTTGAATTTCAATTGAATGTAATAACTATTTTTAAATGCCAAACTTAAAATTGAATCCTTAATGGCTTTCGACAATTATTTCATCTAACCTACTATTTGCATTATAAACAAACTTTTCTTCAACAATTTACTTTTGACTACATTATACGTGTAATACATGTAACGAATGCTAATATCTCAAAGAAAATGTATTTCCTGCTGAAATATTAGTTCTTGCGATTTAAGATTAGAAATCTTATGTACTAAAACGTTAGGAATTCTATATTATTTTTGTATTTAAATTCCTGGATATTCTTTTTGTTCGTCAATATACTTAATTACGGTAAAGAAAAGTTGATCGAAAGAAATTCCAATATTAAAATACATTTAAATATGTTGAAAAGGAGTGAAGTGTAATTACAAAATTATTATTAAATCTATTGTTGGAAGACAACTATTTAAAAGGTAAATTGAATAACTGATTGATAGACCAATCAGTCGTAATAAAGTTTTAATTTACAATTACGCGTTGCAATGTTTCATTAATTGACGTTAAACTTTATATTCTGTTTCAATACGTACATGTATAACATCACAGTATATGAATATTTGCAATAAATATTTTCTGATGATTAAAGAGATTGTACAGCTGTAAAAATGCTCATAGTTAATATCTCGTACTTAATAGTACTTTTTCATTATCTCTTTTTTATTTTTTTATGAAGGAAAAAGTACGAATGAAAGGTCTTCGTAAAACTTCACTTTATATCGATTAAACATATAAATCTATATGCAATTTTGTAATCACATAAACCCAAGGATTCTTTTTCATCGATGATATATGTATATGTATATATATATATATATGGCAATATGAAATCTAATTACATATTTAAACATTTGACTATTGGTCAAGAGGCTTGCTTGCAATGTACAATTTCTAGTGACGTGTATTAATAAGTGAGCATATGCATTCGGTATTATTGTTACATAAACATATTAAAGCTTTTCCTTGTATATTACAAGCGCTATTTACTTATAAAACATTTAATAGTGAAGATTTTTCATTATAATTGTAATAATTAAAATTTAATCGAATTAAGTTGTCCAATTTCTCAATAGTAATTATATAATTCTAAGGAGGGAGATGGTACGGGTATATTCGTATTCATCTTCATAATATTGTCCATGAAATTAGATCAATCTGAAGCGATATTAGTTCAGTTATAGTTAAGTTATGTCAGGCAATTCGAAATGACGATAGGAGCAAGAAATCTTAAGACAGTATATATTGCGCACTCGCTCACTAACCAATGAATTAAATAGTAATGTTATATAAATAATTTACTTTTAATTAAAAAAAAAAATATTATTGATTATTTAACTCGTAAAGTCATTTCGGACTAAAAATAACTGCTTCAATGAAAATGTAATAAATACCCTTTATAAGTAAGAATTTTTCAAACGAGGAGTTTTCTAAATAGAAATCAACTCATTCGATGCGTTTAGATAGTCATTTAAAAAAAAAAAAAAAAAAAAAAACTCTTAACCATCTAAGAACTATAATTATCCCGTCGTGTTTCAAAGTAAAAAGTATGTTGTACTTCGAATTAAGAGATAAAATTAGCGCATTGAATTTTAAAATATAGCATGTCTGGTTCATGAGCCAAAACATTTACCTGCCTCTTAAATCTATATACTTGCAAAAAAAAAAAAAAAAAAAAAAATGAAACTGCAATCATTTAAGAATGCGTATAATCTTTCGTAAATTAAGTTTCCTCTCTTATAAAATTACCGTTATAAAATAACATTTATTTCCATTATTATTTCAGTCCTTCCCATGTTCCATGTTCTTAAACTGTTGCGCGATGTATTCATTCGGGTTTTTTTCTTTTCTTTTCTTTTCTTTTGTTTTGTTTATGTCTTTTATTAATATTCAAACTTATTCATTTGATTTTTATTCAAATGTTCATAAAAACTAAGTTTATGAATGCATAAACATCTTCTTTTTTTTTTTTTTTTTTTTTTAAAGAAATCCTATTCTCCAGAGAAGTAACTGATTACAGCAAGTATTAAAGTCTTCTATTAGCCAATTAAATTGATTTATAAAGATTTTTACTCTTTACAATATTCAATAGCTCTATACGTAATGGCAGGCTAATGGCGGAATGCTCCATCGCTATATATTATATTTTCAGCCGTTTGTTAAAATTTCAATGTAATAGAAATTAAATATAACGATCGGCTGCTGCTCTAAATTAGACAATTCCTTCACATGTATTTTTATTCGAAAGTGAATTTGCAAATTTTTCATACGCATCTGTGAAAATATTCAGTTGCTTAAATATTATATAACATTATTATAATAAATAGCTGGATTCATTATTGTAATTATTAAATTATTAAATGTTTCGGTAAAATTGAAAGTCGATGAAGAAAATTTATAAATTTGTAACTTGACCTATAAAATTGCCTAACAGTTCAGGGAAACTTTTTCAACGAGTATCTCCATTAAAACGCGCAGATATTAAAGTTTAAAACGGTTTTTATAAATTTAATTTAATCCCTCGGTTCGCCCCGATACTCCCCATTCATTATACGTACGAAAAAAATTTCTATTTAGAAATTTTCAGATTGTAAAGTGTAAGCAACGGTTTCGCACGTAATTACGATCGTCTGAAAATTTGGCTCATCCTTTTTATCCCCGATATCTTATATTGGCGCAATAATAGTCATTAAACAGGACATTAGATTAAAATGGGATACAAATAAACTTTCGGTATTATAATGCCGACAATCATCATACAATAGAGGGAATTTCATTAAAGATATTCTATTCGAACGAGTTTATTATTGACAAAACTCTCCGTTTAATGAATAAAAATGGACGTGCAGATGTTTATCAAAGAATTTCGTTAATTTTAATGTCCGGCAACTTGTAATTTATTTGTTGGGTAGTCCGAAGCGAAAGGGCCAATTCGTTCATTTACGAATTGTTTAAGGCAATAATATTGATGCAAAGCTCTTTATATCGGGCTAAATCGTAAATTGAGAGACTCTGGTTAGAAAGTACGTTGTAAGGTCAATTCATTCGTATTACAAACGAGTTCAAAACTTTTAAGCAACATTAGTAAATTATGGAAGACTCGTAATTAGTAGTATTACAGCACATTTAAAGAGTACATTACTCGTAAGGTTTAATGTATTGCACGCGTGTTGCAGCGAGCAGAATAATAAAATGCGCATGTCCAATTAAGATTTCATATGATTTATTTGCTGAAGTTATCCTCTATCGGGACGTTGTCTTGGAAAATGTCTGGTCGCGCGTGTCAGTAGATCGTTCAGGACCATCGAGGAAAGTGTCTTGGGCCGCGGAGGCAATAACGTTCTGAGATAATGACCTAAAGTGAGCGATTATCAAACCATTAACTGCTGTCAACCCGTAAAATAATAGCAAGGCTTGTAAGCGGCGCATTGCAATTAAATGTAATGCCAAGTCTGTCATCATAGGAGGACGTTGGCGAAAACTCAAGCTGGAAAGCTGAAAGGGAAATTAGTACCGAGTATCGCCGCGAGTCTCGTAAAAGCTCAGGTAAGTAAGGAATCGGCGACAAACAGAGATAGGCTGAGTGAGTAGGTGGCTGCTGTTGCTGCTGCTGCTGCTGCTGCTGCTGCTGCTGCTGCTGGGCCATAACATCGAGGCGGAAATATTAAATTACACACGCGATACGCGTAATAGCTCAAAGGCTCTCGTTATGTTTCGCTGCCCGTAGCGGCGAGTCACAAAGGCGAATGAATCGCTCGCTCGCTCTCTCGCTCGCAGCTCATTAATGCTGCCGCTGCTGCTGTTGCTGCTGCTGTTGCTGCTGATACTGCTGATACTGCTGATGCTGCTGCTGCTGCTGCTGGGGGCTCTAAAATCCCTTTCTCCCGAGTCGTTTTTCGCACGCGCGCACCCGCGCGATCCACGCTGGACCCGGAGCAGCGGTACCGGCCGGGATTACTAACGATATCGCGAGCCGATTAGGCCGTCGCGACCGAGACCCCCCCCCCCCCACCCCCGACAATACCGCATTGTTTTAACGGATTCTTTGCGAGCCACTTTAACGCATGGGTCCCCGATACGTCTGGGATCCACGGCGCTCGTGCGCGGAGACGCGGCCAAACGAGGACTACTACTACTTCTCGGGCACGAGGCCGGCTGGCTGGCTGGCTGGCTGGCTGGCTGGCTGGCTGGCTGGGTATATTAGCTCGGGCGAGTTATTGCCGTGGCCGGGAAAAGCGATCGTTACGCTTAACGGGGAAAGCCAGCCGTTCGGCTCGTGCATCGGCGAGCCTGCCAATCGCCGCGCTCTGTTACCCTTTTTTCATTCGGGGTTATTGATGGTTGCGGGCGGACGGCGGGCGAGACCGCCGATACGTCGAATGCATTGTTCGGAACCGAGGGAGCTGGGACACGTTAATGACACTCCGGCTCCTCTCCTGGGACGGAATCCGAGGACGAAATTGGCCCCCTCGTTAAGTCACGCTAACGTCTCGCTTGAGCTTCGTCTGCGAATTCAATATCGTGATGTCGCCCGGGCCCCCTGACACGTTCTCTCCGGGAAATCGTCCTTTCGCCAAAAACTGATACATCGTCTCCTGGCTTACGGATTGCCCGAATACGTATTTCCTGACCCAGGGGACTTTAATGGCAGCTACAGAGAGAGAGAGCTCTTCCCTATTATTTCTCTAACGGCTCATGACAGACCGATCGCCCCGATATTGAACCACCTGGTTATAAGTACCCGGTCAAGGACGACAGCATCCGGACGACGTTGTAGACGTTATAGACGTTGAAGCCAGTTGCAATGGACGAGCTTTTGACACGATTCGTCGGAATCATTAGCATAAGTTTGTTAGTTCCTCTGCCACGGGCTGTGCTTTTTTTGTTTTCACAGTCACGGCGAACATTACTTGACTTTTATATAATCGTCGATGAATAACAGCATCGAGTCCATTCCGAATGCAAAGAATTAAAAATTTATTTTCTCATTAAATTTATATCTTTTATTCATCTCGCATGTGAAAGTAACGTTTCAGAGAATCTATCATGAATTATGTAGCATTCGATAGCCGGACAGTGTTTTATGCTTCTCTCTCTCTCTCTCTCTCTCTCTCTCTCTCTCTCTCTCTCTCTCCATGTAACAAACAATCTTTGCGTTTTTCATGACTTTCGCTAAGAAACTAATAAAACATTGTGAAAAATTGCGTCTTGATATTAAGTCGAAACATTTCTTATTATTATGGCTTTATATAATAGACCAAGAATTGGTTAATAATGATTTCTTTCTAGAGAAATCAATGCTATTTTAACGAGTTATTGAAAAATAGCAAGGCTTTATCATAAAAATCCTTTAACAAATCGAATCGCAATTAAATAACTATTTTAGTGCGTTTAGCAACATCGAGAGTATGTGCTAATTGATAATAAACAAATGAAATATTTTTTCACTAGGCTCGTACGCGCTCGGCTCATATTACATTAAAGGCTGTTGAGAAATTCAGAGCAAATATTTCATTAATATCAACTAATAAATAATGTACGAGATAAATTATAAATCCTGCTAATTACTGGAGCGTTCGTGCGTCTTTTATTTAAGGCTCGCTTTGCATCATTTAAGAGGCCTGAATGTTGCAAAAATAAAAAAAAAAACAAAAAATAAAATAAAATAAAAAAAAGTAAATAAAACAATATTCGTGACGAATAAGAACGGACAAAAAAAAATATTAATTTACTCATTAATCGTGTAATTATTAGAACGTTATTACTAAAAATTTCACATCGATCTTATTGTTTTTGTTTCAACTTCCAAAGAATCGCTGGTTTTTGCACGTTATTACAAAATTATAAAAAGTTTACTCCCGTACTTCCGAGCGTTTGAAAATTCCATGAATGGATAAATACGACTACGTCAAGTACGTGATTAACTATCGATACGTTTTATCGATTTTCTTTGAGCTCGAGAAAATGACAATATTCTAGCAGCTCAATGTGTTTATAATAATGGAATTTATTATTAAAATTAATAATAGAACTTTCACGATACCTATTATGTCTAAACTGATTTATTAATTACAAGACATTAATTGCCTCGTTTGACAGGATAATTACATTACTAGACCTAATATTATATTTTCATTATTGGAGTATTCGAAAATTTTTTTTAGAAAGGCTTAATTTTGTTGAATAAGTTTAAAAAAATAGTATAATTTTAGCAAGCTGAATTTGAATAAAAAGTGAGCGTGGAACATTAAGTCTTAAAATTATTGAGCTTTAAACGTTGTACATAAAATTTAAGTGATTAAAATTTTATAATTTGTAACGATCGAATTTAAAACATTGGAATTATAAGCTATAAAGTAGATAATAAATGCAGAAGAAGGAAAAATTTGATTTAATCGATTCTAACGATCTTCGTTGTCCTGATAATCTGTAAATTAGGATAAGGAAAATAAGTCGAGCGGACTAATTATTCTGTTTTAAAACGTAATAAGAAAATGTGAGAATGATAAATTGTCTCGATGTTATTACATTCATTAAGCAAGTTCTTACACGGGCATGCATAATTAAAACATTAAAGCGATTTTTCAACGTTCATAAGGAACGATGTAAAAAAAGTTAATATCGAACTAGAACATTATTTGCTTGTTTAGTTGATCGAAAAGAATTTCAGGGAATTTTAGAGCATATGTATGTAAATATGCAGAAGAGAAGTTTGAATCGAATCCATTACAAGCTAAAGGAGAAAAAGTTCTTTGAAGATTTAAAGATTAAATACCGAAGAAAATTCACTTAAAGTTTCACTTTGAAAAAGCACTGCCCCGACCATAACCACGGCCTTTAATACTCATACGCTCGTAATAAGTACATTGCAATGTATAAATAATACAGACTCAAATATTGACTGAGATACTTACACGCCTAAGAAATATAAAATGTTTACTTAGTTTACGGCATTGAGAATTGTAAATATATTCTTAAAACTTTTAATGTTTTAACTCGAATACTCGCGCGCGAGCGCTTTAACGCCACATTTCCATCGGGTTTTATAAAGCCTCTTTCCCGAGCGTACCTGCTCCTTGTACTTTCCATGCCACTTCCATCTCATTCATTGCACGCGGTGGTTAATTTTTTACCGTCGCTCTGCTAAGATTTTTAAATTTCATCAATTTCTTTTTGTCTATACTTCTTCGCGTCTATACACATGTTGCAGAGTTGCCTAGTTTATCCAGTCGTTTCCTTCTTGCCAAACTCAGAAAATACCTTCGATGCCGTTACTTTTCATACAAACGACTAAAAAACCCTCAATGTTATCTTACGGCAATCTTTCTTATAGAGAGCAAAGTAATATTTGCATTCTGAACAATCAACGCGACACTGTTCTAATCAGCCATACCTACTTTCACTATTGACTATCTGCTATTAGGACAGTCCCGATGCCGAATCTCAAAAGATTCATTTCATTTTCAAACGTTTATGTATTGTAATTGCATTTCACAATTGTATCGGCCTGTACAATTTCTTATTACTTAAATATTGTATTTAAAGTAATGTATAATTATCGGTTGGGAGAAATTGCCTCGAACTCTTTTTTCTAATAGTTAATAAATTGTCAAAATTATTTTTTGGAAGCAATGGTTTTACTTACTTACTTACTGGTTTAATTATATAAGTTTTGCTTTTTCACTTCTCCAACTAAATGGCAAGCTAGAGTAGAAAAAATTTATTTCAAAAAATATACGAATTACATTGGCGGCATGTGAGAAGTAAATCGAATATACGGAGTGTATCCGCAAACGACGAAAAAGTCCATTCGCTCGATGTGGCGATTCGACGGTCGAATTTTACTATTAACTATTACATTTTATTTTTTTTTTTTTTTAGAAATGACAGTAGGATCATATGAAATTCTGAAAAATTGTTATACAGTCGTCGAGGAAAGGGAATATGTTTTACCTTTAAAAGAACGAACCGGAGAGCGCGAGGGAGGGGTTATTGGGGTAGAGGCCAAGTTTGAAAAGAAATTCCCTGTTGAACAATTCGGGCTATGCTTTTCAAATGAATTTTCAGATGAAGCAAAAAAAAAACCAAAAAAAAAATCAGCAGAACCACGCAACCGCGGAAAATAATTAAAATACAAAAAAATCTGGGGAGAAAAATATTGAAAATTACGATGGCGGTACGAGGCGTGTGCGGCCGAAATCGTTAGGCCAGAGCGAAGGGAATGGAAATGAGCGTCCGCGGGGAGGGTGTGGTGGCGAGCGCCTGGAAATTGAATTTTAACTATGGCTCGAAAATATTTGCGAAATCACGTAAAAGTGCGTTCGTACGCGGACTGGTCTGATCGACGTCTAGTACGTGCATCGGGGGAAAAAAGTCGCCCGGAAGCTCAAGCACCCCCACCTCGGGAGACTTTGTGTAGTATTTCATCATCTGGTGGGAAGGGAGAGAGGGGACTCGCGAGCTCGGAACTGAAAATTGGCATTGAAAAATCGCGGGAAAAGAGCGTAATCGCGTTTGTTTGGCTCGGGTGTCTTCGATCAGAGAGAGAGAGAGAGAGAGAGAGAGAGAGAGTGAGGAGGGAGCGCGCGGCGAAACGACACCAGAAAGTCGGATGTGGATCCGCAGCCGGAAAATAGGGAGCTTTCCGCGCTAATGAGAATAGCATCGCCTTTCTATGTCTATATTCGGGCGCCCACCTCGCGAACGAATGCTGATTTATTGATTTTCCCAGGCGACATTCGATGCCCGAGCATTGCCTTTTCTCTTTTTGTTTTATGGCTTCCTTAATGGCGTATCGCCATAACGTATCGAATAATAATTGGCAAAGTCGAAAAATCACGTGATTTATAAGTGAGTCGATTCGTCGACTAAATAAATAAAATAATCGAGCCGAGATTCAAGAGTAAATTTTACCTTTTTTCTTTTTTTTTTTTTTTTTTTTTTTTTTTTTTTTATACCTCGTTAAGCTCTTCATTTACTCACAATTACCGAACGCCAGGCTCTGTTCTTCACGGCATTCGCTCTCTTTGTCTTTACATTATTACGATTTGAGCGAACGGCTGATCCCTGATTGAAACATTCCCTTTCCATTTATTTCCTTTAAAAAAAGCATTGCTTCTTCATTAACGGATTTTTAAGAATCCTAGCTATTCCTTATGTAAATATTGCAAATACCGATACGAATCGAATAATACAAATGCAGTTGGACACTTTATCCTCTCAACGACGACTGAGATAGTATATTGGTATTTTTTTTTTTTTTCTAATCCGCATACGTATGAGATTACTTGATATCTTGAAATCCATTTGTAGATTAATTCTCGGACTTGTTTATTTGATTTCATGAAATTCTTTAGGAAATTGTTGAGCTTTCGGTAACCGCCGAGGTGTTGCATCATCTCACTCCGCTCATAAAATACGAAAGCTTAATCATAGGAATTATTGAAAAGAGTTCGTTTTGAGAGGGAATTATTGCTTAAAAAGGAAAGGCAGTGCGAAAAAAATCCCGTGAGATTCCTTCGGAGTATCGCAACAGCATTGACGCTCCTTCCCATTTCATATTATTTTCGTCAAAAATAATTAATCACGGAAAGCGGCGTAATTGTGATTCAGCTCATAAGCGCGGCCTACTTGTTTTAAGAGGGAGAAAAGCAAAGCGAAAAAAACGTGAGACTCATAAACCCTTTCGCGTTGCGCAAGTTCGAGTGACAAGTTTTACAATCGCCTATTAATTTCAGGGAAACAGAGTGCAACGTTAAATGAAGAAACGAGGGAGGAGGATTATTAAGGAATTAGCGAGTCGCATGTATTATTGTTTGGCATAGAAATTACTTGTAAAGCTTCCCGAATTCTCACGGGGCAATATTTCGTCGTCTGACAATGCTTATTTCTTGACGTTGCCAAACGTAAAATCCATGCACTTGTGGCTCGGGACAACAACTGCTTTATCATTCGGAATTATTTGCGCAAGCTCAGAGGATGAGGAGGAGGAGGAGGAGGAGGATCTTATCTTAAGCGCTAATCTTTAAGCCGTTGAAAATTTACAAGATTTTGATTTGTTTCTGGTATTTGGTGGCCGTGTTTATTTATACTGCCGAGGAGGCTGAAATTAGTTAATCATCGCGAAGCTGTTACGATATACGTTTACGGCGAGATGTGGTTGGGCGGGGGGGGGGAGGGCGTCGCGCTTAGTTGTTGTATTCCACAGGCGATAAAACGCCCAAGTCGAAGCGCGACATCGGCAATTGCTCTTATTGTTGTTCCCAAAGTCACTCAATTAGAAAACGTTTCATTGTCTCGGCAATGAGTAACTTGCTTAATGCTTTAATAAGCAATTAATATAACCATTAGATGTTCCAGCACCTCTGAGTCCCGTAACAAATGACCTGCAAAAAGAATGGGCCGGCAGTACAAAAAAAAAAAATGAATAGTGCATATTGCGCGTGGATAATTGAAGGGCTAAAGGTAAAACAATGGCTTCAATTGTCAAAATTTCGTTTTCATACAATTTTTCTCGAATTAATCGTCCCTATTGCTTAAAAAAAAAATATATATATACACATATACAGTTAGATATAGATAGAGAGAGAGAGAGAGAGAGAGAGAGAGAGAGAGGAGAGAAGGAAACAACGATGCCTTTGGTTTGAAAATAAAGAGATCTCTGTGAAATTATAATAGATGTAAAATCGAAGTAATAGAGCTATAAATCAACAAATTGGCCATTAAATTTATCAGCGCTATTTGTCATGGTGAGCCTTCATTATTTTCGCTGTGTAATCGTTTGCCCGGCAATTTATTCTATAGAGCGAGGAATCGACAATTTCAACGAATCGAAGATAACAAATGAACGAAAAATCAGGGTCCGGAAAGTAGGTTGAAGAAAAAGGGATGGGCGCTCGAGGTGACGAAGTGACGGGGTGACGGGGTGACGGGGTGACGGGTGACGGGGACAGAGGAGCAGTGGGTGGATTGGCGGGTAGGGGGGCCAGGAGAATAATAGAAAAAGCGAGCGCGCTGGCCGATATACCGGGCGTAGCGTTGTTGTGTACGAGGGCAGTCGTGAAAAGCAGGCCAGCGGGTATTCGCACGCCGTGTTCCTGACAGTCCCGTCATTGTCGCAAGCCAGGATGTCGTCGAATGGCTCGCGGAAAAGGCACGAGGGAAGGTCGTTCGTTGCTCGTAACCGAATCCCCGAACCGCTCGTTTCTAATCGACGAAACATACGGCCTCTGCTTAAGAATAATTAGCTTTTCACGTACAGCGCTCCCGGAGCCCCCGTGCGTCAGTGTGCGTAAGAGAGCCCGGGTGGCGGGGGAGAGAGAGAGAGAGCGGGCGAGTGAGCGGGTTATTGGGGCGAGCTGGTAAACTATAGCCGGACTCTGTTTTTAATGGCTGGTAATCACGCTTCGTGCGATAAATTTATAGCGATCCGGGATATCGATAGTGGCTTGTAAGCCGCGCACTCCTTTCGAAATCTCGTGCTCTTAATTATTTTAAACATTTTACTCCCCCAGCGCGGGCTAATAAACCACGGAAACCCGTAAAAGTTGTATTTGTCTTTGTGGGTTGCGTGGGTCCGGGATCGGACTCGCGTGGCAGCGTTTCCATAGCATTTAATATTTTAACCTCCCTCCCCACGGCCTTCCTGATCCACACTGGTCCATTCGACACTTTTTGAGCTGCTC
Source organism: Ceratosolen fusciceps (assembly GCA_018883505.1). NCBI lineage: Eukaryota > Metazoa > Arthropoda > Insecta > Hymenoptera > Agaonidae > Ceratosolen > Ceratosolen fusciceps. The sequence continues at coordinate 5,916,222 of RCIC01000010.1, forward strand.
GATAGTCGCGTCCCGTTGCGTTACTAATCTCGCTCGCGCACTACTTAAATTGAATAACGCGAGGTAACGTGATTTTTACCGGAGCGCCAATCCGAATTATCCATAAAGATCGTGGATTCGGCGCTGGATTTTTTTTTTTTTTTTTTTATTCACGCGGGTAGCGCGCCTTCGTGCGCAATAGGCAACTCGTTTTTCGGCTCGCCTTAACTGGCCAAAGAAATAGCGAGGAAGCGTCGGTGGTGGTGTTCGTCTTTATTCTGAAATTGGTACATCCGCAGCATCCAGCTAAGCTCGAGCGTCGGACTCGGTTACGCAAAGGAACGGGAGGAATCGAAATGAGTAAACGAATCGACCGCTTTACACGGAGTCGTACTGTTGCGCATTGGATGTAAGAGCGAGGAGTTGATTAAAGCGCTTTCGTTCGCACGAGGATACGCGAGAGGCTGAGATGATCCGAGAGAGCCTCGATGCGGGGACAGTTGCGCTCACGCGGCTTCTTCCCTCGCGGCTACGGTAGCGAAGGTTACCGTAATAATGTAAGGTGTGTGTAAAGGGGGCGCGGGCCGAGGGGCGAGGCCGAGGACGATTGCGTCGGGGATCAAAGCGGCTCGTTTCATAAGCTCGCGAAATATTCGCTATTTCTTTCCGAGCAGCAGTTCGCTCGCTGGAGGGGGAGGGGGAGGGGGGCCGATGAGGACATACGTGTACGAAGCCCGCCGATACTCTCGAGCGAGTTTACGCTCTCGCTCCAATCCTGATCTTATGCTTCCAATTACGTATATTATACGAATGACAGACAGAGATAGATAGATAGATAGATAGATAGAGAGAGAGAGAGAGAGAGAGAGAGAGAGCGCACTATAGTATTACCGGCCAGCTGTGCCTCGCTCCTCTTTCTAATTCCCGGTCGCTGTAACTCCTAATAACGATTAACCTAATGATCGGTGACTGACGAAAGTCTCCATTGAACCGTTTTTTTTTTTTTTTTTTTTTTGTTATTCGTTTTCATTAAACGGTAATAATCAGTTGCTTGTACCTTCGATTCGCTCGATCCTTCAAGACACATGTCCGCTTTGTTATTATTTCAGCGACACGTTATACGATCACATTGCCAGCGTTTGCAATAACCGGATACGTAACGTATGACTTTCGATCTACTCGTTTTTCCTTTCCTATCATCTACCAGGATGGATAAAACATAAGACATACGAGGTCCGAATAATTAAGCATTAACTATACCCACGTAATGTAAATTTATTCTTAAATATTCAATATAATTTGACTGGCTGTCGTCGATTTCTTTTATTATTGTTTTTCTCCCCCTCCAATCGTAAATTCGTAATTGAACCCTCCAAATGATGGGCGATTTTTTTTTTATCTTCATTATTTTCCACCCATTTTTTGTTACGACCTTGGAATTATTGATTATTCATAATTGATTCTATTATAAAATCAAAATGAGATAAAAGTATTGCCCGGCTTATCAATTATTTATAATCCCGGTTTTATATATTTTTCATATGCCAAGCATTTTAAAGCCGGCGAGCTTCAATATTTTAAAAGGATATATGTATATATATATATATATTGTACTTGAGCACTTTCAAGTATATGAAACTTTGTGCTATTGCATTTTAATGTTTTTTAATTGGATAATATAAAGTAATTTATTTGCACAAACTGTATCGTAAAAACCATATCTTTTAAATATAAATAATGTTAAGCTAAAAAATAATAAACAAAAATCAAAGAAAAAAATAAATGTTTGTGTGTGTGCGTGTGTGTGTGTACAAATGTATATGTAGGCACGAGCGTGCATTGAGTAATTTTATGAAATTATAAAAGATTTATTATAAATATGTAGTAAATTATTATTTCTTGCAGAAAGTTCATTTTAGTAGAGAGCAGATAATTATTACGTACTTAATTTTATTATTGTAAATAAATCAAGAGTAATTGTAGCGAACTACACAAACGTGTTCTTCTCCAGTATTCATTATCTTCTCTTACTTATTTATTTATTTATTTATTAAAATTCATGAATGTTAGTTGCAATTAATACTTACGTAAAAACTTACTGTTTATGAGCCTTTGTGGAGCGCTATTGAATAGTTATGTATAAATAATTATATTGTGCTAAACAAGTAACTGTGGTATGCAGCAGTCAGTACCTTTTAAAAGAGAATTAAAAAAAAAAGTAACACACACTTGAAGTAGAATCATAGAATAATCGTGGAACGTAAAGGTAATAGTAAAAATTTACTACCAATGCCGCTAATGCTTCATAGGCACGGACTACAATAAAATTATATTCTTTTCGACTGTTAGAATTGCTCGAAAGTTTTTTTTTTTTTTTCTTCTTCTTCTTTATAAAACGGTTGGTACCATTTTGGCGAATGAACCATTGATGGAATTCCATTGGTTCCAGGCGTCCCCATTGGTAACACTGTCAATGCAAGACTTTTCTAACTTCTATCGAGAGAGGAACTGCTTGATATGAATGACGGGACTTTTCGTTTATTCGTTAGCTACGCAACTATTTGATCTCCTTCTATTAGCTTTCGGTACTCGAGAGGAAGGGGAGGGAGGGAGGAATAACGCTTCATTATACGTACACTAACGAAATAGGTCAATGGTGGTATTTACAAAAAAAAAAAAAAAAAAAAAAAAAAAAAAAAAATTTGTTCTGGATTGAAATGTTATTTCGAAATTTGCAAAATTATTTTTTCGCGATTTGTTAGATTCAGCCTTAGACGGTTTTAGTCGAGTCGACTATCCGATATAAAGCGAAGCCTTTACAGTGTTAACGTGAGATTTACGACTTCCCCGAGATTATCAAACATACAAATCTTGCGAAATAATCTACCAAAAATACGAAATATACGCGCGCGCGCGCGCGCACGTATGCATGCACGCGCATGTATATAAGGGCCGTTAATTCACATTAGTAACGTGCTCCGAAGATTATTACTAATGGGATTGGCCCGAACCAATCTCTTTAAGATATTGAAAAAAATCTTGGCTGCTCGAATTGGGAACTCCTTATATTTTAATATAAGCTACGTTCGGCGGGTTAGCTTCACTTAACGTATTTCATAAATTTACGGCTCTACGCATCGGCGACAGTAATGAAAACTTTTTTAACAATAAGATATAAAGAAATGATATAGAGGATAAGCGAAGGTAGGAGGAGGAAGATCGGCAAGGAGTCGTGTGGGGGAATTTTTATTAAAAAAACCTAAAGACTATATCATCTTTTATGCCTTTACTTACTTATACATGTGATGCAAATACTCGTTCGGCCAAGTCTTTGTTTATGCTACTCACTCGAAAAGATATCGCAATCACTTTTATTTTTATCAAGAATCTGTACCCCGAAGTAATAAGAAAGTTGCATTCGTTGCGTAGGAGTGCCTCACCCCCCTCCCATCTCTCCGCTTCCCGCCCTCGGTGAACAATTGAGCGGGACGAGTAAAAGTATCGGAGAGGGAGAGAGAGTGAGAGAGAGAGAGGACAAGCCTGCCAGATTTATTAAGCCATCTCATTTTTATCGAACTATAATAAGAAGAATAATAATAATAACAGCGGCAGCAGCAACAACAACAACAACAACAACAACAAAGACTCTATAGTAACAAAGTTTTTGAATAATCGAGTGTGTCACGATGAGGAGGAGGGGGATGAGGAGGCAGAGAGAGAGAGAGAGAGAGAGACGGAGAGAGATAATCTCGGCTTTTGAAGTTTCGATACGGCAGCGATCCGCGGGGGTTCGACATTGAAAAGTCGTGGGGCCGCCTCTTTTAACGAGATTATCTCTCGACTAGACTCGGGCAAATTTACTTACACAATTACACGCGCCTTAACGCCCGAGCCGCTCCGGTCGCCCCTATCCGGATATTCGCGTTCCTCGCTTTTCCTCGGTCGTTACCAGTTGGCGCCCCCTGACCTAAATAACGAGGCGCGGCTCAGAATTTTTCCGCTCCCTTCTCGAGACCCCGCTACCACCCCCACCTCCCCACCTCCCGCGGCATTGGCCTCCTTTATTCCCCTCGGGCCACTCCACGGAACCAAGGAATTAAGTCACCGTTCTCACTTCTGGCTTCGCCACCTTATCCCAATATAATCTCGCACCCGCGCTCACCTATACAGCGGGAGATTTATTCCCCTCCGCTCGTCAGATTTTTAATTCTCTCGCGCGGATTATCCATTATTGCTAATTAGCGAGGAAGCCAAGCAAGTCAAGTCGGGGGTGGGTTGGAGTCGGTAGAAAATTGCCGGTAGATGAGCGCGCGAGGCCGTCGTAATTGCGTTCCAAAGTTGGCCAGTTTAAGGTGCGAGTGGTGCGCGGAGGGGTGAGGGCAAAGCTACTTAGCCGAGGGCTCGGCTCGGCCGAGACCCTTTACGTAAGCCTTGCACTCCCGGGCGACGCGGCTTCCTCCTTGCCTTAAGAATTAAGTCCGAGCGCCCGGATCTCGACGGCCGAAGCCATTTGTCCACGTGAGCCTGAACGGCTTCCTCGCAGACTCGCCTGAACTTCAACTTGAGCAACGCCGAGGACGCTACGTCTACGTGGAGCCACGTCATTAACAACCCGGGGTCATCTCCCACTACTTGGAATGTCCCGCGTTCCCCGAGACACTAGGGAACCCGGAGCTAGGAGCGCGTGCTCGCTCGACAGGAGATTGAGCGGTCGTCGTCGTGGTCCTCGTCGCGGTCGTCGTCGTGGTCAGCGAGCTCCGAGCGGGCCCCGAGCGGAGTCCGCGGTCCGCCATTCCGTCACAGCCGTGTAACGGGATGCTGGCGACTCCCACTGACCTTGGAGGCTAATCGCTTACCGAGTCCGGCGAGAGTAGCGCGCTGAGCTAATCAGAGCTACAATGAGCAGCCGAGGTACAATACCTTTAATCCGGATAGGCCTCTCCTTGGCTTTATAACTGCGTGTCAAGGTACAGTTGCCGACTGATCTTTTATTTTTTTTTTTTTTTTTTTTACTTTTACGGTTTCGCTCATGGCGAGCGATTCCTCTAGCTCGACTCGACTCTTGCCTCCCACCACCTCCTCCTCCTCCTCCTCCCCCACCCGTACCCCGATAAATAACTCAATTACCCCAGATCAATTCCATTAATTTCTTCTTCTCCGGCAACTCGGATACCAAATTTTAATTACTTCTCTCCTGTTTCCCGAGGCTTTTTTCCCTCAAATATTTTCTCCTAAATCCAATAATTGCTTCGCTTAAGGCAGCTCTCTCTCTCTCTCTCTCTCTCTCTCTCTCGTCCCTCTGTCTCTCTTACCCTTTCTTTTTCTACGACTATTACTACCACGACTAGCGCGAAATAACGTCTAATCAATTCGAAAGCCGGTGGTGGCCAAGTCCGAACCCACATCTTTTATTTTATAATTGATGAATATTTTCATTTCCCCCAGACATCCGTAAAACATTCATTAAATGCTAATGCAATTTGATATATTAGCTCCTAATGCATTAATTATTGTCCTGTATAAACATCCGCTCATTTTATACGATATTATTGTCCGCAGTTTAATTTCTCTTATAAATATATCACGGAATTATTATATATTTTGTAATGCCATTCAATGTAATAATTAACTTGCTCAATTTTCTCATTAACCAGAGCTATTCAAGTTAATTTTATATAAACAATTTCGTGTATTGAAAATGAAAGGCAAGCCACTGGCTCTTTCAGTGGAATATTTGCTAAATAGTTTAAATCGCTTGAATTATCGCACACGTCATAACTTTATCTAAATGATAAATTTACTACATGCATGCAATCGTTCTATTATTATTATTATTATTATTATTAATTAATTAAATCTTTACGTTTACGTACCCGAGCGGTTAGAACGAAAAAAAAAAAAAAAAAAAAGAAAGAAAGAAAGAAAAAATTTCATCTGAATACGAATGGCATGAATATATAATTATAATTGTTTATTTATACATTTGAACGAGCGTATGCCCTGCGAAATTCTTACTCTCGTACCAATGCCAATGTAAATATTTATTTATTTATTTATTTATTTATTTAAAATATATTGGTAAATTATCAGCCTCCTCTTGGCGAATCGATAATTATAGAAGAATTATACAAACTATAGTAATTTCAGCTGTTTATAATAACAAATGTTATGGATAATTACAGGGATTGGAGGTACAATCGGAAGAAAACACTCGAGGTGTTTCGTTGGTATTTTGGTAAATCGCATTCTGTTATCTACTCTTTTCCACCTATCTAGCGCTATATAATTAGGTGAATGCGAATACCGAGATGGTGATTGCTGAGCCGATTTCCATCCCGTTTTGAAATAATTGGAAAGCAATAGGTCGTAACGTCTACGGCTTTCTCCGGCATATGCAAACTATTTTAACTCAATGTTCCCCGTATTTTAATTTAATCAAGAATACATTACACAAGGACACGCATATATATAGAGCATAGAATCAATTGTAAATAAAACAACAACGACAGCAACGACAACAGCAACAACGACAGCAACAACGACAACAACAACAATAATAGTAATAATAATTGCATCTTTATGAATAATAAAGTACATCTGTAGCCCGAACGGGTGCGAGGACACTAACTAACGGTTGATTTCATAGTTATGGCGTAATTATTGTAAAAACCAACTGAGCGTTAGCGTGGCTTTAATAAAGATATAAAAGCTCTACTGAATATTTTCATTAGAATGCAGGTATCGGAACGTGGCCTAAATGCTCACGGGTATGGAAAAAAGGCAAGATAAAGGAGATGTGACGGGTGCACTAAAAATGCAATACGAACGGGTCAAATGCCTCATTGTATTGGCAATTAATTGAAATTTTTAAAGGCATCCCTGCCAAGATGAGCGTATGCCGTATTGGCTACTAAGAGTCCGAGCTTATGCTTGCACTCGGAACGGCACGAAACGTCATTCGAAGCTTGAAAGGCGCTTTTAAAGTCTGGCGTGTTGAGTGAATATCGTTTCGTTATTTTGATTTTCATAATATACGCACTCCAGGTGCGGTTACCTATGAACGTTTACGAGCAATAAAGACAGGACGACGACGACGACGACGACGACGACGCGTGTCCCTGGCAAAGAAAATCACTGGGATTTTTAATAGGGAGAAGCCCCTCCGTCCTTAGTCGATAGGTTAGCATTTGCCCAAAAAAGTAAGAGGAAGCGCGACTTGGGCCAATATTACAATTACTACGTTTACGGGGCGACGTTTCGACGTTAAAAGAATATTGGCACAAAGCGAATCGTTATTATCTTACGAAATCGAACTCTTGGCGGGCTAGTCCTAGTCAGTCCTAGAGCTAACCTAGACGCAACTCCAGTACTCTTTGCGCTCGATTTGTTTATCAGTGTCGGGGGACGACGTCGACCCACATACTATAAACTTTACGCGCGCATTCCATTAAGGTGACGTTTTTGTGAAATACCCCGTTCGAGCGCGCGTTCGTCTGGTCGTACGGAAAGACGTTATTGAAAAATTTTATTCTGACTATTTATGGCGCGGATCCGCCGCAGCCGAGCCTCGCGTAATAACAATATTTAACAATATTAATCGGACGTTTCATTTTTCTTTTTTTCTTTCTTTTTTTTTTTTTTTTTTTTTTTTTTGATTTTCAGACAGTGGACGATGCGCTTGGTGCGCGATTCCGGGCTATTTTCGAATGATGCAGTTTTCGAGGGCTCGAACGGCTCGATCGATTTCGATACAAGTCACTCGTACTCGGGCACAATACTTGGTAAGTAACGCAATACCTTCTCTTTCTATTAAACTCCCTATTATTATTAATATACTGTTACGGGGATGGGATAAAAGATTGCTCGGTAAATCAATTATTAGCCTCGTCTTTTACCGACTCTCCCGTTTTTCCCCGTTTTTCCCCGTTTTTCCCCGTTTTTCCCTTACCATCCTTACCATCCTTACCATCCTTGCCATCCTTGCCATCCTTACCATCCTTCCGCCCCATGAATCTCCATGTGGAATAGAGCATTCGAGTGCTTGACAAATTTATTTACCTTTTTCGTTTCATTCTTATACGAGGTTCGCTTCTCACTTTAACTATTTAGAAGCAGCTCCTCGCTCTGCTCGACTCGGGATGGTTCAATTTTGTTTTTTTTTTTAAATATTTATGCATTTCACATGCTACGGCGTTTTATTTAAGATTATCAAAGCGAGATGAACGATTGCCCGAGGAAAATAACATCTAACGCATAGGCTTTCGAATCCATTGGAAAACGTTATAAATCAGGCACACTTTTATTTACCAATTTCCAGTGAATTTTCATATAAATTACGGATAAAACTATATGCACCGATAGCTCCTATGCAAATTAGTCAATTCTATGTTATATGGATTTCAGGCGGCTATTTATATACGTGCAACTGCTACATAAATACGTAGGGGAATATTTTATTTAAGGAGTTCGATCATAATCCGCATTATGAAAAATGAATTTATTTACCCGAAACCGACAGGAATATTTTTACCGGGAACTCAATTAATTTCAAAACTATTAAATTTTAGATTTTTTTTTTAAAAGCAAATGTTATTTTCTTCACGCTTAGCTAAGTGTATCCTGCTCTCCTATTAAATCCTGTCGACGAAATGAATTTAATTCGAAAGAAAAACAGAAAAATAACAAAAAAAAAAAAAAAAAAAAAGCAAGTACACGACTTGATTGAAAATTCATATATATATGTGCTTCGATATGCTTTTGGATGAGAGGAATGAAGCGCAGTAGCAATAGTTACCGAGCATATTGCAAATATGACGCGCGTTATTACGCTTAATGGCTCAGCCAACAGCTGAGGAAGATAATTATAAAAACTCGTTACGCGCATTGCGATTGAAGTCCGCTGATGAGATTTTGCGTAGACCCACTTCTGCTTTTCTACAAAATGCATGAAAAATCTAAATCCACTAGTTTCACTATCCGCAACCTTGAATAAAACAGTTATAATAATGATCACGGGCGAGGTATTTGGTTGTTAAGCTTTTAAATTACATCTTTATCGGTGACAAATTGAGCTAGAAACGCCATTACACTGATTTATGAAGGATGAAATGGCCTCACAGAAAGTAACGGGAAATTACAGTTTTCAGTTTTTGTTGAAAGAAGGTTTTTAATTCAAAGGACATCCTTTCGGGGGGGGGGCGAGGACCAAGTAATTGTAGAAATCGAAACAAAGAAAAAAAATAACCGTATTTTACAAATATTTATTGAGCGCCCGCCAAGAGACATTTTTTAACCCATTTGTTACAATCGAGTTCGTAAATATTGCAAATCGTCTAAATTCAAAAAAAAAAAAATTGTAAACAAATAATATCCCATTTTACTTATCGACCGTTTAAAGACGCAATTTATATTTTGTATTTGTATTGTCTGATATATATATATATATATTTTTTTTTTTTTTTTAGTAACCCGCTCTGATTAATATGTAATTGAATTCCTTCATGCAATTATGAGTTACGGCTCATTGTAGAACACGTGGTCGACATACCGAATCCGCTCAGGGCGAGCTTCGATCAATTATTTTATTATTATTATTAATTTTCGACTTTTTGATAAATTAGCCGGCCGACCTCAATGATAAACGAGCGCGTCCGCGTCACAGTAAGTTTGTGTAATTATAACGTATCCGGGGATGCGTAACCGTGTTGTCTAAGAGACGGACGGTATTATTTCCAGTTAGGTCGATTCGTTAGCGTGTTGGCAGAAAGGCCGAAGGACGAGCCGATGACTTTTCCTAGAAGAAGGAGTATCCATCTCTCGTGGCTTTTTTTTTTTTTTTTTTTTTTTTTTTTTATTATTACTATTATTGTTAAAGTTGAGTTGTGCGGGGGTGGGGATGGCCTATGGGGTTGTTCTGGTCGAAAACGTAGCCTCGATTCGTAGATCGGAAATGCTGGCGCTGGTCGTGCTGGTCGTCGGTTACCATTATTATCCTTTGGACCAGCAGTGATATCGTATTCGTCGTTTGAATAATCGAGCATTGGGTAGTAGGTCTTGAAAGAGGTCAGCCGAGGCTCGCGCGGCCAATCGTGGATCGCGGCCGGCACGTGTAACGCCAAGGAAAGAAAAAGAACTGCTCGCGTAGGTTGACATTACGCGAGGATAAGCCTCGAGGAAGGAGAACGACGTCGCGGCTCTTGGAATACGCTCGCTCCCAGTATTTACATAATCGGTGTAACGTAACGGGCGTCGGAAGCGCGACGAACATGGCTGTAGAGACCGCTAACGGGGATCGTTTGACGAGGAAGGGGGAGGACGGGGGAGGTGGCGGCGGCGGCTGTGGCGATCGTTCTCATAGCTACCTAGCTACGTAGTCACGAAGATAGGTAGGTGGATAGTTGGGTAGGTGGGTAGGTGGGTAGGTGGGTAGGTGGGTAGGTAGGCATGCAGCCTGGAGAGAGAGAGAGTCGAGGCTACGGAGGAGAGGAGGCGAGGGCGCGTGCGGATCTGCCGTTTAGACGAGGACGTCGTTTCGTCCGCAGTCTCGGATTGTACGCGCTGACTCGTTAAACGCGCTCCAGTTAACCGGAGCACGACGTAATAAAGAGTCCGGAGACTGCGGGACCGCCGATAGGGAAGAAGAAAAAGAGGAGGGTGAAAAAAAAAAAAAACAGGGCACTTCCTCGAGTCTTTGGTGCGACTTGCCCGGAAAAGCTCATTATCGATTTTCGCGTAAGACCTTCCTCGCTTCTTCCTCGCTTCTTCCTCGCTTCTTCCTCGCTTCTCCCTCTTCCGTTGCCCCTCTACCTACTTCTTTTTACCTCTTCCTAAAGGAGAATCCAGTTTAGCTCTTTGCTAATTTAGTTAATATCCGTAAAACCGTGCTGGATAGTTCCTAGGCGATATGGGCGCCATGATATTGCGAAAGTATTGGCAAAAGAAGTCGCGACGTGCGAACCGTGAAAGCGTGTAGTGGAGGATCGCTTGGCGAGGATTGCTTATTGGGCCGGAAAAGGCCGAGTGGATAACGCGCGGGGCCCTGTTTCGTCGGCCCATATAAAATCGAGAGGGATTTATAAGCGGCGGATTATTTTTCGATGTCGATGACCGAGTGGACGTCTTTACGTCAATAATGAGTCACGCTCCTATGTCAGACATCTGTGTCGCTCCTCCGACCATTGCCACTGTCCCCCTCCCCTCTCTCCACCTCCCCATCCCTAACCCTCGCTCCCTCACTCCCTCCGCCCGTCCCATCGCCGATCACCTGATCCCCACCACAGCGTCGCCGATGTTCTGGTAAGCTCGTGCCGAGTCATCGCGCTATGGCCGTTCTATGAGCGTCTTAGTCCAACTTCTCTCGCTCCCCTCCCCCCCCCCCGCCGCCGCCATACCTAAGCTGTTGCATCATGACTCTTGCTTTTAGGATCCCAGTCTATGGGCTCGCGTCTTTGTCCCGGCCGTTTATCCCGGACGAAAGCCCCTTTAAAATACAATGGGTTTAATGCCATTGTACGATAATCGGAATTCGAGCGAAGCCGACGTATTACGTCCAACAGCCGGATGATTAGAAAGTCGACTCGATCGAGCCTAATCTTTCGCTTACCTTGAAAACGAAGCCCCGGCTCTTCTACGCGAGGCAACCACGTAACCGAGATTCGCCCGGCTACTTACATTCGCTGATTTCACCCGGCTACTGGTCAGCCACCCTAATTATCCGTCTTACTCTTGGAATAGAGGACTCTATCTCCGACTAAATACCCGTTCGACTACGGGGACGATTGTCCAAGTTGTAAAGAGTCGTTGCGTGAAATAGCAATGACAATGGCGCCGAGGAGCGAGTTAAAATTAAATAAAGCTACGAGGGAAGCTCACAAAGGGCGGTTTTTACTTCATTAGCAATGGAGAAAAAAAATAAAAAAAAAAGAAATCGCTCTGGGTGGGTATTCGGAAGCTGCGAGCCCCGCTCAGTAAGCGCTTCACCAGTGCATTATGCATTTTAATAAGCGTCTTTGTCGATAAGTTGCATGTACTTACCCGTATACGCCACGTTCGCGCTCGCTTTCGTCTTTACGAAATCCGCGTTAAGAGGAGCGACTGCATTTTCAATGATGTTAAATAACGTAAACGATATGAAATTGCAGGGATAACGATTAATCAGGCGAATCGTAAGTTATCCGTAACATTGTCTCGACCCTGAAAGTAATCCCCCTATTCGAATGCAGTCGGCGAATTCACAACTACTTTCATGGAAAATCGTGTTGATAATTAATAAAACTTCAAAGACATAAGAGTAATCTAGTTTTCTCTCCCCCCCTCTCTCTCTCTCTCTCTCTCTCTATTATCTCTTTAAAGCGGGAAAGAAACGCCGATAGGAGTGAGTTCCAATATATTAATGGAGTTGTAGGGGTGTTGTACGGGGGAGAGGGCGGGGGCTCGATATTTAAATGCGGCAAGCGAGTTAAAGCTCGAGCTTTCGTAGCTTCGTGCGCGCGCGCGCGCGCGCCCCCCGTACACAGGGCCGCACATGTTCCGCGGGAGCTCTATGCCCCGAATAATAAAAAAAAAAAAAAAAAAAAAAAACCTCTCCGTAAAGAGCCATTAAGGGCCGAATGGGAGAGCGCTCGGACCAAAAAGAACTCCGATCCCGTAAAATTAGTATGAAATTCGCGCTCTCGGACGTAGTAGCACCACGTGATTGATTTGGGACTCCTCGGCAAAAACAGCAAATTCCACACGCGCGCGCGCACACACACCGTTCCGCGGAAGCTGCTACCGAGGAATGTCCTCCACCGTTCGTCCATATCCGTGTTCGCGCTGCCTAGAATCATCGGTGCGATCGTCTTTGAGCCCCTCCCCTCTTCGCCTTTAGTTCATTAGTTTGACAAACGCATCCAAGAACGTGGAAGCCGTGCGTGTCACACTCCACCCTCGCCCCCTCCACCCCTTTCCGCTCTTACAACGCTGCTTTAAGCGTATCGGGTGCCGCGCACACGTTGCCAAAGCTCGAATCGAATGATTTATGCGCTCGGTGGATCGAGTGGAGCCCGATACGGAAACGCATTTCACCCCGGATGGCCCGCTAAATAACGTTATTCCCGTGACGAGGACATTTTATTTAACTGCGTAAATACATTTCAGCCCCGGAGCTCGGAGTTAAGCGGCAGCTAGTTCGGTAGCCGCTTTGGATTAACTTCATATCGCGCCTAATTATTCTGATCTTACGATAAATGATTGATTTGACGTGATTCAATAGTCCTGTTTGGCCTTTACCACGCATTCGCGCAACAAAAAGCATAGCCGTCGAGTATATTCTTTTAACAAAGGGTTAATAGCTTCTGCCGGGCCGATGTTAATGTTAATTAGTCGTAATCGGCAATTTTATTAGATTTTTCATTTTTCACTCTCATTATCATGCACGAAGCATCGTATGATGAAACATCTTGATATTGTATTAATTAAACCGAAAATGGTTTGCCGTGGTTGCTTTTTTATAAGTTACTTAATTAATTACCTCATGCGCTCAAACAGCTATAAATTCCCTATGAATACAAATTAATTCCTTAAATATTTACAAAGTTTTTATCTATGCATTTCCGATACGTGCTCCCGATGAATTAACAAATGCTCTCGCCATTCGAATTATAATTGCTTTTCCGTGCCCATTGTCGCCCCCCTCCTGTTTCGCCCTTTGACTTCATTGCGAATGAAATGCACGCTAAGCGAGACCCAGAAAGTGAAAAAGAAATATATTTCACGTATTGTGACTTCATTTCAAAGTGAACCATGGAAAAACAAACGACCTGTTCAGCCTCCTACTAATTCAATAGGCTCGCAAACTTTCCTCTTACATCATTAATTTCTTCTAAGAAGTCTTTCGACCAATGTGAACTTGCAGTATTCAAATGTAATCTAGTGTTTTTAACTTTTATAAGAGGTATTAAATTTTATTCGAAAGTACTCCGCGCAGCTTTTGAAAATTACTTTCATTTTTCGCGCACATCGCAATTTTCCGTATACATATACGTATACATACATACATGTATATATATATACGTGTACGTACGTACGTACGTACATACGTACATACGTACCTAGGTATTTGCTTGTATCTTCTGCATAGAATATATTCCTTTAAGGGCTGCATTCCTGAAAAGGTTATTTACTCAAAAATGTATACGGATCCGGAATGTGAAAAAAAGCGGACTTTTTACATCGAGGACTTTTTTCACAAAATATTCTGATCTCCTTGTACGCGGTACGAGTGATATCACGAGTGGTATCGTGTAATAACGTGACGTCGCCTTTAGGATTTCATTGGCGTTTTGATTGCTCGCGTCAAATGCTTCTTTTCAAATTACATTCAAATTATTTAGTTTACGTTCATTGTTCGATGGAGTACGGTTTTTTCATGTAAATTTTTATTATACCGAATCCGGATGTCAATTTATCGACAGGTCGGGTCGATGAATTTTTCCGGCTGTCATGCAGGACTTGTTTAAATAGAAATTACCGACTGGAATAGACTCTCTTGAAAGATTGAATGGGCGAATCGAAAAGAAATGAATTGACTGATCGGACTTGAAGCTTCGAACATTTTTACGCTCACGAGCTTAGATTTTAAAATATTTACGATAACCGAATGAAACTATCGCCGCAGACTCATTTCTCTTCCTTGATATTACGTTAAATAAATCATAGGCTTTAATAACTTTAATTAAAACGCGTAATTGGCGGCACATTTTACACGTATGCACATTTACAAGCCACGAGTGTAATGTTGTAATTTTTTTACAATTACACTTACGGAGAAGATTTTTTTTTAATATTGAACCGATATACATGCTTCTGTTAATAAAAGAATTTTAATCAAAATGCATTCGTTCGAATAGAATTTGAAAAAACAAACTCCTCTATTGCGGTGATTACAAACGCAATAATTAATACATTTATTTTTCTTACGATATTATGTAATGAAATTCAATTACTGGATTCACATATCATATTTATATTCCGGCAGCATATTTTCATACGAAACTCTATATTATTTTTTTAACCGAATGTATGTATATTAATCAGAAATGTTTCATTATTGTCCTACGACCTATTTTTTAAAGTTGTAGTACTTTTTAATACACCAGCAAGGACCTTGTGCTGCTAATAGACACGCTTACAAAGAAAGTCGTTCCGCACAAAGAAACTTTTTAAAAATAACGGATTATTCGGAAAACAATGTATTAAAAAATGTCGGATTCATAATTACCGAAGCGTGGATACGGAACTGAATACCAAAACATTAGGCTATTTACTGATCCGAAATACAAATTACATTTAATTATTGTATATATAAAAAAAAAAACAACGGCATTATTTTAGTTTATTATTCGGGTGTTATTCTTGTTGATTTCTTAAAGTACAAGTATATTTGCAATAAAATTTGAAATTAAATTTTCCTATTTCGGCCATTTGAAAATGACCTTTTTCATTTAAAAACAAATATCTGGATTACTTTTTGAAATTTAGAATCACGAAGCCGGAGTTTATTAAAACATGCATATCCAAATAATATTTCTTTTGACGTTCTACATTTGTTAATTATGTGTTTTTAACAGAATTTTCTAATTTGGGATTATAATATCAAATATTCTTTGTTTATTAAAAGCATGAAGAGCGAAGCACATACGTTTCTGAAATTTTCGCAAGTTCAGCTTTGGTTTTAACTGTAATTAATGAATATTCCTCAACAAAAGTAAACATTGTTCGCGATTTAATTATTCTAATAAAAGACAAATAATAAAAATTGATTATTATTTTATGTAGAGGAAAATTGCACAGTTTCACGTATCACGATAATTGACAGCGTAGGTCACGACCAAATTCATCTTGTTAGTATTTTAAAATGCATTTGAATTTCGAGTGAAGAAAATGGATTTATCATCTCGTACGCTTAAAAATTTACAAGCTGTAAAATTGAATTTTTATTAGTTAGTAATATATTTGGCATTTGAAACTTATTAGTCCGCACTCGATGATTTACTGTCACAATACCTTTATGCCGGGACTCTGTGACATTTAAAGGCATATTTTTTTCAGTATCCACGTCAGGTACTTTATTTTACTTGTTTTCTTTTTCTATCACGTATGAGGAAACAGTCGTTGGCCGAGCCGGTGAAATAGGGAACGAATGTTAAATATTCCAGGCGTACGAAAGCTAGAGACTACCATTCCAGCCACGGTTTTTTCCTTTTTCATTCCCAAACGAGGATAAAAAGAGAGCAGCGAGAGAGAGAGAGAGAGAGAGAGAGAGAGAGAGAGATGGAAGGAGGAAAGGGGACGGGAGGGAGGAAAATAAGAAGAGCCGCGACAAGTTAGGTAAAAACGCGAATGACGATTTTTATCTCGGCTCGACGTCACAAACGGAATGAAATTAATTTATTACACTGTGTAAACGATGAAAAATTGAAATCCTCCCTTTTTCCTATCTCCCTCGACCAATGCTCCTTTACTTCAGCTGTCAGTTTCCACGTCTTATACACTCGCGTTCGAGTGATAATCCAGCATCTCCGTCGTCTCGTCGGTAGAAAAGGAAAGTCGTGGCTCGGCTCGGCTCGGCTCGGCTCGGCTGCTCCTGCACTTCAAAATGAATTACCGCTCCTTTAAACTTTTGAAACCATTACACTTACGAGAGCCAACGTATTTTTCTTCATTAATTAAGAAAAAAACAAAAAAAAAATGTATTAAGGAGCTTTAACTATTAATTAGATTTAGTTTTATTAATTATTAAGTAGCAACTCTTTCTCGCTTGTGTCGCTGAATTTTCGTGTATCAATTGTCAAATGTATTTCGGAAATCAAAGAGGAAAATAGCGTCGATACGTACAGGGTCAGGTCGGCCGACCGGCCTACCGGAAGGAAAGGGAAGGGGGAGAGGTAGACATCGGCGTGTACTACGACTAAATGAGTTTGCCTTACAAATTTACATGTATCAATCGAGTAATGAAAGCGAAGTAATGAAGAAAGCTCGTATGCGACCGGGTAAATACAAAAGAAAGAAAGAAAGAAAGAAAGAAAGAAAGAAAGAAAAAAAGGAGGACAATAGTGACCTTGAGTGCCCTTAGCGAGCTCGAGTTTAGCTCTTAGATCGGAGAGCTTGCCTCCTTATATCTTTCAATATAAATACAAATAATGAAGGGGGGTAATGCATGGGTTATCGGTGTTTCTTTTTAATTTGCTCGATTTCAGGATTGAATCAATATTGGCTTAATTGAGTCGGGCAGTCGAGAATACGCGGGAATAAATAAATAGGAAAGAGTACGGCTCCATTTCCAGATAAAATTGCTCTCCAATTATCATTTCCGCTTTGTTGATTTTAAAAAATTAATTTTCTAAAATTCGTCTTAAGGCTTTAGTCAATTAATGGTGCAATGGGGGTGGGGGAGAGTGCGAGAGCAAAGAAAGAGCATAGGAGCCGCTCGATACTCCACGTCCTTCCTATTCAATGAAGTCCTACAATTTAATAGACGACGACGACGACGACGACAATGACAATGACGACTGTATTAGCTGTGGCGAGGGTTCGGTAAAAACTTATTATCCGCCGGAAGGAAGGGTTAAGCGAGAGTTAAGAAAAAAGGGAAGCACGGGATAATCGATGGACTAGTAGAGTCGTACTCGCACAAAATATCAGACTTCCCCCAATGGTAATAAATGGTAATAAAAGAGAGGGAAGGAAGGAAGAAAGAAAAATCGCCGGACCGTAAAATTCCTTCCACATTTCAAAAGCGTTTCATTAAAAAATTAATTGCGCCGAAAGGAAGATTTACGCCTCGAGATAAATCTCGGCTCACGCCCCTCCCTCACGGAATTTCGGCAAGTTTTTCAAGCCTCGCAGGCGACAATGTAATCGCCGACCTCGGACCTCGGGGAGCCGTGCAAAAATAAAGAAGACCTCGAGGAAGAGAAAAAAAAGGCCGATCCTTGGCCGGGGTTGCGTTCCTTCGGACCTTGGAAAATAACTCGACTCCGACCCTCCGTGAGCAGCGGAGAGCCTCGGGAAAGCCATCGAGGAGACACGGTGACGACGTTGGTGGTGCTTCTGCTGCTGCTGCTGCTACTGCTACTGCTCGGCTCTCTCCGATCGATGATAGCGCGCGAATAGCCAAACATTCTTCATCGAATTTAATCTCGTTGATTTACGTGACCCGAAAGCGCGAGCCCGTCCGACTCCGACTCTCCAGGGCTAAGGAACCCATAACCATAGGCACGAGCTCGAACACGCAACCTCGACCGCGAAAGCCTCGATTCACCTCACCCCCCTCCCCCTCACCACCACATCCTGCCCGTACACCCCCGTCCCACCGACCGACGAACCGAGCTTATTACCGCGGATGGAGTGGTGACGCTGCCAAATATTTTCCTTATCCCGGTCTCTCCTACGTCGACGTTTGTTCGAACGGCCTTTCATCTCGCCCCCAAAAATCTTTATTGCTTTCTTGACCCTCCTCTTGACTGGAATTAGATTTACGTTATAAATACCATTTCAATAATTGCCTCGTCTTCTCGTGCCTCGTCTCCCGACTCGGACCCCCGATTAAATAAACGTCATTTTTCCTCCTCCTCCTCCCCCTCCTCCTCCTCCTCCTCCTCCTCCTCCTCCTCCCACTCCTACTCCTCCTCCTACCCCGCCTCGACAGAGCGACGACAATGTGAGAAAAATGTTTAAAAATGTGTATCCGTCGATATGTCAATCCGTACATATCGTGTCAATATTTAAACAATTTATCAAGCAGCGGATCTCGCGCGCTTTAATTCCGTTCATTAATTACGGGCGGAAGGGCGAAATTTCCGGTCGGCGAGAACGAAAATAAAGAAAGCGTGAGCTCGACGGCCTGTAAAACAGTGTCGGGGAATTCGGCAAATGGCATGCCGACCACCGCCGCTATTACAACTTTTTCTTTTCGCTTAATGGCTCTTTGCATTATAATATCCGAAAGTGGCGCTCCATTTAAAAGGACGCGGTCGCGGCAAAAATATACGTGCCCGTTGCAGCTGGAGGTGTAAGCTCACCTACGTCGTGCGCTGGGCCCGTTAGAGCGTGTCCTTTAGAGGTACTTGCAATTCCGTAAATTTACGCTCTTACTCCGTTTACAATGTACACGGTGAATTATTAAAGTAAACGATGCCTCTCTACCCCTCCCCGCCCCTACCCTCTACCCCTCCCTCTACCCTCATTGTAAGACAGGAAGTAAGAAGGTTTGGTAAATCGTGGCAGACTTGTTGTGGACTCGGTAAGCGATGTGAATAGCGAAAAAGTTTCGGACAAAGTCATGAGCTGCTGATTAGGAAATTATTAGAAACGATGGCAACGTATTGTAATTATTTTTAGAGCTGCTTTGGGACCGAGGCATTGAACTCCGTCCTCGTAGAGTCGGTAAGAAAATGGCCACTTTACGGGTTACGGGTCCGACGAAGTTGGCTATCTTGAAACAGAGTCATTATTATTATCACCCTCCCTCCCCCCTCCCCCCATCCATTCACTCATCGCTCTACGTATAGCCTTTGTATAACCGAATTCGGTTATAACCAAGTTCCTCTAATAACGCTTTGTGAAAAAAAAAAAAAGATAAAGAGTCTGGACATTTGTAACTCTGATCCTTCCCCCTCCCCCCCAGCCCAGCCCAGCCCTTTCCGACTCTCGTCCAACATTTATCAATGGCGCTTTTATTGTGCGCATAAAAATATATTGTACGAGCGAATGTCGATTAGCGAAACTATAAAATACTATATTGAGTATGCAAAATTCGTAAACTAGATTAACTGTTATGTCGTTCGAGATTCCGGATTAAATTACTCGGTAATAAATTCTTATACGATCATAAAATGAAATGACTCCGATCGTTATTGTTGAGCATTTGTATTGAAATATTCTAATTATCCGGCGGTAGCATGTTATAGGGGAACGGATGCCATTATTGAATAGGGAAATAAGAATTATCGCGCAAAGGACTCTTTGAAAATATTTACGCAGATTTCCCTTTTATAAAACGTTAAGTGAAATATTTTTTCTACTCTTTCGTTTTGCCGAATTAAAAAGTCCTGGCTTACGTTTCGCGTTTATATTTAAATTAAATTCAAAAAGATATTCTTAATATATTGCTTTTCATTTATATAAATTATGTTTTCCATCCATGTACATTCGGCTGAAAGGGCTAATCCGCACTTTAAATTATTCCTTAAAGCTTTAAATAAATTAAGCCGCAAGCAGCAGCAGCAGCAGTAGTAGTGGTAGTAGTGGTAGTAGTAGTAGTAGTGGTAGTAGTAGTAGTGGTAGTAGTAGCGGTAGTAGCGGTAGTCTGCCTTCCCGCTTTTCTCCACTCGCTTCATATTAGTGGAAAAAAACTGCAATGATAAAGTGTAAATTTTACTAAATAATAAATATAGCAATTTTCTTCTAAATTCAGATGGGATGGTAAAGTTCTTCCTATTTACTTTCATAAATAGGTAATCAGCCGTCGTAGGCGATTCTCTCGACAATCCCGACGATTCGCGTAATGCAAATATATCTCGTCTCTCGTGGGACGGAAAGGGAAGGAGCGGGAAGGAGGAGCTCATTGATTAATTTTTTTTTTTTTTTTTTTTTTTTTTTGCTCTTATCCCGACTTTGAGTTTCATTGGTAATGTATTTGATAGTCGCACGGTCGATAAGGTAGGATTTTGTCCTTGTAAATTTAATTATTCCCTTACGGAGAAGAAGAAGCGAGAAGAAGCGAGAAGAAGCGAGAAGAAGCGAGAAGAAGCTTTTATTCCGAGGGATATAAAGTTTGTCAATAAATTTAGTCGAATTCTCCGTTTACTCCGGGAGCTTTGCGGACTCGGGAAAATATGATTTGACGGGACAATACCTAAAGCCGAAATAATTCAGGCGCTGCCTAATTAGTGCCGCGTCCTTTGCTTTATTAGGAATAAATGCCTCTTCCGCCTAAGAAACGGCCTCTTTCCTAAAGGAGTGCTAAATCCTCAATGTAGACGATCATAGAGAATCTCGAGTTTCGCATAAAGAAGCGCAGGCGAAAATACAGTTGGTAATGCTTAGATGGAGCCGCGATACCGCTCCCTTCTTCCTCCCCCCCATCCACCCCACCCTCGACGTCTCTTACGCTCCCAATCCTTTTATCTATTCTCTTTGAGCGTTAAAGGATACAGGATAGATATGAAGTCCGCGAGAATCCTTTATGCGATACGCGCTGGCTTCGGTGGATCGAATAATGCCGGGGTACGTAATCCTAAGAGGGGCAATAATATCACGGGACAGCTAACCGAAACTCGAGAGTTTTATCTCTCCCTCTCGATCGATTCATCTCTCTCGCTGTTTACTCCTTCCTCACCCGCCCGCCCGCCTGCCCGCCCCACGTACCCGCTATACGTACCACGTATAGCGCCTCGGCAGATTTATTCACCGCATCGTGCATCCCCCGTCCCGCGTCGAGGAAGCGATCGATATTGCATCTCGGCTAATTCTCCAGGCGACGATCTCCGGCTCATCGCCTGGATTGCGCTTTTTAACGTCGGCGCATTTTCTATGTCTCTCTCTCTCTCTCTCTCTCTCTCTCTCTCTCTCTCTCTCACCCTCTGGGTCCGTAGCTACGTAGCTCCGTAGCTCCTCCGTAGCCGGCGATAGGGAAATGAGGAAGTGCCGCGGTGGTCATGCCCGTGCATCGCTCAACGATTGATTATTGCTTCGTCCTTCGGGGCATTCTCCAATTTCTCGCCTCTCCTTATCTTTTCCTTTTCTTTTCCTTTTCTTTCCCATTGCATTCGCGTGCGCATTTCCCGAGCATTCCTCTCTTCCATCCAGCCTCTCGATCCCTCTTTCCCTCGTTTGGCCAAAGTCGTCTTTGTCCCCCTGTCGACTCTATGCCAAAACATGGGACTCCCCACACCCCACCCTTACATGCGGATACATGCCTTTTTCCGCCCCGCCCCCCCCCATCTTGGTCCATTCCAGCATGGGGTTATTGGGGACAGGGAAGGGGTAAATTTATGGATCCGATGGCTCGGGACAGCCGAATCCAAATAATTAATTAACAACAGTCCGCGATCGTATTGAAAATTAATTAATTAGACTGGGAATTTTAGACGAAAAATTACTACCGTACGTGAGGCCGACGTGTGTGCGTGCGTGCGTGCGCGCGTGCTCGTGTATAGGTGCGGTACGGTACGTAGCCGGATAAAGCATAAATAATGTATTTAATTTTGAGGAGCTTCGGGTCTTCCCGAACGATATTCACAATGGAATTAATTTTATTATTCCACGTCACATTTAGAATAATATACTCCTTCTCACCTTTATGCTCATACGGAGAATAAAAATACTAAATAAACGTCCGCATAGACAGATGAAATAAGTTGCTTTTATCGTCGCAATTAAATTTATGGCTGCGCAAGCCGAGCCCGCGAATCGTAAGTTAAATTAACAAAATGAATTTGATGAGCTGAAAGACGATTTTTTTTTTTTTTTTTTTTTTTTTTGTTATTCCTATACAAAAGAAGGTGCGTTAAAACACCATTAAATAATCATAATGCTTCGGTAATGATTCGATTCATCATTGCACAATTTTAAACAGTTAATATAAAGCTTATAAGCAGTCGAGAGTGCATTTAAATACTTTTAAAGCTCCGTACGGCTCTTCTAAAGCCTTCCCCTGTAACGTTGGATTTATAATAATAACAATATATCTATATATATAGGTACACGGTAACATCGAGTGTAATAAATCATCGTTTGCTTGAATTTATCTATAGTCTCATTCAATTGAATGTAACAGAGTATGAAATAGCGTTAAGAAAATTATAGGAAAAAAGACGAAAGAAAAGAATGCAAAAAAATTCCTTTAGAGCAACGATTCGTCTTGGGCGATGATAAATTTTC
The DNA here is from genome assembly GCA_018883505.1 of Ceratosolen fusciceps. Taxonomy (NCBI): domain Eukaryota; kingdom Metazoa; phylum Arthropoda; class Insecta; order Hymenoptera; family Agaonidae; genus Ceratosolen; species Ceratosolen fusciceps. The sequence continues at coordinate 5,939,124 of RCIC01000010.1, forward strand.
CTTTACTCTTCCAACGATGTTATTATTGTTATTATCGTCAAAGAATAAAATTGCGTCGAAAGTCGGCTTAGAATTAGAAACAAAGCCGTGAAAATGTCGCTTTTTTAATTTTACGGGAGATGTAAGGCAATGGAGATATCCGATTGCGCTGAGAGATTATGTCAGATGGACAATTGAAGGAAAGAAACGGTTGCGCAATTCTTGCCAGGCTCGACTCGACATAGATAACCCCAAAAAAAGAGGAGAAAACCAAAAAGTTTTTAGCAACATTTCCAATCGCACAGACTAGCGGCCGCCTTGTGTATACTTCCACGTGTTTTAAGCGTAATTAACGTCGTAAGCTTATTGAAATATATAGAATAATTCAACTCCGAGGAGAAAAGAATGGAGTTTTCTCAATAAAATCATTGTTATCGGCTTAAATATTTCGTACTCTCTCTCCGAGAGACGTGGAGGGCAACAGCAGACGATGTCGTAATTGTATTTCGGAGGGATACGCCTGAGCCGGACTCGTCGTAGCTTTAACATTTTAAACTTAATCGAGACTTTAATGGTAAAAATAAATAAAGGGATCGCGGAGTCCCCTCCGAGAGTCGATTAATAACGCGTACTTGTACAGTTAAACGACGTAGAGGCCGGAATGCGCAGTGCAATTGGACGGTATTGCGCCGACGATCGATGATTTTCCGATCAGATTTATTAGGTAATCGTCGATCCGTTTCGTTGAGATTAAGAATTCAGGAAAGCGTGGACGTTTAAAGGGCCGTACGAAGGTTCTAGGTCAACGTTTATTCGCTTGTGAGCGTAAAAATTTGTGAAACAATGTCAGCTACGTGTTGGTAGACCCCTCGTAAAGGCTTGAAATTACACAATGGAAGAGGAGCAGCTCTCGGATCCACGAGTATCGATTTACCTACGATACTCCTCTCGAGAGGAAGGGAAGCGAGAGTCCTGTACGTCGAGGTGCCGTATATAGACGAGGGCCGTACGTACTTTGGGAGTCTGGTATAAATAAATCGACTGTGCGGACCTATTGGCGGAACCAAGGTTGTAGTAGCGCCTTGGTAGCCAAGCACGATTCGTAGGCGAGCTGCCGCTCGGCTGTCATCGATGACGAGCTAAAATTCGAGCTCCGAGCGCGGAAAGTCTCACCGCGTGTTGTCCTTGTCCCCCCCTCCCTTCCCCTCTCCCATCCAAGCCCGTCTTCCCCCTGACCCGATCCGCGCGTCCCGACCTGGAACCAAGCCAACTCCATTCGACATTCATAACCGCGGAGCGCCGATGTCTTTTTTGATTCCCCGAGCCCCGACCCCCCTCGCTCGCTCTCTCTCTCTCTCTCTCTCTTTCTCTCACTCACTCGCTGCCGTCCGATCGACCTTCCAACCCTGTATCGCTTTACTCGCGCACCAATGTAAGCCGATAGACACGGCTCTCGGACGAGCTGATCTTGGGAAAACAGGTTCGCCGTAAGTTTTGCTTCCCTCCTCTCCTTGGAGAGGAGGAGCAGGGACATGCGGCCAAAGTCCTGCAAGGGCTATCGATCCTTCGATCGCTCTTTAGGCTTAATCCAAGAATTTCAATCCCGTTAGGATGATTCTTTTATCGAGCCTCTCCCCCTCACCACCCACCACGACTACCTCCACCACCACCCACCACCACCGCCAATGAAAACACGTAAGAGGATACTACAACCCTCCTCCGATCGTTCCACCCTGTGTCCTTTGGACACGGACGCTACTCCCTCTCTCTCTCGACTCTCTCTCGATCCACTGCTAAATGGACAATTAAATTTCTCCGCCTCGAGCTTTTAACACGTTCTCGTCTCGGATGTGCAGCGCGCATATTCTCGTTCTCAAGGAAGTGCAGAAAAAGTTCTGGATCGCAGACTCTATCTGCTGGGGAGGACGTTCTGATCATGTTCTGTTTGAAAACTCCCTGTATCCCATCGCCAGCGCTCCCTTTCCACGATACAAACTTTTTCTTACGTCGCACTTCCTGCTCACTTTTGCCTCACTTCGTCTGGCTTCTACTTTTTTTTTTTTTTTTTTTTTTTCATCATATCTCTCCCCATTCCAACAACATAGCTTAACGACTCCGTTATCGAGCGCTCGTTCCTTCTTGTTATTATAAATTTCGCTCAGCTAAATATGGAAACAAATGCCCAATAATTCGGTTAATGAAATTTCCCCGTGTCACGTGCTTCTTTATTGATTTTCTAAATCATTTATAATAGCGATACGATAAGCCCATGCGAGTAACCGTATTATCCACCTTTTAATACATATCGATAGCCTATGATAATACGTTAATAATTCTCTTCGTTCTTTTTTTTTGTTCTTTTCTTTTTTTTAATGGCTCGTGAAATTGCGATTATGCTAACATGGCTCGATACTGTATTTAAATTACGTCGAGCAATTTCTAAAAAAAAAAAAAAAAAAAAAAAAAAAAAATAAAAAAAATAAAAAAAAATAAATAAAAAGAAGAACAAAAATTACCATACAATTTTAAAGATTGACGAGTATGTTGTTGCTTTATTGCCGGAACGAAACCTAATACTCGTCATAATACGGGTTTTTATACTCCGGCATACATTTTTTTTCTGATAAATAATTATAAAGAAAATTAAGCTACGCCTTTTTTAAAATATAAATAAAATTGAGAGGCTCCTTTAAAAGTAAAGCAACAACAAAAACTTGCATACTTAAATACGTATTGTTATTATTATTGTTATTGTTATTGTTATTATTATTATTATTGATGGTATTGCTATTATTATCATTACAGTCCACCTGATATTCAAGTAATTTTATAACTGCCTTTTCCCCCATAAATGCTCCGATAACGCAGTTAAATTTTATATTTTTAACGAAAAAAAAAAAAAAGTAAGGTAAAAGAAATACATATAATATTAATTTATATAATTTATGTTGCAGGTACGTTAATGAAAACATCATTCTATATATATATATATATATATCACTCCGATCACGTAAGATAAATCATACATTTTATTCATAATAATGTACCATACAAACGCTAGGGAAAATTATTATAATTTATAATGTCCCAACTCATTAAATATTCAAGCTTACTAGTTGAAATTTTATTGCCATTATGTTAAGTAATAAGATTCATATTAATATAGTGATTAATACACGTTTGGCAATCGATATGTAAAACAAGCGCCGGCATGACATGCCGAATCACCTATTAAATTGTTCATTTCTTTTATTGTTGTTGTTGTTCTTGTTGTTATTATTCTTGTTATTATTGTTGTTCGAACACGTCGCGTGAATCAGACTTTTGAGAATACAATAAGCAAACGGCGCATGCATACGCACGCACGCAAGCACGCGCGCGGCACACACACACACACACACAACCACACACGTATATATAATAATTTCTCTTCTTGAAAAATACGATAGTAATGTGGTAATAAAAACTTCTCCAGCTCCAGGTCTTAATGGCTCGCGTCTACGCTGAAAAAAAAAAAAAACTCGGAGATAATTATCCAAAATAATGAGATTCGATATAAATGTAAAAAGGAGCGTCTGCCGTCCGCTATTATATACGGGGAAACGGAAAATTATTCATGAGCTTCGACATTAATATCGCGCACGTAATAATAATAAAGACGTGAAATTGAAAATAGACCTCGCGATAGGGGGCGGCAGAGGCAAAAACCATGGGAATTGCCATGGCAAAGTTTGAGAGGGAGGGGGGGGATGAGCAGTGGCGTGGGTGGTGGGTACGATTGAAATTAAGCGATTAAGTATTAAAGGCATTAAAGGCATTGAAGGGAGAGGCGGAGATTGGTGGGGCCGGGCGTAGTCGAAACCAGTGAATGGGAGGGTTTGAGGGGGGGGGACGTGCAAAGTGTCAGGGTACTGATGAGCACCAAGGAAAAGCACTGATCGATCGAGTTCGCAATTACGAGGGTATCGTGGGTCGGTGGGTGGGTGGGAGAGGGCAGGAGAACGAAGTCGGGAGTGGGATGGAGGCGACGAGCCGCGGAATTTCGCGGGGGACATGCTTACCCATCGAAGCGACTTGCGTTCCCGTCCCCTCGCCCTTCACCCGGCCTGGAGCCTTCCATTCGGAAAATTCCATTTACCGTATCACTCTTTCTCGCGCGTCCCCCTTTTTCTCCCCAAGGAAAATGCATAAAACCCCGTAATCTCGCGTGCCTCCTCGACACTCGGCGCTCCCCCTCCACCCCAACCCACCCCTTCAACCTCATAATTCATCCGCCGTTCGAGCTTCCTTCCATATAATTGCCTCCTCGTCTCGTCGCCCCGGCCCCCGGCGGTATTCTTAAGCGATTATTTCGAAAAACTCGATTGGCCGTCGCTGTATTTTCCAAAAGGATCCTTCCCCCCCCCTGCCGCAGCATTATTCAATTCCCGCGCCGCATCCCTCGGGAATTTTTTTTCTTCCCTCGGCGTCTAATTGAAAGCACATTGCCCTCTTTCTATTCGAGCCTAATGATCCAAAGAAAAGGAGCAATGCGGATGTGTCTATAAGGTTTATTAGACTTTATGGGTTTTGATTGGCCGAGTCCTCTTTGCGTCGTTTTGCATTCTGCTTAATTGTCGACTTTGACGATACCTTTCTCGTTTATTGCCCAATTTTTCAGCCGTGATACAAAACAACATCCACAAGCATCATCATCATCATCATCATCATCATCATCATCATCATCATTTCAGAAAGAAAGAAAGAAAAAGTGACTTTGCAAGTAATTAAGATTTGGTGGCTGGCGCCCTTTAGTTATTGTTGGCACTGAGTGACGGGCGTAACGGTCTTGTCAAAAAACGCAGTGCTCAAAGGCTTTTAGTTTCGGCTTAGGTGAAGTCTAGAGCTCGGAGGAGATTAGCCGAGCTCGTCGGTACTGGTTGAAGAAAATAGAGGTGAAATGAGAAAGAGGCGGCTTTAAAAAGAGGATAATTTTGCGGCTCTGCGAGTATAAACTCCCGAGTATTGTAGAAATTTATCAGAAATGGCCTTTAGATGCCCTCCCGCCACCGCTCCCGCCCGCCACCGCCCCTCCCGCCCTCGTTCATCTACGAGGACAAAGTATTTTCACGTATCAACGGGGATACTGCGGGCGCTCTTTACGAAGAAATGATTCCGTTTCACGATATGCAGATTTGCCGAATGCCTCGAGGATGCCGAACTCCTCGCTCCGCGCTACGGTATCCTGCCGACCGGGCTCGCCCTTTCCCGAGCTTTGCGCGCATGTATCCGACCTTTCTTTTCATCCAGCCCCTCTCTCACCCTCCGATTTCCCCACCCCGCCGACATCGCAGACGGTTACCGTCGTCTCGTGGAACTCGAGAGCCGGGCCAAGCTCCCCTCCGATCCCCTCCGACCCCGCCTCCTCCTACCCTCCTCCTCCTCCTACCCTCCTCCTACTACCGATCCCCCTCCCCCTTCGGCCGTCCAAAAGATTTAGCCACTTCTCTGCGTCGATTTACAACGTAGAATGGAGAATACGACGGCGGGAAAAGGTTTCGGGCCTCGACGTACACGACGTCCTCCTCCTTTCTTAGACTCCGCCGGGGCGACGTTTCTCCTCCACGTCGACGTGGATTTCTTTTGAAATATCGTGTACACAGAGGCCGACGTTGCTAGATCTTATTTTTCTAATTTCCGCTCCCACTTCTCAGCCATTTTCCCTCCAGTCCCGGCCACTATCGCCCGCTCGACTCGCTCCCGGAAATTTCCTTAACGTCCTCCCCTTCGAGCTTTATTTTCGGCGACCTTATCTCCTCCGCGCATCCGTGAAACGTTAGAGAGAGAGAGAGAGAGAGAGAGAGAGGAATTGCCGCGTGTACGTATACGATGAGCGCACACTGCATACGAACCGGAGTCAGAAGAACATTGACGTAGAAAATTGCAGTCCGCAAATTAAGCTCGTAGCTGTCGAGTCACGGCCGGGGGAAAAAAAAGAGAGACAGAGAGAGAGAGAGAGAGAGAGAGAGAGAGAGAGAGAAATTCCTTCGATGACGGAGGAGCTCTTCCTACTTTTCGCTGCTTATGATCTCTATAATAACAATGAGGATACTAATGAAATTCCAGCGAGTGGAAGAATTATGTAAGTCAAGAAGGAGATCGACGACGGGGATCGGTCGCTACGGGAAGAAGGCTAAGTAAAGGGGGGGAAAAAAATATTTTATTCATTTGTCGTTCGGCGGGTCTTACGCTCATCGGGAAATTGAACGCTTTTTATACCCAGGTGACTAGTGTAATTCAATAGTTGATAGAAACTTGATATTAGCCTCCTCGAGGGAAGCTGCGCACAACGCGGAGCAAAGTTTTATCGGACTGAGTCGGATATTTTGTATCGGAAATTGTTGGAATCGCCGTAGTCGAAAGGACTCTGTAAAAGTGCGTGCTCATATCTCTCCCCGTGCACTTCATTATTAAGTCTGTATAATTGCAAAACGACGTGTCCGTTGTGTATTTACGAGACGCGGTGGCCAGAGCAAATTTTTATCTCTATTTTAGATATTTACAAAGCTTTTATAGCCCGTCTCTCCCCGTCTCCCCCCACATCCCCCTCCCAATGACCCCATCGCCGTCAACGCAGGTGCTCCCGACAAATGCAGTGCTTTACGATTTTATTAAATCTGCAAGTATTTTATCCAGCATTAAAACGTGGTGGAAAAATCGGCGGCGTGTTGGAACCAGTGTGAAATGAATAAGTTTATTTATTCCGCGTACTCGTGGGCAAAGGCTCGAGCTCGATTTCCTTTATCAACGACAGCGTTAAAGCCCAACCTTCTCCTTCTCCTGTTAACTTTTTTACGACTCCCTTGAATTATTAAAAATTACGACCGCGCAAACTGATTCGACACGGGTCGCGTAATAGCGGTCACTGCGCAATAACTGCGCTTTATTAATTTATTCGGAACTTTATCCCACAACAGGCCCAACACGCGCCCACGCGCCCACGCACCCACGCGCCCACATACAATGTTTATCTGTACCGTGAAATTATATAATATTTTTCGAGACTGTTCACAGTGTATAGAATAAAACCGTTATTTTATTGATTGTTAAATGATCCGTGATCGTCTGTGTGTATTATGGTATGATAATATAATACAACATGCGTAACTGGCGTAGCTGCTTTTACCCCCGAGGCCTCTCACCTTCGACTGGAAAAATATAAATAAGCAAAGACAATGAGTATTTTATGTAAAATGGGTTTTATTTTATTATTAGTTTGAGAGAAATCTGCACGGGGAAACGAGTTCTCGATTGTTGCGCAAGAGATCAAGATTATTGCGCACTCGGTGATTTCTATTATGAGACGTTATATATTTTATACGGACGACTTTTTCATTAAATTTCCCTCCCCGCGTAGTGCTCCGCGTAAATACGTACAACCACTGCCATCGCCAAGTATTTCACACGATTTGCCCATCAAATCAAGTTAAATATTACTTTCTTACCTCTTACAATTACCAAATAATATTATTATTATTAATTTAATAATTAATTAATTGATTAATTGATTAATTAAGCAGTAAGTCGAAATTCACGAAATTGTTTGTCGGGGCTCAAAGATTGAGATAATAGTTTCCCGACTATTTCGTATAATATTTAAAATACTATAAGTCTTTGGGGGGATGGGGGGAGGGAGAGAATTCCCAAGTCTAATATCCCATTTCTGAAGTAGGACAGGCTATAAAGTAAGTTCTCCGGCAGATAATTGATCAGAACTATTCGTCTTTGAAACATATAGTTTTATCATACGTATATCAGCGGTTATGATAATGGCCTCGCATGAATGTGGAATACAAGCACGACAATGGCTATAATTAATTGATATTACATTATAACCGAATCTCATTATTTATCCTCAAATACGAGCTTCCGATTATGTGATTATTGTGAATACTTTGCTTTGCGTTCTGTAACGATTAAGTGTTATCGGTCGGCCGCGGGAACGAAATGTATAGTACACAGTACGTAATCCTGCAAAGAGATCAACTTTGATCTATAGATAGACAGATTTATATATACATATATATATACATATATATAGATCTCCAATCAAAAAAGCGGTTTGTTCAATTACACGATAAATGATTAAGCAGAAAGTTTTAATTAACGTTTCCTTTATGTAACCTCGTGTATTTTTAAATACAAACAAATCAATAACCGAACGTCATTCAATATGCTTAGAATCTTTTGAAGAATCTTTTAACTAATTCAGCACCGAACAGCTCGACCGATACATTCTTAATTTACAACCCTTAAAATTCATTATTTATCCGCGTAAAGTGTTCGCTGCGGTTTTGTCACGTGAGTACCGTCACAACTTATCGTTGCCTTGTCTACCGTCGATACGAAAGTTATTTTATTCGGTTAAAAAAAAAAAAAAAAAAAAAAAAAAAATCATTGAAAAATCATTGAAAAATCGTAAGTAGAAAATTGGACGGACGTCGTCAAGCCTTAATAAAGCCAAATGGATTGTAATAATATTTATTTTAATTCTCGTGAGCAAATATCATGAAGCCCCAAATGAAATATAATATTCCAATCACATTTCAGTATTATTTGTTTGTTTTATTCCATTGAACATTTATCGTGAGCGATGATTGTACCGTCGATGGGCTACCGTCGATGGGCTACCGTCGATGGGCTACCGTCGATGGGCTACCGTCGATGGGCTACCGTCGATGGGCTACCGTCGATGCTATTATAGTCCATTAAAGTTTTGTTATTACCGGCCGTGCGGATCCTTTAGAAAACATTTATTAATTTATTTAATTACGAGTAATGATTTCTTGATAGATTGGGCTCAATCGAGATCGGGCTGAGATTTTCATATTCCATTGCCGTGAGGACATTTCTAACGAGCATTGAAAAGTTTTCGCGTGACAAGGTAAGCTTCGGCTTTAGCATAGCCAGTTTCGGTTTTAGCAAACAAAGCATTAAAATAATTTATATTCATAGCCGACAAGCATGTAATCAAAGATACACATAAAATATTGACAATGGCTTATCTCAAAGTAACTAAATATTGATAAGAAGTTAATTGAGGCTATTAATATTGTAATGCCGTCTCATGCAGCCGATGATTAATCATTTATTTAATAACTTTATAATTCGTATAAGTTGTTGCTTTTGTTTTGTTGGAAATGGTATTTTTAATGGGAAGTTGGCGGCCAATTGATATGACGTTTCATCCTTGTTTCCCCATTCCAAAACAAAGGATTCGATTTCCTTTAATACGTCCCATATCGAGAATATTTACCTTTCGATATCCGCTCAAGTTCGCGCTCTCCCTCCCTCTCTCTCTCTCTCTCTCTCTCTCTCTCTCGCTCGCTGCTCTCTTCCTTACGCTCTCTTTAGCCTACTCGTCATGACTGTAATCGCCACTATAAATACTCCGCTCGGAGAGAACAGAGTAGTAAACATTGCTGAACATCTTTCGAGCAGAATCTTCGAACACTTTTTAAATACAACATTTCCAATCTTACTTGTCTTACTTGTCTGTTAAGTTAAAATTATAGTACTTATTTTAAAGAATCAATTTCATAGTTAATTATCAAAATTCTATTTAATCCCTCCTGACCCTGTAAACTTTTATTATTATTATATATTATTATTATTATTATTATTATCTTCGAATAACAATAACGACAATCAACGAGTCGAGAATGCGTTAATATATTTTTGAAGGCTATGTATTGATGATAAGGCCCAGAAACACCGTTTTCCTCAATTAAGATCGAGATAAAATAATTAATCGCAATAATTCATTAATGATCGAATGAATATAGCACTTATGACTTAATAAAAGAGAGCGTGGGATCATCCAGAGAATCCGATCCGATAATTACGAAGGACCGAGTTTATCCGAGAATAGGTGCTCAATAAAAAGTCTCTCTCTCCCGCATATAATTTTGACGAGAAGCGAGATCGAAGTGGCAGATGTAAAATGTCGAGAGGTGACGAAAGGGGTCGGTCAGTCAGTCAGTCAGTCAGTCCACGGTTCCGAGAGTGACCGATGCTCGCGTTGCCTGACCGAAAATGTTTTATATCTAATCACGTAAGGGAGATAAGGAACGTAACGAGTGTCCGAACGGCACGACGAGGAGCATCGATCATTAATCATTTATTTCGATACGTACGTAGCGTTATTTATAATCGATCCCCCCTCCCAACCCCACCCCTTCCCATCGCGCCGTGATATTTTAAGGCAATAAATATTTTATTTACATATATGAATAAAAAATAAATAAAAATAAATAAAAAAAAAAATATCGTGAAAAGAGTCCTGCGGCGATACTCTGAGGCTGGAACCTGAGTAATTTGAATTCAGCATCGGCCGCTCGTAAAATAATCTCGCTCGTGGTTTACGCTTTTTTCCTCGGAAAACACTGACGTAAATTACCATATTCTTCACACCTCCGCTCCGCTCTTTATATATTTTTAATGATAATTATTACGCGATATGATTTATTATATAACCCCATTTTACTACAACAATATTAAGATCTTAATCGTTTATTTTAATGAACTCGGCTATGTTCCGCCACACCGAGACTCATGCACGCCTCTATTTGAATACCCGATCGAGAATAAAGGCGATTTTTATGCACCGCCCCTCTCGCTCATAACTGAGTATGCTATAATAATAAAAAAAAAATTTCGAATCACAATCTTACTAAATCTTCCAAGTTACGTTTAAAATCAAAATATATATATATATATATATATCCCCGCCTCTCACTCCCATAACCGTACTAATCACACATACATACGTATACAACATACGTATTTATAATAAATAATTGAAATAGCTGAGAAATAATAATAAAAGGGGATAACGTGGTCGGTGTTTAAAAAAAAAAATTATTTTATAAAGGGGGAAAAAAAAAAGAAGTTGCATCGGCCGGGAATCGAACCCGGGCCGCCCGCGTGGCAGGCGAGCATTCTACCACTGAACCACCGATGCTGTTATATGTATACGCTAAATATCTTAAGCTAACCAGATTGATTACGTCAGAATAAATATTATTCTTAATAAATGCTTTGCTCCGTTGGCATCTTATTGCCAGCCTTTGACTGCCAACGATATTTATTAAGCATTCGTTTATAATTTTATAGAGAACAATTAGATTTCGGGGCAGAGTTTTTCAATCGAGAACTCTATTCGGTTTATGGGATTACGTAATGGATTTAGATTATTCTCCTAGATTTAGTATAGCGAGGAGCGATTTCATATTTTTTCATCCCGCTTCGTCCCGTCAAATGCTTATTTTATCTAGTTTTTAAAATCGAATGAAAGCTGCTCGTCAAATTGTAAATGTAATATATTTCTCAAAGGTGTAAAATACGCAACGGTGCCAAGAATCGCGGTTGGCATTATTTCATAAAAGACGTTCTGGAAAACTAAATTTAATTTTTTCTTTAAAACTTTACGTGCGAAAACGGCCGCGGGTGACGAACTTTGCCGAATAACATAAATACGGAATAAATTCCTTTTTCAATTTCGACGGTCAACGTATTTTCGTTCGGCCAATCTCCACGATTTTCTCAAAACACTCCTCGAAGAAATCTAATAATCTTCCATTTCGCATTTATTGTCCCCGGTCGCCGTATATTTTCATTTAAAATAAAATAATTCAATTGTTTAAAAGAATAGAAGGCAGCTAAGGGGGGGTGGGGGTGGGGGAGGGTAGGTAGGTACGCTTATCACGTGAGAAAAGGGTTTTTGTCTTGCTGAGCGCTTCGATAAAATAAATCAGTAAATACGGTCTTCATTCGATGTCAATTCTTTTCCTCGACTTTTGTAAAAAAAAAAAGCGCGTGAAAAACACACACACACACATACATACGTTTCCAGTCGAGAAGTCGCTCTCAGGTTATTACACAAAACTCGTTATTTCGGCTTCATTGGATTTAAAAATGCATTGTCTTCGCCAAAGCTCATCCGTGTCGAGAAATGGAAGGTCAAACAAACCTTTTCGAAGCAACGACGGTCCATTGATTTACACATACGCACGCACATAGGCGCGCGCGCGCGCCCATACACAAAGAAATTATTGGGCTTGAACGCAAATGAGCTTTCTTTATAATGAAGAGAATATGCCTCGCTAACAATAAAGAACGTCTCGCATTATCGATCCATCGGCAGATTTAAGATTTATGTTAGACTCCATGTTTCTACGATATCTTCAATATTCGATAATTAATTAATTATTTAACACAATTGAATAAATTATTGCTCTTAACCGCCCATGAAATACGGTTTTATTATTATTATTATTATTATTACTATTATTATTATTATTACCATTATATATTTTTTGTAATAGCACTGGTGGTGGGCTCCGGAGGTATTAAAGTTTTATTTACGCTATGATTTTGCTATAAAAATTGGATTTTATTAAAATGTACGTTATATCGAAAATATTTGATACAAAAGATATACGTATTGAATATACGATTTTTCTTTGCAGTTTTTATGTATTACATTAAAAAACTTTTATCTATTAAACTTGTGGTAACAGTTTATGCCCAGTTAGGTCTTGTATTATTGAAAAGATGTATTCTAATTATACTTTATGGAGCATTATATACTTTAAAAATGTAAACAATGCACGGTAATTATTTATTAGCATAAATAATTACAAGTAATTACTAATAATGCCTGTTCATGTACGTTCAGATTTTTATTATCTTTCCAACAAGTTCAAAGTTTTGCGAAATATTTAATTGCAGAATTTAATAATAATAAATAACGTGCACAGCCTTGTTATGTAATAAAAAAAAATACACGTATGTAAAATTATTTTTATTTTTCAAGCAATGCATTTCTTATAATGCAAATCGTAATATTCGTATGTTGTATTACAGAAGCAATTTTAAATTCTATTCATAAATAAGGGATATTAATAATTAGCGTATGTCTTTGAATATTTGAAGAACGTCTGCGTGGAAAGCGAATATAAAAAGCTGCTCATTCCGAAGAGAGATCGGTTTTCTTAAATAATTTAATTAAATGCTCGCGTGGACGCAATTTTTTTTTACTTTGAGTAGCCGTTGCATACACGAAATTCCTTTTACATGGACGCTTGGATCCTTACCGAAATTATCTCCTACACCAGCTCAGAGTAATTAGAGCAATCGATCAGTGACCGTTCGATAAGTTTTCCAGCTTTTCCATTGTCTGAGAAAGGTAAATGCCGAGTTAGTTGTTCCATCAATGCATTAAGCATTTTAACTGCTCGTATTATTGGTACTGTTAACGGAGATATGAATAATTTAATCGTAAATTTACCGAGTAATTGGTTAATAATGAATACTTCAGGAACCGTATTTTACTGATATTATTTAATTGAAGAAATATTCGGCTGATCATTAATATCGAGTTCGAGCTTTTTCGTGTAATGGTCGCATTACTTGCAGAAAATACAATTTCAACGCTATAATGGTTGGACGGGAATCAATGGTACTTTCAGAGCGTCTGAAACAAATAGTGTAGGCAGTGCGTTGCCACTGTAGCCGGAAGCTGCGTCCCGTAGCCGAAATATCGAATAAGAGCGAGAGCTTTTAGAACTCGATGGCTTTCACGAGAAGCTAATCTGGCTGCGCAAAATCGCAATCTGATAGATAGCCTCGGTGAGAGGGGCGGGGGAGGGGCGAGGATATACATAGATCTGAATGGCGGACGTGAACGGAGGTAAGCGCATCGAATTCACAAGCATAATTACGAGCGATAATGTCTTGCGATTACGTTTCGAGCTCTCGTCTTCCGCCCCCGCCACCCCCCCCAACCCCGCGCGCACCGTCGGCACCACCACCGCCACCGCCACCGACACCGCCCGCGCTCAGGTTTCGCTCGTATTAATCGCGTCTTTCGTCCATTCCACAGTCCGTCCATCCGGCCGTCCATCCATCCGTCCAGCCGTTTGTTCCCCTATCCCCCCACACCCGGGCCCGGCCCCGGCCCCGATCCCGGCCTTCGTCTCTGTACCGCGGAGCTATAGGAGATGCCTCGAGCCAGTTTCACAGGATCGCGCTAATAGACAGAGATTCGCGTGAGTCCTTGGAGCCCTGCGCGGTAGTCACGCGAGCCGGTGGCCTCGCATAACTCCAAAGACGACTCATTCCGCCTCCTGCAGTTCCTCGGTTGTTCAACTCGACCCGCCTGCCGACGACGACGACGACGACGACGACGACGACGACGATGACGACGACTCTTTCACGCGTCCTGGATAAGAGCCGACCACGGACGGCTCCACTACTCGGACATCATTAACGATCCCGCGCACATTATCACGTATCCTATCGCCATTGACCCTTGACATTTATTTCTCTCCCCTCCCCCTCCCAATAACCTACCGCTCCTACAGCTCCTACCGCCCCTACCGCCCCAACTAGAAATAATCTAAAAATACTAAAAAGAAATTTTCCAATTTTGAACTTGCGGAATTTTTTTCAGCTCAAGTTTAATTCTCCGAGGAGTATAAAATCTCGTAATTTGAATCCTTCCTGTATTTAGAAATTCGCTCGCTTCGAATTCTGTAATTGAGGGAAATGGAATGACTCTAAGAAACTACGGCATATGAAAAATTCTATTGCGGGGTCTTTCTATTACTGGGAAATGGTAATTGGTGGTAAAATATAATACCCTAGTCATAATAATAAAGCTTTCAATGGCCCAATACGCTTTTTACCTTCTGAAATAATAATATTCTACGTTAAATGTAATAAATATTTCATGCATTAGTTATGCATTACATTTAACTTAAGCTGTTAATAAATTTGTGCATATTAAGGGATCCTTCTACTTTTCCCTTATTAAATCCCTTAATTTAAAACGTTAAGCGCATAAAACCCATCGAACAAAATATCGAATCTTTTTTTTTTTTTATAGAGAGAAAATAAATCAAATACTACTGAAAATTGTACTTTCAAATAGAAACTCATCCCAGTTGAGAATAGCAAATTCTTATTCGTTTCTGTATACATTTTCTAGCTATAAATACGTAGTTTTTGAAATTTAAAAACTTATTTTTACGAATAAAGCGTAGACATTTCAGCATTAAATAAAACATTATTCTGTTTAGTATAAATATTATATTTTTCCCATAAAGCAGACAACCATCAAATTCCTTAAATATTATAATAAATTCCCCGAGTTCTTTATTTCAATTTTATTATAATACAATTTGTCCTTTTAATTCTTGAATTTTTATTTACGTAAAAAATTATTTGTTTCCTTCGTTTTTACTTTCTTCCTTTAATAAACCTTTTCAAACTAAATGAGAATACGTAATGCGACTGAATTGCGGTACATACTCCTTTTAAATAATGTGAAAAGCTTACAATGTAAAATATACGAAAATGTTTGTTATTTTTTCCTTTTTACTCCAGCTCTATAAACTTAATCAAAATTAAATTACAAATGAAATAAAAACAACCGAAAGTATTTTAATTAAACATTTTTGTAGATCCCGTGTCAGATTATACAACTTTGTTTCATGTTTAAAGTTATTGTCGTCCATAAGTTTATTGTTCGAAAATATAATATTTAATAAACATTAGATTGCATAATATCGAGAATGGCAGGTGAAGCTAAATTTTAGAAGCCGCGACTAATTGATTTACTTATTTTGAATCCTTAATAACTATTAATCAAAATATAATACGTAATTAAACGAGACTAAACTCTATAAAGCATATTAATTAATCTATTTCTCGGTGTATTATAATGCGGCTACTGTAATTTCAAATTATTATTGACACATTTCTGAGAGTAATGACATTTTCAATTTAGATAAGTTGATTATTTAATTATTCGAGCATTTTTGAAGATTTGATAAATAACTTCATTGATCAGGCCATAGATTAAATTATTATAAAACATACAATGTTTGATATAATTTTATAAACTGAAAATATTTTTGATATACTTATGTATATGTAGTCAAGTCCTTTATAATCAGGAAATAGCCTTTAAAGTTTAAATAAAATAATAATTCTCGGGTCAGTCAGACTTACATTCTTTTGAATGCACAATGCGAGTAAACAGTATTTCTTAACCTAAATTTTTATTGCATAGCTCGAATCGTCCGGGAGATAGTGGTTTTCCGAATTAACGAATTCACGCTACACTTATGAGTGACTTATTTTACAGGAACCTGAAAGCCTCAGCAGTTGCGTTCGCAGTTAAAAATACATAAAGCAGTGGGCAATAAGAGGAAAGCTATGTTACACATTACTTGTTAGGATTGTAGTAATAAAATTATTACCAGCCATGCTTTTAACAATTGAATCCGAACACGGGCATGAATTTATTCAAAAATAAATATTATAGGCGCCCAGCTTAAGGTAAATTGAATAAGAGTTATGGCAAAATGATCCCTTTTTTTCATTTAGTCTTTTCTATTACGTTTTTACGATTCGACGAATATAAATGACGATCTGGTTTTTTCGGCATTGAAATCAAACGATTCGCCTACGATCGACGGAAAAAAAATTTATAATGAAGTCGAAGCCCAAGTTACGAAGAAAAAGCAACGAAATGAGGTCGAATAATAATAATAAAAAAAAAAGAAGTTAGCAAAAATAAAACTGAAAATAAAATCGGCGAATCTGCTTAATCTGCTCTGCTCGGGGGCTCGATTTATTTATCATAACTTACGCGAATGATGCTTTTAATGACGTTAAATAAAATCAATAAAGGCGGTAAATCCGTACAAAAGGATAAGTTTTATTGGTAAAAATAGATTTGGCTGTCCCAGCGTTATGCAGTGACGATGAACGACAGTCGCGTTGCGGAATTCACGGTGAAGACGTCGGTACTGAGGGCTAGGGGTTGGGGTCTGGGGGTAAATTCCAACGAGTAAAGGGAAGTTTTTGAGAGACAAACGAAGCCGAGTTGCCGCAGTAACCGCTGAATTTGCGAGTCCGCTGAAAGGGCCGAGGTTGCTACCTGACCAATGCATATCCATTCAAGTGCAATTACCGGGCACTGCTGTTTCAATTCACACTCCCTTGATTTTCATTGACGGAGACAGGCGTGTCTCCCTGCCATGGAGAAACGGACAGCATAACGTATCCATCCTGTTTTGTAAAAAATATCAAGGGACGAGGGCGCCTACGTTAGGCTATACAAACGTGCATTCGCCAGCCAATAATGGAAGAGCCAATGGGCCTCTTACGCCTATGCGGATCGGCCGTGTACGCGCGTGCACGTACACACGAAGGCGCGGGCACACGGACAGTAACTAGCCCATCCGGCCGGTTTCCCCTCTTATTCCTCGAGCGATCAGCCTGATGAAGCCATAAATTTCACCGCATGCGTATGCACTTTTGTTTACTTTATTGGGCTTTATCAAACGTAGAATGAAAAACAAAAGCTAATCGCGAGCGAAAGGGAAAAAAAGGAACGCGGCCGAGCGAAAAAATGGCGTCAAAGGAGGAATAAATGAGAGTGCGCTCTTACTCTTTTTCTCTTCCTCGCCCTCTTTCTTCCTATTACAGCGCTCTAAATGTATAAAAAAAAACGTTTTTACGGCGCTTAGTAGTCAGATATATCCGGTTTAAATCGTAAATTATATTGATTGTCCAGGGCCTCGATCGGCTCGGTAACGCATCCGCGTAGATCGGACCGATCCGAAATAAAAAAAAAAAAAAAAAAACAATCGTAAATAAGCTATTTACGTCACAGCTCTTTAAATAATTAATTTCTCGCCGAGGCGACTTGGGCTGACCCTTGTTTGCCTTATTTCCCGTGCATTCGCTTACTTTCCCTTTAATAAAACCAATTAGAATGCCTATGCTGATTCTCCTCAACCGCTACAGGGATTTCAACGACAAAATTAAAGCCCAATCAATGCTTATTGTTTCGTTTGATTCTGTACGAGGGCGTTACGAAGGACGGTAATCAAAGGATAAATAATCCTTCCCTAATTATGCCAATAGCGCGGGCCAATTAACGGTAAAAGTATCGGGCAAGTAATTTGTTTAGAGACTATTACGGAGACTATTAGAGCCGACTCGCTATTTTATATTTACATTGCTTATGAAGCTTAGTTTGTTTTAGCTTCACCGAATAACGCTAATCGTGTATTATTACATGCAGTTGGATATAACGGAAAAGCTTACAGTGCCTATAAACTTCCTTTCCATTACTCACGTGCGCAGCGAATGCCGGGGATTATTATTCCCCCTACGGAATAATTACGTGCTTGAGTGACATTCTCGTTTTACTTTTCCAATGAAAGTCAGTGTTCGATTGATAAGAAAGAAACATCGTGCTTCATGTTAAGTAGTTGACGTGACCTATTACACGGCTCGTTCGATATAATGTTTAGCTTGATTCAAAAAAATATTATCGCGGCCAATGGAAATGGAAAGGCTCCACTGGAAAGTCGATCGTCTATTTCTTGTATCGACGAGCGAAATAATATCCGCTTCGGTACTCTGTATCTGCGCTCCGCTCCTTCGTAATAATTACGGTTGAACGTAGAGTGTCGCTTGTCCGTATTTGCAAGCATCGTACGAAGCCTATAATCCAAGGTTACGCCCACTCGCTTACCCGAACGTGCGTAAAGACAAAATTCTCGTATTTACGAGGGGTCGGGGTCGGGGTGCGGAGTCCGGGTGCGGAGTCGGGGTACGGTTATTGGGTAAAATATTTATCAGTCTGGCGGGAAAACTCGAAAATCGACGGCACTCGGTCCTGAAAAACTATCTCACGAGCATGAACGAAGAAAGAATGTCTTTGGAAATTTACTCTCGTGCGAAAACCATTTAACTTTAGAGCTCCCACCCACCCCACCCTATCCCCCTTAAAAACTGTTCGAGATGAAATGGTGCCGCGCGACGATGGAAAGGAACTAATACGCATAGACGCGGGCGGCCGGGCGGGCTCCTTCCTATACCGTCGAGGAGATGCAACGAAGGAGGCAAACTCGATCCTCGTCTTCCTCCGTCGCGACTTCAAGTGAGCCGAAGCTTTACAAAAGTTTCATTCGGTTTATAGATTATTCCTTGCTTACCCGATTTTTCCCACCCACGTCCTTCTCTACACTCGATAGCTTTCCTTCTCTATTGTGCGACGCTCCCGCTCTCTCTCTCGCTCTCGTTCTCTGCCCCTACGATACCGATCCGCTTACAATTAGCTGCTTATAATGGAAATCGAAAGAAGATTTTACCGAATTTTATTGTACGTTATTTATGGAAACTAAAGCTACGTCCGCCTGGCACGTACTTAATATTTTATTCAACATATACTTTATTCGAATTTACCTAAAAGTCTTACAATATTACTACGTTTAAGGATTCTTAGTATTTCATTTTGAGTAACTCCTTTCCACCGTGTCGTCGTTATACCCACACCTTCGTGAACTTATTGTGCGTGACTGTGTGTGTTTGTCTAGCTTCCCGAGCGTATTTGCATTTTATAAATTATTGATATTTTCTACTTACTGTACTCGCCTACTTGTAGCATCGCTTCTTAATTATATTGACTCTAGGTTTCCGTAATAAAAGTTCTCAACTTAAACTGTTTGTGCACAGATACTTGAGCACATTTATCGATATTTTTTTTCCGCGCAATGCTTGCTTGCATAGTAAGTTAAAAATGACTTATGCTAAGCTCACTCCCAACATTATTGAAATCTACCGTTATCTTTTTGTTTTCAAGTGCAGGTAATCGGCATTTTATTTCTGTCGGATACGCACGCATTCGCTTTAATTTAATTTCTAATTGTACACTCGCAAGCATAGCCATAGGTTTCGTGTATATATATATATATATACACAAGCTTTGCAGAAAAGCTTTCCTTCAGGACCATCAAAGGTTTTTTAAATTAATTATCCAGGCGTAGGGAGCAGCGCTAGTCGTACCATCTATTTGCGAACAATCAACACAATTAAAGTAATTTCACAATCCTTACAAAAATATTTTTCAAAGCTACTGACTTGTCTTCGAGGAACGTCTCCAAAGCAAAGGGATTTTAGAACATTAAAGAGTCCAAATTAAATTTTAATATAAATAGCAGAACTCCTGGGGTAGTTAATTTTTCCTTCCATGCGCGCCCATTTATAATATAGCGCGCGCGCGCGTGTGTGTACAGAGCATTTAATTAATGTTAGGCAACTCTTGGCTCAACTATCAAAGATACCGCTTTAGATAGGAGGAGAAAGCAAAGGGTTTCGAGTGACATAATTTAAAAAGAATGAGCCAGCACTTAAACAAATTACTTTTACGAAATTTATGTATTTTTATTAAGTGGCGTTTACGAAGGGGGAGCTAATGAAAGTTTTCGATGCGTTACCCTGTGCGATTTCGAGTATTAAAAATATATCCATACAAGAGACTAAATTAATTAACGTTCGTTCAATTCAATTTAATTTAATTGCATAAGCATTGAGTGATCCGAACTCGCGCGGCTATTGCTTTAAAAACAAAATAAATAAATAAATAAATAAATAAATAAGAGACTCTCCTATTTATTTAGCAAATATTACAGGAATCCGTGCTTAGGATGTTTGCCATCTTCCGAGTGAATAAATAGGAATAGGAAGCCCGGGCCAGTTTAAAATAAAGATTAAGAGGGAAAGAGAATCGGCAGCTCGATAATGAATTAGTGAAAATTATTTAGTTTACGAGTTGGCTAAATTAACGGGCGAGCACCGAGCATTCAAACGTACAACTCGCACTAATTCATAAGCGGTCGTGGCGTTATTTCTTTGGCAGCTCGTAAAGAAAGTACGCGGCAAATGTAGGCTAAGCATGTTGGTAATGGCGGTGGTAGGGCGGACCTGCGCATTAAGCGCATCAACATGCATAATGAAATGCAAAGCGCGGGGAAGCAATAGGGGAGGAGGGAGGGGTCCTTGACAGGGGCCCCGGTCCTTCATTAGCCTAATACGTTGCATTTAAGGGCAGATAGTGAGCCGAACATGGTGAATGGCAGGAGATTAGGGTTTAGCCGAGCGGGGGGGGGGGGGTCGAAGTGTGCCTGATCTAGCGGTCGACTCGAACTACTGAGCACGGGTTAGCGGAGATCTTGATTCGTCGATTCGCGGGACCGGGGACGGGTGGTTGGGGGGGTAGAAGCAGTAGAAGCAGCAGCAGTAGTAGTAGTAGTACTAGCATTAGTAACAGTGGTAGTATTAGTAGTAGTAGTAGTAGTATTACTTGTATTAGTAGCAGTACTAGCATTAGTAGCAGTGGTAGTAGCGAGTAAATCCGACGGTCGGAGGGGGGTGGGGAGGGGACAGGCTCGAAAGCCCGCGAGTGTCGCACGGCTTTACCCTCCTGAATCGCTAGCGGCGCCTTAATTTATATGTAACCGGAAGGAGGTAAGTTTCCCTCTGCTTTCCCTCCGACCGATGCCGCGAAGCCGCGCAAGGAGGAGAACATAATTGCCGTCGAGCGCAGCCCCGAGGCGACTCGGTTGCGCCTCTACGGCGGCGGTTCACCGCGCAGCGGCGAAATTTTATCCTGGACAGATGGCAGATAAACGAGCGACGAACGTGACAACGATAGGCGAGAGGGGCGAGGTGAGAAGTTCGAAGGTCCTGCATTACTCAAATGAGAGTTATTAATTAGCTGCCTCTTGGCCATTAGTGTAATTTATCACCCCTCGGGTCCTTAAATACCCATGCAACACTTTCACCCTTTTTTTTATCCACGGGCCTAAGCAAACGGTCCGGATGACTAAATATGCTTCTCCGCGGTTGCGCGCAACGAGTTCCTAATCTGCTTATAATTTGCAATAGTCACGGGACATTTACGTTGGTTGTTCGATCGAATGGACGACGAAGTTTGTCGGAAAGGTTCACCGATGCGCGGATTCGTTTCCTAACTCACTGCCATACGAAGCTATAGAAATTATATAGAAAAAGAAAGGAGAAGGGGGGGGGGGGGGAAGAAGAGGAGAGAAGAAAATCTCGCCTCGGCATCCTTGTATTAAATCATTTGAATAAACATTTGAATTTAAGAACAATGGATTCCCGAATGACTTTTATTGTGAATCCATCCATTGTTCAGAACATGAATTCCGAGTTAATAATTCACTCGCCTCCTTCGCCTCCTTCCCTCAATCCTTCCCTCGCCGCTGTAACGTTTCATTCGGCGCACGCGAGTCCTTATTTAAGATAAATTGCCGAATTAATTGTACGATATTTTAGCCGAGCAGGATGTTGCGACTAAGCTGCTACATTAATAAGGCAGGTAAGGCTGTCGATGGTCTACGAAGGTCTACGAAGACTAGGACTAGCCGAAAAAGGGAGAGAGGGAAGAGGCTGGAGACCAGGATCGACCGATTAGATTATTTTAAATAATTTATAAGCCCGGGGTGGGTATTATTCCGCCATTCAAATTTATTACACCCTGAGAGGATTGCCCCTTAATTGAAAGTACACATTCCGTTTTTCAGCCGCTTGGCAATTTTAAATGGCCGGGCCGAAGCCAAGGTAATTGCGAATGAAATGCAAGACTTTCGAAGCACTCGAAGCGATAATACGCGGGTCAGGTGGGGGTGGGGGGGAATAAAAAAGAAAAAGAATCCAAACTCTGCCCAAAATCTCTGCCCTGAAAAGTTAGGAAAATCTGGTCCACGCACGGCCATTACTAATACTAATGGCCACGATAATATTATAAAGCGAATTATTCTCACGCCGTATGTACTAGTAGCGTTGAAGGTGTCACTAAATCACGGGGGGTGATGGTTGGTAAACGAATGAAGCTCGGTGAAAATCAATTGAAAGGCAGGAAAACTTACGCGCTAATGTTGACAGGCATTGATGTACGATATCGCTACTACTACTGCGGAGGCCGACGGAGCCTCTGATATTCTGATCGGAAAATTAATACCGACAATGCATTTTTTTTTTTTTTTATATTAAGCTCTCGGCTTTGTGCTTTCCTCGCCTTTTGTGCTTTTCGAGTAGTAACGTCATTCGAGCCCCGTCTACGGGCATTCCCTAATAAACGCTGTATTTACGAACTTGGTAACAATGGGAACGGAAAAATAAGGAAATGGGGGAAGCTGGCGAGTCGAGCCGGCATTTACTTATAATCTTGCCATCATCTTGCCATGTAAATTAATGGGTAGGTGGGTAGGTGGGTGAGGGTGGGTGGGGGATGCGAGGACCGAAGACAGTTTCAATGAAATCGAATTATAATGACTAATTTATATGGGAGGGTTAGTTGCTCCCGAGTTGTTGCTGAAAATTCGCTTACGCTCGACGATGATGAGGCGGCCGGGGATGGAGCGTCGCCGAGCCCGAGGCGCATAATGCATCTCCTAGAGAAGTAGTGAGGGGTCGGACTGGCCAGCGCGGAGCCATTAACGAGTAAACAACAATTTTGAGTTTTGATGTTGGAAGTTGGAGTTGGAGAAACGATGGCCGACGTCGATTTCGGAATTAGGATGGAGCGCTAGAGAGCGAGAGAGAGAGAGAGAGAGAGAGAGAGAGAGAGAGAGAGAGGGAGGGAGCACCAGAGCCGAGGAAAAGACGTAGGCGATCCAAAATTGATGCCACCACAATTAAGCGCCTCGTTTACGGCAGTTAGGCACTTCCGGTTAATGGCATAATGCCTCAACTTGATAACAAGTTAGTTTACAAGGCTTGGCGCAATTTCCTCGGGGCGAGGGTACCCTCGGGGATGGGCGGATAGGAATAGAGCGGCGAGGAGGAGTAGTAGTGAAGAGCGAGTCGCGAGCTGCTGTCCCTCCCCCCCCCAAACCCTTACGCTGCCACCGTCGCCGCCACCGCCTCATTTTTCTATGACAGAACTCGGACGGGGGAACGGACAATTTGCCGAGGGCTTTATCTAATTACAAGGATGTACTCGCTCGGTACTTTCGACCCCTGCATTCCTTTGTTGCTCTCTACGTTGCTCGAGGCCACGAGTCGTCAACGAGCGTCGTCACCGAGTGTCGCACTCGGCCTCTGTAATTCAAAATACTTTGCTTTGCCGATTCCCATTGGCACGCGACACTCGCTAAACAACGGCTCGGGTCCCCGTTCCCGTTTCCAGCGACGAATCAAATTTCTCTATAATCGGCTGACATTCGATAAGGAAAGGTAGGGATCTCCCTTTTATTCTCAAGGGCGGGTAACATGAAAGAGGGACATCGGACGCGTGCGACTCCTCGCTTATCGCGTTATTTGATTCCCCGTCGAGTGCAGCGCGTCGACTCGCCTCTCCCTCGAGGAAAAAGAGCTTCCCCCGCCCCCCGCACTGCCCCTCTCGCTCCACCAGCCGCGTCATTCCGCAGAAGGTTGTTGGGCCCGAGATCTTGGATTTTGAGATTCGTATGGTTGAACTTTACGCGCGGGGCTAATGATTGCGCGGCCGCGGTTCACCGCTTCATCTGAACGCGACATTCTTCGCTTCGACTGAGCTCGAGCCCGAGCACCAAACCATCCGCACCGAGGCGACGCTTTAACGGATGAATCCTTTCATTTGTATACTCCCGCTCGGGCTCCCCTCCGCCGCCCACGGGGATTTGCAAATTAATCGCATTCCATTGTTGCTTAAAAGCCCTCGCCACCTTCAACTCCCACTTATACTACCACTACTACAACTACTATCCTCGATTCCTTTCAACGGCTTCTAAAAATATTAATTGCCTCCGCCCCACCACCCCATCCACCATCCCATCCACCAACCAGGCCAAGCTACCCGGTCATTCGTACCTGCCTCTCGGACGGACTAATGTTTAATTTAATCGGGGAGAAAGAAGCCGCCGCCCTCCCCCCCTCCCCCCAAACTGCATTAATTATAATTTCGCTGAGCCGGTGAGCGAATTTAATAAAATGAAAAACAGCAATTAAAGTCATAATTAGCTTTAATAGTTTCAATTATAAAATGCGCGGCTCGGAATTTTAAAAAGACCGACATGGCTTTCGGCCAGTTATTATGGGTTTGGCGGGCAGGCGGGAGTGGGGGGGGGTGATGATATATATATATATATATATATAGAACTGCGCGAGTCCGGCTGCCGACAAAAATTCCTCTCCTTATAAACGAAACTAAAACTGGTTAATTATCAGAGTGACATAAAAGTTCTGTCACATTTATAGGTCCTTCCTTTAAGATAAATAAGAGAAGTTCTTAAACACTCGTAAACTTGACAAACGGCATTTAAAAGCTTATTATCTCTTCTTCATAAAGTACTTTGTTTTATTTATTCCCCGAGTCTTTTTCACAGACTCGCCCGACTCGCTCCGTATATTCTTTTCAAATTTAAGTGAAAAAGAACCTCGAATTAGATACTCTTTTATAAAAAAAAATTTCCCGTTGAAAACTTTACTAATTACAATTACAATTATTATAATAATATTATTATTCCTCGAAGCTAAGCTCTCGGGGAATTTAAATCTTCCGCCTTTGAAATTTATTTATTTATTTCTTTTCTTCGACTTCTTTGTTATTATTATTATTATTATTACTATTACTCTTGTCGTCGTCGTCGTCGTCGTCGTCGTCGTGTTGTTGTTGTTGTTGTTGTTGTTGTGGTTGTTTTGCCATCAGCTCTGAAATTGGCAAAAATTTCTAAATCTTCTCTATGTCTGCGGTAGCTGCTGATCTTTTTCGCAAATTAATTTACGCGCGTGTAGAGCATTATTCCTTATACAGCGCTTCAATATACACGGACACTCGTCGTATGCTTAGCCTCCGACGAGTGCATTTCATTAGTAATATTATTATCCTCGTCATTGCCGTTGTCGCCTCACTCCCATCACTATTGTTATTATTACTACTGCTACTGCTATTGCTATTGCCATGGTTGTTATTATTGTTATTATTCTTATTATTATTATTGTTATTGTTATTTGAGCCAATTAAACTTTAGGATTTAGCCAGCGACGCGAAAGCAGACTACTTAAAGGCCAAAGTGGCGAACTGTACGTTAATCCTGCCGTTCAAAAGTCTTAAGCTGCACGAGTAAACAAGTTTCTGAAGATCCTTCGAGACAGAAGTCTTGGTAATATTTATAGACGAACGTGTCGATGACATGATCCTAATTATAATGCCAATGTTATATCCGATCTTCCCATCTCTAGCCTCTCCACCCCACGGCCCTCTCCACCCCACGCCCCCATGCCCCCATGCCCCCACCCCCTTCACCGACCGACCCACCAGCCCATTCGAACCGGCCCCGCTCTGAAACTTGTGCATTAGCACGAGAGTTTGTAAGAATCTGGGGACACGGACGCCAGAAGTTTAACTAACAATCACGATATAAATGTTAAAAGCAAATATCTACGTTACCGGGAAAATACCGTTTACATGTAATGGGTATTCTATTTATTTGTTGCATAATGATATGAATATTTTAGTTCACATAGCATTGCCGCGTACGTATTTGACTGATATATAATGTATACCGTTACGACATACGCCAAGTTATAATTATATCATTGAGCTTACATATTTAGCAATCCTTTTAGAATCTAAGTACGCGTACAAATTTATATGTTATATTATTTCGTGACATTAGCCGACAATTAACGGTTATATGAAAAATCAAAATATTATTTTTATTCCAACGTCGTTTGTAATTATTATTCTTTATTGTTAATACTTAGCTGCCGTATTGCAGTGCATTACAATCTCCGTAGCTTTATTACGTGCATTATTAAGCTTATCATTTTTATGTAAGTAGGCGAGATAAAAAATTCATTATACATACGTTCTTACGATATTTGGACATTAATTTTATAAATAAAATAGATTGCTATTTTGCGAAACTTGGCGGTAAAAATTAATGAGCGAACGCAAATAACGTAAATACGTGTGTTGAGTCGCTTGTGCAAATAATTTGCGAATGCATGAATCCTAATTCTAAAATCTTATAAATAGGATTATAAATTGGCTGGCTGTCGTATAATGTCGCAGTTAATTGCAACGATAGAATTATAATGTATTATAAATTTATAGAATACCCTGTAAATGATGAAGAGCAGCTGTAATGTTATTAATATTAGTGCATAATAGCGATAAAGCATTTGATAATGCAGCCGTCTGACTTGAATTATGAAATTTCAGAGATGTCGTAAGATTGGCCAATGTAATGTGAAAAATCAATAACCGCTAATGTTAATATTATTATTTGTAGACAAGACGAAAAGATATAATGTACGCCCGATAATCATCGCGTGACATCTCTTTTCGTAACATCCTTATAAAATTTTACAAATCCGTCATTGTGATATTTATTTATATTTTTTTATTTATTTATTTATTTATTTTATTTTTTATTTTTTTTTTTTTATTTTTTTAACCAGTTTAGTAGAGTTTTTGTTAATTAAAACAATAGCCGTGTACCGCTCGTATATATTTATGTGAGATAAAAATTTTAAGGCTAACCTTGTTATCAAAACTTTCGAATACGTGTATTCGTACAACTCTCATTAACCTTCATTTGCATGTATGTGCGCGTGTACCACAAGTTCTCGAGAGATTGTCCTACAATTAATTTACAGGAAAATGCGAAAGCCGGGGCAAGTGGGCCTTAACGAATAAGTGGCCCTGCTTCGGTTACTCTCTCTCTCTCTCTCTCTCTCTCTCTCTCTCTCTCTCTACCCTATGCACGGAAATAATGGCCGATCGAGCTCCAGCTGACCCGATCACCCTCTTAAAGTTTATTGCAGAATAAAGCATTAGTTAGACTGTGAAATTTGCTTGCTTAACGCTGCATTGAATGTGTAGCGGAAAAACCCTCGGCACCGCTAAACTATATAGTCTCAGGACGTGTATTCAAAGTTACCCGATTCCACGGATACTCGTCGAATAAATAACAATACTAATAATAATAATGATGATGATAATAAGGCCAAATAATGCGGGTGAGAAGGGAGGATTTCGTAGGTAATTCATCAAATAGTAATTACAGGTAATGTGATATATCAGGACTATTATTATAAAATAACGGAATATAATTATCACCTCATTAAGGATGATTTACATTAACGTGATCGGAATTAATTAATAAATTAAAGTGTCAGATTGACAAATTTATATCGGCCAGCCATGCCGTAATAATAACGTAATAATTACCAAAGGCCATTATATTATTTATTAAATTATTAAAGGGCAAACGTTGTATCCGCATCGGCGAGCTCTCTGGCATAAGAGGAGACGCGCGTATTATAAAGGCAGGGACGTGGACATTACGCTTTACTTATGCATGCTTCATTCGAGGCTGGAATCGAGAAGGTCTCTCTCGGTAATGAAAAGAAAAAAAAAAAAAAAAAGAGAGAAATTACACGGAATTAGTAAATTTCATCTCTGGCCGTCAAGGGTTAGAAAATTGTCAAAGACCCGGAGAACTCGTTCATTCGCTACTTTGGATTCGAAGCACCTTTTGCCCGACCGAAGTGCAGTTCCCGCTTATTCGATTCCCGGGCTCCTTCTTTCTCAAAGCTACATGTCGGACCTGCACCCCCCCTCCACCCTCCACCCGCTCTCTCTCACTCTCTCTCACTCACTCTCGGCCTTCCGTCATAGTAGCCGACGAGTTACGTTCGTCAGTTACGTCAGCACGCACAGTCCCAATTTAAGGATAAGTTTCTCGAATTGAGGACCGCGTGTCTTCGACGCCGACTGAGAAGGCATTACTCGGGATTACAAAGGACGGTCGCTGGAGGGGGAAAGCGGGACGTCCGCTTACGGCTCCACGGCCTAAGTAGTACGGATTTCCATTAGGTCAGACCGCAGCTTCGGGGAAATTCGCAGCAAGACGCGCTCCCGATCCTTATACCCTTTCCCACCGACCACCCCCCCCATTACACCCTCTCCCCTCGCCCCTCGCCCTTAAAGCGGACGCTGCTAAGTTTCCCCGTCCGACGACCGACAAGACGCTCGTCGAAAGAGTAAGAGGAACTGATGACGCGGCTGTCTTCAACCCCTCGACCGCAAGCCGACTTACTTCCTCCCTCTGCGTCCCCCTCGTCACCAATAACTTTACCGGGGGATGTACTTCGACGGGTCTTGGGAAGCCGAGCATCGGGATCGCGTGCGCGCAAACAGGCTTTGAGCTGGCGATGCTCATTAGATTGCGCAGGCGCGCCTTATGACTCGAGTTTACGATCTTCCGGAAAAGTTGAAGTGCGAGAGCGCGGGTATCCGTCGTAAGCACGGGGTTATTCGCTCGGAGTTATTAGTAGTGGGAAATGAGAGTTTTGAAAGGGCCGCGCTCACCAGCTACCTGGAATAATCTAATTTAACGCGGCCTACACGGGCCCCTTGAATTCACCTCCTCGATGACGTTACGGCGTAATTAGATTCTGATCCTTTGAGTCGGCCGATGCGTCGCGTTACGTCACGTTACCGTCGTCTTGCCGGTAAATCGTTTGCGATAAGCCGCGACCTTTGTATAATTCAGAATTGCGCGAACTCTGCGCGCAAGCTCGGCCATCCTTTTCATTCCTTTTCATCCTCCCGAGCAATCAATTCACTTAGCGCTCAGCAGCCACTCGCGTCCTTATCACTGGAATTCGACGTCATTAATTTACGGAAATTCTTGTTTGCATTAGCGCCGATTCATAATTACAATCCTGTTTAATATTTATTATATATATATATATATATATAGATAGATAGATATGTACATTCGACTGCTCATTGAAAATACAATAATGGTGAAAGGTAATGGCTTCGACATTATCCGTTATATCGAATATAAAGCCAGACAGACATCTTTTCTCACGACTGACTTGCTCTAGCAGTCGGTATTCGATATTCGGTGTTCACCTCTGCGGATGGAAACTCGCTCTGTCTTATCCGCGTAAAGGTCTCTGAATTTTCGTACCTTATCGGCCCCGGTGCTGCTGCAGGTGACGACGTCGAGGGTGAGTCGAGGGTGAGCTCGACTACGTCCTCAGCGAGGCGAACGTAGACCAAGACGAGGAGTAAGTCAACTCGGCAGTACGTGCCTTTTACAAGGACAGATAGGAACAAACTTACTTATCAAATATTGTCTAATTTCGAATAAATGAAGCTCTTGCCACGATAATACATCACACCAACCGGGTCGGGAGAGAGGGGCGGAGGGAGGAGGGGGAGCGGGGGTGAGAGAGAGGAACGGAACAACAGGAAATATCAAACGCTCGATTTCTATCAAACTTTTCTACTTATCGATTTACTTTTCAATAAATCAGCACGACCAAAGTCGATGGCTTTAAACGTGAATTTGTTATAATAGATACTATCAATGATTCGTGAATTTAAAAAAAAAAAAAAACCTGACATTTCAGACAATCCGCGTTTGTTTTCCAGACCACCGATCAGATCCGCTTCGCTTTTATCCGATGCATTATTTATTTCTGCAATCAAGCTACTTCATTAAAATTACAAGCTCATTCCATTGAAGACTTTATTGTCTTTCGTTGTTATTGTAAGTTAATGATACAACCGAAGTGGCAACGTTAGTTAAATTTATTTCAATGCAATTGCATTTCGTCCCTCATTCTGAATAAAATATTAGGCTTAAAGTCACATCGCATTTATTCTCCCTTTGTTTTATAATTCCAATCGCAGCTCTCCAATAGCTTCTCTCCTTTACCTTTTTTTTTCGGCTACATTCGATTAAAAATACCAATTCCAACAAAATAAAATAGTTGAGTCTTAAATACTTTCTTTCTTTTTTTTTTGTTTTATTTAATCCAATCAAAATATCATATCATTTACAGGGATAAAATGAGTATTTGCAAAATTATAAAATTTTCCTTTTGGTGCTAAAGGAAGAGGAAAATTTAATTTAAATATTTTTACCGCCTCTCCTTTTGTAAAGGATTTAAATAATTGATTAGATATTTTTCCGATATATTTCTTGAGAGAATGTCTATAACGTACGAATAGTTTCCTATAAAATTTCAATGGCACACGAAAGAGTTATATTAAATATTCCAACGAATGATTTTTATAAAGAGTTCTATGATAATGATATCATTTTGTATTTTGATTTTGATTTGTAATTTTAATTCCGCAACGAAGACTTTTAGTGCAGTATAGGTTACATTAATCCAAGTGGAAATGAAAATTGAAAGCGTTATCGAAAAATGCTTACGAAGCTAAAATGTATAATTTTATCGGAACCTTGTTATTGGGGTTAACGCGGGGAGAATAAGCAGAGGATCAACGATCCATAATTATACCGAAGTCGTGATTCGAATCTCTGAGCTGTCGATCAACAATTAGTACACAAGTCGAATGTAGGTAAATCAGGTGAGTTGACATGGGCGTGTTTACACGTTGCCCGTCAATTCTTTTTAGCCTTTTTCTTCCAATATAGACGATAAATTGACTTCTTTCGTTATAAAAACTGCTCATTACCAAGGTAGAGGTTATTGTGACGTGACATCGACATTGAAAGCGTGAGCTCGTGCCTCTAATTACAATAATAGATAAATAAAATAAAAAAGTTCCAGATAGCTGAGGAATTATCTAATCTTGGCCCGTATAACACGTCTTTGTTTTCTTCAGCTGCTTTTAAACTATCAACTTACCTGTTAAGGACAGGGGACGGAGCGCTTCTTTTTTTTTTTTTTTTTTTTTTTTTTTTTTTTTTGCCCGGATCACGTTCAGTCGGCCCTTATCACGCACTCTTATCTTGTTCTCTTGGCGTATCCGTGGGCGTGAAAACCGCCATCTATTTACATACCATTCTTAAAGGAGTCAGTGAAGCTTTTAAGGTCTTATGAAATAAAAAGGCGTTGAACTGCACGGGTTGATAAGGTACTTACTCGTAAGGATCCGGCTATTAAATACGGTTTTCGGACAACCTTTGCAATAATTCAAAATAAGGAAGAGCGATTGCATTTTTTTGCGACTGCGCGCGCGGTTTATTCATGAGAACGGGGGACGGGGAGCGGCAGGGGGAGTAGGAAGAGGAGGGGAGAGGGGGGAGAGAGAGAGACAATTTGACCAGCGAATAGCGTAGCTTAGCTCGGGCGATCCTGATAATTTAATGAGCTACTCTTGAGATTTAAATGAATAATTTTGAAGGAGGGAACAAGAAACAGGGAATGATGAAGAAAAGGAAAAAGAAAAAGAAAAAGAAAAGAAAAAATAACATGATAAAATTGAATTTTCAATTTAGTGGAGTCTGCTAATCTCTTAAAAGGACTGGGAAGGCAAACAAAGCCATTCGTTATTAGATGTAAATAGAAGAGAGAAATAAAGGCGGCCGAGTCGGGGTCTGTCTGTGAAAGAGCTTTTTTTCGCATAGTCCTCGTGATTCTCATAATTTCCCAAGAAATACATAAAAGTTTCAGCGATTCAGCCTGGACTTGTAGCAGCTCCCCTCGGAGTCGGCGAAAAGGGGGCCGGTGAGACGTTAACCGCGATAGAGAGAGAGAGAGAGAGAGAGAGAGAGAGAGAGAGAGAGAGCGAGTGGCGGCGGGTGGGGGGGAAAACAGGGACCCCGCCCTGAAGAGCGTGTGGAGGTTCCTCGACACACAGCCCTCTCTTTTGTAAAACAAAGAGCCATCAACGTCCACCTGCAGGTTTCATGGGCTCTATATTTCATAATGATTCTCTCTTTCCTGTTTCTCTCTCTGTCTCTCTCTCTCTCACTCACTCTCTCTCTCTCTTCTCCCGCATCCGTATCCCATCCCATATCCTTTCCGCGTTCTGCCCACTCGCCAACTTTTCTCACTCTCCCGGTCTCTCTCGTTCTATGTGTGGTGTCTCTAGTGTCCCGGTTCAACACGGAGCGACGACTCGCTCGCCCATCCCCGGCACCTTGCCTTTTCCCAATAACCCGGCTTACCGCTTCTCAGGCCTTTTCCACTTTATTGAGCACTTCATCGGCGAGCGGATCGATGCGTCGAGCGAACGGAGCCCCCCCCCCCGAGCCTTATGGCCCTTACGATTTTTCCGTCGGTCGTATACTGTTTCGAACGCCGACTCGTGGCCATCTATCGCAGCCCGCCATCCCCCCCGGAACCCCCCTCCCCCCACCCCTCCGCCCAGATCCCTACGGTCCCACGAGAATTCATGTGCATTCCAGCATCCGCCGGACTCCCGGAGGCTTGGATAATTGGCCGACTCGGCGATTCTCGGCGGTGCTGGGAACCCGAGCCGATGCTCCCGGATTCCCCCTCCCGCCCCCACTCGTAACCCGATAAGGGCTCGCCCTGTCAACCGAAAATATTTTGCGGCTATCGGTCTAACGTCCTAAGCCCTTTCGCCGATTCTCCGAGATTACCATGGAAATGTACTCGGCCAGTACGAGGACGGCGAGAGCAGCTTGCAGCTACTTCGGACAAATGCGCACTAACGACTTTTTACGTCCCGACCCCCGGACCGCCTCCTTTAATATTGTATCCGGTGAAAGCAACTTTACGATTCGAGGAAGGCCGTCGCCCTTCTGCCCCCCGACCCCCATAAATTAATAATTCCCTCGACTGCCACATATCAACGCGCGCGCGTGCGCGCCCGCACGAATTCATACATACATATATATATATATATATGTGTGTGTATTCATGCATGCATGCATGCATGCACGCGCAAGCCATGCATTTATTTTATGAATTATGAAAATAGTTTAGTGGCTCGTTTTTAAAACGTCTTAAGCTTTCATTGGCATCTGCGGGAGACTGGAGGCCAACGAGCTGCCGAGCTCGACCTGAATTAAGCGCCGAGGCTCCCGAGCTACCGAGTAAGGAAAAAACTTTTCCCTAACAAAAAGCTCGCGGGACAATTAAAATTTTACCCCAGCTCTTGTAATTTTTAATGACCCCCGGCTCCAGAACCCCAATAACCCCTAACCCCCTCATGTCGCATTCTTTCGGCAATTAGCCTATAGCGGACGCTACCCCTCCCTCCCTCCCTCCCTCCGTCCCTTCCCGCTGAATGAACCGCCACATCCTCCGTATCCCACCCCACAGCCGCCGCCGCCGCCACCACCACCGTCACCACCACCACCGTCACCACCGTCACCACCGCCACCTCTTCCGCCGCCCTTTTCATTCGCGCTCGACGACGATTCGTCGTGCATCCATTGTTCGGACGAATAGGCCCAGAGTCCTTTCCTCGGGCCTACAAGCATCGGGCATTTCCAGCCACTTTTCCGCCTCTCTCCGTCCCTAGCCGACTAATTTTCCCAATTAGAGCCCTCAGCGCTCGCTAAAGGCTAAAAAGACCTCGACAAATTCATAAAGGACATATTTTCGTTAATTCATCGAGGACCATTGTTATAACTAAACCAGATAATGATTCACTATTTCTAAAATAAATAAAGGCGTATAAAAAATGGACGACGGGTCGCAGCAGCAGCAGCCGCCGTACCTTCTGTTTTTTTTATTTCCTTAGACGACGTCTACGACAATGCAGGCATTAATATTTTTAAACTCGGAGCTTATGAATTCGAAAATTCAGCAGTTATATCCGACCAGTGGAGTGTCGCGGCCTCCAACGGCAATATATAACATATACAAATAGGATATATGTATTGTCGAGAAGTATGAATAGTTTTATTCGTTACTTTTTACTGTAATTGTTTGTTATAATAATTATAGCAATCCTCGGTTGCAGGTTAGCTTTTAATGTTTAGCAAAAAATATGTAATAGCGGATACGTGTAATTTTTAAAACATCGACTGAAACGTTCGGCCAGAATGAAAATACGACTCGCTTAATCAATATATAAATATTCGTTTAATACCTGCAACGATTGTATTTGAGCGTTGAAAAGCAGCGTTTTGATTTTAAATGTAACGTTATATTTTATGAAGCCACGTCGACAAAAGTGTGTATTCTCCCGTTTTCCATTCGGCTGCATCCCTTCAACAACAACAACGACAACAACAATAACAATGACAACAACAACGACAATAATAGTAATAATGATGATGATGATGATGATAGCAATAATAAAGGAGAAAGCCTATTTGTTCGACTGGATGAAGTAATTATAATTAATTTCGTTGGACGTACATTTTTAATTTAACTTTGGCAAATGTGACGAAATGCCAGCTCGATTAAAAAATACTTAAAATTATTATGAGAGAAGCTGCTCTTTGACGGAGTCGCGTTCCTCCCCCCCCCCGACACACTTTGTCAATAACGTATTATTGAAATTTAAACGTTAAAATCGGCTTATTGAATTTTTTATTATTTGCTTTTGGAAAGAAAAAAAAAGAAAAGAAAAGAAAAGGGGAAAAAAAGGAAAGAAGAAAAACAGCAGCAGCTCGGGAATGAAAATGAATCGAAAAATGAGAAATATGACGTCCGATCGGAAAAGAAAAATCTGCTCTCTTACAAAGTCATGTGTGTGAGCAAATAAAGTGGCGCATGTAGTAAATGAACTATTGAAGAAGTTAGTACGTTGAGAATAAATTGCGAAATTTTACTGGTCGTAATATCGTGTTAGCGTCCCGGGAAATCAATACCGACAGATAAATCATTTGATGGTGGAGGATGGAGGGGGTTGGGGTTGGGGGGTGGACGGCGAAATGTCCTTCTTTCCTTTGTATGCCGGCGAATGGAGCGAGAAAACGAGGAGCCGCAAACGAAAAGGGAGAGTGAAACGAAATGAAAATTGATAGGGAAAGGAGCGATGGAGAGGGAGGGAGGGAGGGGGGGGTCCTCGTGGCGTTTACTTACGTGGCGGCGTGGGAATAATTTTTCGGGACTGGGAAAACGAGTGTCGAGTGCACCGGCTAAAGGACGAAGGAAGGCGCCAAGAAGCCAAGAGGCGAGAAGATTGAACCAAGACAAAAGGCGTTTTGTCCGGGGCGAGGGGTTAGGGGCAAGAGCTAAGTCAGTTAAAACTGCGCCGAGATTATGCCATCCCCATTGTGCAAATAACTTTTAGACTGCGGAATTTCGAGGAAGATTCCAATTAAGCCCTGGCGCGTTGCGGTCCTCGACTCGTCCTCTCCCTCTCCCTCTCCCTCTCCCTCTCCCTCCGCCGATCCTCCTCAACCCACCTCGTCCTACCCGATGCTACCTCGCGCAGCCAAGCTCTACGTCTCACCAGCCCGACGAGTGTCACCCTCGGCTGCTCGCGCACACCTACGAATTACCAGAAGCGCTTCCCATCCCCTAAAGGGTATTAATTTCACGATTCCGTAGGCCAAATGTCATTTTTAAAGGGCCTTGCGTGCCTTCAGCAGCCAGCCAGCCAGCCAGCCAGCCAGCCTCCCTTCCCTTACTTAATACGGTACACGTAATGAAAAATTCGTCACTCGGCTTCGTAATTCCCCCCTCCCGCGCCACGTCCCTTCGCGCCGCTCTAATTCCCAGGCGATGTAAACGCCCATCCCTGTTGCGGGAAACGTTGCGATCCTCTGACGGGAAATTGCGCTACCTCGACGGATTCGAGGAAATAAGGAGCCGAGCGAGGATCGAACTTTAATTCCATTATTCGAGAAGAATTTCGCAAAACCAGTTTAACCGCGTCCGAGTGTCGTTAGCGAGCTGCTCGGTCTCCTATCACAATGCTACACTACGTCCCCCCAAGTCAATGCCGTGCCGTGCACCGCCAAGCGAATAATCATCAGCCCCGATTTAAATAATCATTCGACTGGACTAGTAACTGCTAATAAAACTTCGTACCTCTTAGCCAAGAGGATTGTTGCGCTCGCGCATAAATACTAAATACTAAAGGTCGAGGCATTTGTTTGTGGACATCGTGGAGTCGAGCTTCCACGCAAGGGATCGACGCGGCTCTCTATATCGCGTATTCTTATGACCGATCTATTCGTAAGCTTTCCCAGAACATTACCTTACTTCCAATAAAAAAATCGAGTCGCAACTACTGCGGTAGAAGTGCGGAGGTCCCAATTTTAAAGAATCTCGCGAACCTTAAGCAAAGTCCCCTTAATGATTTACCGGTGAATCGTCAAAAGACGAGCGTCACCATTCGCGTTGAATCGAACATATTCCCGTCCCTTTGCTTTGTCGTTAAGGGATCCGTTTAAGGGAATATAAAAAGAGAACGGGTATCGTAAAGTCTTTGTTATTTTAATTGACGTTTAAGCCGATCGCTCGGACCGTGGCCGACAAATTGGATTACATATACATGGATAGGTCGAGTACCGAGGGCCGAGGCAGCCATCCAAAGGGACCTAAGATTTTTAATTCGACCCGCAGCTGAGGAGGACGATGAGGGAGGGGGGATGATGGGGGTAAGAGGAGGAGGAAGAGTCGAATCGATGCGCCAAGTCTAGCGCGAAATCAGTAGTAGCGCGGGCCGGACTCGTTTCGGAAATAAAAATCGGAGGATCGAAGCGCGTGACGCGCAGTAACATCTGCGATAACAAAGGCGAAATTAGCGGAGCCATTGGGAGCAGACGGGTAAAAGCCAGCTGCTTTTACAATTATATTAAATCCACGATATGACGTTCGACAATGCCGCGGCTCGAGCCTTCCCTACCGCTGATTTATCTACCAACCTTGGGAATTAATGGCAATTCCGGTTGGATCCTCTACGCCTTTTCCCCGACGCCTTTTCCCGGATCCAAGGCGTCGCTCTGGCGCCATCGATAGAACGAGATGGGCGCGCACAAGAAAGAGAGAGAGGGGACAAAGATTCCGGTCGAGCAGTGTAAGGAATGCGAAAGTCGCTTATCCGTCAGATGCATCGCACCCCGGCATTTATTTCGCTATTATTGTCCCAAGATAATTATTGTCGGAATGGCGAGTCCTGGCGAAGCCGCGACTGAGTAGCAGCCAGGTGAGCAAGGGGAGAGAGAGAGAGAGAGAGTGTGTGTGTGTAAGGGCAAATGTAGGGAGTTTAGGCTAAGAGGCGCCCACCCCCACCCCCCCGCCGAGCCTTATCTGGATTAGTAGGCATTCGTTTACTTTGGGATTACAATGCATTAAGCCCATAAATTAAAGGATTTCCCATTATAAATTTATAATCATTATTAAATTAGAAAGCCGCGTAGGTGCTCGGGTCCTGGGAGACTCTGCATTATCCAATTCCACTTCTTGACCTTTCCTGAAATATTTCCTCGAAACTTTACATAAAGATTGATTGCCTCTGTATGCAGACAAATAGTATTATAAATTCTCTTGTCCCAAATGAAGTATCGCTATAATTAATTTCCTTGCTCTGCTACTTGATCCGATAGAGGATCATCGGCTAAAAATTTCCTACACACTACTAGCGAGTAGTAACAGCTGCGCAAAACTACTTTCCTCCTCCTCCTCCTCCTCCTCCTCATCCTCCTACTCTACGTCGTATTCACGGGACTCGCCCTTAAAAAAAAAAAAAAAAAAAATCTCAAGGTAAAAGCACGAACTAAGCAGTTCTAAGCACATAGAAAAC
This sequence comes from Ceratosolen fusciceps, assembly GCA_018883505.1. Lineage (NCBI taxonomy): Eukaryota > Metazoa > Arthropoda > Insecta > Hymenoptera > Agaonidae > Ceratosolen > Ceratosolen fusciceps. Next base: position 5,977,414 of record RCIC01000010.1, read on the forward strand.
ACATTTCCCTGCCCCCTCCCCTAAATGCTAATAAATATAAAAAGCCGCTTTGGCAGTTGGGTTCGACTGAAAAGCTGACGAACCTAATAAATACGATTATTTGAATTATTTTAATTCTACTTTATCCTCAGCTTTCACAACGATGGACTTTTTCGAGATTTTTAAAAAAATCCAATTTAAAATCAGCTTTTATTAATCTTCTTAGCTTACCTCTTACCCCTAGAATTATGATATTGTATTTCCTCGGATTCATCATGCACTCGCCTTATTTTCAAAATGCAAAAAGGAAATTCCTCAACAATATTTCAAAGCTACTCCCATATTCCTTATACCCCCCACCCACCCCACCCCCCATTCCCTTGAAGATATTCCGGGCTTTTCTCAATGCTTTTAATTTTAAGAAAGTATTCGTATCGTTTTTCCATTTCCAATGCCGTCCAATACGCTTTTTTAAATCAGCTATTGAAAAATGTATTTTCCTGCATTTTCGTAATACGAAGGCAAATACAATGTCAATTGAATTTTGAAGTTTACTCAATCGAATTTATCATCGACTGGCCATGGCCCGACTTCGCTTATTATCTACGGATACAATTTAAAAAAAAAAATAATCGATCAATTTCCTTATTCCCGCGTTCTTAATCGAATATATTCCCGGGATTCCCGAACCATTTAAATATTTTCGTCAGTCGGACCGGAAATACAATCGAGCATCAATAACAACTACAAGTTTAATTTAAACCAAACTTATCTGCGGGTAAAAATCATAAAAAATTTATATTAAAATAAGCCAGGATTTCGGTAGGTTTGAAAAATAAGAAGTACGTGTATGGAAAGTGAACCGCACGAGCGAACCCAAGCGACGACTCTTCCTACCGCTCCCTCTTGCTCCCCATATATATATATATATATATACGCGCATACATTGTACGTGCATACGTATATGGCGTGCCACATCTTAAAGTCATTATAATACTTTAGAAGGGATCTATAGTTGTATTATTGCGAAGTAAAATGCTTAGTCTCATTCGATCGTACAAAAGAAAAACTTCGACACTACTCCATTAGATTGGAGCTTCACTGCGCTCATCTACCCTTTCGGCACATAGTTTTTCACATTTCCCTAAAACGAACGACAAGCTCATCATCGTTCAATGACACTGACACTAATTATCTGAAATGCGATATAAGGTATAGGAACGGACTTGGAATTTCAAATGAAAGTTTTGCGTGCTCGCTTAAATTAATTATTTATAAATATACATTCTTAATAAATGTTTTCAAACGACAAATCCTAAAATATCGTTTATTTAGATCTTGATCTTTAATTGTCGAATGTATTTAGTATCCGAATCTGATTATTATTAAAGACAGTGAAGAAAAAAACAAATACGTATTTTTAAATATGTATTTATTATATATCATTTTGTATTTCTACAGTAAACGTAATCCAAGAAAGAAGTCATATTTGTTTTCGTTTTCATTATTTTTTATTTTTCATTTTATTAATACATTCGTTTCCTAATAAGACTTTTGCTTTTAAAATGTATTTATGACCCCTCTGTTGACATTTTTGGTTATCGATGCTCGATTGAAATATTATTTATTAGACGAAATCTAACCAATAAACCTTAAGTCATAAAAATACGTATTTCGCATTACGATATTAAGAGGATACAATAATTTAATTTTAATACGTAGTCAAGCATTGGCTTTCTTAAACGTATTTTTTTAAATTCTTCTCGGATTATACCGAGAGTACGGAAAGTCATTGGATTTCTACGGATAGCAAGAGGCAATGATCATTCATACTATAGCTATTGATACATACGGAAACTAGTAAATCTCTGGCGTCGGATTGCTAATAATGTAAAGTTTAGAATCAGTGTTTCCGTACAATGAGGCTAGCGCAGATAAGCTAGAGTCTAGGTGATACGTTACAGAAAGCAATATAAGTAGTATTACTCGACTAATTACTTTGGTTGCTCGCTCGGAGAATAAGAGCAGGACGGAAGGCGAAATGAGATATAAAGAGAGGCTCGTGTGCGTGCGTGCGTACGTGCCTGCATGTGTATACGAGCGAGAGAGAGAGAAGCGATTTAGTAAAAGCGGACGAATGGATTAATACGAGTAAAATTATAAACAATAAAAGAGTATTATCCCCTCTGACGTTGTTTGTATGAAATAGTTTATGCATTTTGCAGTTTTACGTATTGTGATGAATATTTGTTTAAAAAATTGGGCTTATTCATTTTTTTTTTATGGGTAAAAATACTTTTGGCTTATTCGAAATCAGTATTTAAAATATTTTATAATAGCAGGAACGAGTAGTTCAATCCGGGAATATCGGTTTTCAATTATTTCCCTGTTCATATTCCTGAATCTATTTTAAGCAGTGCATTTTTTTTTTATTTATTTTATTTATAACACTTGATATTAAAATTTTAAAATAAAATAGCAGAATATTTTAAATATTAAATATTCTTCTGTTAAATACAAAGTGAGCTTTACTTGTCCGAATCAAATATGCAGATATTATTGATCCTCCTCAAATATCCCCAACATATTTCCCCCGGACCATTAATTGTTATCATGAGATTAATAAAAATGCACATGAAATCTATATATAATTTAAATATTTAACATGAATGAGGTCTAATTAGCTATACGGAGACTACAATGCAGTTCAATTTAGCGGCAAGCAGAACGTTCTGATTTATTTCGTAACATTATAAAAATTACGTATCGAATACTCCGACTGCGAAACGTATACGATTTATTTCAATAATATAGGACTTTATATATATATATTCAATTACGCTCTTCCCTGGCACATTAATCAATCAATCAATCACCGAATATCAATAATTAAAAACATTTCACCAACTAACGAAAATTAACAGCTGACCAAACAGTGCGCGTAATTTTTCACGAATAACGGTTCCTTTTTAAATAAATGTATATTAATTATATGCAAACTTTAAACAAAACCACAGTAATATATTTATTAGTAATATTATTGCTTTTATTTTTAATGTTTTTTTATTTATACATATCATTTTTATCCATTATACATCGACTTTCGCGTTATTTATTCAGGGTTCATTAACCGAGAAAATTACGGGAAACTAGAGAGAAATAAACTTATAATGTAATAAAAAGATGAATTTTCCAGAAGTTTAGAAACAAAAAAAAAACTTACTACGTCAGATAGAAGATTAACAAAGTCAGATAGAAGATTAATTTCCATGCTTTTGGTAGACTGAAGTCAGCGGCACTTGTAACGTACGTTGAAAGCATCGCTCTCGTCGTATAAGCTTCTGACGTATTGTTAATGTATAATTGTTAATTATATCGTTCGATTGGATTTTCCGCTTTATAATACTGCTGGCCATGAATCGGGGATAAAATAAATGGTAATTGGGTCAAAATTACAGCGTCAGCCTTGGGATTGTTGATCTGTCGGATCCAGTTCTTTAGACCCGTATCATCGGAATGGGATTTGGTTTTAAATGAATGGGGTGGAGGGGCGTTACGTAGAAATAAAGAAAATGAAAGAAAGAAAGAAAGAAAGAAAGAAAGAAAAAGATAAAATAAACGTAAGAAAGAATAAGGGGTGTAAATTATTTGCGGACGGGTCCCTACAATACGAGCGATAACGAAAATCCCGTGGCTAGATTGTTGAAAGATTTATGGAAATCAGGCCGAAACATACTTATTCAATAATCTACGAGAGTTTGGCGGCTAATGGGAGAAGAATGAGCCCGGGATCCGGATAATAATGGAGCCGCGATTAAAGGCGCAGGAGATGAATCCCGCCGTCTCGGAGGCTCGCTCGCGTAAATAGCATCAATTACGCAAGGAGGAAGGAGGAGCGAGGGGGGTGGGGGGTAGGAGGAGGAGGAGGAGAAGGAGGAGGAGGAGGAGGATGGCTTCGGGCTGGTTACGTACGCTCAATCGTCGTGTAGCCTCTGTCGAGCTGTGACGTCGCCAGTCGCCAGTCGCCAGTCGCCAGTTTTTCCATCCTCCGGTAATACCTGGACGAGGAGAGCGGCGCCGGGGCGTCCGGCTAATCTCCAGTCCCGCGAGTTCCAATTGTTCTTCCCCGAATGCCGTCCAATTCCGTATTCTTTTATAGTTATCTGAATTGCAAATTCTTAACTTACCCCGGCTATAATTTCGCCTCGGGAGCGAAAGATCCTGTAACTAATTGATACGTTCCTCCGCGGTAGGCAGATGCCGACACACGAGCCACGAGGATACGCAAAGTTTTTACATGGTATTAGCGGCCCCGGGAACTCGGATGCACTGACACTTTATATGCATTAACGAAGGTTATTTTCATTTGATCCCGAGAGGATTCGAGACAGTTGGAGCGAATTTCTTGAGCTAATGGTAGGGGGCGGGGCGGGGGAAGAGGAGGGCATGGTGTGGCGGAGGTGGGGGTCTTTGTTGAGATTGGTTGAGTGTGGGTAACGTTCCTAACGGCAGTCATGTAGTCGGGTAGAGTCGAGTCGAGTCGAGTCGGGCCGGGACGGGACGGGACGGGACGGGACGGGACGGGCTGAGCCTGGCTTCCTTGTGATGATTAAGCGACACGAAGCGAGGAGGGGAAAAAATGGATCGAAAAACGGAGGCCGATATCCTCCTCGGGGTCGAACAACGAACAACTACGAATTCATGACTCCTCCGCGTAAGAAAGAATCTTGCTCTCACGGGTCACCCCGCCTACTCTCTCTCTCTCTCTCTCTCTCTCTCTCTCGCGAGCGCATCCCATAAAATTCTCCGAGACTTTTATCTGTTGCGCGAGCGCTCGAGTAATTTACAGAGCCTGGAGCTTTACTTGCCGGCAATTTACGCCTCCGTCATTGTTCGATCGGGGATCTACCGCTCCTTCCTCCCATACCGATCTCCGCTCGATTAAATAGCCACGTTATAAGTACACGTGCAGCGGCTACCGGGCAACTGAGCGGTCCGAGTGATTTTTTTTTTTTTTTTTTTATCCTCCTACCGACCCCGCCGAGTTCCACCAACTGGATCTAAGCTGGATCGCGAGGCTGACAATTAGACGAGATGATTTCTCTCCAAGCTAGTTATTGCGCATCGCTCGCCTTCGAGTTTATACCACTCAGTTGCTCGGGCAATTTCAGCGACAGCCGAACCCGTTATGCACTCGCTGGCTGTAATATCTCCCTCCCGGACTCCCGACCTCCCCCCCCCCCGCATCTGTAACCAATTCCCAACTGCTCCCACGTTTCTACGATTCTTTTATCCGTAGCCTGTATCGTAATCTGATGCGCGTCTACGTGCCTAAGCCAATTACGCCCGGGCGACTTTGGATCCAGAGTCTGAAATATGCTCTCGCTTCCGTTATTAATAATTAGTGGCGTGGGCGGGCGGTGAGGCTGCTCTGTGATGCCGATGCCGCCAATTGTCGTGCACGATATTATTTCCATATAAAGGCCTGCCTTCCTCGAAGCGGGACGCTCGTTCGCTAATGCCACGTACGGGAGTGCTGCTCGTGTGGCTGCCACAATGGTTATTGCGCCAATAACCCCAATAACCCCAATAACCCCGAATAACCCCAATAACCCGACAAGGCTGCATTCGTTTTCTCGTCACGATACTCATCGCATCGCCGTCCGATCAGAAATAATAACTTTACTTGTTTTACGCCTCGCGCCATTTGCCCAATTAATTCGCCGGTACATTTACTCGGCCGAGGCGGCTCTTGGTTGTTTCTAAGTTATCCCGTTTCATCATTATGCGCGAAACGGGAGAACTGATATGGAGAAGAGAAGGAGAGCGAGTAATGGGATTCCCGGGAATTAATTAGCAATGCGATTAATAATATTAATGCGGAATAGGGTCGGCGGGGAGAGAGAGAGAGAGAGATCCTCGAAAATTGATCGAACGATAGAGTCTTTTTTTTTTTTTTTTTTTCCTCTCTCTCCCCCACCCGCCCCAATATCCCTACCTACCTAGCCCACCATTCAATGCGTAATGGCCTCTTAATTAAAGTGAAAAACCGAGTAATGTGAAAAATGCATGAAGAATGGTCGGCTCGGGGAGAAAAATTAAAAGTCATCCTCGTCGGAAGTTTTCGGATGCTCGGGATTTCAAATGATTTACGAGCCCGAGCGGTACAACGGCCCAGTCGACACGCCGGTCCCCCCCCTCTCTCTCTCTCTCTCTCTCTCTCTCTCTCTCTCTAGGAAGCACCGTTACGTTTTCCTAATTTTTCATAATCCGCGAGGGAAAGAAAGAATAGCGAAGGGGAAAAGAACGGTGGCCGAGGCGAGGATTTTCCCGGTAAGAGCGCGAGGTGCGAGTTAGTTTAACGGATCCGCGCTTCTCCCTGCGACCGTTAAAACTAAAGCGCGCCGTGCTAATGGCGACATTAGAGCCAGACTATATCGAGGCTACTAGTCCTTTCTAACAGTCGATCCCTTATTCTGTTGTTGCAGAGGACGAGGGGGCGGTGGTCCAGGGTGTCGTGACGGAGGACGGACTGCTGGACGGGAGCGTGGTGACTGGCTTCGAGGAGTACTACATCGAGCCGGCGAGCAGGTACTTGTCGCACCTGGGGGACACGTCGCCGGCGTACCACACCATAGCCTACCGGAGCTCGGACGTGGAGAAGCCACGGCAGCTGGTGCGCTGTGCCAGCCAGAGCCTCGCCAACGGGAGCCTCGTCGACTCCCTCCGGAGGTCGGTATACGAGAAGCATCAGCTGTAGTAGTTGCAGTAGTCGTAGTAGTAGTAGTAGTAGCAGTGGCAGCAGCAGCAGTGGCAGCGGCAGCAGCGGCATAGCCTCCCTCGCCACTACTTCCTTTCCTCGTGGTGGCATCATCGTCATCGCCAAACCCTTATGCGGCCCGACTGCGGCATGCGCTTGCGCCTTGTATCGGCCACATCTCCGCTTCCGCTTCCTCGTCCTCACCACCGACTCGGACGACCTGATTTCGACCTTCTTCCTCTACTCTCCCTCTCCCCCTTCCCCCTACCCCCCACGACTTTCGACAATTAGCATTGGCATTTATCAGTTATAAGGTCGAGCCTAATGCAGTACAAGCTGACGAGCAGCGCGTCCGCCTTGTATACACATTTTTTCCTCCTCTTTCGATTTTATGTCAAGTCAATAAGATTACCGGAAATTATTGTTCGCGTTAACAGGCCGACTGCCCCAGCTTCTTATTTACTTAGTTTTGCTGAAATAATTGGCGACTTTTAAATAGAAACTCGTACGAAATCACTTTCATGACATCCCGAGCATATTATATATATATGTACATATCATCGAGTCGAGACTTTTGTTTCCTCGCCCCCCCACCCCCTTCGCTCTTTATAATTACCATAAAATCAAGAGTATAATATCACGATCCGAATAGGGGTTTGGGGGGGAGGTTACGTAATACGAAATACAGTAAATTTCGTTGTATCGCACTTTGCTCAGTAAAATTTATCTACTCCTAGGCACAGTCGCTCCTGCTTTCTTTTCCCCCTTCTTCCTCTTATTCTTTATTTTACTTTGAATAAGCATGCGTCTTGCTTGGCAGACTAAATGCTCCTTTAACAATTACATACCCTTAGCACGTAAGTAGTTATTGCCGCTGCTGCCGCTGTTACATTAGCGCTACACTCACAAGTGATATAACGCGTTGCGGGCGCGTGCATAGATTATATTTTTTTAAATTTTCCAAGCATTTTTGGTTTTTTCGTAAAAAGTTCCCTGATTATTTTTCCGGACAACTGCTACGGGGTTATTAACGTTATTGTTATTATTGGCAACGTAACTCCGGCGCTCTTAAGAACACTAAACGTAGTATCATTCATTTTTTTATAATTATCGCTTGAATTTTGACACCCGTCGAAATAGCTAAACTACCTTTGTTCTATGAAAAATCGACGGAATCTAACCGGTGTATAATTAGCCGGTTATGTTACAACAACTCGAGGTGAATAAATGCATTAGAATAGAGTAATCGGAAAAAGAAGAATAGGAATGCGATACATACGCCTGATAATGGGGATTATCGAATAATTGCGGTGGCATTAGGAAACTGAAGGGCAAACTCCTACTCCGTGCAATTAATTATCCTTATGACGAAGAGGATACAATGACGAAAGATGTATGGTAAGAGGTAATTAAGAAAAATAGAGGGCATACGCCGGGATTGGGATCCGAAAATAATCATAACGGTGAAGCCGAAGGCTTAAGAAGAGGAAGAAGAAGAAGAAGAAGAAGAAGAAGAAGAACGAGGTACGATGATATACCGTTAAAAAAAAAGAGAGAGAGAGAGAAAAAAGAAGGGTGGGAAGGAGGAGGAGGAGGTGGAGGAGTGTATTGCCGATGATGAGTCACGATGCCACTGCTGCCCATTTATTGTCCAATCGAAATAACCAGTTTCTCATCGAATTTTCCCAGCTTCGGATCATCAAACGATACGTCGGAGCCGTTCTACGAACATTTGCTGGACAATGAGGTTCGATTGCACGGCGGATTCTACTCAAAGGAGACGGAGCTCGAGGACGAGCAGGGGGAGGCTAGTCTTTCCAAAAGCCACTTCAATACGGATTATATCGATAGGTACGTTCACCCCCCCCCCCCCCATCACCCCTTCCCTTTAAACATCCACCGATATTTAAAGACATTATTGATGATGCCTCGTCGATGTATTTATTTATAGCGCGAGCTAACCTCCGACCTAATCCTCCATCCTGACTCGTGAGATTCGCGCTCGTATCCCCGTGTCCCCGTGTCCCCGTGTCCCCGTGTCCTGGTGTCCTCGTTACCTGTAACGAGGCGATAACCCGTCGATTGCGTAAATGGCCGACTTCCTCCGACATTATCCGGCGACAATTACGTAATTTTTACGAGATCGCAGCTTTTTCGGGTTATTGCGGTTCCATTTGAACCGACAATAGATACGCTCTATTTTTAAATAAGCATTTTATGGAAATTACGTACGTTTAATTGCTGCCTTCCCACTGCACTTAAAACAATATAAGAAACTTTTCTTTTTTCTTTTTTTTTCTTTTTTTTTTTTTTTCAAGCAATCATTATAATATACGTATGGGGGCGTGTAAAGTTTTTCGCGCAACCATTAACAAAAGGATAGTTTTGTACTTGTCGTAAAAGTCCGAGGCCGCGATATGGAACGAACAATTTATTTATACTATCGCTGAATTTTTATAAAACCCCTCGGCCATTACGAGTTTCATCTTCGAAAGACATTAAAATTTCATTCCCTCCTCCTTTATATTTAAACTTGTAAAACTCCAGCCCCTTACCCTCCTAAGCCTTTATTCTTCTTATCTTTATCGTTATCCTTATCGTTATCCTTATCGTTATCGTTATTGTTATTATTATTTAAAATAATATTAATAAATCGTTAAACCGTTCAATGAATATAATGGCTTTGCTCAATTTCATGTAAATAAACATATTAACGGTTGTTTTAGCGTCGGCTCATATTGATAATATAAGCCTTCACTTAAATATCGCAATAATAATAATAATAATAACAATAATAATAATGATAATGATGATAATGAATACAATAGAGGCAGACGTCAATGCTCGGAGGAGTTGGAATAAAAATTTCTGAAAAATCAAACCCGACGAGTTTAAGTTTCGATTATTATAATAATGCGTTTGTCTGGCGATGAAAGTGTAATATGAATTCGAGTCTGCGGTGGTCCCGCGACCCACTTAAGCGCTTATTTAGAGTATTTTCGTGATCGCGTAATCGCAATACACTAAGTCGTGTATTGATTATGCGACGAGCGATAGCGAAATAAGAGTCTGTTAAGATCGGAAGGAGGCCGATGGCAACAATGTCGGAATATTAACGAGCCCCCCTGCCCAGGCACGATTATATAGGCTTCGGTCGCACGGGCGACGGGGGTCGAGGGGGATGGGGGGTACAAGGGTAGCCTCGGTATTTATTACTTATCGTGAGGAGATTATCGGAATAGCGGGGTCGCGCGTGAAAGGAGTGAAAATGAGGACGAGGGGGGAAAAGTCTGGGAAGCCGGAAAAGTGATAGATAAGTAAACATTGGTTTGGACATTGACCGCAGGTTGTACCAGGAGCGGTACGTGAGGCACCTGCACAAACGGGCGACCGTCGACCCACGGAAGACTACGTGTATGCTGTATCTGCAGGCAGATCATCAGTTCTTCGCGCGATACGGCACCGAGGAGGCCTGCATCGAGGTTATGACCAGGCACGTGCAGAAAGTCAACTCGATCTACAAGCACACAGGTGGGTCTCTTCTACCCGGCACATCACCCCCTCCCTCACTCCCCCCGCCACCAAGGCCTCAAAGACCCAAGATTGTAGGAATCATGCCTCGCTTTGGCCTCGGAGATAATTACGAACCCACAGAGTAGTATAACCCCACAAGTCCGTTTAACTCACCGCCTATACGGACGCACCCTCCCTCCCTCCCTCCCTCACGCGCCTTGCCACATAAAGGTAATAAATCCCAGCAGGCAGCTCCTTCTCTTACTTTCTCATCAATACTGAAATTGCATCAGACATTCGTTGTGAGATATACAAAATTTATAAAATGATCGGCCCCTCGATACTGCAAACACTGAATTATCGCTCTCGGGTACTTCTCATTCCCCCCCCCCTATGTTTTTAAAAAACGTTCATACGTCATTTACACAAGTTTCCTAACTGCATTTCAATAAAGAATTATTGTTTGAAAATCTGCGAATGATTGGCATTAAGTTCCCGTTGCTTCTATACCCTTCATCCTTGGCTGTCCGTATAATCAATGATTCAATGACGTTCCGGCAAAACCCATAACAATCCCTAAACTTTTACCGTATCGCCTTTAATACAAAAATATATATATATATATATATATTAAACTTAAGCTAATTTGAAAAATACTACTCGAGTCTCGAAAAATTCTATAATAACTCGTAAATAATGATAATCTCTGTCAAAATGAGCCATAAAGTCCGTAGGTTTAAATTAATCCAGCATCCCAAATGTTCTTACGTAACTGCATTCGCTCTACAATTGTATTCTATAAAATATATTGTACCGGAAGTGCCCCCGTTATTAATTTAAGCATTTCGAAGTGACGTTCACGGCGTACGTGCGAGTCGAAACAATTTAATAAAATTATTTCATCCTTCCTTCCTTCCTCCCTTCCTCCCTCCCTCCCTTCCTTCCCTCGTTCGTTCGTCTATTCGCGCAAACGTATTGCGCCAAAGAATAACTTTCCCCAACCCCGATAACCTTACTCAAATGAAGCAATTACAGCGGTGATTCGCCATCGCTATCGAGGAATCAGATCCGTGTACGCGTACGGCCATTCAGAGCAACCGCTAGATAAATAAATAATATAAACTTGCCCAAAGTCTTATTGCCCGTGGAATTGTAGAAATAAAAGTAAAAATAAAGGCATCGTGTCGTAGCCGAAATGGCATTCCGCTCTATCAATATCTTTAATCGCATAAATTAATATTCAAAAATAACTTCTTTTTTATTTTTTTATTTTTAACAGTAAAAAAAAAAAGCGTTGTTTCCGTGCCCCGAGCCTTTTTACGGCCTAGAATTTTTATTATTTTTTTTTTTTTTTCCCCGCCACAACTCCTTTTCTATTAAGTACCGCACTATCGTGTCTAATGATTATATTATGTAATTATAATGGGAGAGGGAGGGATAAGTAGACGCCGCGATGATCTCATTGAATCATTTGATGAAATGCGTTGAGCTTTTTCAAAAAGAGCGAAAGCAGATCTACGGAGTCGCGGCTTGTTTTCAATTGGCTTATCCGAGCTCGTTGTTTGCCTTGTTCGATTGCACGCTTGCTCTCTCTCTCTCTCTCTCTCGCTCGCTCTCTATCTCGTCCCGATAAGAACGGGCCCCAATGACCTTTATTTTTTAAGCGTAGAAATTGTTTTCACCGTTGGACAGTGGAAAAATGTACATCTGCGTAACGTTGGAAATCAACAATAACACGAATGTGCTTTCACGTTAACGTCACTCTCGGACAGCGAAATCGCAGAAACATTAAATTTTAGTCGATAAGGCAGAATTGCAAATTTTGAGAACCGCGAGCGTGGCTCGAGCCTCGCAACCGCTCACTCAGAGATTTGCGCACCGGGACCTGGAGGCGAATTAATTTTGTATTAACGCGGGCTCTCGCGCTAATCCCGTATCGCCCATACGTCTCCAGTGATTATTTTTTTAATTAAACAAAGATTTCTCCTCTCCCCTCCCCCCCCCTCGCTCCGCTCTCGACCACCTATCGACTGACCGTGGGGACAAGCATACGGACTCGATGGATTTCACATGCGCTCGTAAAAGCCGTCTACTCTCTCTCTCTCTCTCTCTCTCTCTCTCTCTCTCTCTCTTTGCAAACACGCAGAGAATGTCGGAATAACGCGGTTGTGTGCTCTTATCGAAAATCGGCTTAAGCGCCTATGGGGATCTTCAATTGGGTCAGCTGTGATCGTGGGGGGAGAGAGGGTCGTAGTCCAACGCCCGTTCGGAGCTACTGATTTTTGCTGACTTAATGCATCTCTGGCGAAAAGTGCCGAATTTCGCTGTTATCCACCACTGGGTCGAGCTACCACACTTGGCTCGTCGTTCGGTGCACTCGGCGCATCGCTGTGCTCCGAAGAACCGCTGCTCGTGTAAGGGTGTTGGCTAATTCGATCGAGCATTAGTCTCCAAACTTTTTCTTACCCGGCTTAATTAATGAGTCCTGATGGAGCTCGTCGTACCCTCCCTCCCTCCCACCCTCCATCCTCTCTCACTTTCACTCCCGCTCTCGCTCTCGCTCTCGCTCGCAAAACACACAATTCACTTTACCGTCTTGGATAATCTTCTTCGACTCTTTCTTGCTATTCCAACATTATTGTTTTCGACTTTTTTTTTCTTTCTGAGGACACGATGAACAACGCGATAACTCACAATGTGAAGCACCTCGGATAAATGGTTGATAGGATTTCATTGTGAAGGAGGCAATTGTAGAAGTCGTCTCCCGACGAGAGGGATTAATGCGCTGAAGTATCTGCGGGTATATGATGTCGGCTAAGCGGCTGTATCGCGTCTAAATTTACAGGAGGAAGTATTGGATTTCGTAGAACGTATATATAAAATGAATTTCGCTGTAGCCGAGCCGCGGTGATTCGATACATTGAGCGAGGGAAATTCATTCGCCGAGTGTCGAAAATCCAAAGAAAACAAAAGAGCTAAGGAAATTCGAGCGGGTGAGAGGGGGGTTGGGGGGGCCGGGGGGGGGGGGAAGAAGATGAATGGATGGAGGGAAAGAGGAAGGAAGGATGGAAAATAATAAAATTGAGAGGGAGAATCTGCGGAGTAGTGGATTAATCGTGAAAAAGTTCGAGGATGGGCGGAAAATCGAGGAAGGCAATTAACGGAGCCAAGTTTTCTCCGGCCTCGGTGGAGGAGAGGCTGAGAGAGTGAGCGATGAGAGGGGACGAAAAGAAAAGTAGGAAAATGAAAAAGAAGTCGGAAGGGGTGAATGCGTTAGGGAGTGTCCGCTGGGCAACTCGATGTCGACTAACTAGTTTATCTCCCGGGTCCCTCCGTTTCCCAAGCCCCGACCGACTACACCCCGAGATCTACAAACTCCTCCTTGTGTCCTTATATCTACGTATTCGTCTGACCGGCTTCCATCCGTCCATCCATCCGTCCGTCCATCCGACCGTCCATCCCATCCGTCCATCCGTCCATCTGTCGATCCGAACTGCGACCGAGCGCTCCTCCCTCTCCCTCTCTCTCTAGGCGAAAAAATAGCAGAAGGTCGAAAAGTTCCTCTGCTCCGGGCGCTCACGGATCGGAGCCTTTCCAAAGTTTTTAAGTGCCACCGGTTATGCGGAGACGCTGCTGAAAGCCGCTCAAGGGTCTGAGACGACGGAACCTGACGAGACAAGCAGTTTACTAGCTTTTTTTTTCTCTTGGCTACATTTTCCATGCGCGCACAAGTCCCGGGTTATCCTCTAATCTCCAATTTTTCCTTTTTCTACATTCATTCGCCCGTTGACAGAACCGGGTTAACTCGCTCTTACGGCTGATTATTAGCTAGTCTTGGTGAATTTAAAGAGCAGCGAACCCGTTTTATTAGCATACATTGGCCCTTGACTCGCGTCGGCATTATGTGGAAATACAGTGTTGCTCGTACCAGAACCGTTTCCCTTTATATTTTTTTTGTCATTACACTTACGTTACTTGAGAGCTTTAAAGCCGGCCACTTTCTCGCTAAATACCACGATTCGTCGTTTAATTTATGTCGCAGTCAATCATTTTATTTTAAGCCCCGTTATCTACTTTCGCCTACCCCCTCCCCATCCCCCCTCCAAATCTCTTTGGCCACATTTTCCATTTTGCCCTTTTTTCCTTTTCCCTTTCCTTGTTTTATATTCTGAATTTAATGAGTATTTTCGTTTTTATGTCATTCATCACCAAACTTTAATGGCTATTTGTGCAGCAACAACCTATTTTTCCGCGTACACCCTCGCAGCTGCTACGCTTTTATTACTATAGTCGGCCCCTCCGAGCCACAGTTTTGCGAATAAACATTTTTTTAAAATATTTTTAATAAATGCCCTTCTAATTAAGTGCTTTTATAATGAGGGAGAAAAAAATGAGCGGGGATGGAAAGGAGGATAATGACATGACGCGCTAAAACGTTCTGGACCCACTTTATGCTTCAGATTTTAATCAAGATGGACGAGCGGACAATATCAGTTTTATGATAAAGCGGGTGAAAGTACACAGCGGAGATGCTCTCAGGGATCCAAACTACCGTTTCCCCGGCAACTATGGGGTCGAAAAGTATCTCGAGCTCTTTTCCGGTGAGTATACGCGTATACGTAAATATGTATATATGTATATATATATATGTATGTGAGTGTGTGTATGCATGTAAATATTGTATAGGAGTTTGCTCGCACTTATGGAAGGACGCGCTAGAATTTATCCTCATCCAGCAATTCAAATAGTTCGAATAGTCGCGCACGCGCCCTCCTACGAGGTCCAGGGAATCTTGAATTTACGTTGCTTGAACCGCCGAACGGGGCACGGCATCTCCATCCTCGATAATTAACTGGGGATTCCTGCCTGCCCCCCCCCTCTACTCTCGAGCATGGATTTTAACAGCCAACCTCGAAACTTTTAAATAACACAACTACTACACCTATTAATACGACCCTTACTTATTTACACTCTACAATTGGCTACTTCTTTAAGCAATCTTCCGGCAAAAACAACTGCTTTCGTTAAATAATTATTTCAATTATGGGCCGGTTAACCATTATTACGGGAATATTATTATTAACCTGCATTATTTATTTCGAATGTCAGTTCATCGAAATCAATAAATTCGTTAAAAAGCTTTTGTTTATTAAGATTATGCGTCTATTATTCGCTAAAATGTTATTAAATGTTTTCTCCAAATTGTTACGGCACCATATCCCATGACAAATGCCTAATAGAATATTAATTAAATTATAGATTTTCAATAGCTGCGTTAACCACTCGTAGCGATTATTATTAATATTTTAGAATTATTTTGGAATAGACTCGCTTAATTTCTTAAACGCATAAGTATTCAAATAATACCGTAATAAAAATCTTTCAAAATTTTATACGTCATTTATGCAAAATAATAGTATTTTGTTCCGAATTAAAAGAAAAACAATTACATCATTGTTAATATGCATAATTTTTTTTTTTTTAATAATCAATGCTCTAATAAATAGAAAATAATAATAATAATAATAATAATGTGACGCAATAGACATCGGCACTACAATTAGCAAAACTCATTTGAAAGGTTGCCACAATTATTTATAAACTAAGTAATAAATTGATCTACGTTACGTTATATATATATATTATTAGCACTAATTATAATATCTTAAGAAATAATTATTCATTAATTTAAGAAGTATAAATGTTACACTTTAAAAGTTCAATATAAAATTGAATGCTATGCACTAGAAAATTTTATATAAATCATTCAAATGTGTTTACTAAAATTTGTAAGTAATCAATAATTTATATTTGTAATTCATAAATTATACAAGTATTTAAAGTTTTAAAGATACATATCGTTTTAAAAATGTCCAGTGTAATAAATTTCAAGCATATGCAAATAAAGATACTTTATATTTAAATAAAAACAATAACAATTACTCCAAGGTGATTTATAATAATAATAATTATTATTATTATTATTAGAGCAACAATTTTGTTATTTTTTGTTTTTCAATATGTAGGACACGAAGTTTTATACAAATATATTATTGATTGTGAGAAAAATGAATCGCGGAATAAAAACGATAAAAGATAAAAGAGAAGCAAATCGAGTAATTCTCTATTTCGTTGTTTATACATCCATGACTACGAGTCTATTTATTACATCCTTTTTTATCTGGCTAACTTAGGAATATTCGATTGAAGGACCACGAAGGAAAATCGCACCGGGAATATGAGGAGTGAGAGGGATGGAGGGAGAGAGAGAGAGAGAGAGAGAGTTGGCGGACAATATGGTGGAGTAGAAGGATTGAGAAGATGGAGAACGTATATAGATAGATAGAGAGAGAGAGAGAGAGAGAGAGAGAGATGGACCACATAGTGTGCAGTTGCAGCCTAAGGGCTAAGAAGTTCACTTGTATTGCGAACGTGATAAGAATTTCTATAACTGTGTTGTCTGTGTATACTACGTAGATGAGTAGCCGTGGAATACGGAAAACAACAGGAGGAAAAAACGTTCGAATAACCAAACGTATGATTCTTAAAGGCGTTTGTATACATATATAAATATAGATAGATATAGATAGATATAGATAGACATTATGTATTGGGAATCCCATATTTATCGATTTTTTTTTCCCTATTAAGCAGATAAAAGTTTGATGTAACAATGATATTTAAAATTGAATCGCAAAATTGCAGGAGTTTAATGTGCACGAGAATTTAAAGTCTTTTAATTATTTAATTAATAAAATTAATCGTACTCTGTAATGAAAATATAATACGAATAAAGGGAAATAATGAGGAAAATTAATTATGGATCGGAGGGCGTAGACTAATTAAAATTCATCGGTACAGGGTTTCGAAAATTTTAATGCCAAACTGTCTGGAAAATAAGTAAAGTTTGTCAAAGAGACCATAAAAAGGCACAAGCAATTTCGAGGTAAAGTTTCTAAATCAAACTTTAGCTTTTCTACAATTTTTATCCCCATTAGCTTGCCAGAATTGCTTGGAATTTATGAAATAATATGTAATTTTGTGACATAAGTTTCATTGGCAAATTCAAATTACTCTTAGGGTTATAACTTTTGCGATCCATCTCTCTCTCCCTCTCTCTCTCTCTCTCTCTCTCTCTCTATCCCTTTAAAATATTGTCGACGATATGGCTAAAATGCAGCTTTATCGGAGCTGTTTAACCCGTCTCTTGGTAGAAATGGGGGGGGGCGGGAAGTACGGTTAGGAAAGGAAAGGGAGGGGAAAAAAATTTAAGGTACCGGGCCATTTTCACGTTCTGATTGGTTTTCAACGGCCACAAGCCCTTCCGCGATGATTTATTTTATTAGAGTCCATAAAGCACGTAGGACCACCGTGCAATCAGCTCTAGTCGCCCCCGTGCCTCTTCCCAAGCTTTCGTACAACCACTTCCGATCCCTCTCCTTCCTCACCCAATATTCCTTATTTACGCGCGCTCCGCTCTTAAGGCGCACACGTACGCGTAAGTGTGCGCGTGTCGACGCGGGGGTCGGCGCGACATCGGAAAACTCCCGGCTGTCGAGTGCCATTATTAAGAGCTCCCTTAATTTTCGAAACATGTTCCACTTTCTTTAGCCTCCGCGCCCCTTTCCTTTCCCCGGCCCTCCTCGGAAGAGTGGGGGGGGGGGAGGGAGGTATGGAGGGCTTTCCCTTTCGCCCGGGAAGCCACATAATTAAATACATTATTATGTACTTGCAGCTACGTAATTGCAATATGCGTCGTATTACATAATCGGCTGAATTATATTTGCCCCATCGACCTTGATGGGGTCATTCGAGAAGCGGCTTAACGACATAAATTATTATTCATATTACGCAACGAGGGAGGGCTTCGCGTGCTCATCCTAATTCTCGTAGCGCGTTTAAGGAAAAGCGGGAAGCGAGCGGCCACCGCATCGGCAGACTTCCCAAGTTTATAAATGAACGAGCCGACTGATTCCCGGGAGGCTTATAATAGTAGTAGTGGTAGTAGGAGAAGGGGGAGAAGGAGGAGGAGGAGGAGGAGGAGGAGGACCGGTGGGGGGGTGATGATACTTGGACTGGAAATGATTTAGGTAGGCAAAAGTAGGCAGGGAAGAACGAAGCTCGCGTGCGTCGAAGGTTAGTAAAAGTGAGTCTGGTGGGGGCGGGCTTGGATAAGAAGCCCGAGAGAAGTTGAAATCGGATGGGCGGGGGGCAGGGAGGGAGGCCAGTCGGCGCTTCGATTCCCCCGCGGCAAACATTTCTCATTATCGAGGACTGACCGGCCGAGCGTCGGTGGCAGCTACGTTCACGAAACTTTGAAATGGAATAAGTTGCTGCCCCTCCTCCCCGCCGGTATCGCCGCGAGATACGGCGCGAGCGAGCATCCGACTCCCGTATTTCCCAGGGGCTATTTACTTATCTCTCTCTCTCTCGCCCTCCTCCTCCTCCTCCTCCTCCTCCTCCTCCTCGTCCCCGCCGCTTTTTCGTTTTTTGTAGATGCTGTTGTTTTTCTTTTTCTTTTCATTCCTCTTTTTCTTTAATAAAGGGTGAGGGAGGGGAAAAAACTGTAAGCGGAAGAGGAAGAGGAGTCGAGAGCTTATATCGATTTGCCAGCAGCTCGTCTCGTGACCGTGCCCTGACAGTCACCTGTCCGAGTCCGGGAAATCGGCTTATTTGCTTATCGCACCCCCCTCCCCGACCCCCTCCCCCAACCCGGCCATCGAGCCGGACGTTGCAATATTATAAGCCCGGCGCGCGTCAGGCGACTTTTTGAGAAAGGAGGCGCGGCTTTCCCGACTCGGGCTTCATTGACTAGCCAGGATCGCGATAATGGGATTTTACGACAAGAGGATGAAAGGGACATAATAAGAAAAGAGCGCAATCCGCCAGTCGCTCCAGCGGATATTCCACTCGGCCAGGGCATTAGTTTTCTCGCCCGAGCCCACCCTCGCACACACACACACACCCGCACACATAGGAATCCGAGGGCTGACCCTCGTCTCATCCTCGACAGGGGAAAAAAAAACGGCCCGCGTCAGTCGAGCTTCTTAATTTTTCCATTAGACGCTCGTCCCGGGCCGATATGTCACTTTGCCACCCGAGCCGAGCCCCGCGCACGAGCTCGATTCTTCACACGGAGGAGCACGCGCGGTCGCCCCCTCTATCCTCCCTCCTCCTCGTCGTCGTCCTCCAACTCCTCCTCCTCCTCCAACTCCTCCTCCTCCCCGTCCAACTCCCCCTCGCCTTCGCGAATCCTTATTGTTCGTATTCGTCTTAAGTAATGGCGCTCGAGAGTACTTTTAACCCGAATTCCCCGGATATTAGTCTATTTCTATGCCCGGCACACGAGCATTACTATAACTCGGCCCCCGTTATCCTTAACAAGACCGAATTATAAAAGTCCGGTCCTCCGCTTCCCTGTCCCCTTGGAGACTACACGCTTGGAAAATCTTATCGATATCCTTTATGGCATCAAATACGAGTGAATCAACATTAATAGCTCGTACGAGTATTATTACCATTATTATGTCTACCATTATTATGCCCGAAACTCAGTCAAATTTTACTGGGAAACGAATTGTCCATCGGAGCTCGGAAACTAATTTTTCTTTTTTTTTTTTTTACGTAGCAAAAAATGAAAAAGTCTTCCATAACCTTATCCTCGATCTTCAAATATTTACATTCTCGATCAACTCGGACAGACTTGTGAGCCATAATTCCATCGCCCTTAACGTGAATTTTCAATCGACAGAAGAAAATCAACCACTAACTCGCAATTAAGCCTTTAATGCTAATTGAAACAAATTAATGTACATTCCACGAACGAATTTTTTTCCCCTTAAAACTCGACTTACGTTTCGCATTCGAATCCTAAATAAGATGTTTGAAAGTTTTTATAATAACGTCCTGAATTAAAACGAATTGCCCCCCGCGAAGGAATGGCAACTTGTTTGAAGAGAGAGAGGGAGAGAGAGGTGGGGGAGAAAGAGAGAGTCTTAATGCCGGACTTGATTTAGAATAATTTGAAGAGGTAAGGAGAGGCGAGGCTACGGCCATAATAAAGAAAATGCAAGAAGGCGGCTTGCGTGCATTTCTCCACGTATGGACGAGTAAATCGATAAGCCAATACACGACATTGTCTCTGTCTTTATTTTACAGAGGAGGACTACGACGCCTTCTGCCTGGCTTACATGTTTACGTACCGAGACTTCGAAATGGGCACTCTGGGACTGGCCTGGACTGGAGATCTAAAAAATGCCGGCGGTGTCTGCGAAAAGAATGGGGTAAGCCGCGACGATCCCCCTGGCTTTTCTTTCTCCTTTGCTTACGTTCCCTGCCCCCCCTCCCCCGACTACTACCCCGACCTCTACCCCGACCTCTACCTCGACTTCGGCCCCGACCCCCTTACGCGCGCTCTTCTTCCCCATCTTTAATAACAATATTGCGAAATTCCGCGCCCCTCCGCTTTGCCTGGCAATTAAAACTTTCCTCTCTCTCTCTCTCTCTCTCTCTCTTTCCTCCCTCACCCGGAATCGTAAAATCATTTCCCGAACAATCGGAGCATTCGCAATTACGCACCAATTACACGTCAAATTGTACACGCGCGCGCTAACATTAGCGGCACTAATAGGGAATCCGGGAGAGTCTTGGGGCGTGGAACGCCAGGCGCACCGAATACACCGCGTGGAAAGTCATCTATGATCCGAGAGGAAATCTGGGGCTTCGATCTTCGTGTTTGATTTATCGTGGCCCGAGTGCCAACCTCGCAAATCTCAAAGTACGTTGAATCTTTAAATGCGTGGGACCGATTTATATGCAGGAGCTTACGCAAACGAGAACGATAGAGAGCGATAGAGAGAGACGGATAGAGAGATGGGGGGAGAGGGGACGGATTTCGATATTGCGGCGTCTAGGAAATCTTTTTGGATAGCTTGCACTTAGCGGCCCCGAGGTAAGGGGGAGCAGCTGTACGAGAAAAGAAGGGTGCCACCGAGCCCTTGATCTCTCGGTCATCCGGCTCGGACCCCGACTGCTGGACCTTTTCCTTCGCGTGCGCAGCATCCGATTAAAATAAAACTGGCTATGGCTCGTCGCACTCGAGTCTCATGCATTATGTATTACGGAGTCGACCGCGCAGATGAAGATCCGCGTACCCGGGCAGCTGATGAATCAACGTAATCGATCGGTTTAAAGAAGTTTCCCGGAAATAAAAGTCTCCCCGGTTTTTTCGTCAATGCCGTCGTCATAAGCGGCCTCGCTCGGGCTTGCAACGAACGATCCAGCCTCCCGGGACTCTCAGTTGCAGCCAGCGCCACGACTCTGACGAATGCCAGACATCCTTCTACGACTCAAACTCCCCCATCCCGCGATTTCTCAAGCATTTAGATACGAATTCGATCGCTCTACGTATCTCACGTACCGGTGGTGCCCTCCCGCCAGCTTCCCTCCCCCCTGCCCCCTTCCCCTGTCCCCTGCCCCATGCCCAATAACCCCACGTCGACCGTTCATTTAACTCGGGTTAAAAGTCGGGGAAAATATTACTCCTGCATTTTATCCGAAAATCAATCAGGCTCTTGCCGGTCTCGTTGATAAGTTTAGGCTTTTCTGAGCCCCGGTCGAGATACCTCGGGAGGAGGCTACGAAGGCTCGCGACTAATTCCTCAAGAGCTTTGTGGAATGAAGGGTTTTTTTTTTTTTTTTTTTTCGCGAACGTGATTGGTCGACGTATTGTTTGGCCCGTAATTTCGTAATCGCAATCTCGTGCTCGAGGGGAGGGAGGTGTGGTGGGGGGTGGGGGAGGGAGTAGGAATATATGGGAATGTTTGCTTTCCCTTTCACGATAAAGCTCGAGCTTTCGCTTATTAATGCTCTCCCGAAAGCTCAAGGCGGGACCTGTAATAGTCCTAAAGTAATTATTCAATGCTCCATTCTCTACTGAACTACTCGCGCTACTGAAATTCTTCACAAATACCCGCCCCCCCCCCCCCCTCATATTCAAGGATACTCGGCTTGCGCGTTTCCCTCCATTATCTAGCTAAATTTATTATTGGGCACCGGTTTTTATTTTTTTTTTTTTTCCCCCTTCATTTCCGCCTCGCGTACTTTGGTAACGTAATTCCCACTGAATTCTCCCACGGGCTGAACGACTCTACGAGATTTGCAGCTCTCCACTCTCTAATTTTTTAACAAATTCTGATTCTGCTTCCCGGGTAGGATTCACGCGTGCCCTCCGGTGTATCCTTTCTTTTTTTTTTTTTTTTTTTTTTTTTACTTACCACTCGCGCGCAAATCCCCTCGATTTCCCGTTCCACTTCTCAAAAATTGACGTTGATTTTTCTTTTCTTTCATTCTTTCTTTCTTTCTTTCTTAATTTGTTTCCTATTTACTGGAGGGAAAACGAGCCGGGCTAATAAACCACGCATGTATCATCGGCAATGGGTAGAGTAATTAAAAGGTCGAGAGGGGCGTCCCGAGCTCGTTTAACCGGCCGAGCTCACGCGACGATTCGTCGTCTGAAGGAGGGATTCCGGGGTACCGGCACGCACCCCCCCTCCCCCTCCCCCACCGTTAAATATTAAATCGGATCGAAGGGAGTTGACAAAGCCGATTGGAATTCGTTCGGCTTGGCGGGGAAAGGGCGCGGGTAAGCAATCGAAGGTAAAGGGATAGAAGGGGGGGGGCCGTTTTGTGGGTAAACGTCGCCCGGGGAAAATTATGAAAGTGACGCGAACCTCGCCATCATTCGCCATCATTATTCGACTCGGCTGCTTCTCGAAGAGTATCGCTCGGCGAGTACGTCAACCCCCCGATCGACCCGCGGGGCTCCTTCCGCGACCGCATTACTGACTTCCTCGCCATACGATCTTCTCTCACCATACGTAACGAAGAATTCTCGAAGCAAAACCCCCTTCTACCCATCCTCGATTCAAATATCTGCCTTCGATTTATAATAATCTTCAGTTGGTCGATAATACCTTATATGCATGTGCGCTTGTACGTGGGGGTGGTGAACCGCAACAGGCTTGGCTAATATTGTCGAGTCGAGCGTGCCGAAGGAAATTGCTTACACTTGTTAACGCTTGGACATTCCTTTTAATTTCTTCCTTTCGTCCGACGATAAGAACGATAAGAATAAAAGCCCTCGCAATTCGTTCCCTTTTTTCTCCTTTCATTTTTCAAATTGAAATTCCTTTCCATTTTACTCGTAAAAAAAAAAAAAAAAAAAAAAAAAAGAAGAAAAGAATTTGAAATTCAAATTCCCACGACAGCGCCACTCCGCTGAATTTTAATAAATCAATAGTAATATTCATTGTAATCGGCATTTAAAAGAGAGAACGATGAAATTAACAATCAAAGGGATATATTTTTTTATTGCCGTATAGGCGTAACAATTGCTATTCGCTTAATACATACTTATGCTTCCGGGAGCGTTGAAATGTCGAAAATTACGCGCATGCCTTTAACCGAACGAATTAACGGTTCTTTTAATTAAATTTCCTATAGAACGATTACATCAGTTTCGTAGATTAAATGCCTTGAGACCTTATCGATTTATAATAAAGGAAGGGCGGTATGAAAAAATAAAAGCCGGCGAAGGTCGGAATCAATCGTGAACCGCGGGGAGAGTGAAAATATTGACCGGTCGAGGAGATGGCTTCGCGTAAAATAAAATTTCACCCATTTGTTTGTTTTTTATATCTTCTTTTTTATTCGGTTCGTTTTCGTTTTTGTCCTTTTTGTCGTTCTCGTTGGGTCGGAATCCGCGTAAATATTAGCCAACTAAAACCGAATGCCTCGGGCCGTCGGAGGTTATTGGGCTGTGGGGTTGGTAGCGGTGGGAGGTGGTGGTGGGAGGTGGTGCTGAGGAATCAATGAGCGGGGGGGGGGGGGTAGGCGTGAAATCCAATGGCTGTGTTTATTTCTTCTATTCGCGGGGGCGTTCGATACCGAGGCTAGTTTTCAAACAGAAGACCATGTAAAAACAGTGAGTGGGTGGGACGTGGGGACGTGGGGGCGTAGGGACGGAGGGACGGAGGGACGTAGGCACAAAGTGCGTGCACACACATTGGACGACACGACTCCGGTCGTCTTGAAGCTCTTAAAATACGAGTAGTCGGCCGTCGCGTTTATTGTATGGGGAACTTACCGTCTCTCTGTACGTAAAAGGATGGAGACCTCGTCGCGTACATATGCATTGGGTATGTCTTGTATGTCTTTTATGGTTTTACGGGCCTCGTAAGAATGTCTCGCGGGCATAAAGTTTAACTCGGTCGCGTCGTATACGAGACGTTTGCGCGCCGTGGCTTCGGGTCTTAATCTTGTCGGATACCGGGGAAAATCAATCGTTTATATAAAAGTTGGCTTTGGCTCGAGTCGGCTTAGGGGAGCTCGAGTCTCATAGACAGACATGCGCACAATCCTCCCAATCTAATAAACGGCTTTATTCTGATTTCAGCATTATCGAGGCAGCATGAAGTCCCTAAATACCGGCATTGTAACCTTACTCAACTACGGGAAGCACGTGCCACCTGCAGTGTCCCATGTGACCCTCGCTCACGAGATTGGTCACAATTTCGGCTCACCGGTAAGGATATCAACATCCATTCCGTTCCATCCTCCACCCCACCCTCTCACTCTCACTCACTCAATCTCTCTCACTCTCTCACTCAGTCAATCTCTCGTGGGAGCACGTAGAGACAGACACGCAACGCGGCGAATCCCTCCATCTCATTTAAAGGATGTTCATTAGAAGCTCGATTAGTAGCGGGAGCGAACGACGCTCCGCTAACGGAATTTGAACTTGATGAGTCTCGCTCGGCGCTATTGAGCTCGGCGAATGGCCGATCCTGCTGATGAGTGTCGGAATAGCAAAAATAACGCCGCCTCTTTAAACTCTCGGGATTCCATCCTGGAAGAAAAAAAAAAAAAAAAAAGAAGCGATAATGTGAAAGCAACCGTGAGAGAACGACGAGAGCGAGGGGGGTGGGTGGGTGGATTTGGATGGATATAGATGTAATAAATACAAGAACTAAAATATGACGGATATATTAAACGTCTCTCTCTCTCTCTCTGTGTTGGACTTTAGCACGACCCGGAGCAGTGCACACCCGGTGGAGAGGACGGGAATTTCATAATGTTCGCCCGCGCAACCAGCGGTGACAAGCGCAACAATAATCGCTTCAGCCCGTGCAGCCTGAACGCCATCAACCCGGTCCTCAATACCAAGGCCCGATCGTCCAAAGGCTGCTTCACCGGTGAGTATTATAACAACCTGAACCCAGCAGGCTCTCACCTTAATTTCACGAGGTTTTCGTACCTCCCATGTTGTCCCTCGTGTCGACGGCAAATACTCTTCTGCGAGGCATACAAGCCGCACTTGCTTCAGGCTCCGAGCGAACGCTGAACGTTTGTTTTTTTTAATTTTAATTTAAAACAACACCGTCTCGACAATTCCCTTCTGTTAATTGAGTTATTTCGAAAGTAAGTAGTCGTCTAGGTTTAATTAGTTTTACTTTGGTAACGCGGATACGAAAGACTTGTACGTCCCGGTAAAGCGAGCTGAAGAAAATTCCCTTGTCGAGCTTTCGCTGGCTCGCGAATACGTAATTATAGATGTAAGGGCAAAGGGGAAGGACACTTTCAATAATCGAGTCGAAGGGCTCTCGGGGATGCGTCGGCAGCAGCAGCTGCTGATGATGAGATACCCGTCGTGCCCGTCGTGCCCGTCGTGCCCGTCGGGGGATGAGCGAGAGGATGATCCGGTATTGGGAACGAGTGGAGCCACGCGTGGGAAGATGACGTATCGACAAACACGCGCGCGCGCGCGCGCGAACATACACACCTCCTCACCGACAAACGAGGGAGAAGGAGCGTGTCGATCTCTAACCCGCGCTCACCATCAGCGTCCTCGTTTTCTTATATTCTTTCGTATTATCTCGAGGCTGCGAAAAGGCTTGGGGATCGAAGAAAGGTTATTAGGTCGTGGGCGGGGGGGGGGATCATTGTGCGCGTAATACAGCTTTGCCGCGCTTATGGAAATGGATGTCGATCGGCCCTACTCCCACCCGTTCAATAGGATCACCATTCTCGGGGAAGTCGCGATCTCAGATAAAAGAGCTAAAGCGACTTAAGGGAGCTTACCGGCCGGCTTCCATACACGACCTAACGACCGCTCGAAGCCCAGATATTCCTTCCTTTATTATCATTTACCGATGGTTTATAGATTTTTAGCCAGAATCGCTTGGACAACTCGGCAGACGGTCTCGCGTTGCGTATAACCGGGCGCCTGAGCTCTGCCATCCAAGTAGAAATCCCATAGATTTCTGTAAATGATTCCAAAGTAATGGGATAAGTAGCGGGACGACGAAGACGCTCGGCGCTGGAATAATTAACCCGGAAGGTGGTTACGATTTAAGTGAAATCGTCCGTTACGATTTAAGTGAAGCCGAGGGGCTCGAGTGGTAATTTTCTTGGTTATTCGACTCGTTGAGAAATAATCGAACGTCCCTCGGACGGCGAGGGTGGCCAGCCAATATAGCCCGGGTAAGCAGCCGCACCGTCAAAACAATGTCCGGGACTCGCTCGTGGATCGGGGCTCTAATTTATTGGATCATCGGCGATGGGATATAATAATAAGTTTGGGGCCGATAAGAGCGAGATCACTGGCGATTAAGATCGGCGGGCAAGATGGGATGGGATGGGGACCGGCGATCATCCTCTCCTCTCCCCCCTTCGCTCCCCCCTTCGCTCCTCCCGACCGTCCCGTAATGAAAGCTCTGTCGAGGAGGCGAGATAACGGGATGCGCGCAACTCTTTGTCCAGCGTCCTTACTCGCCAATTATAAATGAGTATGCGCTCGGTCGGGCTTATTGACTCGCTCATGGGAACGCAGCCCGTCTAATACGCACTCTCTCTCTCTCTCTCTCTCTCTCTCTCTCGACTTTTGTTTATGAACTCGACTTAACGCTTGCGAGCATTAACTAACCGTTCAATTACCGTTAACCCGTGGATTTTTTTTATACGAGACGAGCTTCCCTGCACTTTACTCGCCGGCACCGGCACCGACACCGACACCGGCACCGGCACCGGCACCGGCACTTTATCCCCGCTACTTACCATCTCCTTATGAATTCCCCGCGTAATCAGCTACTCCCCCCCTGGAATCGCTTGACCCTCTCCTCTACGGCGCCCCGCTCTCCTCGACGAAGTAACGGGGCTTATTTGTTTCCGAGCTGCGACGGGAGCAGCAGTACGCGTCGAACAATGGACTTTACGGACTCGGAGCAAGTCATCCCTCGGGTAGCACTTCCAAGCACGGCTCGCCTTAATCGACCATCTATCTATCTATGCTTAAAAATTAGCTTGAAGATTCCATGTGCCTCCCCCTCCCTCACCCCCCCCCGTAACAGCGAGGTGAGTCTCTTCTGGCAGCGGCTCGTGTGCGCGATTCTACAGATGCGCTTACGGCGTTATTATAGGTTACGACGATATTATAGGTGAAAAGACTGGTTATTAGTCGGATCCGGTTGGGGACGGACAACGACGATGTCCTTGTAACTAGTATGCCGTAAGTTACACGACCTCTCCTGTGAATGCCCTGTCTTGAATACGTCCTATAACGACTTGGGTGTGGAAGGGGAGGGGGTGGGGGGTGATAAAAGGGGACAAGTTTAGCGGGAAACCGATAATATCGTCGCGTTGAGAGGCGATTAGTCCTTTCGGGAGAATGGAGACGAGAGTAGCCTCGATGGAATCGAAGATGATGTCCTCGTGTGCTGGAAGGGGAGTTTAATGGCCGTATCCGTTTATCTTACAGAGCCCCAGGCATCGCTGTGCGGGAACGGCGTCGTCGAGGAAGGCGAGGAGTGCGACTGCGGCTGGGAAGAGGACTGCCGGGACTCGTGCTGCTTCCCCCAGCGCCGCTACCCACCGGCCGAGGAAGTACCCTGCACCCTTACCCCGGGCTCGGTATGCAGTCCCAGTCAGGTGAGTCGTCCATTACACTGTACACCATCCCTCTACTCCCGATGTTTCATTCATTAGGTCACGCCTAATCCTCATCCCTTGCACCACCACCACCACCACCACCACCACCTGCCTTTTACCAAGAATCACAAAGTCGCAGGAGTAATGATTTTTTTTTAAACGATCGCCTGAACCTCAAGAGTGCGTCCTACTCGCTCACTGCTTAAGCGAATACTTTTCGCTGCTTTAAAGGGCGAGGCGAGGCACCGACTCCCTACGTTTTTTTTTTCTTTTTTTTTTTTTTATCAAGTCATTGGCTTAATGCAGAGCGAGCGAGCGAGCGAGTCTATGCGGCGAGACTCTTCCAACTGTTACCCTAAACTATTTATCACGAGTGCTAAGGGCGCTGCTGCTCTCAAAGAAAAGCGCTCCATTAAATATATCGTACACGGTTTTAGCATTTCCAAGAGGCCGAGCCGTTTACTGAATTTTAAAAAAGACCCAGAGTTCCGTTACTTTGCCTTTTTTTTGCCCTCGTATACGAACAATAACAATTCGTGCGTAAGCGACGAAACTATTATCGCTGTGTGCGAGTACATTCGGCATTCGGTAAGGGAATAATTTCCTAAGTACTTGTCACTTAACCCTCCTCGTTTGATAAATTTATATGATCTTCGATGGCATCGCGGAGGAGGAGGAGGAGGAGGAGGAGGAGGAGGCAATACCGTTAAGCCGTGAACTTACGTGATCTTAAAGGCTCTCGAAGAGGGCGAAAGATGGTAAATCAGAAAGAAATATGTCGGCGACGTGCACTTTAACGCCCTTTAACGTGAAAATTCTGCTCGGCTACGTGTACGTGGGGGGGGGGGAGGGGGGGGGGGCTTTGTGTCAAGTACGGGGGAAAAGAAGGTCACGGGCCAGTCGATCCACACATTGAAGTACAATAATAGGCCGCGTAATAGCTTTAATTGTCGGCGTACGCGGAGCCGGTAACGGGGATAACTAGCTTATCTTCGCTGTTCCATTCACAGGGGCCGTGCTGCACGTCCGACTGCAGATTGAGGTTCGGAGACAAGTGCAGGGACGACAATGGGTGCCGGGACGCGAGCTTCTGCGACGGCCGGGCGCCCTACTGCCCGCCCTCGATCAACAAGCCCAACAAGACCATCTGCAATCAAGAGCTCGTTTGCTTCATGGGGGTGAGTATGTCATGCCGAGGGTCGTTTTGTTCGAGCGTCGAAGAAAGGCTCCCGTCCGTAGAGGAGACTACTCTGAAAGAAAAGAGACTCTGAAGAACGCGTCGCTAATTGTTTCAATCGCGCGGAATTTATTCGTCAAAGTCAAGGGATTTTCAGGCCTGCCGGGGAAATGTCACCGGTGACATGGGTTGTTGGGGGGAGGGGGTGTCGGGGATGCAGGAAGGCGGTAGTACCCGAACCGCTTGTCGTTATTAAATTCCTGGATATCGAAAAACGGAACGAGTGTCGGTCGGTGTTCTTCCCTCGGCGGAGGTGGAGGATTGGGGGTAGGAGGGGGAAGGAGGGGGGTGAGGGTGGCGGCGGCTAATGGAGAAGGGCTCTAATGCGTCATTTATCCGTAACCGTAGGAGTGCACGGGGAGTATCTGCCTCGCCTACGGACTCGAGTCCTGCCAGTGCATCCCAGGAGCCGAGGACCCGCCCATCAAGGCCTGCGAGCTGTGCTGCCGCTTACCAGGAGAAAACCAGCCCTGCCTGTAAGTTCGTTACGCCGAGCACAAAAACTTCATTATCCTGTATACGAGAGACGGGGGCCGTACATTATAGGGCACGGCCCTCCACAGCAGAAATCGAATTTTTAAGCCAAAAGTCCAGACTAATAAAACCTTTCATAGCATCCGGCAGCATCCGGCAGCAGCAGCAGTAGCAGCAGCAGCAGCATCTTTTAAATCTATGAAAAAAAAAAAAAAAAAAAACATTACTTCGCGCTCGCATCGATATCATCTTCGTCTCGGTTTTGAAAGGATCCTCACATCTTCGGATGTCTCGGCCAACGCTCTACGAGATTTTCCGATATCGAGGCTCCCTCATCCCCTCCCCCTCGACCCGGGCTCATCTACCCAGTCCTCGAAATAACCTATCCGCCCCCCTCCCCTCCCCTTCCCGATCGCTAAAGCATTTGCTGTTTCAATACTACACGAGTCGAATGGAAATGCGCTCCTTCGCTTCGTCCTACATACGTTTATAAGGTTAATCAGTTGCTGAGGTATTACTCTCGGGGAGAAAAAAGTAGAAGAGTAGGGAAGTCTGTGTGCATTACCGATGCATGGGATGGAATTACGTAAAATGCAGTCGTTTGATTCCGAGCTCACGAGAATGTCGGATGCGCGGGCTGGGGCTGGTGGTGTGGCTATTGGGGTTATTGGGGTTATTGGGGGTTATTGGGGGTTATTGGGGGTTATTGGGGGGTAAGGCCGGTGCCCCGCGTGGCTCGGGCCGGTAATAGGCCGCGGAAACAATGTCGGGGAGGCAACGCATCCCCGTGTAAGTTCAGCGTAGCTTTCATTACGACGTCATACGAATGGCTGAGCCGACGTCGATGCAGCAGGTACGTTGAACCCCCCCTCCCCCCACCCACCCCGCTTCCCGTGGTTATACACCGAGGCATAACCCGTTCAACCTTAATATCAATAATTTCTGGAACAGTAGTTCGCGTGTAATAAAATGAAATCCTAAATTACACAGGCTGCATCCGTGAATTAGCGGCGCGCAACGGCATTCAATTGTGTGCGTGAGCGGTAATTTATACATCCTCGAAAATACAGGGAGCAGGGAGTATCAGCGTTGCTGAAGGCGGCGCTCGAGATTGCTACTCCCGGCTCGGATAAGCTCCGTGAGGAGTAGCTAGCAGCTAGCAGCAGGCTGGGGTGGGGGTGGGGGGAGGAGTAAAAAACGCCGAGAACGGCGGCGGTGCAACGAACGGCACGCATGACGAGGACCGGCTCCCGCTCTCTTCCTCTCTTCCTCTCTTCCTCACTTCCTCTCTTCCTCTCTTGCCCCTGCGGCAAAATAAAGCTCATTGAGTAACCGCCCATCAAATTGCATATCGAGCCACCGGCTAAAAAGGGATATAAGGGACAAGTTGTGTCGATCTAATCGAATTCTCCAACGACTAATACGGCCGCGGATGCGTTAGCTCGGCCCCTCCTCGAGCGCTCGCCCCCTTGCATTTACAAGTAACTTCATTACAACGAGGGGAACTAAGGCTTTAGGGAGAAATAGCAGCGTCTCTGCGTCGTGTGGCACATTACGCCTACTACTATTATTATACCCTCCCATCTATCTATCTTCATAAAACATGGAGAATTTCATTGAAAGTAAATCATTATTGTTATTATAAGACTACAACGATTCGGTAAACATTATTAAGGGGAACGTCGTTTCTCCTTTAACGTAATTGTTTTGTCAATACGTTACGAGCGATACTTGTGAGGGGAATTTTTCAAAATGATCTGAGCTTAAGACTCCAGTCGAATTAATTGCCAAAATATTATCGGAATTGTGAGATCATTAATTCCCATCGATTGCCCGTATCATTCAAATGAAATTTATTCATAAAAATTTCATTAAAAGTCTCAGCTCTTGGCGGGCTTTTTAAAATTGAACTTTTGCAATATTTTAACAAAAAGTTAGTGCCGCGATGGACGAAGGAATTACAATTTAATATTTCCAATCGTTTAATACCGTAAAATCCTTTAAAATTTCGGGAATTCATTTTACCTGTATCGCTACTATTATTACATATTATTATTTTGAAAAAAGAAAAAAACTATACAAGACTGTATAAAATAGTATTCGATTGTAAAGAAAGATTCAGTTGATTGGATTTTAAAAGTATTTGCGTTTCCGAATCCGAGGCCACGCGAGTTTTAGTTTACCAGCATTGATAAAAGTAACGATAACTTTTAATGTTTAAGTAATTATTAGGGAGACATTTGAAGCTCAAAGCTTAAAATGTATTATAAAGAGAGGGCGTGACTTTATGAAGAATAAGAAGAAGAAGAAGTTTTTAAGAATATGCTGAAATCTTTTGATGGACGATTGTAATCTTATTATCATTTTTACTTTATTAAAATTTATACCGACGCTTTCCGATGCTTATTATTTAAGTTTTACGGTAAAGTTACGAAATAAATAATTCCTGATGGGCCGTATTTTTTTTTTTTTTTTTTTTTTTTCCCTACTCTTTTAATATAAGTATTGTCATATTTTACAGTCAGTTACGGCGAGTTTTATTGTAATTATCTGCCCTTCGCCGCATCCGTACAAGCTCTCTCCTTTATAAAAAAAAA
Source organism: Ceratosolen fusciceps (assembly GCA_018883505.1). Classification (NCBI taxonomy): domain Eukaryota; kingdom Metazoa; phylum Arthropoda; class Insecta; order Hymenoptera; family Agaonidae; genus Ceratosolen; species Ceratosolen fusciceps. The sequence continues at coordinate 6,009,959 of RCIC01000010.1, forward strand.
AAAGAAAAGAAAAAGAAGAAGCTTCTGTCCTACGAGATAGAGACGCGAGTGATAAACAACTAATATTACAAGATGCCTCCCAACCGAAAGATATAAGATATCTTTGAACTTTATTAATGAAAGATGCTAAATTTCCCGAAAATTCACGAAAATTCACGAAATTTCACGAAATAACGCTACTTCGGCGGAGCTTTATTGGACTTGAGCCTTCTACGTATAAATTTAACGTTTTAGAGACTATAATTTGAACTTGGAAGTCATGCATTAGCGATGATAAATTGCAAGGAATTAAAAAAAAAAAGTTTCTTTATTAATTAACGAAGCCTTCTTACAATACGTCTTGCTGAATGATACGTTTGAAAATGGCCCGCGGCGCCCTTTTTCAATAAAACCATGAATTATTCACCAGTGGTATTATTTATTGGGGGTTATTAATTACACGTGAGCTTGTATTGTACAAACGAATCTCGTAATAAGTAATTACTATTAATAATAATCGTAAAAATTAGTGGCCGAAGGATCCGGTAGGCGGTGCACCGTTTAGAATACATTTCTTCAGCCACGTGGCTCTCGTGGCTCTCGTGGCTCTCGCGTTAATAATTAACGATCCATCCGTTTACGTGTAATTGCTTTGAGAATCGAGCGTCGATAATTATAAGTTGGAAGAGCGACGAGTAACGTCGAGGCTTGTATTTCAAAAGTCAAAGTTTGCGCAGCTAAATCTTTGCAAAGCTTCGTATTTATATTAATAGTCAATCAACGGCAGGCGTGTACAATTCAATTCACGGAAAAGGCGGAAAATCAATTGATCGATGGCGATTGGGTAGAGAAAACGTCGGCGCTCCCTCATAGTAGATCATTGGCTCATACAATGCCTATGTAGTTAATGTATTTCAACGCGCATCGTTGCAGCTTTAAGGATAACGACTGCACTGGCTCGAGCGACGGGGCACCGTCCAAAAGAACGCGTTGGATCCACGCGCACGGGGTTTATTGGCGTGGGTCTGAGGAGTGGAAGAGGGGGTAACTTTTTAAGCATCGGCTCAAAGTTTGTCGGGCCAAGAATCTACCTCCCGAGCGTGTCCGTAAGCGCAGCAGTTCTCCGTAGTTTAGGAATTTTTTACAAGTTGACGTAGGGAAGCCGATCCCCGGAGAGAGTCCTCCCTCCTCCCTCCCTCCTCCCCCCCCATCCTCGACCTCCACGGCTTCCTCGCCTCTTTCAAACGCGCCAATAACTTCTCGGAGCTCTTCTTGCTCGCTCCCCGGCTAAAACAATACGTCAGGATAGCTTTTCCCATGTCATGGAAACACTTGCAGAAATCATGACGCTTAGACCTCTACTCCTCGGTTGAAATAAGCCCTCGCCCGGTGCACACGTATTAACCACACGGTAACGTTAATGCGGTAGTGCATGATTGCCCTTCGTTTCGTATTATACGGGCGAAGAGGATGGAGCGACTGCTCGATCCCGTCCCGATTCAAAGCTGCGTAGAATACTCTGGGCGCTTGATTCAACATTGATGAGTTCCGAGATATTCGTTCCGAGTTCCTTGGCCGAGCGTCACTTTAAATTCACTGAGCGCAGAATATATCGAGCGGCTACACAAGCTCCGGCTATGGATTTAATTCTATTTGAAACGTTATACGATGAATTATTAAAGCCAGCCTCCGGCTCCTCTGCTCCCTCCATCCCACCCATCCCACCGTCACTCCCCGCCCCATAACCCCAACAATAACCTTCTTTTTATTTCTTAATTGCAAATGCGATTCCAGTCCAGAGTGGTCGTGCGGAGGGGGGCGGGGGTAGCCTGGACAAAATATTTCGGAGGGAGGACGGGCTCGGTAATAAAAGGCAGATAAAGTCCGAATCCCATCTCCATTCGTCGAACGATAAGGAAGCGAGAGGGAGAGAAGGCAGGCAGATCTCTCGGCAAAAAGTGGAAAGGCTCGAGAGATCGCATAATTTGCAATAAATTTCATTTTCATTCTAGTTCAATTTAAAGAAAACCCCCCTCCCTACCGCACCGACGAGTCCTCTTGTCGAACAATGGAAATCTCCATTATCCCGTCGAAGTAATTTATCCGGCTAAACATTCGACTCACCTTGTGCCACCGGCCGCTCGTACGCCTAGTCTCTCGAGCCATCGACTCTCTCTCCCTCCCTCTCCCCCCTCTCTCTCTGCTCGGCAAAGTAATTCCGGGGATTGCGCTTTAGTTAGGTTGAAGGCGGCTCTTTCGAGCTTTTCGAGCTTCTCGACATTACTCGAGATATCGAAAACGTGGAGGCGGTAAAAAGGAAGCGGCGGGCGAGGGGGTGCGCAAAGGGTTCGGTACCGCTCTCGGCCCGCTTCCGGACGATAAACTATTGTCATGCTTACGTGTGCGTCTGCCCGTGGGTGTGTTCGCAGCTCGTCCTTCGATTGGAATTCACCGCCGTACGACATTCCGGATATGTTTGCCAAGCCCGGCACGCCCTGCAACGACTACAACGGCTACTGCGATGTCTTCCAGAAGTGCAGAGAAGTCGATCCGAGCGGACCCCTGGCCACCCTTAGGAAGCTCCTCCTCTCCGACGAAAGCTTGGCGACCTTCCGACGCTGGATGTCCGAGCACTGGTACGCGGTCACTCTCATCGTTTTTGGCGCCATTTCCATTTTGGTAAGTCTTATTCATCCCCACCGAATAATTTCTTCTATACACTACACCCCCCCACACCCCACCACACACACACACGCACACCCTTTACACAGACTTTACACGCCCAACGTAGCTACGTAACGTCCAGCGTTGCGAATCTCAACCTTTTTTCGCCCTGTCCTCGGGGACTCCGGATCTTACCGGCCTTACCCGAACGCATCGAAAGAACGATTCAACTTGTGCAAACAGTCGTAAGCCCCGGCTAACGCATTTATGACCCTTGCGATATAATGTACCCCCACCCACGACCCCCGTCCCTCGTCCCGGGAACCTTCGATAAAATATCACACCTCATCGTTAGTTTATTATTACGAGGCCTTTCGCCCCTTTCGATGTGCGACCTCTTTATTATTATCCCCCTAGCCGATCTCAGCTCTGTGCATCTCGAACCGCGATAGATCCACGATCTCACGAGGTCTTATAAAGCTTATCAGCCGTTGCTCTTCCCTAACGCTCCGCGAGTCCTTTCGCAATCAATTACGTTACATACGCTTGTGCAAACGTAGCTTTCATCGTTCTTTCAAACGTTACGCGTGTCAAATTACTCATTCCGAATATTAGACTACATTCTTCACGAATTACTATTTCTGTACATATATATATATATATATATGTATACGTACAGAGAGAGAGAGAGATGAATACGCTTAATTTTTAGCGCGAGAGATTTTTTCTTTATTTTTCCTTACATTTGCAGCGACGTCGTAGAAAGAAGAAATGCGATGATGATGATGATGACGGTGGTGGTGGTGGTGGTGGTGGTGGTGATGACGATATTAATAATAATTGTAATAGTAAGTTTATCCATAAATCAGTGTTAGTAACGAGACTAAGTAAACATTAAATGTATACGAAGCTGCTTAGAGCTGCTTAAATAAACATTTGCTAAACTTATTTCAGTCTCCCGAATGCACTTCATGTTGTAACCCGTACAACTTGTAATTTTAATTTACGTACTCGTACTCCGTATTATCAGCAATGTTATTCTGAGAATTCAGTATTTTCTTGTTGCGCTAGAAAGAATAGTTTGCATCGGTATATACAATACAAATATAAATATAAATATAAATATAAATCCCGTAAAAAGAAGAAGTATTTGCTTGAATTGAGTGGAAGAGTGTCGGATATTTTCAATATACATTGAAGATTCGTCCCGGCACCTCGACCCGCACCCCTCCGCCCCTCGCGAGTCTAAGGTGCCGGGCGTCACGAATTATTTGCCAAAGTACTTTGGGGATCGATTCGACATGGACTAAGAGAGACGACTCGGAATAAAAGAAATCGCCTCGGTGACCTCGAGTCCTCTCTGTCCAGGAGATGCTTAAGAGCTCCTGGACAGAAATACCGGACCGGATGCTGCTCCCCTTTGAGAGGCTACAATGCCGAGCGAGTCGCCATGGCGATAACGGCGGAGCCAGTCCCCGTAATTGAGCTCGAACCTTCACACACGCACACACACTTACACGCCCCCCCCCCCATTGCCAACAATAATATGCTTGTTACGTAACGTATGTAGTTTTTAGCTGGTATTACAAAGAGAACTTTAAGTAAGCGTATTGCTTGCCCATTGATGCATAAGCCAAATCGTGCGCTAACACTTTTAGACTTGAAATAATGTCGCCGCTTATATTAGCGTAAATGCGTGGGACAAGTAATCGGACAGCGTCGTACGCGCCCGCACGTGACCTCTCGGTCGTGTTTACGATTATTTAAACGGTACGTGGAATCGGTAATAGGGAGACTCCGGTCGAAGCGGAGGCCGGCTTCACGTCTACGTACAGCTATCGCGGCCATTAGCGGGGAGATTGTGAATACTTTGAAAATAAGTTGTCGTTTACCTCGGCGACTCTCAATAAGTAAAGATATGTCTCTGTCTCTGTCTCTGTCTCTGTCTCGAAAGATAAATACACGGCAAAGCTCAGTCAAAGGGAATAAAACTTGATCGGCCGAATGAAAAGGGAGTGGGGGTCGGACGGACGTACGGACGTACGGAGGAGGAGAAAAATAGGGAGACAGGAGCTGGATGAAAAAGCGACGGGGGGATGCTTTATAACGCGATAATCCGCAAAGCTGTGAAAAAATTCGCCGCCGTAAAATGAAAAAGGGCTCGTCGGGTGCTGAGCCAGCGACGGTCTTTCTTCGATTGGCCGTAAAAAACGCGCGGCTCCGAGAGAGACAGAGAGAGACAGAGAGAGAGAGAGAGAGAGAGAGAGGAGGGAGGGGTTAGTAGCCCCGGCGAGGAAGCGGGACTGGGTATAACGAGAGAGGGGTCCTTTGTTCCGCAGGTGATAAGCACGAAGCTGTTGAGGAAGCGCCCGGGCAAGAAGCTCAAGTCGGTCACGATAATACACAGCTCGACAACGGAGACGGTGAGGCTGCCGCCGGAGGGTACGGAGGGTGTAACGGTCCATCCCCCCGCTGTGAGGGCGAAGCTGCCCTTGAGCAAGAAGGTGCGGGAGAAGCGGCGCAGGCCCAAGCGAAAGAAGGAGACGCCGGCGCACGACAAGGCCACGAAGGTGAGTCGCGCCCCTCTAAATTCCTAATGGTTCTAACGAACGTCTTGCCCCAGCCCCTGTCTCGATTAATTGAAGATGCTCTCAAGGCATAACCCAGATCAGCCCAACCGCTTTTCACTTAATTACGTTGAAATAATTTCACTCGTTTGTCAAAAGCCACCACTTGCCCGTCTTTTCGTCCTTATGCACTTGCCATCCTCCCTTATTAACATATTTCGGAGATCCCGATAGAGGCTTCGATTATTTGTCCATTATCAGTGGCCAAAACTTAACCTGTAAACTTAACTTGATTAACCTGTAATTATCATACTGTACCTCGTAGTTTCCATTTATTTAGACGATCAGGTACATTAGTTCGGCTTTAAATGCCGAACATTAATAACCACTGGTTGGCCAAATATACACTGCTCCTTATTGATTAAAAAGTAAAAATAACGAAACGAGGGGCGGGGGGGGGGGGGGGGGGTTTGGAGGAACTTCAAATTTAAATGAAAAAGTAAATCTCGTTAGTCTTATGAAAGGAATGGGATATTCATTCGATGCACTTTGAATTTTAATTGAATTCGATGTTGTCGGACCATTGGTACGGTGGGTAGAGGGGACCGGGAAGCAAGGAAGCGAGGAAGGAAGGAAGGAAGGAAGGAAAACACTTGAGGAGATGTTTGATTTTTCAATTTTGTATTACGAGCCAAGTTATTTTCGGGCTAAATTTAACGTAAATAAGGCGGATGAGAAACATCGGCAATTCTAATGAGGAGGATAAGGAAAAGCCGTAGACTAGAAAAGCTTTCCTCTCGAGCATTATTACCTCGGCATCGCTTCGATAATTAACAAACCTTAGATTCGCGACAATTAATCATCAATTTTCCCATGGGCGTTCGAGCCATTCGGTAATCGACGAGTCGTATTTCCTCGAGCGATATTAATAAGGGCGCATCTCCGTCATCTCGGAGAGGATGTCCGAGCGAGCCGAGTCTTATTGCTTATTGTGCTCCTTGTGCGACGAAGGTAAAGAGGAAACGACCGAGCGGTAGTCAGGGCGGGCCGACGTCCCCGTCGGCCGGGGCGGAGGAGTCAGCGCGGAAGCGGCCGACGTTGCCCGAGGGGGCACCGGGGCTGCCGAGCACCGAGGTCGCGAAGCAGCAACGCCAGCGGACCTCGACCCTCCAGCAGCTGATGCGCCGTGGCCCGAAGAACAAAGCCGAGAAGCCGAGCCAGGAGCCGATGGGTCCCGGAGGCGCGAGCCCCGCGAAGAAGAAGGTCGTTGGCTGTCAGCATCAGCAACTCCTGCCCCAACAGCAGCGCAAGAAGAAGGAGGTGATCGATTACTCGGCCGGCCAAGCGGACAAGCCAGAGACTCAGCCGACGGGCGCTGGGCCGACCGGGCCTCCTCCACCCGTCGTCATCGGCGCCCCCAGCGGGGCTGACCCCAAGAGCAAGGTGCGCTCCTGGCTGTTGGCCTCCCACTGTCGGCTCGAAGCACCGGTCGCCCCCGCGGTCGTCCTCCCCAAGAGCAAATCCAGCCCCATGAATCTCCAGGCGAATCCCGTCACCGGCCTATCCCCCAGGACACCCGCCGCTGCCGCCGCCGCTGCCGCCGCCGCCGCCGCCGGTCTCCGTGGTAACAATACAAGGTTTGTAACCAATAATAAGCCCATTCGATGCTGCTACGACTCCCTTTCATCGAGTCACCGCCGAGCTTGAGATTTCCGATCCTCCCGTCAATTAATACCTCCTCCTCCTCCTCCCTCAGAATTAGCGGCCTAATTTGCTCCAAGGGTCACAAGACAATTGGCTCCACTGAATTGGCCTGCTAAACCGACCGACGAAGACTATCGATAACACCTTACGGGACGAATAAGAAATAAATAATCCTCCCCTGCCCCTCCCCCCCCACCGAATAACCTCCCGACTCCCGCCGAGCGAGTCTCAAGCTCTGAGTTTCAAGCTCGGAAGTCGTCTGCCTCTGAAGGCGGAGTCGAGCAGAGTCGAGTAGAACCGAGGAGAACCGAGTAGAACCGAGTGGAAGAAGGTTATAGGATAAAGGTGCGTTAACGTGTTCTCAGGCACGTGGGCTTGAGGAGGCTGACGGGCTCAAAGTCACGTAGCGTGGGCAATCTGGCGAGGAACGAGAGCGGGCCGATCGCGGGTACGGCTGCGACGGTGCCGACGAGCGGCGGAGCGAGCTCGACTCCCGGTGCCAAGAACGAGCGGGTCAGGCTCCAGGTGGTCTACAAGCCGCCGTTCAAGTTCACGGTGAAGCTGCGCAAGGCGGACAAGGTCGGCCAGCTGCCCGGATCCGGGGCTGCGACGAGGTCTGGGAACCTGGGTCCGCGTGCCGGCGTCCTCGTGAGGAGCATCGCCGAGAAGAAGGCGAGCAAGGAGCGGAAGCGGAAGTCGAAGCCGAGCAGAGCGTCCTCGAAGCTCAGCCAGGCCTCGTGCATCGCCGAGCCCGCCAACTCGGACCTGCACACCGTTCCCTCGGACCTCGAGGTCCTCCTCTCCGAGAGCGAGTTCCTCTTCTCGGACACGTGATCGCGTGATCAGGTGAGCCCTCGAGGACGGGGCCGACGCTCCCTTAGGTTCGATAGAGTTTTTCGGATCGCTCCTCCAGAGGACTGCTGCGAGCAGCGGACTGCGGCGCCTCGTCACGTCACTTTTATCTAAAAATCCTCGTTACTTGCCTTTCGGATTTACTTATCCCCCGGTGAGCCGTTCGCAAGTCCGTTTGTTTCGCTCGCGCCATAAAGAAAATAACCCCATTTACATTCGACTCTGTATCCTTCCACCTCTGCTTTCATTTCCTCCTTTTCGTCCTCTTCTCCTCCCTTCCTTCCTTCCTCCCGCCCGACCTTCCCTCGCTGTGATCAACGACCTGACCAAGACGATTAACGGAACACGAATCCCCCTTCTATCTTTTTATCTCCATTCCAATGGGATTCGGTTCAAACCTGGGACTAAATGCGGGTTTAAGCTTCCGAGCTTCCTTATTTACCTCTCTCGATTTTACGTTCGCTCATTAGACCGTTGGACGTGCCTGTTGCGCCCATGTGTGTTGTAAATAGATTAATTAGCGTAGTATCGACAGGCGATCGGATCAACGATACTCTCACTACTCATTCCCATGATTTTTAAAGGGAATCTTCTTAAGCCGACCGCCCCGTTTTAATGTTAAGGCCCTTACGTGCCAGACATCTCCCTTCGACACATACACGTACACGCAGCTATTACGTCGTAGTATTTATTAATAATATCATTGTCATTATAATTATAATTGTTGACGATGTAGGGACGATGTTAAGTGAAGAAGTCCAACGTTAGGTAAGATTTATGTTAAATAACGATAATGCGGATCCCCGTGCTCTGAATGAGAATAAGGATTCTCCCTCCGCCTAAGAATTGAGATTTTAATTAACTGCGGCTAAGCTATTATTTCTTTTATACTCTGCTTGCTCTCAACGAGAACATCCCGACTCGGCTAAATTATAATTACCGACAGAGTCCTTGATTATTATTTCTTGATAATTATTTCCTTAGTCTAGTGGATCGCGGGAACAGTGAAAAACTTATGGAAATTCGGGGAATCTTCGAGAGCGCAATCGATGCCGCTACGCTTCGTTTTACAGAATATAGAATAAAAAACAAAACAAAACAAAACAAAACAAAACAAAACGGAATAATAATAAAAAAAAAAAAACAGCAGAAAAAACTCTATCGACCTACCAATCACTTGGCTTAGCTATCAATTAAATTCGTAGATTCGTTCTAGATAAAAGAGATAAGCGATAAAACTGCCTGGTACGCTTATACACCATGTCCTCCAAACGTTGTATCCCACACCCACGCCCAAGCATTAACTTATATACGTATACGTATACGTATACACGTAGTGTAGTGCGTGCGTGTCTGTGCGCGCGCGCGTATATGCGTATGTGTGTGTATACAATATTGTTGGCTAAACATTTGTGGACAGGCGAACGTGTCAAAGGCGAACTTGCATTTTTGTAAATAAGGTTAACTGTGATTTTCTTGCGAATTGTTGAATTACTCTTAGTAACATTCCTGGGCCACAAGCAAATTAAACGAGCGAGACAGTGTGTGCGTGCGTGCGTGCGTGTGTGTGCGTGTGCGTGTCAGAGAGAAAGGTAAAGAGTGCGTGCGCGTGTGTACGTGTCTGAGAGAGGGGTAGGGGGGAGAGAGAGAGAGAGAGAGAGAGAGAGAGAGAGAGAGAGAGAGACAGAGACCGAGAGCGGCGCGCATTTATATACTTGCACCGATTTCATTCGTTGGTCTGGTTCGGCGTCAAGCCGCCACTGGTCACAATGAAAAGAAGCAAGGGATCTCTGTTTTCCGAACGCCGTTTCCTTAAAATAAAATTAAAGAAGAAGCCGCTGAACTCGAGGCAAAATAACAAAGATAATTTCGTGAGCCCTGTCATCGAGTGCGCCGATAAGACTTAATTTTACCTGCGTTTTCTCTTCTTCTTCTTCTTCTTCTTCTTCTTCTTCTTCTTCTTTTTCTTCTTTCTCTTCTTCTTATTCTTCTTCGACATAGAAAGAAAAAACAATAAAAAAAAAAAAAAAAAACAATAATAATAAATAAAGAAAGATAAACGTACAGGTAAACTTGCAGATCAGATAAGAGTGAGCGACGTACAGAGACGAAGAAAAAAGTGCATTAAAATTTATAAATACTGTCGAAATTTGCTTGGACTCGTAGTGGTTTAGTAGTTGGGTACTCATCAACTGACTGGCACAGCTACTCGTAGCCGCCGACGTTGGAGCGCAAAAGTTCCTCTGAAGCTTCCGGCACTCGTTAGCTCCGAGAGGCCGCAAAACTTGCGGCTCCTTCGACTCGGACCCGATTTCATCAGTTATGACGTTAAGCGCCCGGGAGCCCAAAAGCTGCGGATGGCCCGGTCAACGAGTGCGGTTCGGCTACCCCTTGCGATAAAATAAATTTTAACGCCCCTCTAAGACGGGTACGGAGAATGGGGTCGACTGAGAGTGAGAGAGAGAGAGAGAGAGAGAGAGAGAGACGTGGGAGGAAAAGAGGAATCGACTAGTCATGGCTTATCGGATAAGCAGAGTCCCCTCATCTCGTCCCATTTTTTAATAATCTTGTTGTAAAATTCTACTCGTTCGTCCGAGATCTTAAAAAATTTAGTACTTTAATGCAGCTCTTTTATTTAAAGGAGGTGAGGGCAAGCTGTTGCTTTCGGCTCTTCGTAAACTCTGTGAATTTTCGGCCGCGAATGTACAAAGCTTCCCGCTTTCCGTATACCCGAAGGCATTCGTTGGTATTGGTGAGACTTATTTCGGACAGTTTCACATATAGTTTTTCGGCTTGACTGAGCTCAATTTCATCGGCATAAATCGTAATTATCTTTCCCAGCTGTGTGGAGCTGCGAATAATGATTCGTGGAAAGCTTATAAAATGAAATGATTAAACCGTGTAAATAGAAAAAAAAGATGGAAGCTCGCTCCCCTCTCTCTCTCTCTCTCTATCTCTCTTCTTCGCGAGTCCTCGTCTTTATTGCAATCGGAGATGCAAGAAGGGACATTATCGGAAAGGGATCAAGCGTACGTAGACATTCGAGTCGTACTCTGGAGCAGAGTACGCTGACTCCACGTCGGCTCCACCACGTAATGATTTGCGAAGGGAAAGGCAATGGAGAATTTGCCAACAAACAAGTCGCCAAAAAGGTCGCTGTTTCGTTGTCCCGGGTTTTAATTCGGGAATCGGGAAGTTCAGGAGGGAGCGCGCAGTAGTCTGTAGTAGTCTGTCCGGGTCCCTCTCGAACGCTCCCTCTAACGGGTCGAGGCTACGGCGATAATTAATCACTAAGTAAGTACTACTGCCTGGGTTATTTGCAATCTCGTGAGTAATGTCGTGCGCTCGGTTACGCGTATCCGGTATCATGTGAATCGAATCGGTTTGAAATTCCTACACTCTATGTACTGGCGGCGGTGAGACGTTATCGCTCCTCCATCCGTATTACCCGCCAATGAGATTGTCGAGGAGTGCGAGCTTTTCACCCTGAAGAAATTATTTAGGTGCGCTTAGGTGCGCTTAGGTGCGCTACGTCCTCTATCTCTAAGAGGCCCTCTCTTACAATATATTATATACGTAGGAGCGATTTTTCATTTCCGCGAACGCCTCCGACCCCGCATCGGCTGTACATATTATAGGACGCCGAGCTGGATAGGTGCCGGCACGCTTACGGTATGCAGTTGTAGGAGTGTACGGCCCTGCGGGCGAGAGTGTTTGCCGAGAGCGGTATAAAGTTCTAGAGGAGAATTCGCGCTCTCTTTCTCGCGTGGTTGGTTCCTCCAGCCAGGAATTCCTAAATACGGAGCTTCGAGCCACGAAACCATGGGCGCGCACGGCTCTCCCATGTAAATACGCGCAAACTAAATGTAATTGAATATAATAAGGCCGGCGGAGCTACGTGCGTGCATGCGTGCATGCGTGAGTGCGTGAGTGCGTGAGTGCGTGAGTGCGTGAGTGAGTGAGAGGGAGCCGCTTGCCATTCGGGACGACGACGCGAGTCGATACTCGCTGTAGATAATTAGTTAGCTATACGTCGCGAGTTACTCATATTTTTGTGATCCTGTAAATATATACACGTGTACGAGATATCAACGGACGACATTTTTTATTTCTTTCATTATCCCATTCCAAGACGCATTCGCTCTCTTAATCCCCTTCGCATGGAAATACATGTACGACTTTGTTATATCCTCCAATATTGACTAATTACTTTAATTACCCTTATTATATCGCCCAATTTGTTTATACTCCCCCGTTCGCTTTCAGTTTTGTAATCTCACTTGTTACTCTTTTTGCGACTAATTATCTTGACTATTATTGCCGTTTTATTGATACAATTACTGCTACTACTTCTACATCTACTACTGCTACTGTTACTGCTACTACTACTACTACTACTACTACTACCTACTACTCCTACTACTCCTACTACTCCTACTACTACTACTACTACTACTACTACTAGTGTTATTGTAACGAGGATTACAATCACGACACTTATTAGCGCAGCTATTGTATTAATTATTATTGTTATGATTAGGGCAGGTAGGAGGTAGGTAGGTATGCGAGGGACTTTGTCATCTCATGTATCGTCGATGCTGCGAAGTACTAGAACTTCTCGATTTCACTTTTATAATTTTACACGCTGTCGAGGATGTGAAAGCTCGAAAAGCGACACACGAGACATTTGAGGCTTGGGTATGGCGAGAGGGCGGGGAAACGGGGGAGAAGAGTAAGGGGCCTCGGGTGATGGACTTAAAAAGTTGGTGGCCAATGGTAGAGAAGACGTAGAAGGAGGAGGAGGAGGAGGAGGAGGAAGTGTCGGCATTTTGAGCTTTCACAGGAGTCGGAGAGCGAGCGAGCGAGAGAGAGAGAGAGAGAGAGAGACGAGGGGGGAGGGGGAGGAACTCCGGCAGACTCCGTCGAAGGTGTAAAATGTTAAGTGAAATGGAAGAAGCCCGGACTGCAAGAAATGTATAGATTTTTCGAGCCTGTCATAAAAGGCAGAGTATTGTCCGAGTACTGCCCAGCTCCGATGCAAGTCGCGCTCAGTACTCAACGCATCCGTGTGGCGCGGATCGATCGATTCCGTCCACGGATTTACGAGTCGAAGGGGACAAGCGAATCGCACGCATTATTTATTAATCTCCCGTGGGCCAATGGGAGCGGATGCGCGCGCTGCGCATTTGCCGGGGATTACGTGGCCCGTCGTTACGTCCACTGTTATTTCAGGTTATTCCTCCTCCTCCACCTCCTCCACCTCCGCCTCCTCCTCCTTCTCGTCCACCACCATCACCACCCTCGCCTCCACCTCCACTTCATCGTGCCCGATACGTAATTACGGAGCGGCGAGTATAATTTTATCGGGGGGATTTTAAACAGTCGGCGTAACTTGGACCCATGGGAGATTAACAACCGCGAATGCCAAGTAGGCTGGGGCCAAGAGGGGTGGGCATAGGTTTACGGTGGGGTGGGGGGAGGGGGATAGAGGGGATGATGTATCGGAGGGGTAGCGAAGCCGGAGCTCCGAGAGCTGGAAATAATTGTAAGTGACGAAACAATCATCCGGACGGGAGGCGTGAGTTAGAGGTTTCTTGTGCTTAAGTTGCGCGTAGCTTAAGTTACGACTGGTCTTCCACTGTATTGTCGTACTTGCGTACGTGTATTGTCTTATCTGGATAAGATTATAATAAATCTTTCGTTCGAGAGAGAATCTCATTTGGAGCTTAATTTTAATTTCGCATAACCTCTTTACGTCTGATTTCGTATCCGATAATATTCTACGCTGAGACCCTGCCGATTCCGTGTAAAATCGAATGTCGATCGATGCACTCGATCGTATCGATCCAAGTATCCATATATATATATATATATATATATTTCCTTTCGAGTCGGCCAACTGAGCGATCGAGACGTGCTTGACTTTGTCGAAAGTAGCCTGGCTTTTAGTAATACCATTGTGACGCGGAGTCGAGGATTCAGGAAGGAAATGACGAACCGTCGTCAAAGAAAGAAAGAGAGAGAGAGAGAGAGAGAGAGAGAGTGTGTAGTATGGGCTGATGATGTATTTTTACACGAGACTTGTGTGTAAATATCGTTAACGATGGCTGTAACATTCCTGTACTATGTATATACCAATGTACTAATAAACTCTAGATCCAACCATAATTCTGTGACTTTTTTTTGCTTTCCTACTCCAATAATAAGAATAATTAAGGAAGGGGGAGGGGGGGGGCAGATTGATTATTCCAAGATCCGGAGGAGTGCTGTTCTCGTTGCCGCTTATCGCTACCGGCACGCATTGCCCCGAGCCACCCGCCCCTTGCGTCAATGACGGTAACGCTCCCGCCCTTCACCCCCCCCACGCGCTCCAACCCTCGTTTATTATTTATTTCCGAACTTCTAAGCGCAAGCGGGAATCGCGATTTTTAATTACCAACGGGATGATAAATTTGCTCCTCAAGCACGACGAGGGAATATTTTTTTCTATCCTCGAGTGAATCCGGCCAATCGCTTACGTAAAAAAAAAAAAAGCAAGATCTCTTCGTCGTGCAACATTTGACTCATCATCATCAACTTGTCCGACACGATCTCCGACGGCGGACTTCCATCTAAGCGCGCGTTCTCATAGACAAAAATGTCTCGTGCTCTCCGTTGCCGAATGTTTGGTAATGCGGTGCCGTGCATGCACAGAGACCGTCTGTGTGTGCAATTACGCGCGTACGAGCCTAGACGTTAATCTCAGCAAAGCGGATTACAAATATTTACGGGAATAGATTTTATAAAAACTCTGGCATATATACATACACGCGTAATATGAGTTTTATTGTGCTCGTCGTCGGGCTGCTTCATTCGCATCCAATCATAATATTTACATGCTTTCGTTGTAATAACATTACTTTAATACGCTGCTAACCTGCTGGTATTATCATTGATTAGCATAGGTAAACAATTCAAGAAGTAAATAAAGCCATTTAAAGATATTTCGGGCGACGTTTTCGCATTACCAATATCCGAAAATACTTGGACGTAAATGTACGACCTTGTATTTGTCATCTAATGCGATAATTACTATAATCTAATGGGATGACAATTTGTAGAATTGCTTTTAAAAAGATTCGTGTTGATATGTAATGCACGCTATTACCATTCGTTAACGCATTATTATGATGTAAAAGATGTAGACTCCTCTTACCCGGCCAAAGAAAAAATAAAAAACAAAATAAATACATACATATATATATGTATATATACTAAATTAGGAAAAAGTTTCTAACGATTGCAATTCTGCGTCACTGTGTATCAGGTAAGAATAAAGTTCTCTTATCTTTAATACAATTATTTTTCTTTAAATACACGCCCACGCCAGATAATTATCCAACTTGGTAATTTATGTCTTATGTAAATAAATAATAGCGAGAAAATTAATAGCCTTTCGCTACGTTGCTACGTTATCTTGTGCATTTGTTATTATAAGAAATAGGGGGAACGGATCATTAGAGGTCATCGTCGAGGAAATAATTGTCAACGAATTTTATGATGACGAGGTAAGTAACGAACGATACGCCCATCTGCTATGCATATTATATGGATATTAGATAAGATTAGAAATACTTTAAGTTCCCTTAAATGGTTAATGAATTTGGTTGAATCAGCTCGGCTCGAAGGGAAATTTGTGTATAAATTGCCGAAATATCGTTTGACGCATGAAATGCATGTAATTTACGTTTTTATAAATGATGTTCGGCGTTGCTTTTCTTTCTCAAGCCGACATTCTCTGAACTGAAAATGAGAACTAAAATAATTGTATGAAGAAGTTCGGGTTGAAGTTTCCAGACTAACAAAAAGCATTGCTGCTACTGCTGCTGCTGCTCCTCCTCCTCCTCCTCCTCCTCCTCCTACAACTTCCGAACTGCTTTAATAATATAAGACGAAGGCTAGACTCGTTGGTAAAGTTAAATAAAAATATAGTTAATCGACGAAAATATTAGATAGAAAAAATAGAAGCTGCCAGCCTTGAATGCCGTATAACGTAAGCGTGAGTGTGGTGACATGTGGTGATATGACAACGGCAACGCGTCGCTCAATTGCAAGATTCTAACTGGAATTTCAAGATATTAACTGTTGGAATGATATCGCGTCGGCTGATGCTTTTTAACCGATAGATCGCTTCGTTCTCTGATCCGAGTCCCTGACCGCCGAGCGGCCACGTGGTTCCGTGGACTCGCGGACCCTGCTACGTCTCTGCTACGTGCAATCTCGGCGACGCTTTCCCCCGATCCTCGATCCACCTCGATCCACCAGCTCCGCCAGACGTAAATACAGACCGAGCGATAAGTTTCGCTCGGGGGCGCCTGGGAAGAAGCGACCGAGCTCGGTGCCCCAATAACCCCAACGGGGGAGGGGCGACAGAGGATGGGAGAAGCGGGGACGATTACGGCCAATGGGCGTAACGCGCTCTCGGTCTCCCCTTATTCATCTCCTTCGTAGACTAGATCAGGAGTGCAGGAATCGCGAGTAGGGAAAAGCGAGGGAAAAGCGAGGGAAAAGCGAGGGAAAAGCGAGGGAAACTCGTTAGATCGTCGAATCCATCTATATTTTGCTCCTCTGCCCCCCCCCTTTTTTCCTTCCTTTACGTTGTTAAACGGGTTAATTTAATTCGTGACTATCAGTCGCGGAGGACTTTAACGGAGGATAGCCTGCGGCTGTAGGGGCTGGAGTAGGAGGCCAGAAGTTGTGGGCCACAAGCTCCGCGGGTCGTTGTTGTTGTTATTATTATTATTACTTCAAGGTCGCGGAAGCTTCGTTCGCGCAGTGAGCCCAGTCGTAGGGACAGAGACAGGAATGTGAGACCGCCGGGGGCTGCAGGCATGACGACCGTGCCCAGTTTCGGGAACATCTCACCCTCGGAGCGTCGCTCCCTCTCCCCTGTCCCGTCACCAGATAGAAATCGTCGAGGGAACTCGTTCCCCGTACGTTTCGTAAGCGTTTCTTCTGCCAGCGGAATGGGCCGACTGACTTTAAAGAGTCTTGGAATTCGTGTCGTGACGAGGAGCCGTTCCGAGCCGGTGAACTCTGGACAGATATCGAGCCCCTGGCTAACGCGGCCACCCCGACCCCGAGCCCGAGCCCGGGCTCGAGCCCACCGCGACCCGGAGATAAGAGAGGCGCGACGACGGGCCGTGCCCGCGCTATACCGACGATAAAGGGGAGCCAGCCGCTCGCTCAAAATTCCTCCGTGCGTATCGAGGGAGGGAGGAGGGGATCGACGGGGGAGGGTAGGAAGAGGTTGGACGATACGCGATGCGGTCGGCCGTAATAACGTCCGGTCGAGAGAGAGAGAGAGAGAGAGAGAGAGAGAGAGAGAGAGAGCGGAGCAGAGAACGGGCGGTTGACTCTTCGTGGGAGAAGGAGGAGGGGGGGAGAAGGAAAAGAGCTCCCGGAGCTCCCACGAGTCGCAAAAAGACTGGCGGGACAAGAAGAGGCCAAGAGAAGAGTACAGAGCGAGTGCATCCACGAGTTTTTCCCTTTTCCTCCTGGGCCCTCCTCTATATCTTGCACCCCCCTCCCCCACCGCTGCCCCCGCCCCCGGCCCCTTTTACGGTATAAGTAATAGCGCGCCGTCTTTTTTGGCGGCCATCCCTCTTCCTCGTCGGGACTCGAGGGGAAAAATCGACCCCAGGGGTACGGGCACGTAAAGGCTGCCGAGGGCGCACTCGTACCCGCTTCTTTGCCCCCATTCGCTTTATAATAAAAACTTGTATTGCTCGCGCGGGCCCGCGCCTCTTGCCTTGCGACCTCTCCACCTACGACTCGGACCGGAGAGGCTCGGAATTCCGGAATTTCGAAATTCTTACTTACCTCTACCGAGAGGGCTCGGAGGAGGGGGAGGGATAAGTAGTTACGAGCTGCGGAAAACTAGTGTCGAAACGATAAACGCTTCATTTATACGTGTATCCTGTAAACTCGCTTCCCTCCTCCTCCTCCTCCTCCCCTACCCCCAATAACCTACGAAGTATAAGGCAGAATAATAGGCTCGGAGAGGAAGGAAGCGTAGGCGCGGCTGCTCTCTTCTCTTCCTTCTCGAATTTTAATTGGAAAAACCAAAAAAGGTATCTTAGTAGAATCGTGGCGAAGACGAAGTATCGAGGGCGGGGGGCGGGAAGATGCGAAACCGAAATTCGCAATCGAGTACCGCGCGGCCATTGGAAAATAATTTCTCCTTTACATCCTCTAAATTAAAAGCTCAAGAGCAAAAGAGGTCAATATAAAGTTTATATATATATATACATTTTCTTAAATATCTTCGGCCTCGGAAGAACGAATACGAAATTACGGTTGCTCCTCGGCATTATATTTTATACTCCATTAAAGAGAACTTGTGAATACTTTATTGCCCTAACCTCGTCGAGTTTTTACAATTACAGGCCTCGTGTCGGGAGTGGTGTCAGGACTCGTTTGAAAATTTCTAGTCTTTAGTCTAGTTAGGCTACTCTGTGGCCAAATTCGCAGCATCACGTGACGTTGCGGTCGGTATAAGCTGCGACGGAGCTTTAAATCACGGAACCGGTCGATCCTTCGATCCTTTAAGGAGCGTAGCCGATAACTCATTCGTCCCTATAACGAGAAGAAATGGTTTATTGGAGTAAACCGTTAAAAAAACGTCGATCTCCTTAGTCAAAGATCCAAGCGGTTATCCGGTAATCCGAGTCCGATCCGCATCGGGTATTATAATTTAATATTATTATTAAGTAATAACGACGTAGGCTTGTAGTACAAGCAGTAAGAGGGGGCCGATTCCTAAGATGGCGATCAATATTTGTTAACAATTATTAATAAAGCGCGAGGGGGCAACGGTTGATTGCTAGCATTATCGCGTAATTGAATAATAAAAAGCGACGGCGGGAGAGAGGGGGGGGGGGGGAGGGGAGGGAGAGCTTTTTAATCGGGGTTATCTTTCATGTAAAGAAAAATATTAATCGAAATGACGAGTTAAAAAGCGATATATTTCTAGTCGTAAAGGGACGACTGCTTCTGACACGAGCACGAGGGTTATGGGCGGGGAGGGGCAGGGAGCAGCCGCGTTATTATTTATATCTGGAAAGCGACGTAGACTGCGCGAGGAGTTTATTGCTCGTTGTTAACATTGATAACGCGTAATGGGCTTTGAGACGCGTCAGCAGGCCTTATACCATGCACGTATACCGTGTACGTACCACCACTCGCTCTTATATTTCAATCGCGAGCTCCATACAAGGAATGCGGGTAAGAAAATCGGGCAAGGGCGGGGAAAGGGGTGGTACCGCAATGACCGCCGGATACGTACGTCCGTTGCCTCCCAAAGCCAGAGGATTTCATTAGTTCTCTTCCTCCCGCGATTCAGGGATGCAGATTCCGAATCCGTGCTCCGTTTCCACCACCACCACCACCACCACCCCCTCCCCACCCCTACCCTCCGAAACGCCGTCAATTATTTTATACGCTGGCGGATCGGCATCGGCTGGCACTTTGATCTCTTACGTGCACGGCTAGGGCGGTGGCGCGCTCGCACCGGAATTACAGATAAAGTGAGAATTTCATTTCACGACCCCTGGCGACGCATCTGATATGACTAGAGGCGAAATGGCTTTGGATGCATTAGTCTGGACCACCAAAGCCATTGCGAGTCATGGCTTGTCGGCTATTCGCCTTCCCGCCCACGCCCTTTAATCTATACATACGGATATCCAATACTACGTGCCGCTCTCTACATCATTTCTTCGCCCGCTCCCTTCATCCCGCTACTACCGCTATCAGTAATTATTTTATTATTTTACACGCAGCGCTGCTCGTTTTCAGAAAGACCTTACGCAAGTTCTCCGCTCTCTCTCTCTCTCTCTATTTGGCACCGAGAAGACGCATCTACGAGAGCATCCCACTCCGGTGCTCAGCTGCTCCCCCAACATTCCTCGTCTCCGCGTTCTCACATTCTCCGGCAACGCGTTACAACATTCGACGGCCTTGGATTTACAGTTTCGATCATAGTGATTACGTCTGTCGGAATTCGTAAAAAAAAAAGAAAGAAAGAAAGAAAGAAGGAAAGAAAGAAGGAAAGAAGGAAAGAAGGAGACGGAAACTGCGCGTATCGTATAATGTCCCTTGGATGCATAAATTTACTACTTCTGCACCGCAAAGTCTAAAAGCTTAAAAGTTTCTTCCCATTATTTTGCGAGTGTTTTAATGACGCCTTCCTCGCGGTGGCGCGGAGCTACTGGCGGAGGGGGCAGGGGGGTGGGGGTGGAGCTCGACTATTCCTTTCTCTCGCTTCTTTATAAACAAGCGATAAGGTCGCGCCGGAGAAGAGAAAAATCACGGTTAACGAAGGCAACGAGATTATTGGGGCTGACTGTAGATCGGAGCTATGGATCGGGGCTGAAGATCGGATCGATTGAAAGATGAGACCGACGGCGGCAATCGCCCTTCGACTCCTACTCCCTCGATAATCCGGAAAGAGGAAGAAAGTAATAATAACGTCGCGATGATGCCATTCGCCTTTCCAAAGTCGCTTTAATTATACCGCAGCTACTAATTACGGCCGATTACGGACTTCCCCCTCCACCCACCCCCTCAGGTCTTCTCTCGAGGTGGTGGTAAATTCGTTATCGCGGCATCGCCAAGGCGGGCGGATGAACGGACGGACGGACGGACGGCCAGGAACCTCTCGCGCCACCGCCTACGCCGCCCCCCCTCCCACGGCCCGATCTTGCTCCGATGAGGACGGGGTCGGCGAGGAGGGGCACCCATCCGCTGGGAAATACAGCCAGGGTCTATCGGCTCGGCGCGGTTTCCGGCTTATTCGCCCGGGGAATCGGTGGCTCAACGACACCGAGCCCCCACGTTAAATATAAAATACGTATATATGTATATATATATATGAATTTAAATAAATTTAGAATCGAGCGAGCGGAGGACAGGCTCTATCCGCCGACTCTATCAATATTAGCACAAGAATAATTGCCCAGTTTATTTCACTCGAGCCGCCTCGAGCTAATAATCCCAACGACGAAGAGCAAGACCCCTCTCACCCCCCGCCCCTTATCTCTTATTACACTCCGGGGCTTTTCTTCTCTTTCGGATACGTTCATTCATGCGTTTGTTTATTTATTATTAAGCGGCATCATCTTGAGCTGATCTTTTTTTTTTTTTTTTTTTTCTTTGTGCAAATAGAATACAGGCGTTCTTGGCAATTTCTTGATTGGCTCGTCGACCGACGAATTACTTGTGGACCTGCAACTGGACAGCTTTTAAGGTGCGCGATTCACTTCCGCTTGGACAACTCGTTTCACATTTCCACGTTTCGACGACTCGCGGAAGTAGGAAAAGCTCTGAATTCGCTAGCGATATCAATCCACGTGCACGGGGCGGCCGGGGACGCGCTGGACGCGTGCGTGCAGGTGTAGTACGGCTACTTCAATAGTCTTGAAATGCAAATTCAATCGGGAGTCGGACGTTGTCGAGCAGCTTGCCGCGGCCTCGCATGAATAATACATACTGACCCTCCGTATCTCTCCGACAACCCCCCTCCATCCCCACCTCCCCCCCCCCCTCCATCCATCCATCCCTCCATCCCTCCATCCCCCTTTCCGGTCCCCCTGTCCACGCCTCGCGCGCATTCCTGCCCACTCTATCTCCGTCTCTTCATCTCTCTCTCTCTCTCATCTCTCTCTCTCTCTCTCTCTCTCTCTCTCTCTCTCTCTCTCTCTCTCTCTAACCGAAGCCGAGGTAGTAGGCAGCCGGCTCACCGCGCGACTTCCGAGCCTTCGCTGTTTCGCGTTGCATATGCTTTTCGTTAATTCAAAACTTGACGAGTTACGCGCGCCAGCTTGGAAATTAAGCCGCTCCGGCTCGATGTATAATGCATGCGGCCCAGACCGCTTTCCCGATGAAAATTGAAAACTCCTCGGAACTTGCCTGGAATACTTCGGTAAGAATACTCGGAGCGAGCTGCCCCCACCCCTCCCTCTTGGAATAAGTTTACCTCAATTTTCGCTATTTCGACTTATCAGTCTGCGTTACGACGCCCTCCCAACCTCCCAGCCTCCCAGCCTCCCAGCCTCCCATCATCTCCCCAGCAAGTCTCCCCCTCCTCCTCTTGAGAAAAGTTTCTCCGACTGACCGAGCGAGACTCACCCCTCCACTCGACTACTCCTACGGCATTACTGCGATCGTCGGTCTATGAAATTACGCGAAGCGACTGGCTTTTCCGATAAATCCTCCGTCGTTTATTCGAGATTATAATTACGTCAGGTGCGTAGGAGCCAACCTGCTTGGTACGCGCCACCTTTCCTAGTACCGACGGGAGAGAATATCGGAAAGAGCTGCAATGCCAAGATATAGAAATTCTGTTTGGGGCGATCGCAATCGTCCGTTAATTATAATGCAAATGGCTTCTGTGGCGAGTGACAAACTAGATAAACCAATGTACACATATTAATTTGTGCACGCGAAAGCTTGTTGGACAAAATCGACCTGTAGAAGTATATTTTCCTTCTATTTCCCAGACCATGTCGTTCTCTCTCAGCCCGCTCAACGAAATCTCCATGCATTCTGAGCTCGCAGATCTTCGTCTCCGATTACGTCATGATAAAAATTAAAATATAACTGCAGAACTGCATAAGATTCGGATGAGAGACCGCGCGCGTGCGAGCGAGAGAGAGAGCGGGAGCGAGAGAGAGAGAGGATATTAGCGGCTTATAGGTTATATTGTGACATGGCAGAGCAGTACGAAAATTATAATTTTAATTCACTTTAATCTGCTCGCGGCGCTCGTGGCCGTTATGCGTTCATAAAATCCAAGTGACGGAGAGGAAAAGCTACTTACGGCCCCCTTTTTAAGTCTCCGTCCTCCCACTCCCCTCCTCTTCTCTTTGTTTTTCCTATTCCCCGAACACCGCTAACGCCGCACATCTATCGAAGCTTCCTTCGTTTCAACTTCTTCTATAATATTATCCAACATCGGCTCGCCGCTGTCTAATAAATAGGAAATGTCGTTTTTATACCTATACATTCCTCTCACCCCCCCCTTACTTATCTTTCCCCGTAAAAGGATGGGCTCCTCGAACGTCTATATTAATACGCGAATCGCCCGAACATTACGGACATCGTTACCGACAGCGTTCCTATTTCTATTTTTTTAATTCTCTCCCGCCGGACTCGAGAGAAGCTTCCACGCCTGCGCCACCCGCGAACCTTGACTCCTTCGATCATCCAAGTGTCCACTCGTCTCTCCACCATTTCCTCTCCCATCGCGATAAAGGATAATTCCCCTAGCTCCTCTCCGCCAACGCCAACTATGAAGCCTCTACTCGCGGGCGAGCCTTGTTTAATAGGATCGATGCGCCTGGAGCAGTCGAGGTAGCGGCCGAATATGACGAAGACGTGGTGATTATCGTTAGGAGGAGTAACGTGGGCTTATCATGATCGAGCGACGAGCCCCGGAATGACTCCTGTTCCAATAGCAGCTCGGGTCGCTTTAGAATTCAGTTTTAAACAATAAAATGCGGATGGGAACAATGAGAGGCGAGATAAGGAGCGAAAAAGGATTTAATTTTAATTACGATGGCATTTGAGTGTGGGGGGAGGGGGAGGGGGAGGGGGAAGAGGAGAGGAGAGGATTATATTTAAATATTAAATAGGTGGGATTGAATCGAGCGCTCCTGCTGATCGCAATGCAGCGTAATCTAACGAACGAAAAAAGAATAGCGGGGCGAGGGGGGTGAGAGGGGTGAGAGGGGGCGCGGGTTCACTTATCGGTACGAGTAAAAAGTGTCTCGAGGCTCTGAGGCTGTTGCGAGTTCGAAATTCTGGCCGAGGCGAGGCGTTTCTTACCTACGAAAACGAACGGCTTTTCGGAGTAAGGGCCAAGATGAGATGAATATTCCGTCATCGAGCCCCTGCAGCTGCCTCTCATCGGGCATAAATAACCACCTCGGGCAATCGAGGGCGACTCTCGGCATCCCTAGGTGACGTAGGCCATCGCCACGAGTCAAAGCTTTTCGCGTGTAAGTATTGGATGGCGGATTGTCCGGACGTGATGATCGGGTGAGACGGGTAGAGTTGGCGGATCCGGCAGCGATTCTCCTCCCCCGTGACCCCTAGCGGCAAAGGACCGACTTCCTGGCCAAGATATCCGTCCTCTTTAATTTTCCGCAGCTTAGACCCACCGAGTGACTCGCTAATTAAAATACGGTCCGCTCGCCCGCTCGCCCACCCTCCTGCCCCCTCACCACCTTCTGCTGAACTTTAAATACAACCTGAGGAGGATAGCCTCCGGATCCCCAATAACCTCTGCTACCGCAATCGTTCCGGCGGAAACATTAATCTTTAGATCATTATTACCGTCCCAACGGAGCCGCGTGTCCGTTACACTTAACCTTTACCCGTAATTAATGAGTACGTGTACCGGTGGTGCGTAGGAGTTAACCACCTCTTCCGTCCTTGGATAGCCATATTCAGGCTTAAAAGTATTTCGCTCGATGGCTCAATCCTTTACGAATATCGTCTCCGAAGCAGAGGATCGCCTCAATCGGTTCTAGGATCTCTAGAAGGATCAAGTCGGCGTACGTTACGTGAAACTCGTTAAAAAGCACAGAGAGACCCGTGCTAATTTGGTTTAAAGAGAACGTACACGTAGGTTATGTGGGTGTAGGTGGGCGCGCGGGGGGGGGGGGGGGGGTGTGCGGAGGATGATTTACGAAGGAGCGAACGAGTCGGGAGAAAAGAATATTTTAGCGGGTAATGCGCCGAGGCAGCGGCATCGAATGGGATAAAATACGTTTGGCGAATGCGGGATTCGTGTGCCGGTGCTCCTGCCAAGCTAAGAGACTCGTGAAATATTTGCGCGCACCGCACTAACTCTCTAATGCTTCATGCTCCGCCGGGCGCTGCCGGCTTCCCTCTCTTCCCCAACCTACACCTCCGCCCGTCCCGTATTTAGAAGCGAGACAGACAATTTGTCCCATTACACCGCGACTGCCATCCCTCCCTCCCTCCCTCCCCCCAAAAGCTCCGGCCAATTTTCGCACTCTCCCTCCAACCCCTCTCTCTTGCTCTCTCTCTCACTCTCTCTCACGCTCAGTCTATGCAAACGCATCGCCAATAGGATGAGCCAGATATAGTATGCGGGACCGGAGTCGGCCAGCAGCTCCGTACGTTTCTTTGTCACTTCCCCGTAGATGTGATCCTCGATCGCCGTGCCGTACGCAGGATCGCTCAGCCGCGAGCCTC
The DNA here is from genome assembly GCA_018883505.1 of Ceratosolen fusciceps. Classification (NCBI taxonomy): domain Eukaryota; kingdom Metazoa; phylum Arthropoda; class Insecta; order Hymenoptera; family Agaonidae; genus Ceratosolen; species Ceratosolen fusciceps. The sequence goes on from RCIC01000010.1 coordinate 6,034,990, forward strand.
CCCCGGATACGAGGGAGAGCAGACCCGTAGCTCCAGTAGCGATTACAATCAGCGACGGATGTGGTGCTTCTGGTAATGGGCACGGGCTCCCCTGTCCTTGCCGACCTCCAATTACGACGTCGCCAGCGGCAGCGCACCGCCGGCGATAAATCCAACGTCTTGCACCCCATAATTCAGGGACTTCCGGCAAATTGGTATCCGAGCGACTCCGTGGTACTTTGGCGCTCGCGTCGTCGGCTCGTAAAGGCTCGAAAGATTCGAAAGATTCGAAAGATTCGAGAGGAACCGCCTCCGTACGCCCTACGAGTTTCCTTATCGATGAGATAACGAGCCGCGATTCCCTTGTTTCCGAGATCAATTCTTAGTCGAGTCGATTTAGCATGAATCGCAGGCTCTTTATGAAGTTTCCTTCGTTATCGATCGCCTTCCACAGAGCCTTGCGGCAAAATAAGACAGCTCGCGGTGACGTGACGTCGGTATGGGCGACCTCCAGCCGTTTTCCGATTTCCCGTTAAAAGCAGACTTGGGGACGCCAAGGGAGGCGACGTTAGAGTAAGGCGCGTACCGATGTGGCCCTTACAAAGGAAGCCGAGGAATATCGACGTAAATTGAAAATAAAGGAGAACAATGCATAGATTATGGAGAGAGAGAGAGAGAGAGAGAGAGAGAGAGAGAGAGCCGCGATTGACGTGCCGTGTCAGGAGCAGCTCATCCCCAGCAGAGGAGATTCTCAGCGAGCCCTTTCTTATATCTTTCCAAGGGATTCGATTAAAAAGAAATCCTACGACAATGGCTTTTATATAAGAATACAATGACAGAGGGAAAGTAGGAGCTACTTCGTAGCTCGGCTGCCGAGCAACGGAATTCTACTTGAAAAATTTCCCATTCACTGGCCTACGAATATATTTGGACGACAGGAGCTGCTCGGGCTCCTCAACTCCTGCTGACCTTGGCCATGGCCACCCATTTAACGGAGGTCAAGGGTCCCAAATCGCCATTTTTTTTACGAGGATAAGCCGCGTAAAGCTTGTAAAGCTTAGGTTTCCGAGGATCGACGCCGCGGTGTCGAATGTCCTTATAAAATTACGCTTCCGGCCGCCACATCCGAACGCTCGTACGTAATTACGCGAGGGCCTTCCCCTCCCCGTCCCACGGCGTCGCAACGAATTCCTAAAAAAATTAGCGCGCGATTGCCGGCTCACTTTTCTTAATGCGTCTCGTAACGCGCGTTACACGTCGTAAATTCAATTACCCCCGTTACGAAAGCTGCAAACCAGCTCCACGTTACATTTAAAATAAAAAATGTACTCTAAGCATACGCGAGTATGCCACGTGACCGGCCACGTGATGAAAGCGACGCTCTCGGACCGAAGAAGCCGAATTAAAATAGAAGATGTACGCCACGTGCAAGTAATCGCCCATACAATTTGTCCTTTTCGATTCGTAGTCGGAGTCGTAGTCGGAGTTTGGAGTGGGACTTTAGGTTTTATCGTCAGTGCTCCGTGGGACCGAAGCCCTTGAGAGCGAAGCCTCGTTGGGCAGCTGATATTTTCACTTGAATCCTCATTACTCCCCTCGTTGGAAAAATACGCCGTCGATAAGAGGCGACGAAGCTTCACCAAAATGCCCCATAAATTACTGGGCTACGAACGCGTACGAAAGGAGATCCATCCCCGTACGTGAATGAAAATCCATCTCCGGATCTTGAGTTCTTATCGGCCCGCCGAAGCGAAGATCTTATATAATAACGTGAGGAAGACTCACATTATTCCCCCGTCAGAGCGTCGGAACGAAATGGACGAATAAGCGGGCCGAGCGACACGCGTGCTCTGTCGTATGAACTTTGATGAACCGGGGCCGAGCTCGATTGCTCGATATAAAAACAAAAACAAAAAAACAAAAAAGAAAGAAAGAAGAGGAGGAGGAGAGAAAAAAATAAACTTTATACCGCTCTTCGCTATTAGCTCGAGATCCTCATCTCGTTAATATCGAGCTGCGGGGGTGGCCGGGCACGTAAATTCATACTAAGCTTAGCCCCTCTGTTTTGGGGCTCATGAATTTCCCCGCTTAATAAAACGATGAAAATTTTAAAGCGTCCGCCCTGAGAAGAATATTATTACCCTCGGCTTACATCGGAGCCCCATTTTTAAGGGGGCTAATATCCGAACGGGAATACCGATTATTCATATTAAAGATTTCGTATCTTCTGCGCACGGTGTACTGGAAAGCGCGTATGTCGTCGTCCCCGAGTCTCCGCTACTCGCATCCGATTAACGTTAACTTTATATTAAATCGCGTAGCTCACTCGTCTCTCTCTCTCTCTCTCTCTCTCTCTCAACTGCCACCCATTATTACCTCCTCCAGATGACATATCTTTGTTCGTTTGTTGTTCGGTTGTTGTTGTTGCTCTTAGAAAGGGGTTCGATCGAAGAATATTAGGAAATGAAAGATGCCTGGCAGAATTAAATATCAATTAAGAAGGTAAAATGAGAAAGAGGAGGAGGAGGAACGTCGGCGTGGAATTCAAAAGCATTAGCATGTCATTATAGAATTAGAGCAACGAATCGCCCCGCTAATAAAATCCTGGCGCTTTAAATATTTCGTAAGGGACGTAAAAACAGGTGTATTTAAGAAGTGAAAACTTTTATCCGCCTAATAGATATTTACTTAATAGCTCTTAATAAAAAAAACTTCATACAAATTCCGGATAATTATAAAGTTTATTGCGACCGTTTGGGAAAAACGCTTTCGCAATAATAAACAAAATACAAAATGCAAAGTGCAAAATGTAAAAAAGGGACGGGGGATGGGAAATAAGAAACTTTTGTATTCCGAGGTTTTCCATTTCATTCTTGTTTTTTTTATTTTTTGTTTTTTATTTTTTTGTGTTTTAATATAGTGGCATGTAAGGATTAAAAATGTATTGGCGTTATTGTTGACATTTTGGAATTATTTGTTTGTTACAGAATCGCATTTGCAAGGGAATTTTCATTTCTTTTATAATTCCATAAACGCGGCCAAAGAAAAAAAGAAGAAGAAGAAGAAGAAGAAGAAGAGAAGAAGAAATCAATAGTTGCACTTGTACTAAGATATCAAATATTGCATGATCTCGTGGGGGTGGTGGGGGGAAGGGGACGAGGAAGCCTTAGGATCCTTTAACACATTCGGTTTTAGTGGAAGTATTTTTTTTTTATCGGGCCGCGTTATCGTTATATAAATAAGTTTTCGTTTAAATAAATATCATCGTGGCTCGTTTCCAATTCTTGACGTATTATTGCCGAGTAGAAAGCCGTTTTCTCAACATAAAGAGATTTCTATTACTCCGTTTATTATCACCTTCGAGTCGTCTCTACGCCGACGTATAACGTATACACATGCACAACGTATATAAGCGCCTGGATATCGATATAGGCATGGAGCATTATTGTCAATACGCGGACCCTCTTCCTTACCACCACCCTCCCCGCTCGATACACGCGATTGCACATTCCATTGCATTTCCATTTCTGAGCAGATGAAGGCAGAAAAAAAAGGACCGACCTCGAGGCATCCCTTGCACTTTTAATGCAACACATGATCAACATCGGCAAATCGTTCCGCTGAATCTTCTTCGCATAATCGGCGGCTTGTGTGCGCCGTCCTTTCGCCTTCCCCCGCCGAGCTCCGCTATATTTTTGTCATTGATATTTCAAAGGATCCTCGCCTCTTACTAGATATTTTAGAATAAGACTTTTTAGCGACCCTCCCGAGGGGAAAAACTTTTCATTCTCACCGACGGAAGTAGAAAGATTGCTTATACCGTCTTTCCACCCCACCCCACCCCCTCCTCCCCATAGTCCTCCACCTAGTCCTCCACCCGCCCTTCTTTTTCTCTTCTTTCTTTTTTTTTTTTTTTTTTTTTTCATTCCCCTTAACAGAAACACGAGGCTCCGAGATAAAAACTTTTAACTTCTTGGAACTCCCTTGCTTTGAATTGAAATTAAAATTTTCCTTTTTTATTAGCTCTCCGCGGCAGATACGGACACTATTTTTCCTAAATTATAAGTATATCTTCTGGCTTAACAACAAGTTTTATTCAAGATAATGCTCGGCTCCCCTCTTTATCTAAATATAATGTCCATCGCTTACCTCTGCGCGTACACGTGCATTAAAAAAAAACGTATCGACGGCGAGAGTCGTCACTCGCTGAAAAATTCACTCTTTGTAAGCAGAATTTTATCCCTAAATTCTCTCGAATTCATTTCAGATCCCGTGAAATTATTAATGCCTGTGCGACATTATAAAATAACATATTTTTCGAGAAAACGTCGTAATTCATCGGACGTTCTGCTTTATTTTCACAGTTTGGTATTTTTCATAATTTTTCTTCATCTTACGTCTATAACAAAACGAACGTTTAATGATCCGTAAGCCGATACGTAAGATCCGATCAAGAAATGTTTTTTCTTTCCAAAGACCAACTATCGGCTTTTATTTTGTTTTTTTTTTTTTTTTTTTTTTTTTTTTTTAAATTACTAGTAGTAACTTTTATTTATAAATTTCTTAACTTGGGAGAAATAACGAAATGTCATAACGAAATAAATTGTACGGTAAATTATAAAAATTTAATTTACCTTAATAATGAGCTTAATAACGACTCATACAATATTTATGGTGTTGTGTTTAAGAATACTTTTCTACGTATATACGATATTTTATTCCCTCAAAACATAGAGTTCGCCGTTATTGATTAGATTTCATAGACCGTTTAATAAATAAAGCAATTTTTTTCAAATACGAATCTTTGAGGTTTCAAGAGTCTTTTTCACAGTTGTACAGAAACTTGTTTTAAGGATGAGCATTAAAAGTATTCAAAATCTTATCGGAATACCGGCCCAATGAGCATATTAAAGCTCTTACGGGCCTCGTCAATTTACTTTTTTTTTTAAGCATAGCAACCGCACTTATTTAAAATGTTTAAGTACAACATTATCTGATTAAAATCCACTTAACTAATCATCACATATAATTAATCAGTACGGGCGTATTGCAATTTCATGAATTTTAATAACGATAATGTGCAGAATTTCTTAGATAGTAAGAAATTAAAGTCTGTAGTCGAAATTTGAATAAGCGACTTAGTATAGATTACCTAAAGCCATGGGAATCGCGTAAGGATCCATAACTTTTAATTTCTTTATAAAATCGCTCTAGTGGTTAAAGTAAATCTTAATATTAGTTAAAAATTTTGCGGGACGAAATTAAGATTTTTTTTCTCGAAATAAAACGACTCGTCGCATGAATAATGCATATATATATATGTATATGTATATAGAGAGGTGAGGAGCGAGAAAGAGGACAAAATTAATAAATTTTTTTCAATTAATTAATATTTATTTATTAATCATTTTTAATTAAATTAATTAATATAAATTAATGTATTAGAAAATATGTTTAGGATCGACTCTTTAAAAATGACTAATTCTTTATGTGAATCGATAGTTTGTACGAGGGTGTGCATACGAGTGGATATTAACATTCATTCCAGTAGTTAACAAATGAAATGGCCGTAATAATAATAATAATAATATAAATAACTGTAAAACAGGGAAGGAGTTTTAGTTATCGGTTTTACTCTGCTTATTGCGATTACGGCCGTTATGACGGTTTTCGCCGGTCATAACGCGGTCATTACGGTCATTGCTATTATTTCAACAATTTTGGCTCTTTTAAGAGTAGAAAAATTAATAAAAATACGAATTACGACTAATTAGACTAAAGGGAGCCGCTGGTTATCAATATTATTATTAACTCTTACGATTATTCCTGTCTCCGCTCACGTTATTATCTTCTGCGACAGTAATTCTGACCCTTGTACTCTTCTTTACTTCATCCTAATTGTCTTTGTGCTCGTCGATTCAAAAAATATCCAACATAAAGAGATTTACGAATCCAAATTCTAAATGATTGTCTAATAATTGGACAGGTAATGCTTACCTTGAAACTTGAAAACCCTCGAGCTGTTTTCTCTGCATATTAATTATCAACAATATTAAAGCTGGCAATCTATTGCCAGAGGTAATAATAAAATAATGATCTTCGAAGCGATCGCGCCGGCCAAAGCAATCGGGAGTTCATCAAAGACTGGAAAATCTCATCCGCTCGCAATATTGTAAAATATCATATTTTTCCCTTTTACCTTGAATTTTTTTTTTCTTTTTTTTTTCTTTTTTTTTATTTTATTCTCTTTCCGCTCTTTCGGTGGCTCGACCGATCGCCTCCCCGTCAAAGCCATCTACGTATTTATAAAACGCATCCTGTGATGGGGAGGGTTAAGGGGGGGGGGCAGGGGCAGCACTTCCTCTGCAATTTTATGCGTAATAAATGGCCGATACGACCGAGGCCAGATAACTATTTCCTTTTCTTCTCTTCTCTTCTCTTCTCTTCTCTTCTCTTCTCTTCTCTTCTCTTCTCTTCTCTTCTCGTCTCTTCTATCCCAATTTTCGTTTAAAGCCGGAAGCGAAGATGGGCAGGGAGCGAAAGTTCGGGTTGGATTTTTTCTTAAGAAATTAAAGGAGAAAAGGTCCCGTTTCACCAGCTGGTTCGCTTCCATTTCGGAGTCGAAGATTCGAGCATCGGAGATCGTCGATAAATTGATCGATCGCATGCGAATGCCACGGTCATGGAGAGGACTGCTTTATTCTAATCAGCCTTGGAGAACATTGCGACGAGTCCAATCGATGGTAAATAAAGTGTTCGGCTGCCCTTATCGGCGCCACGCACCGACCAACACCACTTAATAGAGCGCGTTACTACTTTTCGGGCGTTGAACATTTTGACGCGGCTCCTATGTCCAAGGATCTGGACGGGATGGATCCACCGACACTCTCCAAGACTCCTTGCTTACTACCTTTTCATCTAAATTATTCATTCTATTATATCGATAAGAAGAAGCCAATTTCTTTAATAGATCACTATACTATATTTTATTCGCTTAATTCGCTGTAAGATTGGGAGGAATTGTTTAATTGTGTGTGCCGTTGGGGTTGAAGGCTTCGTATTGTAAGGACTGTAATTAATCTTCCGTTTCGGGGACTAGTCAGCAGCTCTTAAATATTTATTCTCTAGTCAATTCCATTTACAATTCATCAATCTTTCTTATACGCTCGGCGTTCTTCCGACCCGACAGAGGACGACTTTATTTTCCGAAAATAAAGCCGAACTATTATTTACCTTTGGCATCACCCGACTGGATATCGCAATATTTTTATCACTAGCGTCACAATTAAATTATCAATTAAACGATGTTAGCAATAATAACTTTTAAGCCCAAGCGAACAACGACCGTGAAATTTTGCTATTCCTGCAAAGCGCGATTACTTTGTTTAATAAGCCAAACTTAGCTGCTTACGAGTTGTAAAAGCCGTATAAAAGAAAATATAAGGAAATACATGAAATTTACAAACGATATGCATGTAAATGAAGCGAGGCGTCCCAGTTCTAATTACAGAAGAGAGAAAGCTAAAAAAAAATAATCCACCTTGAGCGCGTTAAAAATAAAAGTCTTTAAAAATAAAAATCCTATTGCTGGCATAATAAAAATGCCTTTTGTAATTAATATTATTGCGGGTGTAATGGTCGACGTATTGCTTTGGATCGGAGCCGACTCGACAATCGTCGTCGGGACATCGAATTCGCCTAATCGGATTGTAAAGGACAGGCAGAACGTCGAAGCATCGGTGCGAATGGGATCGCGAGCTCAAGAGTCCTCGAAATACCCCGAATAAAGGGACCGACGCAGCTCAAGGCCAACCGTATTTCGCTTATCATTATTTCGGGCAAACTGCTTAGCGTTATTTCGTGAACGAACTTTACCTCGTCTGCCCTCGTCTGCCCTCGTCTGCCCTCGTCTGCCGTTCTACATAATTTTATTAAAAATTCAGGAAAGCTTACCGGACTCAGAAACGCCGAGGATTTTCGGGATATTCAGGATACTCAGGATACTCAGGATACTCAGGATACTCAGGATAGTCAGGATAGTCAGGATATATGCAGTTGCCAGGCGGGCAAAGTCGCTCCCGGCATTCGGAATCGGAGAAACAAAAATAGCCGAGAGCATCTATCAATGCCGTGGCCGTGTCTGCCGGAGCCCCTCGAAAAGATAAATCTTTATAATGTCTCGCGCATGAGGGAGCTCGGGACGGTCTCGGTAACGCGGGCGGACGTGCCGGGTCAGAGGCTCCCGTGGAAAAGGGAAAATCGGCGCGCGGGCCACCCGGAAATGGATCTGTCCCGGCTCGAAAGGGTATCTTCTGTCTGACCTGAGCGAAGGCGAGTCCTCCTCCCTCGTCACTTGGCGCGAGTCGGCCAGTACAAACGGAACCGATCGTACAAAACAGAAAGGCTTAATTATTGCCGGCAAATCTCTATCCAATGCCAATGGGACCGATAAACGTGATGACGATGACGATGACGATGGAGATGACGATAATAAAGGACGTTTCCTTTATTTCCGCGTTTATAAACGTTCGGACGGAACGGAAACTTCTCGAGGTTTCAAAGCCACTGACCCTTCGATCACGTGTGCCTTATAAAATATTACCGAATAAGCGATACGTACGTGTACGTAGAGCTCGTACTCTCTCCCTCCCTCCCTCCCTCCCACTGTATTTTTATTTACATTTTCAAGCCTCCGCGGAGCTTATAAGACCGCAAAGTCACCAGTCACGACGGTTGTCACTCTCTTTTAATTAATTAATCAATCATAATTAGTCCTGCTAATCCATTCGCTACCAGTTTAAGATTTTCCAAGAGCTTTGCAAAAAAAAAAAAAAAAAAAAAAAAAAAAGAAAAAGAAACGAAGCGCCGAGTGGCTGCTGCTACGTAGTATAAAGTAATCGCATTACGTGAAAGTAAGGTTGTAATGCAAAAATTACGCTCTCTAGCGCAAGGCCATTAAGTTACGAAGCGTGTATTTAAATAATATTTCGTATATTTACGGGCTAAGTTCTTAGCGAGTAAATTTGAAAGGGCTGTTAATGCGATCCCTCTCACTGGAGACGATATTAATTAATTTCCAGCTGCTTTAGGCATTCGTTCGGCTTAATATTGTCGAGGCTCGTGCGCAGCAGCTTCGTCGTAATGGCATGACGTTTTGAAAAACGAGATGAAAGCCCCAGCGAGTCCCATTGTATGCGTACGAGGCTAGTTAACGTAAACAATAATAATAATTTCTAGTCCTCCAGCTGGGTTGATTGAACAACTCGCTGATAAACGTAAACTCTATAATTAAATAAGCTTTTAAAGAAAAAGGTATTGTCGTTCGATTAAACTTCCCTCCTATTATACGTATTATATCGAACAAATTAATAGAGCCAGCAGGTATTTAAAAGCCCTGCAACTGACAACGAGCCGCTTCACTTCATTATCTCCCTATATACAGAAAATTGATATTTCACATAGCCCATCCGATATTAAACAAACAAAAAAAACAAAAAAAAACAAAAAAAACCAAAAAAAACGACCCTCAAAGCACGATGACAGAGACTGACTGACTGACTGACTATCTATTCGAACGCGATACTTCTCCTAATGAATACATATTATGTCTTGGGAGCGTCTTGTGAAAGATGAATTAATTTCTAACGAAGAAATTAAACGGGTGAAATTCATGCTTGAGAAGAGTTTGACAACTGAGGAATATTTTATGAGAACATGCACGTGATCGAGTGCTCCTCTCTCAAAATAAAATGCTAATAAAAGGATAATTTCTTGGCGATGGTAAAGAAAAAAAAGGCTTTTATTGTAGGGAGTATTGAAAGCGTTGTCGACGGGAGGAGGGGGTCTAGGAAATACGTTTAGGAATTATTTGCATAATTCAATAAACGAAAATTCCAATTTTCCAGCTGTATAGTAAATGTAAACAAGAGTGGAAGTGCAACTGTAAGTTATTTTACTTAACGGCTTTTCTTTCGGAACTTCGTGGGCGTGATAAAGGGGCGGGGGCGGGGGGGACGGAGGAAAGCCGGCGACTCGGGCAAAGAAAGTAATATAGTAAAAACTTATGGCTGTTATGTCTAAGCTCTACCTTACAGACTCTTCGGAGCATCTTCGTGTAATTTACTAGTCGGTGGTGGAAGCCGAGTGAGGGCCGAGTGGGAGCCGCTCCCTCCCTCCCTCCCTCCCTCCCTCTCACTCGCCCATCGAGTCAATAAAACTCACCCAACTTACCTCTCGACCCTTTGATTTTCCAGGATTGCAGCTCCCAACGAGCGCATCCTCTTCGTCTGCCTACCGAATCCCCCCCCCCCATTATCGACCCCATACGGACCCTTCGCACCAGCCTCGAGTCCGGCACTGGCATAGCATCCCCTCCTCCTCTATTATCAATCTCGCCGGTCTCTTGGCATACGAATGAATTCCAGTCGTGAGTTACGTCGTTGGTACACTTGACCTAAGCCCCCGACCAGACAGTCCATGATTACCGCACGCGGTTACTTCGAAGCTCCGAATTACCAGCTCTGCGCACCACGAAAACCCTCCCCGCCCACGCCCTTATCCCCAAAAACCCCAATAACTCCCTCGACGCGACGTAAGCAGATGTCTGCACATGCATGTTGGCAAACGATTATCGGATTACCATTCGCGCGGGAACGTTAAACGCTCCATTAATCCGAGCCGTTGTTCAAAGCATTTTTCAAAAGAGAAAAAAAAAAAGAAAAAAAGAAGAAAGATAATAAAATACCCTATGCATACCCTTAGCTTGTTATCCGAACTGTAATTTATTCATTGGCGCTCGGAATGCTTAGGAATAAGGAAGGGCCTCTAACGCTGCTTAATGAATAAAGCAGTTTTTAATGCGTCGCGACGAGGACGGATGTCCTTACCGACATACCGGAGCTTCCCCCATAAAATAAAAGGAATAACGGGATTTCGAAATATTTCTGAACAAGATAGGGGCGGTGGGGGGGGGCGATAATGGGTATTTCTCTGCTCGGGCGAGTGAGCGAGCGGTGGGTTGTTCCGGGTTATTCCCGGGGTTATTCCGGGAGGATCTCAATTTTCGCTTAATAATAACGCATGATGAAAGACTCGGTTAAAGCGGCGATCGTACTTGGATTGAACAAGCTTTGAGGATGAAAAATGCGCGCTCGGCAAGAAATGACCGAGTGCCCGGATCGATGCCCGAGAGAACGCCAACTACGCTTATGGCTGTAATTTTAAAGGGAAGGCCTCCGCCTCCGCCCCCAACCCCAACCCCCTCCAACCAGTCTACCAGATATACCGGATTGAAAAACTTTCCAACAAATAAAGCTTCCGCTGCTGCTTCCGCTACCACTCCAACCTTAAAAACATAAAGTAAAATCATGTCCAATGAAAAGGGAATAATCATCAGCCCGGAGACCAGGAATAAACCAAGCCCATTTTACTTTAATACCAATCGCACCTCGCAATCGGCGAGCCCACGCCCGCCATCTACGATCCTTAACCTTATTCCCTCGGCTTATCCGTAATTATAAAGACCGACCTTAATCGAATGCATCTCCGCGCGCCGCGCAATTATTGCACGGCTCGCTTATCCGGAAGCCGTTCCCCGAAAATACGTATTCCTATGCAGGTTTCGAGAGAGTCGCTCGATAAGCGACAAATAGGAAAAAGAAAAAAAAAAAACTGTAGGGGCAACTTTGTAAACCAATAAAAAAAAAAATAGAGGGGGAAGGGCTGATATAACTTTCGGGGGGCAGATATCGCTCCCTCGCCATTATTTATTTATTTATTCTTATTATAAGACGACTTAAAACTGCGAGCTCCCACCTTCCCTATGCAGAACGAATAACTGAGAATCTTATTGCTTCGGGATAATGGAATGTTAAGGAATTCTCCCTCCCTACACGGAGCTTTATTCCGTGGACTCTGGAAAATGAAAGAAAGGAAAAAAAAAAAACAATCATTCCCGTGGAAAACTCCACTCGCCAAGGATGGATAATAAATTTTTGATAAATTTTACGAGCGAGCTCGTGTCGATCGATAGCGCAGATCTCCTCTAGTATATCGCAAGTCCAGATGAACAATTGAAATAACTACTAAAAAGTATATACCTGCGGATTAAGGGATTTATTTCGAAAGAATAAATCCATGCCGAGATTAAAAGCAAAAAATGCAATCTATTTACAAGGGTATGTAGGGCGGGAGGGGAGGGGGATGGGGAGTGGGAGGAGTGGCGCGTTGATCGGATCGAATTACTTCCGACGAATGCCTTCCTCGTCCTCCCCCCCCCACCAACGGTCCGACTTTTTCATTTTCAAGCAACAGCCTTTTTATCTTCACCGCGACGCGATATCTGACGATGTTTCGACCCCCAGCGCGTCGTGAGATGACAGTGAGAGGGTGTGAGTCGGCGATGGGACACGAATTAGAAGAAATTAGTCTACCGGTCTAGAAATATTTTTAGCCAACCACAGCTTTAGAGGCTAATCCAGTCGAATATATATATATATATATATTTAAATAGCTATGTAAACAGCGAATAGTAGCAGTCGATTAAGTTAATAAAACGTAAAACCATAAAAAAAAAAAAGTCGAAGTCATCTTAAAAGAGATAAAAAAATAAAAAAATAAATAAATAAGTAAGTAAATAAATTAGAGGAAAAGCTGAAATTTATAAACATGAATCGGTGGGCATGTGCTTCTTCGATTAGGTTAGCGCGATACGGAGCACGACTGCATATATTTATTGATTGCCCGAGTACAGAGAAGTACCGGCAGAGCATATCGGTTTGTATTAATACGTAAAATTATGCGGATTCGTCGGAATGCTAAAATTGGCTCGGCGCTCGATACCGTGGCGCGATGCACGGCTCATTCCAGAAATATGTACATGTAAATTATTAGAAATTACGAATTTTGTGAATAAATTATATGGGGTTATTGGGGAGAAGAGACGTTACACGGATCTTATAATATCTTATAACGAGTCCGATACTTTTTCCAATGCAAGGGACGTCGCATTCGATTGGAAAGGAAGCACTCGGAGAGCTTTAACGCCTTATTATATCGCCAATAGACGCGTCTAGTTTGTTAAAGAGACACGGACGCGCTCCGTCATAGAATTCGTGATTCACCAATGGACGAACAATAAATACATTTATCGATCGCGAGTCCGCTTTCAAAAAGTAATAGTCGACCGAGATGAGCTTTTAATATAAATACCTGCCTCTGACTATAATGTCAATTTCGCGGCCTAATTAATAGCCGCAGCTTATTGCCCTCCGCAATAAATCTAGCCGAGCTAATGAAACTTTGATAAGAATCACGTTAAATTTTAACCAGCGTAATTAAAACGAATCCTCCGTACGACGTGTGAGACTCGTTCCTTATTACCTCGTCTTCTTTCTTTCTTTCTTTCTTTTAGTAAATGAAACCAGGTCGGCATCACCATCAGCAGCAGCAGCAGCAGCAGCAGCAGCAATGAGAAAAATAAAAAATCTTATACATTGTATCGGCGGAGATGATCTCCGCGGCGTAATTACTGCTCGTACTTGCCAGCAACGTGTCCACTGATAGAAATACACGGTCTTTACGTAATGTCCACGATATAATACAAATAGCCTACGATCCTCCCAGCATTCGCCAATAATCTCGCTTTAGAATCCAAAACTTTCCCGCGCTTTGTACGAAATTTATTTTATCTCACGAATATGTCATTTAGGAAAATGTTTACTCTTCGAGCCGTAACTAAATGTCCGGAATGTTCGAATGAACCCACCACCACGAGCGAGATCGATTGCTCTCGCATTAGAATAAGAACATTTTGCAGATTCGCCTGTAAATTTATTTTAGTGCAAAATAAAATCTTGGCCAAACAAAGTTTTAAATGAAGCACAGTCACCAAGATAAAGCCGCGGTTATATTCTTTTCTTTTATGTTTCTTGAGATATAACGATTGACAAATATATAAAAGTTTTCCCTTCTTTATTGTCGAAATAAAGCCAAACTTCATTTTCTTTTATTAATATTACGTGGTTATACGCGCGAGGACTGGTGAGGGGCGAGAGGGGCGGAGAAAGGACGCGAGCTCGTACTTTGAATAAGATAATATTCGATAATTCGAATAATTCGTAGTTTTCGGAATAAGCCGTTGGGTTAGTCGAAAGGGTAAGCGTATTATTTTCAAAAGCTACAACTTGCGGAACAAATGATCTTATCAATGCAAATGGATACTTCAAATTTAAATATAGTTTCGGGCTCTGCATAGGCGGAGCGACCCTATAATATCATCATTTGCGGTAAGTATAATATATATAAGGAAATAAGAATATAGGCAAAGGTATGTTTGTATAATTAAAACCGAGTGATTCGTTGGGAAATAAATTTCGTAAGTTTCATCAATTCTCACTCGAACGGTTTTTACATTAATTGAGCTTTCGCTTCAAGTGCCCCAGATAAATTATAATATGATTTTAATAATTTAAATTTTTAGCGAGCGAAAGTAACGTTATATCTGTAATGAATGAAAGCGGAAAGGCGTGGACCGAATGATCAATTCGGCAAACGAAATGCGAAAAAGAGGCGTTGATTGTAAAAAAATAACGATGTCAAAAAGTGTCAGGGATTTTATTGTCCTTTGTTTTTTAAAATGTCATCGGAGTGCGAGTGCGAGTGGTGCGGGTATGGGATAAGGGGTAGAAGGGGTAAGGGGCAGAAGGGGTAGAAGGGAGGGACCGACGGGTAGCTTTTCTCGGTTACAAGCCGTATTTACGTCTTTCTTGCCTTGATAGCGAAGGCTTTTGAAGTTGATTGGTCTTTACAAGGAAAAGCAACTACTTTGGCGCCATAAGCAACGGGATGGAGAAAATACGGAATAGATAAAAATAATCTGATTCGAGGAGGAAATCGAAGCTCGAAAATTCTCCTGGCCAGGAGCATTTAATACAGCTGCCGCGCTCAAATCTTCAAATATGTTACGTACTAACGATCGAGGCCATACGTTAATTCGCTACACGCGTCTATCTCGAGCTACGGACATTTCCCATAAAAATAACATGCCCTTACTTGTTTTTTACACGGCAAGGAAGAAAGGGCAAAATGTATGTTTATTGGTCTCGGTATGCCTGAAGCCAATAGAGAGATAAGCTTATTAATAAGAAAAGCGGCTCCGGAACACAACGAGACGGAATCGTCCTCGAATTAATAAAAACAATAATAAATAAATAAAATAAGATAAAATAAAATAAAATAAAATATGGCATGAAAGGAAAATAGAGCGTGGGATGGAAAGGCTGTTTATTGACTGAGGAAAATGAAATCTTACCGGCTAAATAGTCGGATTATAACGATGTCTGCGTGTCTACGTCTCTCGGTAATATATAGTAGGGAAGAAAATATCGTGCGCTTTCGATGCCGACGAGTGAGGCGAAGCTTCCCAGAGGATATCCGCAAATTGGGACGTCGCGCTGGAGCCGAAGACGTTGCCCGGATTGACTCGGCCTGGTCACGTGGCTCCTGACAGATCAGCCGTCGAGGCTCGGTCGAACTCGTCGGGGAAGGTGTGTGTGCTCGGTCTTCGGAGCCCTTCCGTGCGATAGCGCGGCCGAGAATATTGTTTCCCCCGTAAGCATGAAGAAAGAGATCGAGCCGAGCTGTTAAATTTCCGACGGTTAAAGCTGCTCCCTGTCTCCCGTTGTAATGGATAAGCCAGGCCGGGCTAATTGAAAGCACCTGACACTCCTCTCAAAGGATTCAGGGAGAAAAATGCTTGGCGTCCCTGCGATCGTTACGACCACGACCGAATTCGTTTGTCGTCCTCTGCCGAGTGCCAGCCTTCTGTTATTCCATTAGGTCCGCGTATACCCACGTCCCAGGGGAAGGCATTCTTCATTCGGATCCCTCACGTCTCGTAGATGCTTTGAAAACTCATAGATCGCGCGATGCTCGATCGCGCTAAATCCCAACAGCAATGAGCTCGTTCCCTCATTATCTCTTACGACGACAACAACGAATGATCTTGCCGATCTTGCCGATCTTCACGATCTCATCTTATCGGCTCAGAGAAATTATAAGGGGAATTGAACTTACTTACCGCGCTATAGTATAGCTAATCTTTATCAAAGATAATTAGCCAACGATTATACATTTGCTGTAATTTATTCTCGTCTAAGGGATTTATAATATTACTATAGATATTGATTACGTCCGACGTTATGAAACTGTAATGTAAATACTCAAAGATCACGGGGACATAAATCACGTGGAAAATTTAGAATAATTTAACGTTGCGGCAAGCCATAATAAAAATTAATCAATTTAACGGAGTAGAAAATAATACATTTATCGGTAATATTCTACGATTAAATTCTGCACACATTGTATGAGCGTCAATGTCCATACGTCAATATAAATACAGATATAATTAAGATAAAATAAGCTTTTGCAACAGTAATAAAGTGCATTTATGCGTTCGATATAACCTATGGCTCATATAATAGCGCGGCCCATATCGAATCTGCATATCAGACCAGACTAACAATGTGCGTTTTTTAACCATTTAATATAGGCGACATTGTTTATAGTTTATAACGAAGGTGTCTAAGCCTCCGTGTGAAAATATTTAATCTAATCGGACTGTCTCGTGTATAGGCCACAAATGTTCTTCGTAACCTCCATTCGACTCGTTGCTCGCAGCCGATTAAACAGAAGAGTATTGGAATTATAAAGGAACTCGTCGCATAATCAATAAGCAATTCGATATTTCATTCGATCACGTAGTTTTATTGAGCTTCCCTACCCCTTCCCTTCCCTTCCCTATTCGCTGTTCAACTTACTTGATTAAATACGTACGTGCGCGTATGTGCTTAATTGCGCGCGCACCCATACGTAGGCAAAGATGCAAACGTACGTTTCATTCGAATATAATTTTCAAAATTTACTCGATCTTCCTGATTTTTATTTTACTTTCATCTCTCTCTCTCTCTCTCTCTCTCTCTCTCTCTCTTGCAAAAATACATTACATATTTAATACATTACATTGTTAATAAATAACGGATTCGCCAATAAAAAATTCTACATAGAATTCAACGGATAAGCTTTAATCTCAAATATAACAGATAATAAAGCCCTTTATCTCGAGTGAAATATTCGTAAAAATAGTTTATTGTTAATTTATTTGTAAAGCAATTTGTTTAAATAATCCTGTTGTCGTTGCCTTATTATTCATCATAATGTAATATATCATTATTTTTCTTTTACATTATATGTAAAAAAATATTTCATTCTTATTTAAGAATAATGCATTAATGAATAGGCTAATTAATTTACAAAGAAGAAGAAGAAGAAGAAGAAGAAGAAGAATAATAATTCAGGATAAAAGAAAAATATTCGGACTTTAAAAGGAGGTTAGGACGTATCGCTCGTCCTGTCTGTGCCACTAATAATAACTCTAATAAATAACGAATAATAATAATAATAATAATAGCGGTGGCGGGGCGGGAGGAGGAGCATCGGCGAAATTTGCGCGGGAAAGGTAGGAAGGTGGATGTGGAAGTTGGGGTGGTGGAAGTGGTATCGAAGGGTCGGGGTGGGAGGAAGAGGAGGAAGGGAGAGTGATTTGAACGTCGGGTAATTTCTTGGAATTAGAGTCTCGAAAAAAGAAAGAAAAAAGGGGTCAGTTAACGCGGCCGCGCAGTGAATTAGATTTCAAACGTGAGCTTCGGCGCTTCCGTCGAGTCCGCGTTATCGAGCGCGGCGCCGATGCCGATGCACTTCGGGATTCTTTTTTAAATCTCCGTTCCGCGACGTGTGTGAAAGTGCGAAGGAAGCCCCGAGGGTCCGGGATATACATCCGCAAGGATTTTCCAACTACGTGATGTAAAATAAAGATCGAACGAGGGAAGCGACTACGACTTCGCCGTAATGTAAGTGACCGTTACTTTTTATTCTCTTCCCCCTCTTTTTTCCTTTTTTCCTCTTTCTTTTATCAAATTTCGAACCAACGACATCGAATAAACTTCTCTACTTTCTTTTTCTCAATATCCCCACCCCACTACTTATTTATTTATTTATTTATTTATATATTTTTATTTTTTGCACGTCCCCTATACCCCCCGCCCCCGAAAATCAACGTTTGATTTGCTACGTTCCTTCGGCTTTTTGAATTAACGGTTTTTATTTGCACTCCTGGACTTCGCCCCCTCCCCCGCCCCCGAAAATCAGCTTTTGATTTGCTACGTTCCTTCGGCTTTTTGAATTAACGGTTTTTGTTTTCACTCCTGGACTTCGTCCTCCACCCCACCCACCCCCGCCAACTGGAGTTGCGACAGCGTCTAATTCGCTTATATACCAGCCAATATATCGAACCGATATACTTCATAAATAGGGTTGGAAATCGAGTTAGCATTAAGAGATAATAATATTCAGGTAATATTGAAGTAATAGGGGGTCGGAGAGGGGAAAAAGTAGAGTCGTAAGGGACGTTGGGAAAGAATTCTTAAATCACGTGATTTCGAATTATTTTGAATAAACGAGGGAAATTTTGCCAACCGAAAGCATATGTCCTAACAGTTCAGTAAAAAAAAAAAAAAAAAAAAAAGAAAAGAAGAAAACATCGACTCGCAAAAAGAAATCGAGATATCGAGCCGAACGAAGCTACGGGCTCCCGAGTCCATACGACATAACCTATAACCTAATTTCATCAACTTTGATGAATATCTCGGCGCTGGAGCCCCGGTATCCTTGTGTTCCCTAGGTACTTGACGTTCTCGAATATCGATCCGATCCCCTCATCCTCGCCGACTATGCACGGGGACGGATAAAAATGCAAAACGATCGAATGAACGTAAAGGAATTAATAGAGCCGGTCGATATTCCGAGTCCGTGTGATAGCCGATGCTCACGGTTTTGATAACGGGACGCCCCGGAAGCCGTCGGTAACCGCGCCGGACCCTCACCCTGTCCTGTCGCGCTGCCTAACCTCCCCCCCTCCTCCTCCCTCCCCCCGTACCATCTACGAATCGTCGATCGCAGGGGGTCGCGGAGAAAAAACCGACAGCAGATCCCGCGTCATCCCGCTCTCTCGACCTCCCGGCACACTCCGGAAACCGAAACCAGGGACAATCGATCGGAGCGACCCAGTGCGCTTCGAGTCAGCCCCCCCCCCACACACACATATACACACATTCCCGTCGGGACCCGCGCGTTCCATCGCAGAGTCTCGGCAGTCCGGCGTCGGCTCGGCTAGTTTATGCCCCCCGATAGCTCGCTTCGCCAATGCCATTAACATTATTTACGTAGCCCCCTCGATGAAAATGACAGATATCCCCATAGTTAGCCTGTAAAAAGCGTCGACACGGATGCGCTTTAGAAGAAAAAAAAAGAAAAGAAAAGAAAAGAAAAGAAAAGAAAATGGGAAAAACACGCCGCTCGCCCCGAGAAAAGCTTCTGCATCTCTACCCTTTCGCTAGTCGCTTCGCTTTTGGCTGATCGAGTCCTCCGGGCGATAATGGTGGTAGTGGTGGGTGGGTGGGTGGGTGAGGGGCACATAAGGAGTCTGTCGTCTCCGCGAAAAACGAATGAGAACCCCCCCCCTCCTCCACCATCACCGTTGCGTCACTTGGATTTCGCGCTCCGCGGAGCATTGCAAAATGATGTCTGCAGCTGATGAGATGCGAGATTACGGATTTATATTTTTCCCGGATAAACAATAGTGAATTTAGCTCGGGGCTGTTGGTAAAAGCTCCCGAGTCTCTCGAAAAATAACAACGCACTTGTGCTCTAACAACCCTGCCACTGGATTTTTACTTCCAGCCTCACTCAATGCTCGCCGTTTTTCTTCATCCGATTTCATTTTTTACGTAAATAAGCTTTTATGCCGGTAAGTACATTAAAAATATTTGTCAACGAAATCATTTTTCTTTCGTTTTCCCATGTAAACTGTTGTTAACTTTGCCCTCACCCCTCCCTCCTCGCCTGCTCTCGTACACGAAACATGATTTGACACTCAATAACCATATTATTTTTGTATCTGTTTTATTTTCTCTTCTCACCCTCCCCCTCCGTCCCTCAGATTTACGATCGACTTTTTTTTTCTTTTTTTTTTTTTTTTTTTTCGACAATAATTATATAGGCGTGTTTACCTGGCCGTAGAGACACATTTACTTTGTAATGATAATCATCATAGAATGGCAATCATCGCGGCGAACATTAGAAGATGATCGCGTGAACGCTTGACTCAAATAATATTTCCCTCAATCTTAAGACTTTTATCATCAATCATTCATTCTCATTTATTCTCACGGACTTTCAACTCCGTAAAGAAAAAGAAAAAGAAAAAAAGAAAAAAAAATGAAAACTCGCTGCTTTTCTTTACTCAATTCCATTTTTCTCGTCCCTCTTAAATATGCTACCGGCTTAGTCTATAAGCAGACACGCATCACATACACATAGAGCGATCTCGTACGGTACATCTCAAATCACGGGAAAATTCAGTTGGAGGTAAAATTTCATGACTTCGACTTTTCGATATAAAAACGTACGCGCTGCTACAGTTCTCGTAACAGAAACAGATATGTATTAGATATCCATATCCATATCCATAAAAGGTAGGGGGAGGGCTTTTTAGAGGTATTGCTGTTGTTATGTTACAAAATTTTTGCTCGCTCTCATTATTTTAGAAGCCGAATGCGTAGCCATGTTTTTAAAGTAATGCTTATGCGTCGTGGCTCCTCTACGATGATCTACGGCTTGAAAACTTAAAAATTTCGCCATTAAATATTCATTAATCATGGACATTTTAGAATCGAAAATTTACTCTACGCGTCATCGCTCGAGTTAAGAAAATATAAAAAAAAGAAACTTTGCTGAATATTGCACGGGTGCAATCCTCTTTGCCGCGTTTCCCTCTTACCTCCTCTTCGTCAAAGAGAATATGACAATAGTATTATGAAAATTTGTAGCCACTAGGAAGCTCCAAGGATTATTTTTCAAACTTGGTAAGAATTTTGGGAATGATTTACCACCTAGATTGTAAGTAGAATTTTTCTCGCCGAGCTTATTACTTTCTCTTTGGGAAATATTACTTACACAACGTAATTGTTAAGATGTAATGCGACTTTAAAACTTCCCGCTCCGTCCGTATCTTAATCATGAAAAACTAACATAAAAGTGCCCTATAAACATTATAAACAAGCTGGGAATTGTCTTTGTTTGCGAAAATTTTGTCTTCCGCCCGTGAGCGAATAAATTACGAAAAATCAAATATTCCTGATTTTTTTTTATAATAAATATAAGCAGCTTTATTGTTTTTAACGTACTGCGCCGATCTTTTCGATTTATTTACAAGCACAATTTACCAGCGGGGTATTGGAACTCTGCCCTTACCATGACAATTATTATTTCATTAAACGTTCTGTTGGGAAATCGTCTTTTAGTAATTATCAAGCTTGTGAATGTAGTTCTGCTCGGTCGCAATAATTTAATTGAAATATTTATTTGACAATTTTGCCGGATATAAGAAATAAAGACAAAGCTAAGTACGGAAAAATTAATCAAAGACAAATATCGGGTAAATTTGTTTCTTCTCGGACCTTCGCTACTTCAATTTTCTTCCTTCTTTTATTTCGAAAATATATATCGAAGATAAACATATGAACTTCCGGGAGAAATGAAATCTTACATTGTATTATATCTTCTCTCTTTGTTTTTTAACTTCAGCTTTATAGATCTTGAGAAGAAAATTTACAAAATCAAATAGACGGAAAATCATTTCTTTTTGTTATTTACATTTACACCGATTTCTTTTACACATACATCATAGCTTTTGGTCTTGTTTTTTTTTACTAGATTGTATTTATTATTTAAAACATAAATAAATAAATAAATAAATAAGAACGAAGAAGAGGAAGAAGAAAAAAAGTTTTCTGGTCAGCGAATGTCAAATAGGAATTTGTCATTTCTTCGATAAAAGCAATTTTGCTTATTCTTATCTTACCAGAATTTTACCTGGGCATGCGTAATATAAAATGGCCGACCATAAACTATCTCTTATCAGTCCCCATTTTTAATTCAAGCTCGTAGCATTAAATATTCTGTATGCATTATAGCCTCCGTACGTAATAAAAGTGATGAAGCCTGCATTAACGATTACATAAAATAATCAATAATCATAGGACTCTCGAGGTTTCACATTAAGTGGAAATTATTTCATGAATTATACAAGATGCGCATCTACCTACAAGCTGTTTGTTCATCAGTAATGGATTAAGCAAAGACTGTTGACTCACAGATAAGCCCATCCAAGCATCTATACTTGCGCGCGTTTGAATTCACATTTTAGAGTAAAAAAAAAAAAACAGACGCGCACACACGCACGCATTAATACGCGAACGAATCGGTTTTAAACTAGCATTTGTCACCGCATTATAATAATGAATAAATGAATATGCCGAATTGAATTATATTTATATTAGAGTGATTTAATGATTATTATTAATTTATTTATATCATTATCGTTATTCTGCCAAAAACAATGATTATTTAAATTG